>CM063522.1:43533181-44733181 GCA_032199755.1 Ambrosia artemisiifolia
AAAATAAATAAAAAAAACAAAAAAAAATGGCTTTTTAACGTCATAATTACGTCAGGTTTATGCACATGTGCATTTTGCTGTTATATATATACATACATATACTGTATGCACATGTGCATTTCACTATTAGAGCACACTTTTGAATAAATTATGAATTACCATAATGAAATGATCATTAAATGGACGTGATATGATATATAAGGTGGAAAATAATTTATTCAATGATCATTAAATAAACGCAAAGTGCATTTCACTATTATAGTTAGGTTTTTTTTTCATGGGTTTAGCTTTAGGGTTTAGTTTTTAGGTATGATGGGAAGGGGGTTAGGTTTTTTGAGGTTGTTGGTGAATAAATTTAAAAAAACCTCTATATAAAACTATAAAATAAGATAATTGTATTACATGCACATGTGCATTTCACTATTATAGTTAAGTTTTTTAATGGGTTTAGCTTTAGGGTTTAGTTTTTAGGTATGATGGAAGAGGGGGTATCGTTTTGGGGGGGATGGGATGGAGCGTTTTGGTTTTTGGGGGGTTTGGGGTTAGTTGCACATGTGCATTTCATAATTGGGGGGGGGGGGGGGGGGTTGGGGCGGTGTGGAGGATGGGGGATGGGGGTTTAGGTTTTTAGAGAGTGAGGTGGGTGGGTTTAGGTTTTTAGGGGGTGGAGGTGGGTTTTTAGGTTTTTTTTGTTTGTGTTCACCTTGGTTCTCTGGTTCTCTCCCTAAAGTTGGTTCTCGTATGATCCCTACCCTATATATATATAAATATATATATATATATATATATATATATATATATATATATATATATATGCTAAGTATCAGTAGAAAACCCACATTTTTAGAGTAAACCCTATAAACCTCTACTTCCCGAGCTTTTTTTATTTGAAATTTTTAGGGCATGTAATACACATGTTTTTAAGAGTTTTGAAACAAAAAAATTAAAAAAGCACTGATCGGGTTTTTTTTTCTTTTTTGAAGGAGGGTTACTGTCTTCACAAGGATATGAAGTGTGTATTAAAGATATATACAATTGCCATTCAAGGTTGTGCATGAAAGGCAAAATAGAAAAAAGAGCCAAAAATTAGACATTTGTAAAGGGAACTTTGAACTCTCATCTTAAAATTTGTGTGAAATTACTTTATTGGACATCTTTAGTTCAAAATAGAGATTTCATTGAATTTTGTGAGTTAATGCTATTCTCTACGATTTGCTTGATATTACTCCTTCCGCATGCCCCACCAATAATCTGAAAATAAATTGATTGACTAAGACGGGATCATAGGGTTGTTGATGACAGGAACAAGCTAAGCGATAGCAGCCGATGGCAAGAAAAACAACCCCTATTAATTTGCATTATTATCATATATCAAATTTGGTGAACGCATTAAATGTAGAAATTGCCCACCTTTTTCGGTTTGGTCATTTTGTTACTTCTACTCTAATTGTACTGTCCATTTAAATGAATGATATATGACCTACTCAAGGCTAGTATAAATATTCATCAAATAATAGTAGGACATCTTTTTTATCTAACGTTCTAAAGTTTTGATGTAATTCCATGAAATGGCGGACTAATTGAAAAGGTAAAAATGTTTAAAACTGGGGTTAAAAGTAAAAGCATCCAACTTTTGTGTTGAGAGTAGTTAAACTATGTCCAATGCTAAAGATGTTGGAATAAATATACGTTATGTCTTGTATATTTATCAATGTAGCCATTATAATCATTTATATTATATTTGATCAATTGCTAAATATTCTAAGCCCATAACTGACTAGTCTTTGATGGACAGACTTATCATTAGTTGGGCCTAACTAGAGTGTCCCCTGGGTATGCATAAACAGGAAGAGATTACTAGGGTTGAGGGATGATGAACACAACACAATCATAACACCATAATATTTTCGTCACTCATCCTCTCTCTCCATAACCGATTCTGCAAAGGATCATTAGCCATCATAACTGCATACCCCAAAGGGAACTCGATCAGACTGAAAGTTATGTCTACCTCAACGCTTTCAGCATCAGTAGCAGGTCTCACGAATCTCTCAGGTACATGTTTATTTGTTTTCCATTACTCACTAACGAAATCGATGCAACATGTGGTATCAGAGCAATGTTTCTCATGATCGATTTTGTTAGTTCCATTAGTTTCGGAGTCAAATCGGAAAACGAATTATGAAACCTGAAAATCAGATTAAAAAGGCTTTCGGCTGAAAACCCTAACAGCCGTATTATGAAACGATGTTTTATTTAAAATCCATTAACGTTCGAGGATTATGATTCCTGTTAAGGTGTTTTTTTTATGATAATGTTCTTAGTTTCGGTTTAGGTGTTCTTAGAATGCATGATGAAAACCGAAACTCTGATTATGTTTTGCTTAAGAATTAGGATTGATTGTTGTTTGCTAAAATTTAGGATAATGATTTATCCCCTAAAATATGGCAACAACCTAAAATAATCCAAATTAAAATTAAAAGATAATATTGGTTCCTAAATTAGCTCAACAGAAACTTGCTGACGAAGCCATAAAGAGAGTTCGACCTAATTAGGCTGAGTTCGACCTCATTAGCCTGAGTTCGACCTCATCAGCCTGAGTTCGACCTCATCAGCCTGAGTTCGACCTCATCAGCCTGAGTTCGACCTCATCAGCCTGAGTTCGACCATAAAGAGTGTTCGACCTCATCAGCCTGAGTTCGACCTCATAAAGAGTGTTCGACCCATAAGAGTGTCCGACCAAGTTTTCTGTTTCCGAGCATTAAGTTATTTACGAACCATTATGTCGTTAGCGAAAACCCACTTAGTTTTTCAGCAAATACGAACCCATTAATACGGAAACATCTATAAAATCAGGGGGGGCCAAACCCCCGCAGGGGGCCATGCCCCCCGCACCCCCCATAGAAGATTCCGTGGGTTTCAATATGCACTAACGAGAGGTTTATCGTTAACTAATGAAATTATTTTGATAAAACCTAACGTATTTGTTTTATCATAACTTAGACTTTGCTTAACTTGCTATAACATTTGAGGTGTCACTTCTGCCCAAAGGTGATGTGTCACATTAGGTGGTTTTATAGATCTCGTTAAGCATTGTAGCTCGTTCACATAAGTGCCATAAGGTTTCACTTCTGCCCAAAGGTGATGTGTAACAGATTATGTTAGTGAACTGAGCATATTGCATTAGGACTTTGAATGTTTCACTTCTGCCCAAAAGTGATGGGTTACATTCACTGTCGGCAAATTTAATACTTAAATAAATAGCGTATAGCCAAAGCTAGAGCATTGTATTTAAGTAGCTTATGTTTTTTGGTGTTATGAATAGTTATCACAGCTTCATTAGTAAACTGGTCTTCGTCCTACCTGCCTTAGATAATTAGTTGCCCCCTTAGATCGCTATAAGTTCTACTCTAATGTTGTATCTTACTATTCTCATCTTTTCCACTATTAGCTCCCAACTGCGGCATCGCTACCTTAACTGGTGATAACTATGCTGCCTGGAAAGATTCGATTATGTTAACTTTGGCATTACTGGATTTCGATTACGCACTAAGAGAGAATGCTCCTCCCGAACCCACTAACGAAAGCACCGCTGCTTATAAACTGGTGCATGAGAAATGGGAGAGATGCAACCGTATGTGTCTCATGTTCATTAAGAATTCCATCAGCATGCCTATTAGAGGATCTATTCCAGATTCTAAGGTTGCTAAAGAATATCTGGCTTTTGTGGAGGATCAGTTCAAAGGAACCTCAAAAGCGCATGCTTCCACTCTTATTCTGAAACCTGTGACAACTAAGTATGACGGGAGAAGCGGTATTCATGAGCATATTATGTCCATGAACGATATGGCCCATAAGCTTAAGGGTTTAGAAATGGAGATTAGTGACGGTTTCCTGGTGCATTTCATCATGCCTTCTCTACCCTCTGCTTATGATGCTTTCAAGATCAACTACAACACACAGAAAGAAAAGTGGACCATGCAGGAGTTGATCGCTATGTGCATGCAAGAGGAAGAGCAGATGCAGCTGGAGAAACCTGAAGTTGCTTACCTTACCACCGCTAATCCAAAGAAGAGGAAGAGACAATCTAACAAGAATCATAATGTTAAAACCCAGAGGAATGAAGCAAGCGCCTCATCTAGCCATAAGAACTCCAAAGGTAAGTTCCTCTGCAAGTTATGTAAGAAAGAAGGAGATAAGCAGAAGGACTGCCATGACTTTAAGGAGTGGCTAACTAAGAAAGGAAATCATCTACTTATGATACTGGAGTCCTTTAACTTAAATGTTCCATCTAATACTTGGTGGTTTGACTCTGGTTCTATGGTCCATGTGACCAATTCTCTTCAGGGATTCCGTACGATCCAGAAGCTGGCAAGAAACCAAAGAACACTTAATGTTGGGAATGGAAAGTCACTTATTGTCGAAGCCGTGGGAACATTAGAATTAAAATTCATAACTGGTTTATGTATTGTTCTTTATGATACCTTATATATTCCTGAGATTACTCAGAATCTTGTATATGGACCTAAGTTAGACATGGATGGTTTTGACGTTTCTCACGGTCATGGCAAACTTACGATTACTTATGATTCCCAAGTGTATGGTCATGGTTTTCTGGATGGTGGTCTCTATAAGTTAGAACTAGATGATGATTTTTCCAAGTCTTTGTTATCATATAATGTTAATGAATTACTAACAAAGAAGAAACGCAAGAGAGACTTAGAAACTTCATCCATGTTGTGGCATCAACGTTTAGGCCACATATCACGAGAAAGGTTAACCAGACTCGTGAAGGATGGGGTATTACCCTCTTTTGATTTCGATGACTTTGGAACATGTGTTAAATGCCTTAAGGGCAAGATGACGTCGGCAAATAAGAAAGGTGCCACTAGGAGCTCTAATTTTTTAGAACTCATTCATACTAACATTAGTGGCCCTTATAACGTTGCTGGCATAACTGGACATACTTCATTTATCACTTTTATTGATGATTATTCTCGTTATATGCACTTATATCTCATTAAGGAAAAGTCTGAATCACTAACAACTTTTAAAAATTATAAGGCTGAAATTGAAAAGCAATTAAATCATCAGATAAAAGTTATTAGATCAGACAGAGGAGGTGAATATTATGGCAGACATACTGATGTGGGTCAAGCCCCTTGCCCATTTTATGAGTTTTGTAAGAGCCAGGGGATTGTAAACCAATACACCATGCCTGATACTCCTCAGCAGAATGGTGTAGCTGAGCGAAGAAACAGAACTCTTATGGACATGGTGCGCAGTATGTTAGCCAACTCAGGTTTACCTTTGTTTCTCTGGACTGAGGCCTTAAAGGCAGCCGCTCATATACTTAGTAGAGTTCCTACAAAGTATGTCCCCAAAACTCCTTACGAACTTTGGACAGGTAGGAAACCGAGTGTTAGATATATGAAAGTATGGGGCTGTCTTGCCGAAGCTAAGTTATATAACCCTTTCTTACGTAAACTTGACATGAAGACCGTCAGTTGTTTCTTTATCGGGTATCCTGAGAACTCTAAGGGTTATAGATTCTGTTGTCCTTCCCATGTCACTCGTATTGTGGAAACAAAGCGTGCAGCATTTCTAGAGGATTTCAAGGTCAGTGGGAGTAATGTAAATCCTTATGAAGAATTGCAAGAAATACAAGATGCGGGGGAGACAGATTTGTCGCTTATAACAACTCCGATAATTCCTCTTGTACCCAATGCCAATTCTATCTACATTGATCGTGTTCTCACACGTTATAACATGCAACATTGTAAACCTACTCCAGCTCCGGTATCTCAGTAGTCGGTAGTCTTGCTTATGCTCAAGTCTGTACGCGTCCAGATATCGCCTATGTCACTGGAATGCTACGCCGTTACTTGAATAATCCTGGCCATGCTTATTGGAAAGCAGCTAAGAAGGTGTTAAGATATCTGCAAGGGACTAAAGACTATAAACTGACCTACAGAAGAAGTGATAATTTAGAAGTGGTAGGATACTCTGACTCTGACTTTGCTAAATGCAAAGATGATAACAAATCCACTTCGGGGTATATCCTTATGTTAGCAGGTGGACCCATTTCATGGAAGAGTCATAAACAGAGACTTACGGCAACATCCACAATGATGGCAGAATAAGTAGCTGTGTATAACGCTCCTGTCATGGAATGTTGATTGGAAATCTCATTACTGGACTCAAAATTGTCAATTCCATCTCTAGACCATTGAAGCTTTATTGTGATAACTCAGTCGCCGTTAGTTTCTCGAACAGTAACAGTTCGACTGGCGCTGGTCATTTCTTAGATACGAAGTATTTGTTCGTACGTGAACGAGTTGAGGAAAACAATCTTTGTGTCGAACACATAAGTACTAATGATATGCTTGCGGATCCGATGACTAAAGGTCTCCCACCTAAGGTATTCGAAGATCACGTTTCAAAGATGGGACTTACTAATGACCTTACTTAGAAGCATATGTACTTATTTGACCACTTATGTTTACTTATGACTTATGTTTTATGAATAATGACTTACGTTTAATGAAATTTACTCATTATTATTTGTTTGTCTATTAGTATGTTAAGCTAGCATAATGACATAAAGACAATAATGCAACAAATCAACTAAGGGCATAATGATAATTGATCCTAATGTTAAGTTTTAGATTTGGATTGTAGTATGATTAATGGGTGTCCTAAGTCGAATAAAGACTTAACGGCTGTATTTTTCTGCTACAGTTTAGGTTTAGAACTAAAATGAGTATTGATCTCCGGAGACTTATGAAATACTCATAATAAATGATTACTCGGCTAAGTGGGAGAATGTTGGAATAAATATACGTTATGTCTTGTATATTTATCAGTGTAGCCATTATAATCATTTATATTATGTTTGATTAATTGCTAAATACTCTAAGCCCATAACTGACTAGTCTTTGATGGACGGACTTATCATTAGTTGGGCCTAACTAGAGTGTCCCTTGGGTATGCATAAATAGGAAGAGATTACTAGGGTTGAGGGATGGTGAACACAACACAATCATAACACCATAATATTTTCGTCACTCATCCTCTCTCTCCATAACCAATTCTGCAAAGGATCATTAGCCATCATAACTGCATACCCTAAAGGGAACTCGATCAGACTAATAGTTATGTCGACCTCAACGCTTTCAGCATCAGTAGCAGGTCTCACGAATCTCTCAGGTACATGTTTATTTGTTTTCCATTACTCACTAATGAAATCGATGCAACAAAAGATGTTTTTAGGCGTCCTTAGCTACCCAGTCGTCATCTGCTATTTGTCTTTAGTAGACTAGGGTTCGCAATTCAGAAATGGGTGGCGGCGTAGCTTGTTGCCCGTCTACCTTCTATTGTGATGTAATTTTCGCATTTCGTTTTAATAAAACATGAATTAGATTTAAAAAAAAAAATCCTATAAATATCCTTATAAAGTCTTACATTTTCCACATCATCACCTAGTTTTACTTATAATTTAAATATTTGAATTATAAATATATATTTTATATAACTACTTAATTGATTAAAACTATACCTCAACCTACATATAGGAAAATATAATAAAAATAAATAAATCTGTGTGTTGGTGTCGGTGTTTAAATCTTTTTGTTGCAACCAATCTTAGTCTTTGTGTCAGTGTTTGAAGTCTATGAATGTCTCCCCGACTCCTCTTTTCCAGTGAAAATTCTCGTCTCCTTCAGCTCTTGACGGATCTTTTGCACCACCCAATCGTTAGAACCGAGACAAACTCACGCTCTTTTGCACATCGCTAATCACCAACGCGGAGAAAGTACAGTTCCAGCTTCGCACATGTGGTAAGAGTAAAGATGCATTGGAGAAGGTCTTAGGAACTCTAATTGTCATTTAGGCACGCAAACCTATAAGTCGTTGGTTTTCATCCCGTCCTTAAGATGGTTCTAGCAAACGTAAAAAAAAAAAAAAAAGTTTCATCCCTTCCTTAGGATGGTTCCAGCAAAAGTAAAAAAAAAAAGGTTAGAAATCTCCTCTAATATTTGTTATGAGCAAGGTTGTAAAAATCCCGATTAATCACCGATTAATCGGTGATTAATCGCTAGTCCCCACTTTACTGATTAATTTTGAGCTAATCACTAAATTAATCGGTGGCGGTCCAGGGTTGTAAAAATCGCGATTAATCACCGATTAGTCGGACCAAATTCGTCCTACTCGGACCTTAAAAACACAAAATTAGGTCAAAAATGATTTCGAACGGGTCAAAACTGGAGCAAATTGATCAAATCAAACAAGTTCTTACGTCAAAATTGGATGATAATCCATGATTTAGAACCAAAATCGATGAAACTCCATGAACCCTAGTTATGTTTGAAGGTTCCATACGATGAAAGAATGAATGGGAGGAAAAAACGGGATATGGTGGACGATGAAGGTGATTAGGGTTATTTATGTTTAGGTATTTTAATATTTAACCCCAATCCATATTCACTAGTTTATATTTGGCCCCTAAACTTCTAAATTTATACATATAAGATATAAAATAAACATTATATATGTATAAATTTGGAAAAAAAATATATAAAAATCCAATCCGATTAATACCGATTAATCCTGATTAATCCCGATTAATCCCTAGTCGGTACCTCACCGGCCGACTAGCGCCTAGCGAGTTCTACAACCTTGGTTATGAGTATGTGACCAAAAGTGAGCCAGGAGTCCAAAAACTTAAGGTAGGGAAACTTAGTAAAGTTTGATTACACAATTCCTTGCAATATTATGTTCTGATGCTAATGTTCATCACCCTCTATTTTGCTAATGTATTTTTATCCGGTACTAGGTATTTTTTTTCTTTTTATGTAATTTGCCCATTTTCTTGAAATGAACGTTTTATTCTCTTTAAAAAAAAAAAAAATTAGGGATCTGCATTTGGTACATGGCACTCGTACCGAATCGATACATTCGGTGTTGGGTTGGTACCGGTATAGTGATATTTTTCTTTACGTGGGAACCGAACCAGTACTGTTTTAATATCGGTACAGTTATTGTATTCATTTTTATGGTTTTTTTTTCAACGTGACACTATAAAATCCATTGAAAATGGAGTTAAATAAGGAACAAAACATTTATTCAATAACGTTTATCTTTCGGTTTCAATACATACGTAGTTCAAAATGCTTCTCGCCGCCTCACATGTACGTAAACTGTGTCCGATGGCAACACATACTACTGCTCTTTTTTACAAGAAATTTGATGTGAAAAACTATCACTTAGATTAACACGCACATCTTATCAAATATTTTTTTGAACGACTTAGAATTGATGTCACTCACTTGGTCAAACCTTCGACGTCAAGTACGGCAACATCTTCATACCAATGGTTTGGCAATTAGACCCAACCTCCACCTAATCTTAAATTATCTTAGGGGGGAAGCGGCGCTTGTTGAATTCCTTTTTCACTTAACCGATTTTAACCAATCCTGTACTACCACATCACTATACTGATTTACTTCACCGAAACACTTTTTTTAGGCAGCACTCCACTGATTTTCTTTTTTATTTTTATTTAAATTCAAATCTAATCATTTTTTTTAAATTCACACGGTTTTACCAGTAAAAGGTTAGATTTCTCATAACCCGTCCTACCAACACGGTCAAAAACAATGATGTGCATTAAAATCGGTTTCATCTAACCGTCAGAAAATATTGAATTTCACATGCAAAACGGTTGAGATTATTTTGTATATAAACCACTATACCATGGTGGTGAAGACACATTTCAACATCAACAACACCCACACCTTCAAAATGACTCGTTGGACCGAAAATGAAGAAATGGCTCTGGTTGTGTGCGTTAAAGACGCACAAAACGACTCATCCTTGCAACGCCAACCCCGTAGGGGCTTAGGGGGCTAAGGGGGTAGGGAAACAGGCTTCTGGGACCGTGTCTTGGCTGACTTCAAACAACAAGTCGGCAAAAGCAGCCGCACAATTGAGAGCCTACAGAGAAAATGGACCGATCTAAACAACAAATGTGATCGGTGGACCACCTGCTACGAGCGCACCATGAGCCGGCAACCAGGCATTGTGCCGTAGTTGGATGTGGAGTTGACCCAGGTGAACTATGCGGGTTGTTACCGCGGCAACTTTGAGCATCTCCAAGCCTGGTAACTCATGCGTCAACTCTAAGCTTTATTTTTTATGTTTTGATGTATTTTTATGAGTAAATGGCCAAATTCGTCCCTGAAGTTTGGTCAATATTGCTAGATCAATCCAAAATAAGAATTTTTGACAATTGAGCCACTATAGTTACAAATCCACTGCTAAATCAGTCCAAATTACAAACTCAGTTAGAAAATCTCGTCAACTCAAGCACAGTATCGTCATTTCTCATCATATAAAAGAAAATGTTTTTTTTTAAATGTTTGCAGTGGATGGGGATCGAACCTGGGACCATTACCGGTCCAAAGCATCAACACACACCAGACCATCTGAGCTACTCGTTTGTATTGTTTATTTTTTATTTCGAAATGATTTTAAATAAATACTAAGCTGTTACCATCTTCCCCAAATATAACCTTAAAACCCTAAATCTTAAATCGTAGCTAATAAGATTAATAACCCAAATAAAACAGAGGGTTATCAACCGGAAACACTAAACGAACTTATAGGATGGATCAATTGATACTTACATGTTGGTTTGCTTCCAAAACGACAAGTCAACCTAAAGAGTCAAAAGCTTCGAATTGGACAAGAATGAGAGAGAGAAAGTTAGTGAGGATTGAGGGTGGGGATTTTGTTTTTGGCATCTTCAGAGTATAAGAGAAGGTTAAATTTATAATGAAATTATCGAAATGGACAGTTTGAGCATTAACCCCACGGTTGGTCAAAGACAAATTATTTAAGCTCATTTTGAGCTGTAATCACACCGATTATGGGCTGGTTTGGAGTGGGATAAAGGTGTCGACCATGTCTGTAATTAAAAGGAGTTAGGTTGGGGAAGATGACTGTTTAATATTTATATAAAATCTTTTCGAAATAAAATTAACACACAAACTGATGCAGGCTAGATGGTTGTGGGTGTATCCCTAAGGATCTGAACCGGGTTTGATCCCATGTTCGATCCCCATCCACTGCAACGTTTTTTTTAAAACATTTTCTTAATATGGAGGGAAATGACGAAACTGCCCTTGAGTTAACGAGATTTTTCTAACTGAGTTCGTAATTTGGACTGATTTAGCACTTGATTTGTAACTATAGAGGCTCAACTGTCAAAAATTCTTATTTTGGATTGATCTAGCAATATTGATAAAACCTCAGGGATGAATTTGGCCATTTACTCTATTTTTATTTATGTTTAATATTAATAAATTAAGTTTTATGTTTTTGTTTATGTTTTTTATTTACTTTTGTTTTCATTTATGTTTAAACACACGATTTAAAGAAAAAAAATAACCAAAATGTTGCTTGAGAACGGTTATAATAAAAATATTGAATTATACTAATTTAAAATTAACTAATAAACGGTTACCAGCCCGTTAGAAAGAACCAGAAAACGGTTCACGTAAACCCTACCAGCACGGGTGACGACGATGTTACCATGCTAGTAATGAGGTACCCGTGACCATTTCTGATGGCACCCCGTCCCCCGTTATACTTAATGAATAAAACTCATAAGGGCATGTGTCACTATCTGGCGCATCACTAACTTGTGTCTACTCGTATCTTTTTCTCTCTTATTAAATAACAACTAGATTTATATCCTGGGAGCGTCCCGGGTTGAGAAATCTAATATGAAATATCAATTTTAACAATGTATCTCTAATGTTAACGCCTAACCTTAAAATTTATAACTCTAATATTAAAACTTAACCTAAAACAAAGTACAACTTCAATGCTAACACCTGCTGTAAATAGAATTCATATTTATTGGTTTGAACATAATTAATTACGTGCGCATACATGATTAATGAATAACCTGAACACTTTGTGTTTTTTTTTCCTGTATGAACAAAACCTCACAAGAAATAGTCGTTTTTTTCTCCGTTTTTTATATAGCACTATGGTACTCGTTGGAAAGATAATAAATCGCTCGTTAATTTGGTGTAATTTTTTCTTTAAAAAATCTCGTATATAAAAGATAATAACGTTTTAAAATTATAGGAGGAAACATGAGAGAGAAAAGTCTAATTTTGTTTTTAAATTCTTTTTTTCCTAAAATATCTCAATGTCACATGACATCCTTTTTGCTTTTATTAATAGATAAAAACGAAATAGGTCAAAAATAATAAAGTATTCACCTCATTATGCCACGTGGCACATTCAAGGAGGAGTTAAGGCTACTATTGAATGCCACGTCACCGACTATCAATTCTTTTGTATATACTAGGTGAAATCTCGTGTGAAACACACGGGAGACCTGTTTAGTAGCGTCTGTTTAGTAAACCCCAAATTAAACAGTCGATCTATTGTTAAAAAGAAAAATTGTATTTAGTAACGTCTATTCCTTTGACTATACCGGTTAATAATACTTATCAGATGTTTAATAACTGCAACTATTACAACAACCCAAACATAAATCTGCAGAGGCATTAAAGGTCCGTTGAGATAATACATATAAATCTACAGACGGATTAAAGGTCTGCTGAATAAAACACAAAAGTTAATACGAGTCAAAGGAATTAATAAACTTAAGCTTGAATTTACCATCACAAAACATAAAAAACCATATATAATGTTGAAAGACAATACAAAACTAAAAACAAAAATAAATAGAATCAACCTTAAACATTAAGCTACAAAGCTAGTTAAAGGAATTAATAAACTTAAGCTTCAATTCCATTGACGCTTCAAGTTGTGCATCTAAATCTTTCAATTTTGCCAAAACATCTACGTCCTTCAATTCCATTGCCAAAGGTCTCGATGAATATTTGCATGAAAATCAGTACACGACAACTACAATATCTTTGTTATTCAACCCTAAAGGGAAAGATGATTCTCACACTTATGCGTAAATCAAGGAAATTCATGCGAATATTCATCAAGGCCTTTAGCAATGAAAAACACAAGATCAATGATGATAAAATCTAAAATGCCTAAAGATTGAAAATAGGGAATCTGTGCAGCATATATAGATAATAATAATAATAATGGATTGATGTTTTCCTTTGATTGTATGAATCATCGAAAAACATCAATTCCAACTTTCTTATCTACGGAATGTTGGTAATATATTTTCCTTTGATTTTAAGAATCTTTCGAAAATTTGTGCAAACACATTTGAAAGTAATATCATTATGCATATGGAATGGACAGATGTATGTGAGAATAGTTAAACGAATATATAAAGATGGAAAATGAATATTGGGAAATCCTCCCCTTTAATAGCGTGAATATACTAAATATTCGTAAAGTTGGTTTTCAACTTTATTAGTTGGATTTCAAATAAATCTAAAGTTCGAAGTTACTTTTGGCACTTTTTATTTATTTTTTATATAATGAAAGACAATTGCAACACAACAATAATAAAAAAAATAATAATGATAATAAAGTAACTTCAAAATTGTTATCGTTATTTTTGGGCCTTTTTATAACATTTGTTGTCAGTAAAAACAGTTGTCATCCAAACTAAGTTTCTCTGTATTTTTGCCAACAGATTGTGTAATCTGTGGAAGGAAAAACATCACCAAAAGAGTGACTGTAACAACATCTTTCATTAACACAAATTTCGAAGAGACTGTTAGTAAGAAATTTAAATGAAATAACATATTGCTGCATTTATCGACGTTTGGTGTGTTTATCGAATCAATGAAGAAAAATAAAGTTACAAACTGAACTGGCGATTAACTCGCCTTTTATAGAGTCAAAAAGTAAGTTACCTATTATAATAAAATTTTTCACGACTTATCTCAATTCCCAAGTTAAAAACAATTACAAACAAAAAAACAAAATAATAAAACAATGTTATTAATAATTTAGTGCTATAAATTTAAATAGTATTAGTTTTTTCAAATTCATATTTATGAAAGAGTCCAGAAGTTATAACTTTACCATGACAAGTGTACAAAAAAGTAAGTGGATAGAAACTTGCAAAATACGACAGTAGTAATGATAGTGGTACTTTATTTTACTATTATTAGACAGGGTTGGGTTATTCTACAAAGCCTACAAAAAATGAGAAGGGTGAGAAGCCATTAGAAAATGACATATGTCCAAAGGATTAAACAAGTGGGAGGGGTAATTTTGTCAAAAACATATGCACATGCAAGTCACATGCCATTTCCAACTTCATTTTTAAATGTACGTAACTTTTTTATACGTCATCTTTTTTTTAAAAAAATTATACCATAAAATTGAGCGTCTTTTTATCTTTAATATGAGTACCATATTGTTATACTTTTGAAAAAAAATTCAAAAACCCACTTGCATAAGACACAATGGAGTGTAAAACACAATGAACACCAATTAAATATAAGGTATAAAACATAATCAAGAGTCTAGTAAAACAAAATGGACGACATAATAAAGACACAATGAATAGAAAACTAAAACACAATGAATCATTTTGAAAAAAAAAGTTGAAAACCCAGTTGCATAAGACACAATGGATGACATACTAAAGACACAATGAACAGCAGACTAAAACACAATGAATACTTTTGAAAAAAAAGTCAAAACCCCAATTGTGTAAAACACAATGGACGACATAATAAGGACACAATGAACAGGAGATTAAAACACAATGAATACTTTTGAAAAAAAAATTGAATACCCAGTTGCATAAGACACAATGGAGATAACTTAAAACACAATGAGTACCAATTAAATATGCAATGAACAATAGGGTATAAAACACAATGAACAGTCTAATAAAACACAATGGACGATATATTAAAGACACAATGAACAGAAGACTAAAAGAGAATGAATAATAGACTTAAACACAATAAACAACATAATAAAACACAATGTACACCTAAATACAAAACTCATTTGCGTAAAACACAATGAAAAGCATACTAAAAACACAATGGACAAAGTTAAATCATGTGTAGAATAAAAAAAACATAAATAACATATTTATAAAGCACACATGCATACTATAACACAATGAACGAGCAGAAGACACAACGGAGACGAAAACCCATTTAGCACGAATTTGTTTTTTCAAATTTAATGTAGCAATGTGGTACTCATATTAAAGATAAAAAAACGCTCGTTAATATGGTGAAATTTTTTTGAAAAAAAATATCGTATGAAAAAGTTATAAACGTTTTAAAATGATGTGGGGACTTGACATGTGCATTGCATGTGGAGAGAGAAAGTCAACAAATGTGGTTTTCCTTTTATGCCCTTCCTCTAATTTATTATTTATTTTTGTCAAACAAACCAATCTCAACCCTTTAAATATATAATCAATGGATTACAATCCTTCTCACCCTTCCTAAAAAAAGTGTCTTGTGTATTTGATCCTAACCCTTATTAGACAACTACAAAATATTACCAGAAATTTACATATTATCATTATTATTTATGATTTTTATTAAGCAATAAAAAGTATTTATTTTATATTCATTTGAATCGCCAATCGTCAGCTGCAAAGAAGAGCTGTTTAGTAGCGTCTATTTATTTCTTTATAACAATTATTATAACCACCCAAAAATAAAAAAAACGTAAACAGACCAACTGTTATGGTCTGTTTAGTAAAACCCAAATTACACATCGATCTATTGTTAAAAAGAAAAAATTGTATTTCGTAACGTCTGTTCCTTTGACGATACCACTTAATAATACTGATCAGATGTTTAATAACTGTAACTGTTACAACAACCCAACCATAAATCTACAGACAGATTAAACATCTGTTGAGATAACACATATAAATCTACAGACGGATTAAAGTTCTATTGAATAAAACACAAAAGTTAATAAGAGTCAATTTACCATCACAAAACATAAAACCATATATAATCTTGAAAGACATACAAAACTAAAAACAAAATAAATAGAATCAACGCTAACCTCTGGTTAGGAAACTTTTGTATTCGCAAAAGTTTTGGTTTTTTAGTGTGGAATAAAATGATCACCTTCCCGGTTAAAAAAAAAAAACAAAGTACACTTGCTAGCATTAATCATTTATCCTGCGCCATCCCATTATGTTTTGTCAAATACTATCTTAAAACGGCTTAAATAGTGATAACACTACCCTAACAAATTTTTTTTTAATTTGAATCTAAATTAAACATTTTAATTTCACATAAAACTAAATATTATTAACATAAAATTAAGGGCTACATTAATTCAAACTAAAAAATAGGCAAATTTACATAAAAAAAAGTAATAAAAAGTAAAAAACCAAATCTAAAAATCGCAACGCCAACCATATTTGGCGGCTATTTAACATTTCCGGTTAAGGATGACTTCCATCATCAAATCGATCACTCATTCATGTGATTCCATAAACGTATTAACGTCTCGGTAATTTGTTTCATTTTAACTTCCATTAACTTGTTATTAATCTTCTCTTATTTCATTGATCTATATGCAACAAGTTCGTCAATCAAACTGTTTATGCATTGTGTTGTCTTCATTGAGGTTCGGGATATGACTAGTGAAGGCATCATCGAGTGTAGATAAGTGGTAGTTATTTCCTTCTGATGACTTGTTTCTATTGTCAGAATGGTTATTTGAATCCTCACCCATCAACGAGACTTTGTTCCATTTGTCATGCTTGCGTACAATCTCCCATTAATCGAACTGAGTAAACTTGACTAGATGTCTATGTCAACAGTCATTTCTTCTTTTTCTACTCACATTAAATTTTTTCTCAAATCTCTCCCATATATATATAATTGACTAGTATCCATGGAAAACCTTGTTTTTCGGTAAACCCCCAGAAAACCCTACTTCCCGAGCTTTTTTTTTTTTTTTTTGAAAAAATTAGGGCATGTAATATACATGTTTTTAAGTGTTTTGAACCAAAAAAAAATCAAAAAAGCGCCGAACGGTTTTTTTTTTTTTAAAATAAAATAAGTTCTGCATCATAACATATGTTAGCCTATTTTTGCACTGGTAACATACGTTATTATGAAAAATTATTTTTAAAAAAAAACTGTTCGCCGTTTTTTTGATTTTTTTGGCTCAAAGGTCTTAAAAACATGTATATTACATGCCCTGATTTTTTCAAAAAAAAAAAGCTTGAGAAGTAGGTTTTTCTAAGGGTTTACTAGAGTTTCCCGAAATAATTAAGGTTTTCCATAGAACCTTCCCCATATATATATATATATATATATATATATATAGGTAGAGGATCCTGTAGGAAAATTGTTTTGTGTGAGAAGTGTAGGAAGGATTAAGAATTGACATGTAGCCATCATGTTTTTTATTTTAGAATAATGTTTTGGCTTGAAAAACACTTAACACAATAATATACAAAAAATTAAAACACAATCCAATGTATTATAGTCATTAAATTTAAGTTAGAGATAAAACACCCTAGTAATTACTTAAAACACTCTGTTAAAGTGTTATTGACATAGTGTTTTAAGTTTTAAGCCTAAAATACATTGTTTTCGGTTATTAATTGTTACGTTTGTTGTTTTTCTAAGCAAAACAATCCAAAACATCATGAATACGTCCAAAAAAATGATGCATACATCAAAAAAAATGATGCATACATATCAATTTTTAATCCTTCCTACACTGTTCACACCAACTAATTTTCCTACAGGAACCCTATCCTATATATATATATATATATATATATATATATATATAGGGGATGGTTCATTTCAGAAGAGGTTTTAGTGCGAGAAAAAGATAAATAATTCATTTTTATCATTTAAAAAAAATAAAAATACAAGAAATTGTTGAAATGTGTTGTTTATTCATTTATCTCAAAAATAAAACAAGTGTATAAAGTAATTTCATTAATTTATATAGCCTACACATGTACAAATTTTGTGCAGGAACATTACCTACTCATAATATAACACATGTGTAGGAAATAGTTTAAACCTTAAAAAAAACATTTGATTGCATTAATTTTATGGGTTTTTGTATATATAACATAAACAATGATATATAAAAAGTAAAAACTTCAAAAATATATGAACCATTACCAATAAAAATTAAGATTTAGGTTTCTTCTCGCACTTCTCGCACTAAAACCCTCTTCTGAAAATAACCTAACATTATATATATATATATATATATATATATATATATATATATATATATAGGGTGAGGTTCCTGTACAAAGGCAATATTTCGTGAGAAGCGTGAGAAGGATTAAAAATTGATATGTAGGCATCATTTTTGAACTTAGTCATGTTGTTTTGGATTGTTTTGCATAGAAAAATACCAAACATACCAATTAAAAACCGAAAATAATGTATTTTAGGCTTAAAAGTTAAAACACCATGCTAAGAACATTAAGTAGTGTGTTTTAAGTGTTAAGTAGGGTGTTTTAGCTTTTTTATAAATTTGATGACTATAATACATTGGATTGTGTTTTAGATTGTTGTGTTTGTTGTTTTTCAAGTTAAAACAACCTAAAACATCATTCCTAAATCCAAAACATGATGCCTACATGCTAATTCTTATTCCTTCTCACACTTATCACGAAATATGTCCTTTGTACAGGAACCTAAACCTATGTATGTATGTATGTATATATATATATATATGGTATGGATCCTAATAGAACCAACCCCTATTTGAAAACTGAGAGAAGCATTCTGGACCACACATTTTATATAAAGGCAAAAAAAATTGCTTTAATTGAACATTTTTATGCATGATTTTTTTTTAAATTTTTTTTCATTTATACATATGTGTATATAGCAATTATACATATGTGTATTTAGCATTTTCAGCTATATATATGTGTATATTTTATTTATACATATGTGTATATTGCATTATACATATGTGTATAATGCAATTATACACACGTGTATATTGAAAAAAAATAAAAAAAAAACATTTCCTGCATATAAAGCAGCGATTAAAGCAAAAAAACTAGTAATAAGTTTTTTTTGCCTTAAGGAAATTTGTGGTCCAGAATAGTTCTCACAGTTCTCAATTTGGGAAAAGGTTCTCATTTGAACCAAAGCCTATATATATAAGTATATATAGAGTAAAGATCAAATACAAAGTGTTTTTTTTTTTGTAAGAACTGTGAGAATCAAAGGGGGTAAAAAATTTATTTTTTTTAGAATTTTTTCCCATGTGCTTAATGATACTTTCTAGATGAATAATACAAAAAAAATTAAAATTTTTTAGTGTAATTACGTCATTAAAGTAAATACATTAGTTTACACTAGAGTAATTATGTAATTACTCTACACGTAATTACTCTACACAGTTCTTACCAAAAAAATACCCTCCTTTGATTCTCACAGTTCTTACCAAAAAAACTATTTGTACCGGATCTTTCCCCAATATTAATATTATTAGGACGTAGGTTTTTTATTGGCATATAGTATTTAGAGTTTTAGTATCGTAGTCCACTGGCCCGATTTATATCTATATATTGTAACCTTTTATTGAATGAAATCAATCCAGTATTTCGTATTATCTTTTATGGTATCAATGCCTTAAGGTTCTGGTTACTTTCTTCCTTACCGTTGCGCCACCACAAATAAACAAACCCTAGCCGTCATCACTTGAGAAAAAGAAATCCTAGACAGCTGTCCGACCTCCGTTTTGTTTTTTTATTTCCTATTACCATTTTTCTCTTCTAATGAAGTTTCAGTTTTGTTCAAAATTTTTGTCCACCAGTTATCCTACCGTTTGCGAATAAGCTTTTCTTTTCTATTTCTTTTGTCGTAGAGCTTCTATACACACCATATACAAAGAAGCTATCAACCAATTATCCTACATCCCAACTTTGGTTTTTGTTGTGTTTTGACTTTTGTTAACTAGAGCACAACAAAATTTCTTTGTTTTGATGATCATGTCATCATCTAGTTACACACAGTGCTAGAAATTTATTTTCTCTTCTATGGTAGACTACCAATTGCCAACAATACACCATCACCTAAGTCTATTTCTGATCGGCATCAAGCGTCCATCTCTCTATAGCCGTAGGTTTTTTTTTCTTGTTGGCTCCTCTCACCGGACATGGTCCGCTGCCACTATTCTAAGCCGATCGAACCACGGTTTGATCAGACATCTTTCTTCGATCTAAGGATCTCAATTCTAATTCGACGATCACCGTTTGACCACCGTCACTGGCTTTCGCCACCTCCCAGTTTTGACACACCGCCACGGCTAGGGTCGCCGCCTTGCCGGGTGTCTATTTGCTTCTTCTATCTTTTTCTTTCCTAATTGCTTCTTATATCTTTTTCTTTAGCCTTTCTTTTATCTTTTGTATTGTCATGGCTGACAAGGATAGAACTCCCACTTTATTGGGATCTAGCAGATCCTGTTTGTCATTCTGGGAACTTAAGAAACAAAACTTAACAGGGGGAATTCATGGACCAAACTAAAGTCAAGCGTTGAAGAGTACAATTTTTTTTTTTTTGGGCAAACTCTAGAAGATTGCAGGATTTGGACTAACAAGTTATGAACCGAGATCGAGACTAGTTTTTTTATTGTTCTTTGTTTAATTTTTTTTTAATATTTCAAGTCTTAGATTCCGATTCTCTACCGCTCAGACTGCGGGGGAGTATTGGCATATAGTATTTAGGGTTTTAGTATCGTAGCCCACTGGCCCGATTTATCTCTATATATTGTAACCTTTTATTGAATGGAGATCAATCCAGTATTTCATATTATCTTTCATTTTTCTTTTTTACCTTTTTTCTCCTACTAAAAACGGATTGCCACAAATTGAAGTGTTATTGTGGAAATTTGAAGCCCGCTTATGATTGAACACGCCGTTAAATGGGCCTGCTTACTTCAAGATGAGGCCAACCCACGCCGTTAAGAGAGGAGAAAATATGTGAATCTAAAACAAAAATATTCACTTAACATAAATGCTCATTTACATGATTTTTTTTTTATTTTTATTAAAAATATTACTTTGGTTTCAATATATCTTCTAACTAGATTATACCCCGGGAACGTCCCGGGGTTAAAAAATCTAATATAACATATTAATTTTACATATGAAATAGAATGATGCGCTTTACAGTTACATGCGTGAATTTGGGCGTTTTGTTGTTAAGCTTTTTAGGGATTGTTTATTGGTTTTGGATATTATTATTGCAGGGTTGATGAAATTTAGGAGCTTTAGGTTGTGGTGGTGGTGGTGGTAGAGGTGGTGGTGGTAGAGGTCGTGGCAAGTTGTGGTGGTGGTGGTGTGGTGGCAGGTTGGTGGTAGAGGTGTTTTAAATTTGTTGGTGCAGGTTGTGGTGGTGGTGGCCTGGTGGTGGATGTTGTGGTAGAGGTGGTGGTGTGGCCTGGTGGTGGATGTGGTGGGGGTAGTGGTGGTTATTGAAGAATTTAAGTGGTGGTGGTGATAAAGATGATAGAGATGAGGGCATAACTGTCATTTTGCCCTCATGTGAGTCCACATGACCAAACTTAACCAAAAAAACTAACTAGGTTAGGCCTAAAGGACGAGACATACAAGATTTTACAACATAAAGGACGATTTTTAAAGTTAAAGGACAACCACTGAAAAACGATGTAAACATAAAGGACGATTTCTGTAATTTTTCCAAGAAAATTACTAATTAATATTCAAATATTGAGATTCAACTGTTTTGAACAAATCGACCAAAACAAATATGTGTTCACAACCAAACATAAAATAAGAAATTGAAATATTCTTTATTTTAAATATCTATGCCATCCCCAAGCGTTTTGATTTGTAGGCTTGCACATTGTTACCTAAAACATATAGAAAATCTGTCAACTAAAAGAAACCAGTGAGAAACATAAGTTTTAAGTATAAGCTTGAATACTTATAGTTCATAAAAAAATGCCATATCATATAATACACATAATTAGAAACAGCTGATTTAAATGCAGATAATCAAACCTCATAAGAGAATTCTTGATTATGGTTTCAATCATCTTGGTAACGTTGGATTGGTTGTCAATCCTATAGCTCCAATTATACTACCACTCGTGTGAATAAGTTAATGATTATGCTAGAACAATTATAGATACATATTTGTATATAGTCTGGATTTTTCGAGATGCTAGTGTTATGGTTTTAGTTGATTATTTGTTTTTGGGCTAGATGAGCTTTGCGTTGTTGTATAAATAGGCTTAATCTCTAGTCATTCTTAACAATTCCCTCATCTATAACCTACTCTCTCAATCATTCTCTCTCTAGAATTTCCCTTATTACGATTTCTTATTCACTAGTGTCAAATCATAATGATATTCTAGTTAATTTGTGCTAATTGATCTTGTTCTTCTTATTATTATTATTATTTGTCATCTAAATCTTATTGTCTTGATTACTGTTTGGTGTGTGTATTTGCCTCCACACGAAACACACACTGAATTAACACACACGAGGTGGAATTTAAGATCCAAACATGGATCCGGACCTTTAAGTGGTATCAGAGCATTAGGCCCAATTCTACAAGGTGTGTGAATCACCTTATTGTGTTTTTGATAAAACTTAGATGAGATTTGATAGAAAATGTTTTGAAAAGTTTCAAATGGGTTTTTGATGAGTTTTAGAATTTAAACCTTGTTCTAGATTGTTTTTTGGAAATTGATTATGTGTTTGTTCTAAAATGTTTAGGATTGATTTCCTACCAAATTGATTGAGTTTTGATTAGTTTGGACTGAATTGTTCATCAATAAAAAGCTTGGATAGAAAACCCTGCATTATTCGTCTAGGTTTCATAACTTTTTGTCTTTTAATCATTATCAACACTTTAACCACTGAGTCTCCTACGCTAAAACTTCTAGTGATTTGAGTCGATTCATTTAGTACGTCAGTAGCGATTAAACACCATTTGTTTCGGCTCCTAAGTGTTTTAGCTTAGTTCGTTTGTTTTCTTCATAGCGATTGAATCTGCTTAAACTTTTGAGTGCCTATTCGTTTAACCAAGTTTTAGCGAATGAGAGATTGTATGTTTGTTTGTTCTATTTTATTCAGAAGAGAGATTGAGAGAGTTGTTACATAAACCTTCGTTAAAGATTGAACAGCTATAAACATTTAAACCTAATTCAATCAATTACAACTTTAATCATTAGAACCTCTTTCAATCGCTACTTTCAAAATCGTTTGTATACCGCTCCTATCGCTAGATTACATATTTCAGTTGTTACAACATACCTTAGTTGCAGGTTCAGTTTGAGTTCGGATTACTTGTTGAATTTCAGATCTGAAACAAATTTTAAGAGAATAGGTTTTGCTTGTGCTGTTAATGTAAGAACAAAAGTAGAAGAAGAAACATTTTCAACTTTATTCGTTTCAAACCATCCCTAATCTCTAAGAATATAACATCTATACGTTAAGCTCATGTCGCTACCTTTTAAACTTCAATCGCTAATAAGGTCTTCAATTGCTAGCTTCAATTGATCATCTGACTTAGTGATTATGTCTAATGGTTCAATTGTCAGGTTCATTCAATAGCTGGGTTATATTGTTTGTCTTTGTTATTGAATCATTACATCAAGTTGTATCTATGTCCCAACAGAAAACTAGAAAAACGAAGAAAGTTTGTGTTGTTGGTATTTGATTTTCTGGTTTAGACAAAGAAGAAAAAGGAAAAAAAATTGTTATTGGTATTAATTCTGGGACGGTATTGTTTGTATTGTTTTTGGGCCAGTTAAGATATTAACAAATAGTTTACTGGCTAGGAAGTTGGAAACAGTAATAGATTGTGCCTATTATAACTTTTAACTGTTGGACTTGTTTAGTTTAAACAAGGATTGCAAGTGTTTGGATTAAAGTGAGAGAGAAGATTTTGTTGGGCTGAATCTACTCAATTTCTCTTTCGGCCAAGATTATTAGAAATCAAAATGGTAGTTGTGTATGAGACATACATAGTGGGACAAAATAATGTGTAAACTTAGCTCAATGTTGACAATAGATTTGGGACAAGTAAAGAAGAACCAAAGTAACAAAAAAATGAAGATTATCTAATCTGGCAGGTGCATTTTTTCCTATATAGTTTGGCCACAAGTCTTGTTATCTCACTCTTTTAGGAGTATAATGGTCCATATCAAGTGGGTTATGTGGGAGTGTGAGGGAGAGAAATTCCATTATCACAATTTTTCGGGTAAATGAACATTGCATATGATAAAGAAAAGAAAGCATATGCCCTGTTAAGGAACGTGTTAACTAAGCACATTTTGCACCAGTTCTACAAGACATTGAAAGAATTGTGGGATGCATTAAAGAAACATTTTGTAAGAAAAGAACAACAGAGACATAACAAGAGACATATGTTAAGAAACGAATTCAATATGTTCATAAATAAGAAAGGTAAATCACTAGATTAGATAGTTTCCAGATTGTGCCACTTGTTAAGTTTGATGGATGACTATGAAATGTTTCCTTCTTTTGAAGAAAAGAAGGAGAAACTTATTGATCCGTTATCACTGGTTTGAGAATTACATCATAGTAATAAAAAATGACGAAACTAGTTTTAGAGAATTAACTATGAATAGCTTGATTAGGAAACTCTGAGAAGAGAAGTTTGAGATGAAGAGGAAAAGGATAAATGCAATTGTGCCTACTTCCAACACCATATTCCTCAGGGATCTTTAATTGCACCATTCTCAAGACAACAATCGTTAAATCAAATGGCTAGTAAGGGTGAATATGGTCAATCGAACGTATAAAATGGATCTAGTGGAAAGAATGAACAAAATGTTGTGGTAAAAGATAATGTGGACGAAACTTATTCAAGTCATTTTGCTTTAATTGCTCAAATGTTAGAGGATCCCAAGGTATATTCCAACTCATCTCCAGAAGAACCCAATGTATATTCCAACTCATCTCCAGAAGAACCCAAGTTATCTTCAAACTCATCTTCAGAAGAATCCAAGGTATCATCTAATTCATCTCCTAAACATGTGTGTGAGACTTGTGTAGGTCTTGAAGCTAACGTTTTGAAATACCAAAAACACAACTAGAGTCTGGTTGATGATCTTAGTACTGTGAAGCTATCCCTAAAAATGCTTAAAGAAAATGAAAGGATTTACGATGATGTAATCAAAGTTTAATTGTTGATGCATCTGATTTAAGAAAGGTGATTTTAAACAAACAAGATGTCATTAATAATTACATGAGTTGTTAGAAAATGTCAAAAATAACTTTCCATAGTACACAGAGTGATTACCAAGATTTAGAAAGAAAGCTTGACAGTTACGCAAATTCAAAGTTTGTATTGGATCATATACTTGATCATAGGATACCAATTGGAGATCCCAAAGGTATACGGTATAAAATGTTCCACTTCAAGGAATGACACTTATCCCGTATTACTTGAGGAAGTTGAATTTTTCAAGTTTGAACCGACAACTTGATTTGTAGTTGATCCTATGTGTGAAAATGTTGGAACATCCGAAAAGGTAGTGGATGGCAAGTCCGTGAAAGATAACGGAAAATCATAGTCTATGATGTTTGATGAAGGTATAGTTGAAATCTTTGACACTGATTTTGATGATGGTGAGATGGAAAATACAACATTTAAGAATGATAACATTCCTGATGAAAATTTCAATTTAAGCCACGCACCTAAATCAAATGAAACTCTGAATTTAGCAAATTATCCAAATATTTTGATAATGTATATATTGGTTGGATCAGAACATTTGTAACTTGGTCAGGAATTTGCAATTAAGAATGTTAGATTGACAAACTTTTCAAAGTTGATGTCGATCCAACAAAATCAAGATTTTGTCAATCATGTCCTTAAGATAAGAAAAAGGAGAAAATGGAATCTCAAAATTCATCATCTTGGATGCAAAATGTCAAGAAACAATCTGCGCCAGTTCGCAAAAATGTTTCGAATCAAAGGTCATAGTACTTTATGATTGTCACACCCTCAAATTCTACTGTGGGGTTTATACCGCGAGGCGCGTGACATATCAGGATCCTGTAGCCATAAATCATATGAACGACTCTAAATGCCTAAACCATTTAGTTCGTTTTCAAAAACCAAGTTTAATAACCAATCATAAATTTTAAGAAACGCGGAAGCGTAATCAAAACAGTTAAGTAAATAGTTATGCGCAAAATAAACACGCCTAAACCAAAGCAGAAGTAAGTAAATGATGAAAATAGTTTAAATTGTTCAATATCCAATGACAAACATGATGCATGACCTAAGCATGCTCCGACCTAGCGACCTGCAAAAGCATGCTAGTGTGTGTCAACATAAAGTCGATGAGTTCACAGTTTAAGTGGCAAGTGTAAAATTATAAAAGTTATAAAACCATCCGTTTTAAGCTTGTCAGGGGTAGCTAACCCACTCAATGTAACTAAACATGAGATTATTAGGAACATACAGATGATATAGTGCCTTGGCACTAGTGTCTATCAATACTAGCAAGAAAATGTGGTCAGAAGTTCATGCCCGTGACCCAAGCACCCCAGGCATGAGGTTGCTACACAACCTAATAGCGCTACTAATTAATACCTCATTCGCCTCCAACGATTAACCCAATAATATTGTAAGGACTTTCAAATGGTAGAGGTTGTTTAGTTCACAAAGGACAGTTAAAGTTGCAAAACTAATATAACACGATCCACCCAAGGTATCAAAAACCCAACCCACACAAGGAGTCAAAGCACCCTAATACCCGGGATGTAAAAGTAGTCGCAAACCGTACTAGAAAAAGTTTAGTAAAATGTCTCAAACCCGAGATGCATGCTTTCAAGAAAAGAGTAATGAAACTCACCTTAGGTTGCAAAGCTAAATCCAAAATCCACAAGTAATAAGGACGTGCTACCGACTCCCTATTAGATGTCCCACTACGTGAGTATATGGGTATACACGATACACCACATAACTCATTTGTCCAAGACGTTAATTTATGTGAAAACGTTAAAGTGACACCTAATGTAACTACATGCACAAGTAGACCCTACGAACCCGTTGGTGAACATTATGCGTAATATCAGTTATACACTTCATTTACATCTCATACAAGTTTACATACAAGTTCAAGTCAAAATCAAGTCATACAAGACTCCAAATAAGCACATATACCCCTAATGTCATAATCTCACTTTTAGAACCAATTATGTACTGCCAAAATGATTTTATTAAAAAACCTTATACAACGAATTAGCCACCAAATATTTTATTAAATATTCCTAGGAGTCCAATGGTTGTGTCCGTATTTTTGTTTCATGACAAAACCATGTAGAAAAATTATGAAAAATCAATTACTACAGCTAGGTTCAGACAAAATTTATATAAGGTCAGTTTACGAGAAAACATTCCAAAAATCATGTATTCATCCAAACGGGATGAAACCAATTGGAAAAGCCAAGTAATTCTTATATCAACCTACTGTCCAAATTTCGTGACCTAACTCCTTGTAAAACTCGAGTTATGGTCGTTTAGAGTTGACCCAAGATTTTAATCCGAAAATAAGTTTAGACCTTATTCAAATAAGTTTTCAAAAACACATCAAATGGCAACCAAATCGCATGATATTACCCATTCCAGAAAGCTAAGACCACGTACGACACTCTGATACCAAGAAACAATCAAAACAAATACATTAAAGCCACGTTACAGAGCCTACAAGTCGTTACATACAATCTGTCCAATTTTAAACAGGCAATCATCTTTACTATATCAAACCTTAGATGTATATTGTCTATCAAGAACATCAAATAAACATCATAAAAGTCCTAACATACATTAACATAATCAAAAAATTCAAGATTCATCATAATTATAATCATCTATAAAACCTAGATGTTCAACAATCATCAACATACCATAACATGCAAACACATCAATTAATAATCATAAAACCCTATGTTTAACATGTTAATCTTTTTGAAAACTCATGTTTTAATCTTTATAAACTTATATCAGATCTGGACAAACAAGTTTATGGTGTTTTAAAACATAATAGAAAAGATCAAGATACAAGGAATGAAGTATTATACCTAAAGCTCTTCAATAACACAACCGAACACCTTCCAAGTCACCCGAATGATGTTCTTGAGCCTTAGGAGATGTTTAGGGCTTATATTTTTCATATGTGATTATGAGAGGTAGAGTGTTAAAAATCGATTTTATAACGAATTAAGTCAGTTTTCCAGACCTGTGCCCGCCGAACGGCCGTTCGGTTTAAATAACCCCATGGTTCAGCATATTTCATGTTTTCTTCGATCTAATTGTTATTTTGGACCCTACCAAGGCGTAACCCCATGTTTTTATACGCGAACTACCATATCGATTCATTGCTTGCGAGTTTGATAACATGTTCGGTTTAAATAACATAATCGCACAATAGTTTACACATAGTTTCACATAAACACATAATCGCAAATAATATCCAACAATTATCTATTTTCTCAATTCACCGACGTTCAGGGTTCACTACTCGTGTACGTAGTCTGGTAATTCCCCAAATTTCCTTCTTATGCAGTTACTTATCTATAATTGTGCAACATGTGACACAACTAACTAACCCTAATCAAGTAATATGCTGTGAATGTAAGAGAAAGTTAGCTAGAGTTTAGTTAAAGTATGAACCTGAATATGCAGGGTGTCACGCAGACACAAAGACATTTTGTGTATTGTAATTCAAGATATTATCAAAATTAGAGAACTCAACATTTCCATGGTTATGATTCACAAAATGATCATCGACGAAGAAATCACAATTTCAACCGATGAATTTATAAGATCCCATGGCAGTGATCACGTGAGGTTCTATGAAAATGATTCAATTTTCTTCAATAAAAATTGTTCACGATCACATGCTTATTCGTCTGTTGGTTTGGGTTATAGATTCTCAAATTTGTACTTTGTTGAATGACGAGTTTATATGAATGTGATGAGAGAGGTCATATCCTAAATAGTTGTTCCTACAAGAACAAGGGAAAATAATTGACTTCCCACCATAAACGCGTTAAAATTCCAAGTTTGGCCCTTAATTTTAAATTCCGGGTTACTATTGTTCGGACAGGTTGTAGTTTAATTAATATATCGACCCTGTTACACAAAATAGATTGACTTAATTAATATATCTCACTTATGTTTTTTGTCTTTTAGATTTGAAACAACATAACAAGCGTCACATAATAATAAATCGATAAGTTGTTCCAAAACATCATGATGCGGCTTTTTTGCTTCCGTATTTGGTGATGTAGATTACTTCATTATTGTATTTGAACAAGTTTTATAAACATGTTTTATGAATTTGTTTGATTGTTTATCACTGGTTTGATGGTATATGGCTAGATTTATTGGATTATGAGAAAGGCCATGAGGATATAGTTTTTCTAAATGACACCGAGATCATGAGGATATAGTTTTCCCAGCGGATGGAATTTTTTGTGTTGTGTTATGGGCTGGTCAGCCACCGCAAATATGGAATGTTTTCTGAGCGGTATTTTTTTAGGGGTTTTTCACCACCCAAATAACAAAAATGGGCGATGTTTGTTTGAGCGGTCGTGAGATTTCCTATAACCCTTGTTTCCACTAGGTCTGTTCACGAACCGAGTTGAACACTAGGTCTGTTCACGAACCGAGTTGAACTGAGCAGCCCTTTACCCGTTCTTGGCTCGTTTATAAACCGAACAAAGCTGATCGGCTCGTTTACAACTGATCGAGCATTTTTTCGAGCACGCATTTTTCTAAGAGAGCAACAAATAATTTGGACAACCATAAATTTGGTATATTTCATTCAATGTTCCGTCCTCGGGTGACGACTGAGGTCTGACTATCCAATGATGACACCGAACTAAGTCGAACATCTCACTTACAACCGAGCGAAAAATCGAACGGGCATTTTCTAAGCGATCGACAACCGGCCGATTTAACCAACACTAGCATTGTGTTCCCAACTTTCATTTAAAGATAGACAAGAAAGGATTTCCAAGGATGGAGAGAAAAACTGTCTGTCAGATTTTTTTTTGATGGTGAGAAAAGAAGAGAAAAGAGAGAATTTCTCCCTTTCTTTTCTCATCTAAATTAAACTCGAAAATATAATGTAGTTTTCACCGCCCAAAACCAAACATCTTTTAGTAGTGTTCCTTTTTTATTCCATTTATTTTTCACAAGTTGACATGGGCAAGTTGGTGGAAAATATATATTTGTGAGTTATTTTCATTTAAACTATACATGCACATATGACGCACTAAGTAATAGTATAGCCAGACAATTTAATACTCTATATTTAGTAACTTTCATCCCTCTCACAAAGCCACTGTTCTTCAACAGTAGTGGCAGATGGTGTAATTTCCTTAGGCTTTAGGGGTAATTTCGTCATGTTTTATTCGCCTTCTTCTTTGCATTTCCAGAAAACCCTCATTACAGTTTTATTCTTGGTTCCTTTCCCCGTTCTCTCTCCTCATTCTCTCATCCTCTCTCTCTCTCTTTTCAAGATTGTGTTCTTATGATGTTATTGGTTGTTACCAGTGGCTTTCGAGCCGCCTATAGCGATGATGGACTCCGTCATCGTGACGGTTCTACGTGCACATTACTGGCGTTTTGGGGTTTTTGTGGATATTGTTGCCGGCTTCTTTCTAGCCGCCTATCGTGATGACGGCCGCCACCACTGTGACGGCTCTACATTCGTTCAAACGAGGTTCAGATTGGATTCTGAATAGGATGCGTTGTTCGGCTGTTTCTATGCTTTGTGCCTTTCGTTTACAGAGAATGAACGCCGCCTGGACGTCGCCGGTGGCCGGATTCGGCTGCCTAGGTGGCGTCTGTGTGTCCAGAGTCGTTACGAGGCATGTCTATCTCAAATTTTCAGACCGTTGATGACAAGAAAGGATTTCGAAGGATGGAGAGAAAAACTGCCTGTCAGATTTTCTTTTGATGGTGAGAAAGGAAGAGAAAAGAGAGAATTTCTCCCTTTCTTTTCTCATCTAAATTAAACTCGAAAATATAATGTAGTTTTCACCGCCCAAAACCAAACATCTTTTAGTAGTGTTTCTTTTCTATTCCATTTATTTTTCACAAGTTGACATGAGCAAGTTGGTGGAAAATATATATTTGTGAGTTATTTTCATTTAAACTATACATGCACATATGACGCACTAAGTAATAGTATAGCCAGACAATTTAATACTCTATATTTAGTAACTTTCATCCCTCTCACAAAAGCCACTGTTCATCAACAGTAGTGGCAGATGGTGTAATTTCCTTAGGCTTTAGGGGTAATTTCGTCATTTACGTAGAAAGGTTTTATTCGCCTTCTTCTTTGCATTTCCAAAAAAACCTCATTACAGTTTTATTCTTGGTTCCTTTCCCCGTTCTCTCTCCTCATTCTCTCATCCTCTCTCTCTCTTTTCAAGATTGTGTTCTTATGATGTTATGGGTTGTTACCAGTGGCTTTCGAGCCGCCTATAGTGACGATGGACTCCGTCATCGTGACGGTTCTACGTGCACGTTACGGGATTTTTGGGGTTTTTGTGGATATTGTTGCCGGCGTCTTTCTAGCCGCCTATCGTGATGACGGCCGCCACCACTGTGACGGCTCTACATTCGTTCAAACGAGGTTCAGATTGGATTCCGAATAAGATGCATTGTTCGGCTATTTCTATGCTTTGTGCCTTTCATTTACAGAGAATGAACGCCGCCTGAACGTCGCCGGTGGCCGGATTCGGCTGCCTAGGTGGCATCTGTGTGTCCAGAGTCGTTGCGAGGCATGTCTATCTCAAATTTTCAGATTCGGATCTTGTTGGCACAATTAGCATCTAACCTGTTTGGTTTTCCATTATCTGAGCGATTTGTTTAAATTCACCATCAATTTTTGGGTTGTGCCTTTGAACAGTACTTACGGTATTTTCACGTCTTGGGATTTTTATGGTTGTTCAGTATCTGTTTTCACTTCATATTAACTCCACGTTCGTTTTGTCTATGTTGTTTAAATGTAGATTGTTATAGTTACCTATGCATTTACTGAGTTCTGTTGCTTGTCTATGATGAGTTCAAATTCTTTTCGGACCGTTGATGAAGATGGCGTGGTAAGGATGGTGGATGGTAGGTTTTGGACTTGCAACCCGCCTTGCAGCCAATATCTTTTTTAAACTCTGAGCCACATAACGAACACATACATGACTTTGACACTTTGTAAATTGGCTTTTTACTAAGGTTTAATTTTATTGCGCTTTAAGGTTTTGGAGATAGTTTTGTTTTGTTTAGGTTGGGTTTTGCCTTTTGAAGAATTTGGTTACTTACATTGACTCATTTGTTCTGCTGACTGCATTACTGATTTAGTTTTTTGAATTTGGCTCTTGATTCGCTCAATTTTGCTAGAGTTTCGATGTTGGGTACAGGTTGGTAACATTCAACAACATGTTTGATCATTTAAATGGTATATTAATATATTTGTCAACTTTGAAGTGAGAGGATAAAGAATTACAAATCCATTGTCGGAATTTTTTTTTTTGAAAAATTGGTTCTTTATCTCAACCTTCAACTCACCATTGCCCTAATTTTTTCTAGAAAAATGGGTTCTTTATCACTTCCACAACTGATATGCTTCTCTCTTTTGTCTTTGCTAATGGGTATGTATGTTGCCTCTTTTGTTTGATTGTATCATTGTTGATATGCATTTGTATTGGTTTTCAATATGAATTTTTAGGTTTACCGATTCTGAGTTGTGCTTTGGTTTTGTCTTACTAAACACTTTGGTAACTAAGGTCCATAGGCATCCTGTGTAACCAACAGGATGTAAGAGAAAAATATAAAGTCTTATATTTATACTCTTTTTATTTAAACTAAAAATGAAAAAACAAATAATCCAGACCAGTCTTGTAGAAAACGTCCTTGTTCAGTTGTGCATGTTTGTAGGAAGGCTTTATGACACGATGGGTTTATATGCATCTGTCTTATGGAAGGTTATTTACTTCCATTAATCTACCACAATTTTTGCAGGCATATATGTAAAGTGAGAAGCATTGTGTAAGGTCATGTGATGTACTCTAACATATGGGCGTTAACGGTGACATGACATGACGTTGCGTTGGACATCACTCACTCCTTGTGTTAAGGGGCGGCGTTAAAGGCGTTATTTGTTGACACATGTTAAAACTTTGAATTAAATTGTTCCTTTTTAAAACCAAAAACCACTAAAAAATATGGTTAAGTGAAGTTAATGGGATGAAACCATTTCCTTAGGGTGAGGTGTAGTGAAATAAGTAAAAGTATGTGATGTGTCATCTAGGTGAAGTTGAGAAGAGTTAAAGTATTCAAAGTGAAGGTCCTTTAGGGGATCAAATTCCCTTATTCTACTCGTGTGTGTGAAGGTGTAAGTGTGTGCAGGTGCGGAATCCGAACACACAAAAAAAACTGAATGATAAACGTCAAGAACAAACAATTAAACGCATGTTAATCACTAGGAATCGATTGATATAACAAAATCAAGGTTTAACCTAGGGAGAACCTAGAGAGAGAGCAAGTTTTAGAGAGTTGTGGGAGGTGTTTTGCAAAGAGCTCAAGGTTAAAGATTATGGCATGAGTTTGGATATTTATATCTTGGACCCAAACCCATGGCCTAAACTCCCTATCCCAACACTCCAGGCCCAATGAACTATACAATCCATTATAATATCCAAAGCGCTATCTAGCCTAAAAAATAACAACCAGGCTATAAAACGTGTGTCAACAGTCCTAATGAATTAATCACATCTTTGTAAATGAAAAGGATAATTGTTTATGTGGTCAAAAGTTATTTAAGCAGTGAATGTAGCCTCGAAAGTTAGACATGACATTATAATTACATTACTTGCAATTATACTAGTAAAGTTAGATACACGATTGTAATAGTCAGATACATATCATTATTGTAATGTGATAGTTCAATAGGCTTGCACACTGCTTTACTTAATGATTGTAAAAAAAACAGACATTTTTTAGAGTAAAGTATACGGATGGTCTATGTGGTTTTACTTTAAAAAGTCCTCAAATATGGAAAATTATACACACAATTCAAACTTTTGCAACTTGTAACACATTTAGTCCAAACTTTTGCAATTTGTAACACCTAGAATCGTCATACGCCCATCTAATATCAGGGACTAAATATGTTACAAATTGCAAATGTTTAGACTAGAAGTATTACGATTCCAAAATTTAGACTATATATGGAATTTCTTATACTCGATAGCTATTTTTAAAATTTTGTAGAACTACATGAACTAACCTTCCATTTTACAATTTTTTTTAAATTGAAGTTACTAGCTGATTACCCCGGGAAGGTCCCAGGGTTAAATCTAAGATGACTTAATAAAAAATGATAAAAGAAGAAAACCTGGTTAAAGCATCATTAAGATACAGACCTTGATCGGTTTTATCTTCTTGTACACATGAATCACCATGCATCTTCTGATATTCATCCATCACCTAATCAACATGTGCATAACAAATTTATTGTATAACCAATAAAAGAGCATATATAACCATTTAACTGGTGGTAAAAGTTAAAAGACAATCTATTATATATATCACATGACCTTTCTTAAGACGACCTGTATTAGAAAGTGTCACACCCCGACTTTTCCCATGGTCGGTTGTGACGTTTGGTGCCTTTGCCAACGCAGCGGAAAGATGCATCTAAGACTCTGGTTCCCTGAACGCCAATTCTAACCCTCTAGAATCCCCGATCCCAACTGTCACCTACTCCAACCGTGCCGTTCCCAAAGTTTACACCTGAAAGACATACTTAAAAGGGTCAACATAAAGTTGGTGAGTTCATAAGCTTTGCAAAATGTTACCAAATGTTCCAAGAATGTTACCGAGAGATACCAAGTTCCACGTGTCCATACTATGTTAAATGTAAACCAAAGTACGCTAGCTAGGCGTATGTTTTATTACTACTACGATTGGAAAACCATTACTAACTCGCAAACCAGATGTTGTGCCCGAATAGTAAACCTGTTCCTGTTTGAGACAATATGCACCCGCCCGGCGCTCCATGCCGACGGGTGGGGTTGGTCACTCCCAATAGCGCTATTCACATTTCCCCGTTGTGCAAACCAGCACATTCATGGTTCCCCCCGGGACTTCCAAAGATCGTATAGTAAACCGTTTGAAACCCCATAGTATGACAGTTGTTACCAAATAGTTGTTTAACACATGTTTTCTCCCCCAAAAATGAAAACCAAGTAAAGTGGGGCCGTAAACTCACGCAACCCGTTTCATTTTCCAAAACTTTGTTTCGCTTTAAGTTCCTCAGTTTTTCATAACAGAAGCATGTCTTCCACCCCGAAAACATTTATAAAACCAGTAAAGAGTGGGGTCATGAACTCACCTTAATGTCCATGCTAAGCTAGCAAACAAAGCCTGAAACCTCGACCGACTTCCTCGTGCCCTAATTACCAACAAAGGACACCTTAACAGTCTAACACACATAAGCCTAGCTTATTAACCAACACGAGTCTCAAAACGTTTCAACTCGACGAACCGATCATGACTTATCTTAATTCACGTATTACATACAACATAGTACCCAAGTTCCACACTTGTCACTATTTGTATGTAACCAGATTGGACTAACACCCTGAAACGTATAATTATCCTGAATCCTAGTTCGTCTAGTAATCCGTATAAATGTGCGTCCAGTATACTTACTTTTAGGAAAAATGCTCTTTAAGAAATACATGTTTAGTTATTAAAACCGATTAATAACAATTGTTACTTTATCTCAAATATTGTTTGAAAACCATCTTTATTGTCACAAATAGCTCGTCTTTAAAAGCATTTCAATTTGTATAAAATGTACTTGTCCAAAACACTTAGGGAAACTTATTTATAGAAATAGCAGTCCGTTACTCTTTGTTTTTATAAAAATTCGGGCAGAGTTTCCTCTGTTTTTGTACCAACCAGACAACACCCGTTGTCTACAATTTTCCCCAAAATCAACTTACAACCACAAGTTATCAAATCCTTTAATCCACATTTCCGATTCACGAGACTATACGTTCCGACATCTATCTATACTTGATCCTATAAATATATATATATACCAATATATATAATATAGTCCGACAATATAGTCCAATGTTATTTAGTCCGAGTTCGAAACCATAAGTCACGTCAAGTTAATCGTTTACCAAATCGTTCGTTTATATAGTTACCGTTTATTATTATTCGGTCCGTTCGCGAGTCAAAACTAGTTCGTCCATACCGATATATTTATAAATCTCTAATATTCATAAATATATAATATTTACAAATACACAATATTTATAAATATATAAATAATAATAAATACAATTTAAAGTATACCGAAACACACGCGCGTAACCCGAAATCTGGCCCGCAAGATTCTGACCCGAGCTGACCGTAACCGCGACTGACACCCGAACCAAACCCGAACAGATCTGACTCGAACATACAAACTCGAACCGAGCCCTATACAGCAACCGACCCAAAACTGAACCTGTCCCGAACTCTAGCTGTGACCCGACCCGACCTAAGACCAACCCACCGAGAATCACCATCAGCCACCAACGGCCACCAAACCTAGCAACCACCGGAAAAACCATCGGGCCACAGTTACCTAACCCACTGGACCAACCCATGACCAAACCACCATCACCGGGACCACCTTAACCGCCATCCCCTCCCTGACGCCCACACAACCACCACTGTCCTGCTACACCATCGACTAGAGGCCATCAACCAACTGTAAAACAAGCATACAAAACATGACCTGACTCTAAACCAGGCCACCGCTGAGACGAACAGACCACCCGACCAGAACCCAAAACCGAGCCAACTCCAAACCCAATTTAAACCCAAATCAAACCTGAAATCAACTCCCTTGCACCACCACCGCCGCCGCCTTCAACAACCATAACCATAATCAGCGCCGCCACCTCTGCTCAAGAATCCACAGCCTTTTGAAACACCATAACTTCAAGATCTGACACGTTTGACCACAACCACGAAGAACCACCATGACTGGAACAAAACCCGACCCATAACTTCATGATCTTTCAGTGTTTCTGCCAGATTGGGCTTGGTAACACAGCGCCGCCACTGATTTCTGCAGTTTGTTAGTGTTTTCGGACTCACAGGCCTGCGCCGCCACCACCCAAGCTTGGTGGTGGCCGGCTGCCGCTGCTACAAAAGGGAGGAGGGAGAGAGACGAGGGAGTGAGAGAGAGATGGTAGAGAGAGAGAGAACCCGGTTTCTTTAGAGAGAGAGAGGTTAGGGTTTGTGTGTGTTGGGTGATAATGAGGAGAAGAAGAAGAATAAGATGTTTTATACCTAGGGTTTAGGTAGGTGGGCTTCTACCGCGTATCGAACCCGTTTTAAAACGTAAACGTCTCGGTTTAATTCTAGGCCCGTTAATTAATTATAGAAAGTAGTCGGTTTTATTCGAAATATCACATAACCTTAAACCGAGCAAAAATATAATTATTTTCGTTACCCGATGCGTGCTTTCAGTTCGCGCGTTTAAATCGCGTTAATTAAATCGGTCGCAGTTTCGATTGTAAAAACGGTCAGTAAACTTCTGAAACTAAATAATTAGCAATATTTGAAATAAATATTTATTTATTTATTTGTTTTAAATCATGAAGTCACGTCAGTGTAGATCGGAAATTGCCGGGTGTCACATCATCCCCACGTTAAAAGAATTTTCGTCCCGAAAATTGCATAAGTACCAAAAGGAGTAACAAAAGAAACAAACAAAAGATAGAAACCAAGAGAGAGATTTACCCGAGTTGTCACATCATCCCCACGTTAAAAAGGAATCTCGCCCCGAGATTCATTCAGCTGCAGTGAGTTGACTCTCACCCACCTCAGCCCAACAAAGAGGGGACCGGCATTACCGCCCTTACAGTGCTTCGAACGGAGCTGCCTTGATGCTCGTGTGATAACTGCTGTTGTAAGAGAATTCTACTAACGGTAGGTGAGCTTCCCAACTTTTGCCAAAATCGATCACACATGCCCGAAGCATGTCTTCTAGGGTTTGAATCGTGCGTTCACTCTGACCGTCAGTCTGTGGGTGATAAGCTGTACTCATGTCTAGCTGGGTACCCAAAGCCTTGTGCAAAGACTTCCAGAAGTGAGATGTAAAGTGGGAGTCACGATCCGAAATAATAGAAACCGGCACCCCGTGCTTAGAAACAACTTCCTTGAGATAAAGACGAGCCAAACGATCCATGATGTCGGTCTTCTTAATGGCGAGAAAATGGGCTGATTTCGTCAACCGATCAACAATCACCCATATCTTATCACACCCGCTCGGTGTCTTAGGTAGTTTCGTGACAAAGTCCATTGTAATCCGTTCCCATTTCCACTCTGGAATTTCAGATTGTTGCAAGAGACCCGACGGTTTCTGGTATTCCACCTTGACCTTAGCACAGGTCAAGCATTTGCTCACCAGTAGAGCACCTTTAAATCTTGGTACATCTTATCCGAACCAGGATGAATGGAATACCGGGATTTGTGAGCCTCATCTAAGGCAAGCTCCCGAAGTTCCCCGAATAAAGGAACCCATATGCGTTCTGCGAAGTAGTGCAGGCCATCAGGCCTTCGCTCGAGGTGCTTGTCGGCACCGTGCATAGTCTCAGCTTTAAGGTTTTCCTCCTTCAAAGCTTCTAACTGAGCAGAACGGAGTTGGTCAGGTAGAGAGGAATGAATGGTGAGCTGCAACGCCCGAACGCGACGAGGGTTTGTTGATTCCTTCCTGCTCAAGGCGTCTGCCACCACATTCACCTTGCCAGGATGGTACTTAATGGCGCAATCATAGTCATTCAGGAGTTCAACCCAGCGACGCTGTCGTATGTTTAGGTGTTGTTGGTCAAAAATATGCTGGAGACTCTTGTGATCGGTGTAGATGGTGCATTTGGTACCGTACAAGTAATGTCTCCAAATTTTCAACGCGAATACCACTGCACCCAACTCCAAGTCATGGGTGGTGTAGTTACTCTCGTGCACCTTGAGTTGACGAGAAGCATATGCAATTACTTTCTTGCGTTGCATCAACACACAACCGAGACCACGAATAGAAGCATCACAGTAAACAACGAAATCGTCAGTGCCTTCAGGCAAGGAAATAGGAGCAGAACAAAGTTTAGACTTCAGTTCCTGGAATGCTGACTCTTGTGGTTCACCCCAGTCGAATTTTCTATCCTTCTGAGTAAGAGTGGTGAGGGATTGAGCGATCTCCGAAAACCCCTTAATGAAACGACGATAATAGCCCGCAAGGCCTAGGAATTGTCGCACCTCAGTTGGCGTCCTTGGTGCTTCCCAGTCCTTGATCGTTTCGATCTTAGCTGGATCGACATGAATTCCTAGTTCATCAACCACATGTCCTAGGAATTGAACTTCGCGTAACCAAAAGTCACACTTTGAGAACTTAGCGCAAAGTTGTTCCCGTCGCAAAAGTTCCAAAACCAAACGCAGGTGTTCCTCGTGTTCGGCCTTGTTTTTGGAGTAAATCAGGATGTCATCAATAAACACGATGATGAACTTCTCAAGATACGATTTATAAACGCGGTTCATCAAATCCATGAAAACCGCCGGTGCGTTAGTGAGACCGAAAGGTATGACCAAGAACTCAAAATGGCCATAACGTGTCCGAAAGGCAGTCTTTGCAACGTCAGCTTCCCTTACGCGTAACTGGTGATAACCGGACCTTAAATCAATCTTAGAGTAGTAGCTAGAACCCTGGAATTGATCGAGTAGATCATCAATACGGGAAAGAGGATAACGGTTCTTGATGGTTACCTTGTTCAACTCTCTGTAATCCACACACAATCGAAAACTTCCATCCTTCTTCTTGACGAACAGAATCGGGGCTCCCCAAGGGGAAGAACTTGGTCTGATGAAACCCTTGTCCAAGAGTTCCTGCACTAACTAGACAATTCCTGCATCTCGGGAGGTGCAAGACGGTAGGGGGCCCGAGCAATAGGAGCAGCGCCCGGTACAAGATCAATACTGAACTCATCCTGACGATGGGGAGGAAGACCAGATAAATCATCGGGAAAAACATCAGGAAACTCGCGTACAACAGGAATATCGTCGATCTTCTTCTCGTTAGTAGAGGAAACAGATAGGAGTGCCAAAACGGTCGAATAACCCTTCCAAAGATACTTAAGGGCTTTCATGCTGGAGATGAGACTTAGCGGAGCACCGCTCTTGATACCGTACACAGAAAGAAATTCTCCATCAGGGAGAGGAATCCGAATAACCTTGTCGTAGCAAACAATCTCAGCGCGATACAAAGACAACCAATTCATGCCTACAACAACATCAAAACGAAGCAACTAGTACGCCAACCTTTCATTACACACCGCAAGGCGTGTCTCGATTTAAGACAATAACAAACAAACTAATGAAAATGAGGCAAGCCAAATAAAACCATCCACTATCACTAGTCGAATGAATGTTCACCACAAGGTGCTGTATCAAATTCCAACAATTCGATTTAACTGAAGTGTCGACTCTAAAGAAACTCATCGACGAAGTATCAAAAGATTCATTGCCCACAACGGCCTGACATATCAAGACTAGAAAACAAGCATTACGAGCAACGTAATGATAAACAAATCATAAATGAAACGGTTGTTCAATGTGAAGCCCTACAATGGACCTTCACAAGTTTAAAGAATCCAAGCATACAATAGTTGACACGTGTGTACAAAAGACGTGTCTAGTTCTGTGAAAAGAATAAGGAATCAACAAAAATTAGATTCCTTTACGATTGAATGTTGAAGGCCACAAACACAAAAGAAGAGAGAAGTGAATCATACCCAAAAGATATAACTAGGTTCTAAAACAGGAACCTTAGAAGCTCAAGGAACAAGATCATCAAGATCTTAAACTGGTTCAAGAAAAGCGAAGTCACAAATGACACGAACAGGGGAGAATTGGCAATCACGTCCGCAACAACAAAAGAATGATCAACACTTATCCATTATTTATATATATATATAAATATAAATATTTACAACAACACATAACAATATAGATACCCTCACGATAGAAATTCTTAGAACTACCAAGTGCCTGTAGATTTGCGATAACGTGACGTCTACGTTATCGAAAATTTACCTCACAAGATCATCCTATTAACCTCCATCATGAGTTGTATCACAAGCAAGCGTCACATTTACATAATAGCACGTATATATCACATAATATAATGTTTGTCGTGTGCGCCACCTTTCCGAGTGCTTCTCCCGACTGCATTCCAGCTTCGCAACATCATTGGTGAAACTCGTCCAACAAACGTGACACATGTGTGCGTTCCCAATACGTCCAAGATTGAGTCGACAACCATTGGCGATACGTACTATATATACTTTACATAAATACACAAAGTATATAAACAAGTAAATTGTTTCTCATACCAAGAAACAATGACTCAGCTACTCTATGTGAATAACCACTCTGATATCTAATACGATGACTCACCAGTCACCCGCGAAGTACACAAGTCATGTAACACACTTGGCAACGGTTGGAATTTCAGTTCCTAGGCGTTCATGCTAAATATTACGTCTTAGAAAATTTTGGTCCCTACTTCAAAACAAACTCAGGTTAAAGCCTAGATATCTACCGAGATACCTAATTCGCTAAAACCTATGGCTCTGATACCAAACTGTCACACCCCGACTTTTCCCATGGTCGGTTGTGACGTTTGGTGCCTTTGCCAACGCAGCGGAAAGATGCATCTAAGACTCTGGTTCCCTGAACGCCAATTCTAACCCTCTAGAATCCCCGATCCCAACTGTCACCTACTCCAACCGTGCCGTTCCCAAAGTTTACACCTGAAAGACATACTTAAAAGGGTCAACATAAAGTTGGTGAGTTCATAAGCTTTGCAAAATGTTACCAAATGTTCCAAGAATGTTACCGAGAGATACCAAGTTCCACGTGTCCATACTATGTTAAATGTAAACCAAAGTACGCTAGCTAGGCGTATGTTTTATTACTACTACGATTGGAAAACCATTACTAACTCGCAAACCAGATGTTGTGCCCGAATAGTAAACCTGTTCCTGTTTGAGACAATATGCACCCGCCCGGCGCTCCATGCCGACGGGTGGGGTTGGTCACTCCCAATAGCGCTATTCACATTTCCCCGTTGTGCAAACCAGCACATTCATGGTTCCCCCCGGGACTTCCAAAGATCGTATAGTAAACCGTTTGAAACCCCATAGTATGACAGTTGTTACCAAATAGTTGTTTAACACATGTTTTCTCCCCCAAAAATGAAAACCAAGTAAAGTGGGGCCGTAAACTCACGCAACCCGTTTCATTTTCCAAAACTTTGTTTCGCTTTAAGTTCCTCAGTTTTTCATAACAGAAGCATGTCTTCCACCCCGAAAACATTTATAAAACCAGTAAAGAGTGGGGTCATGAACTCACCTTAATGTCCATGCTAAGCTAGCAAACAAAGCCTGAAACCTCGACCGACTTCCTCGTGCCCTAATTACCAACAAAGGACACCTTAACAGTCTAACACACGTAAGCCTAGCTTATTAACCAACACGAGTCTCAAAACGTTTCAACTCGACGAACCGATCATGACTTATCTTAATTCACGTATTACATACAACATAGTACCCAAGTTCCACACTTGTCACTATTTGTATGTAACCAGATTGGACTAACACCCTGAAACGTATAATTATCCTGAATCCTAGTTCGTCTCGTAATCCGTATAAATGTGCGTCCAGTATACTTACTTTTAGGAAAAATGCTCTTTAAGAAATACATGTTTAGTTATTAAAACCGATTAATAACAATTGTTACTTTATCTCAAATATTGTTTGAAAACCATCTTTATTGTCACAAATAGCTCGTCTTTAAAAGCATTTCAATTTGTATAAAATGTACTTGTCCAAAACACTTAGGGAAACTTATTTATAGAAATAGCAGTCCGTTACTCTTTGTTTTTATAAAAATTCGGGCAGAGTTTCCTCTGTTTTTGTACCAACCAGACAACACCCGTTGTCTACAATTTTCCCCAAAATCAACTTACAACCACAAGTTATCAAATCCTTTAATCCACATTTCCGATTCACGAGACTATACGTTCCGACATCTATCTATACTTGATCCTATAAATATATATATATACCAATATATATAATATAGTCCGACAATATAGTCCAATGTTATTTAGTCCGAGTTCGAAACCATAAGTCACGTCAAGTTAATCGTTTACCAAATCGTTCGTTTATATAGTTACCGTTTATTATTATTCGGTCCGTTCGCGAGTCAAAACTAGTTCGTCCATACCGATATATTTATAAATCTCTAATATTCATAAATATATAATATTTACAAATACACAATATTTATAAATATATAAATAATAATAAATACAATTTAAAGTATACCGAAACACACGCGCGTAACCCGAAATCTGGCCCGCAAGATTCTGACCCGAGCTGACCGTAACCACGACTGACACCCGAACCAAACCCGAACAGATCTGACTCGAACATACAAACTCGAACCGAGCCCTATACAGCAACCGACCCAAAACTGAACCTGTCCCGAACTCTAGCTGTGACCCGACCCGACCTAAGACCAACCCACCGAGAATCACCATCAGCCACCAACGGCCACCAAACCTAGCAACCACCGGAAAAACCATCGGGCCACAGTTACCTAACCCACTGGACCAACCCATGACCAAACCACCATCACCGGGACCACCTTAACCGCCATCCCCTCCCTGACGCCCACACAACCACCACTGTCCTGCTACACCATCGACTAGAGGCCATCAACCAACTGTAAAACAAGCATACAAAACATGACCTGACTCTAAACCAGGCCACCGCTGAGACGAACAGACCACCCGACCAGAACCCAAAACCGAGCCAACTCCAAACCCAATTTAAACCCAAATCAAACCTGAAATCAACTCCCTTGCACCACCACCGCCGCCGCCTTCAACAACCATAACCATAATCAGCGCCGCCACCTCTGCTCAAGAATCCACAGCCTTTTGAAACACCATAACTTCAAGATCTGACACGTTTGACCACAACCACGAAGAACCACCATGACTGGAACAAAACCCGACCCATAACTTCATGATCTTTCAGTGTTTCTGCCAGATTGGGCTTGGTAACACAGCGCCGCCACTGATTTCTGCAGTTTGTTAGTGTTTTCGGACTCACAGGCCTGCGCCGCCACCACCCAAGCTTGGTGGTGGCCGGCTGCCGCTGCTACAAAAGGGAGGAGGGAGAGAGACGAGGGAGTGAGAGAGAGATGGTAGAGAGAGAGAGAACCCGGTTTCTTTAGAGAGAGAGAGGTTAGGGTTTGTGTGTGTTGGGTGATAATGAGGAGAAGAAGAAGAATAAGATGTTTTATACCTAGGGTTTAGGTAGGTGGGCTTCTACCGCGTATCGAACCCGTTTTAAAACGTAAACGTCTCGGTTTAATTCTAGGCCCGTTAATTAATTATAGAAAGTAGTCGGTTTTATTCGAAATATCACATAACCTTAAACCGAGCAAAAATATAATTATTTTCGTTACCCGATGCGTGCTTTCAGTTCGCGCGTTTAAATCGCGTTAATTAAATCGGTCGCAGTTTCGATTGTAAAAACGGTCAGTAAACTTCTGAAACTAAATAATTAGCAATATTTGAAATAAATATTTATTTATTTATTTGTTTTAAATCATGAAGTCACGTCAGTGTAGATCGGAAATTGCCGGGTGTCACAGAAAGCCTACAATTTTTCACATTGTAATAATTATATAGCAAACAAAATCAATACCTTAGCTGTCCATTGTGTTGATAACTTAATGTTTATACAGCCAGGGCCAGCCATAAAGCATGATTCTATCATGTCAGACGCAGGAAGATTTCGCATGATCGCCTACATGTTATAAAGAGCATATAAAACCATTTAACTGGTGTTAAAACTTAAAATACAATCTATTATATATAGGACATGACCGCGAAACAAATCTCAAGTTTCGTCAAGGCGTGGCTAACTGTAGGGTCAAAGAGGATTGACAAGCCAGAATAAACCTTAGTCTTATATCCTCTTATCATTTTGTGAAACTGCTGAAGAAGAAGAAGAAGACATGTAAAGTTATGAAGAGTAGAACCATCAGAAGTTCTGAAGATAAACCAGATAGAATATCTGAAGAACTGCTGAAGACAAACTCCTGAAGATCAGAAGTTTGTCACTCATCAGCACTTTCATTTAGAAGATTGTAACCACCCTTTAATCTCAGTAGTTTAGTATTGTATTAGTTAGCTTAAAGTCTTTGTTCAAGTTTCAATGCTACAACCTGTTGTAGTATTATCTAAACATTATTTTAAGCTTTAAATTACTTAGTATGTATGTAATCTTTCGGCTATAAATAGAGGGGTTACTCCCACTATTTTAGTAACTGATTGTAATCGATAATTATTTGAACTCTTTCCTTCAATTTACTTTATAGTTTATCCTTTTCATATATATCTGAGAATCATCTTGCATTAACTGCTTTATTTACTACTATTGATTCTTATCTTTAAACTTCCTAGTTCATTGATAGAGGGGAGTAATCACTCCTGTTAAAAGTGATACTTTAACTTGAACACTTCAATATTCCGCTGTGCAACTTACTTTGATAAACTTATAACGCATAAGTGTTCTTGGATATAAACTTCTATTAAGAAACCACTGATACCAACGTATCAGAGCGACTGGTTTATCTGATCAAATATCAATCTAAGAAATTAAGAATCAGACACAGGCTCTTATTGATATTCCACAAAGGATTATAGTTCACTTTTTGTCCATCACTTTGAGAAAAACTTGACAAATCAAAATTCTCAAAAATGGATTCTCATAATACTGGATAGGCCACTAAACCTGATATGCTGGTTAGAAATGAATATAATATTTGGCAAAAAAAGGTTGGCACATACTCTGTCACAGACCAACACTGGTGTTGGAGATCTGTTATGTATGGACCACATAAACCAGTAAATGTAAATCTTTAAACTAAGGAAGAAATTCCAAAAGAACCAAAAGACTACACTGATGAAGATTTCCTAAAATTTGAGCTTGATGCTAAGGCATTCTCTATGTTGGCAATGGCTCTCCCAAATGATATCTACTCTGGACTTTTACATTGTGAAAGTACCAAAGAGCTTTGGGACTGCCTAAAAGAACAGTTTGGAGGAACTGAAGAGGTGATTGCCAACACCAGAGAAATTCTTACTCAACAATATAAAACATTTACTCACATGAATGGAGAAACTTTAACATAACAATTTGAAATATTTTCTTCATTATTCTCCGAGTTAAAGTTCAATGGTCAAACCTATACAACTGTATCTATGCTTCATAGATTTTTAAGGTCTTTACCAGAAAAATGGGAAACTTACTCAATAGTCCTTAGATCTAAACCAGATTTTAACTCCCTCACTCTTACAAAATTACATGGGAGATTGTTAACTTTTGAAATAGAAATAAATAAAAAAAAAAGTTACAAAATTCTGGCAAAACAGCTGATGACTATGTTCCAGTTAGTACAACACTTTTAGGACAAGACTTACCTTCTTTTTCAAATGACTTTGGATCTTTTGACCACGTTGACATAACCATTGGGATCTCATCAGAAAGGTCATATCCAGGTTATGACAATGAAGAAGATAGTCAAACTACTGATAACATGTGATTTATAATGGATGATTTAAAAAATTTCAGTAGTGATGACTTAGAAGAAATGGATATACTACACCAACTGGCCATGTTAAGCATAAAAACTAATAAATTTTATAAAAGGTCAGGAAGGAAATTTTCAGGACTGAACAATTCAACAAAAGTTGGTTTTGACAAATCTAAACTTAGATGTCATAAGTGTCAGAAGTTGGGACACTTTGCTAGAGAGTGTAGAAGCTCTAGCTTTAACCAACCACAGTATGGAAATCAGTTCAACTCCAGTTATAATAGGAATAATGGAACTCAAGGGAGTGCTCATTTTGTACAGGCACAAGCTCCACAAATCCAATATGTGCCTCAAATACAATATGTTCAAATGACTGCTCAACAACAGGGCCAACAACAATTACCTCCTGTTCCAGCTGCATAACATCCTCCACAACTCAACAACCCTCTCAACAAAGTCTTTTTACATCCGGGTACGTTGATTGGAGCAGTCTTCCCTTTGACACATCTGAATGCAGTCCAGATGCAGATAACAAAGTCTATGACATCAACTGGGGAGAACCTGATAATGGCAGAAAGAATTTTGCCTTAATGGCTTTCGTGGGAAGCACCTCCAAATCTGCCTTATCACAGGTATCAAAAGAATCTTTGTTAAAACTTTGTACAACTTCTTTCAAAGAATCTTTTGCTCTCATAAGAGAGACCAATGTGCATCTACATGGCAAAGCAAATGACTTCGAAAGAAAATACACTCAAATGAAACATGATTTAGAAAGGAAACTTGCTTCAAAATCTAAAGAATTTTCTAAATTAACAAATAATGCTATTGAAACCCAAGCACAAAGTAAAATGATGATAGAAGACCTAGGAAATGTCAGAAAAGAGCTTGCTGACACCAAGGTTGATTGTGAAAATTGGGTTAAGTCATGTAGAGGTTACCAAATGCTGCTTAACAAACAAACTGCATCAAATGTTAAGTTTGGCATAGGGTACAACCATACTGAAACTCCAACTGGTTTTACTCCCAAAACTGCTGATGATGGGAACAGAATAGTTCTAAGTCAAACTTCCATTGTGAAAGAGTGCACATCCTTTCATCAGAACTTTCTCAAAATTGAAAGTCCTGCAGAAGTTAAAAATGCTGACTTTAAGTCATCAGTGGTTTCATCTACATCAGGAGTTGAGAACCTGAAAACTACTAATAACCTAACTCAAATCTCTAAAACTATCAGTAACTTGCCTTCCACATCTCATGATGAGTTTAAAAGGAAGGAGAAGGCAAGAGAATGTGAAATTTGTGGTCTGTTTAACCAGAGAACAGAATTTTGTAGACACAGAAAAGGAAATCAGTATAATAAGAAAATTGTACAACTGGTTGTGGGAAAACAAATCAAACAAGATTTTGAAGAAACTTTTTATCCCAACAAACAACAACCAAGTAACACCTTTTCTCAGAAAAAGACTAAATCTCAACAAAAGCCTTTTTTCTCAAAATTCTTCTTTAATAGTTGGACCTGAATCATCAGTAGCTTCACAAACTGCTGAGATTAACAATCTCATGGATATGGTAAAACTATTGATGACCAAAGTTGATGGTGATCCTCAAAAGGATTCCACCATTGTCCTTAATGAAAAATCCATTGCCAAAAAGACATGGATTCCTAAAAATGGTTCAAAACAAACTGTTCCTGTTCTCAACAGCAAACCCAAAGCCAAACTGGCTTGGGTTCCTAAATCTAACTAATTTGCTATGTGGTGCAGAGGGTCTCCAGAGGTTTGAATAGCATTTGGTATGTTGATAGTGGAGGCTCAATGCACATGACAGGATGCAGATACCTGATAAGCAATTTTATCAGTCAAAGAGAAGGATTTGTGTCCTTTGGGAACAATGCCAAGGGATATGTGCTAGGACATGGCAATGTATCCTTTGGTAAAATACAGTTTGATAAGGTCAATCTGGTTGAAAACTTGGAATACAACTTGCTGAGTGTCTCACAAATGTGTGAAAGGATATTCTTCCTTTTTCACTAAGACAACATGCAAGATCATATCACTAGAAGGCCAAAAGTTGATAGAGAAGATCATTGAAGATCATACTTTGCTGATAGCCAAAAGATGTGGCAATGTCTATGCAGTGGACATTGAAAAAGACAAAGTATTGAACAACACTGCTTGCTTCTCTCAAAAGCATCAACTTCTGAAACTGATCTCTGGCTTAGGAGACTTGGCCATGTGAATTTTAAAACCATAAATAAAGTCACAAAAATGGGCTTGGTCAGAGGTCTACCTTTGAAGGAATACCAGTGTAAAGAACACTGTGTTTCCTGTCTTAAAGGTAAACAACATAAGTCGTCTTATAAGTCTATTGAAGAATAAAAAACAACTGCATGTCTTCAACTACTCGATATGGACTTATTTGGACCAGTCAAAATTATGAGCCTTGGCAAGAAGAAATACTGCTTGGTTATCATTGATGACTACTCAAGATTCACATGGGTCTTCTTCTTATATTCCAAGGATGAGGCAGCTGAAATAATCAAGTTCTTCATTCTACAAATAGAGAAGCAATATTCTCTCTCTGTCAAAGTCATCAGGAGTAACAATGGGACAGAGTTCAGGAACAAAACTCTGGATGAATTCTGTTTGTCTAAAGGGATTGTTAGACAGTTCAGCATTCCCAGAACTCCTGAACAAAATGGTGTGGTAGAAAGGAAGAACAGAACATTAATTGAAGCAGCTAGAACTATGTTAGCTGATTCAGGCCTACCATTGTATTTTTGGGATGAAGCAGTCAACACAGCTTGTTATATTCAAAACAGAGTCCTTGTCAACAAAAGGCATTCCAAAACTGCCTATGAAGTTCTGCATGGCATCAAGCCCCTTATCTCCTTTTTCAGGACTTTTGGATGTCAATGTTTCATTCTTAATATCAAAGACTCTATTTCAAAGTTTGCTGCTAAAGTTGATTCAGGTTATTTTCTTGGTTATTCTTCCACTAGAAAAGCCTACAAGGTATTCAACTCCAGAACCAAGATTGTTGAAGAAACACTAAATGTCAAGTTCAATGAGTCCAAACACTCTCTCATTCCAGCACAACCTGCTGAACTTTTTGATCTTGAGAATTTTAATTTCAGACCTGAAAAGACTGTTACACCATCTAAACCCACTTATTATAGTGATCAAGGGTTTTATGATGATTGTCCTCCACCATGGACTCCAAACACAGTCATTAAGTCAACTTTCAAACCATCAGAAGTTTTGCAAACTTCTACTACAACAACTGCTAATGAATAAATTCAAGCTATTGATTCAGCTCCACATACTCCTAAACCACAACATACAACTAAACCAGATATCATCAACCTGAGTGGTTTGTTTGAAGAAGTTCAAGAGCCATGACCAAGTACAGGGCTACAACAACTGATTGAACATAAGGATCATCCATTGGATCAAATCATGGGTGATATTGCCTCAGGGGTACTTACAAGAAACCAGCTTTCCAACTTTTGCTTTTCTCAGCATTTATTTCTCAGTTGAAACCAAAGAAATATCAAGAAGCCCTCAAAGATAACAATTGGGTTCAAGCTATGCAAGAAGAATTGCTTCAATTCAAGAAGCATTAGGTCTGAGAAATCTGTCCCCTACCTCCAAACAAGCTACCAATTGGCACAAGATGGGTTTCAGAAACAAACAAGATGCAGCTGGTATGATTATTAAGAATAAGTCAAGATTGGTGGTACAGGGTTATTCTCAAGAAGAAGGAATTGACTATGATGAAACCTTTGCACCAGTTGCAAGACTTGAAGCCATCAAGTTATTTTTGGCTTATGCAATTTCCAACAAAATTAAAGTTTTTCAAATGGATGTCAAAAGTGCATTTTTATACGGAAAAATAAAAGAGGAAGTGTATGTTTGTCAGCTACCTGGGTTTGATGACCCTGCTCATCCTGATTGGGTTTACAAACGGGACAATGCTCTTTATGGGCTAAAACAGGCTCCAAGAGCCTGGTATGAAAAACTATCCAACTTTTTACTCAAAAATCACTTCACAAGAGACTCCGTTGATAAAACTCTGTTTTAAAACATGTTGGAAATCATGTCTTACTTGTTCAAATTTATGTTGATGACATCATTTTTGGTTCAACAAACACAAAACTATGTGATGACTTTAAGAAACTCATGCAATCAAAATTTGAAATGAGTACAATGGGAGAACTGCAGTACTTTTTAGGACTGCAAATCAAGCAACAAACAAATGGAACTTTTATATATCAATCTAAATATGTTAAAGAATTTTTAAACAAATTTTCTTTACAAGACAATAAATCATGTTCCACTCCCATGACACCTACCACACAAGTTGAACCAGATGATCAAGGAACACAAGTTGATCAAACCATGTATAGATGTATGATAGGTTCCCTTTTTATAATTAACTGCCTCTAGACCAGATATTATATTCTCAACTTGTGTCTGTGCTAGATATCAGTCTGCACAAAGGGAATCACACCTAACTGCTGTCAGAAGAATTTTCAAATATCTGAAAGGAACTCCTACACTAGGAATTTGGTATCCTGCTTCAAGCAATACAAAGTTAACAGCTTTTTCAGATAGTGACTATGCAGGATGCAAAATGTCAAGAAAATCTACATCTGGTGGTTGTCAATTCTTAGGAAACTGTCTGGTGTCCTGGCAATCAAAGAAACAAACATCTGTGGCAACCTCAACAGCTGAAGCTGAATATATTGCTGCTGCAAGTTGTACATCACAGATTCAATGGCTCAAATATCAACTTCTTGATTATGGAATCAAAGAGACCAAGACTCCACTTTTAGTAGACAGTAAATCTGCCTTTAGCATCATTCAAAACCCTGTTCAGTTTTCAAAAACAAAACATATAGAAATTAGATACCATTTCATCAGGGATTGCTATGAAAAAGGCAAGATTAAGGTGAAACATGTCACAACAGCTAACCAAATAGCTGATGTATTCACTAAACCCCTTGACACATCAACATTTCAGAGGTTAGTTTCCATGCTTAGATTGCTAAAATTTGAGTAAACTCTGTAAGTGTTTTCATTTTTCTGTACATATTTTACTTTCACTTACGTGTTTACTAACTAAATATCAATCCTCTGTTGTTCAACAAAAAGATTGAGAAAGTACTGATGTACAAAAACATTTGTAAGGGAAAATTTCTGAAAAGAAAAATCTGTTGATAATAATAAAATCTTCAAAACTATTGAAGAACAAAATAGGAAACTCCTGATGAACAAGTATTCATCAGAGGTTATAGATAAAAAGGGCAAAACAGTCTTTTCCTATCTTTCTCAGAAGTTTAACCTAAAAAGACTATTAAACTTCTCAAACCCCTCTTTTCATTATTATCGTTTCAAAAATAAAACTTCCCTCTCTCTCAAAAACCTCTCTGAATCTTTCAACTCTTCTATCACAAACAATGGCTTTAGTTCTTAAACAGGGACATAATCAAAGAGGCTACTTCGTGAAAGACAAAGCCTGGTCCCAATACGATGAAATCATTGATTTGATCGTAGAATCACAATTTTACACGGCGTTCACCATTGACCCACCAATCCATACTTACACTCTTAATGAGTTTTGGGCAAACGCTGAGACTGTTACCGAAGATGTGAAGGTCCTTTCCTTGAAGACGAAAATCAACGGGAAAGAAATGATAATCACACCGGCAACTCTAGGAGACACATTAGGTCTTGATGATGCTGAAGCACCAGATCATATTCCTAGTGGAACAATTCAATCAACCATAGTTGAGTGTGGTTACCAAGGTACACTATCACGTGCTACCATTTATAAGAAATACTTTGATCCAAAATATAAACTTTTGTTTCATTACATTATCATGTGTTTAAGTCCAAAGGCTAGATCCTCTAATCAGATGTCCTCAACCATGCAACCAATTTTTTATTCAATTATAAATGAAACTAAGATTAGGGCATCTTCATTCTTTTTCAATGACTTGGTGTTGCATCACCAAAATGATAAAAAGAAATTTTTGTTGTATCCAAGGTTCATCATGTAACATATTATCAAAGAATTTGGACAAGAGGTGCTTGTGGGTGAAACAAGCGTTTTAAACCCTTTAATCTCACAAGCATACTCTAGGCATAACAAACCAGCACTTTTGCCAGAGGCTGACCAAGGGGAACATGTCACACTCCCTAAGGAACCAACATCCTCAAAACCCAAATCCAAACAGCCAAAGCAACCCAAACAACAAAAATCCAAACCCACCAACCCCAAAAGAAAAGCAATTCAGGAAGTTGAGATGCTTGAAGATGCTAATGGGCAATCTGCACTTTCAAGAGATGTGGCTGAAACTTCCTCTCAGTCTCATTCATCTCAAATACCTAAAAGAGCACCCATATTTGTTCTTTTTCAAGAAAGAGATTAAAAAGTCAAAAACTACTGACCCTTCTTTCGAACCAACTGAACCAAATGAACAAAACTAAACTACTGATCCCCTAACTTCTGAAAAAGATACCTTTCCAGTAGTTGAGATTGCTAATATTCTCTCTGGGCTAAAACAACACAATCCATCAGCAAATGTTAATCCCCAATCACCACATAAAACAGGGGATGAAAACACATAAATGGACATTGATGAGAATGTGATCAGCCCTAACCCAAAAGACGAGGAGGGACCAAGGCCTCTAAGCCCAAACTTAGAAACATTTGGTATATCTGAGGCTGCTACTACTCTTATACCATTCAGTGATGGATTGGAGGACAGTAGTACCATAACTAAGACCTAAAATGTGGCAACTACTAATGAAGGCCCAGTGCCTGAAGTAGGAAAACCTCAGTACCAAGAAAAAGAGGTTCATGAGACAACTAGGTTGGGCCTAGCTCATGAGAAAACTGTTACTGTTCCCATTGAGGACTATCTCAGTGATTCAGATGATTCCATTAATTTGGATGATGGATCAAACACTTTATAAAATGAATTGACGGCTGACTGTGAAGGTCCTGATTCTAATGTATCTGTACTCAAGGAGACAGTCACTGAAGAACAGGTTAAAGACCACCTAAACCCTAGTTCCCCAAAAGTGGCATCCCCAGTTAACACTGTGGATCACCCCAAAACTCACCCTCCACAATCACAAAAGCCTACCCAATTATCTGGGTCATCAACCATAGAACTGAACTAACTATGCAGCCAGAACTCACAAGACAGACACAGCTTGTATTAGAAAGGCTACCAATGAGAAAGACGGAAAGTTGAAGAGAGCCCAGATCATTCAAGAATTGGTAGATAACAAGTTTGGTTCAAAGCAACAGATATTTATGTGGAAAGAAGATGTACTTTATGACACTTACAAAAAGCTCAAGGCTGATAAAGTTGCAAATCCAGAAAAATACAAATCCACACAGCCTACTACTAATCAAAAGTCAGGGGAAAACACTACAACAGATTTCAAGATGATTTTGCTTGAAAAGAACACCATTGTTGAAAATGATTTTTCTGTTGAAGAGAAGCCTCTGATAACTCAATATAGGGATCCTGCAACCTTTGCTTATCAACTGCAACAGACCATGAAAGACCAAAAACAGACCAAGGTAGTCACTGAACATCACAAGATTATTTCAGAAGGTGATACACCTGGTACTGTACTAGTTGAAAAGAGAAGGAGATCCAATCTGATCAATGCTGAAAAAGAAAAACCTCCAACATCAAAATCAAACCCACAAATTGTACCATATAAAGACAGATTCTTCAATTCCATATCACCAATCAAGAAATGGTACTTCACCCAAAAGTCCACTTCCCTGGTTCTAGAAAGACAAGACTATTCACTGAAAGTCCTTCACAGCTTGACTAAATGGGAAAAGTTATTTGATAAAGATCTAATAACCATTCGGGGAATGTTACCAGACCAAGGACTACTTCTAGAAGCAGAGGTCAGAGAACTCAAACATCAAGCACTTAAGGAAATCAAGAGAGTTCTTGACTCAAGGAAGAGAGGATCTTAAATAAAGATAGACAAAGGTTTTGGCTTCATCAATCCAGGGAGAGATTTTAGGGCAAAGAGGATTGACAAGCCAGAATAAACCTTAGTCTTATATCCTCTTTTCATTTTGTGAAACTGCTGAAGAAGAAGACATGTAAAGTTCTAAAGAGTAGAAACATCAGAAGAAGTTCTGAAGATAAACCAAACATAATATCTGAAGAACTGCTGAAGACAAACTCCTGAAGATCAGAAGTTTGTCACTCATCAGCACTTTCATTTAGAATATTCTAACCGCCCTTTAATCTCAGCAGTTTAGTATTATATTAGTTAGCTTAAAGTCTTTGTTCAAGTTTCAATGCAACAACCTGTTGTAGTATTATCTAAACATTATTTTAAGCTTTTGATTACTTAGTATGTATGTAATCTTTCGGCTATAAATAGAGGGGTTACTCCCACTATTTTAGTAACTGATTGTAATCGATAATTATTTGAACTCTTTCCTTCAATTTTCTTTATAGTTTATCCTTTTCATATATATCTGAGAATTATCTTGCATTAACTTGCTTTATTTACTACTATTGATTCTCATCTTTAAACTTCCTAGTTCATTGATAGAGGGGGAGTAATCACTCATGTTAAAAGTGATACTTTAACTTGAACACTTCAATATTCCGCTGTGCAACTTACTTTGATAAACTTATAACACATAAGTGTTCTTGGATATAAACTGCTATTAAGAGACCACTGATCCAACACTAACCAGCAAACACAACATCGCATATGAGGTGCAAACAACAACAGCAACTAAATCGAAAGAACAAAGAAGACAATAACGTTACCTTAAGCGAAATCTGAGTTCAAATCACAGATATCGGCGTATGAGAGAAATTTTGGTTCCGTCAGCTTCCTTTAATCACAACATCAACACACCCACGATTAATAAAAAATAAAATCAAATTAAAGTTTATTGATTCAAATAAAAGTTAACATGGAACAACATTTTTTTGAACGGCCAACAAATCAATTCTGAGCACTCACAAAGTACCCACTGGACAAAGGAGTACTCCGATAGTAACCCGGGTCCACCAATAATTTCACACCAGTTCCCGGGGAAAACCCGCTGCCCGAAGGCCCACTGCGGTAGAACCCGGTCCACCAGCAACATTTTGCTGCCGGTAGGACTCCCACTCCCCACTTCCCATAAGAAAAGCAAGAAGGGTGCCACTCCACCATAAGGGGATTGACAACATGGAGCAACATACGTAAGTGACTTGATTAAAGATCCACAAGAAACAACATGATTGTCAATTAATGATTACCAAACCAAACCCTCTTTAATAGATCCCAATTTTAGAACTCTCGAAAACTGAAAGATAAAGAACAAAGTTGCAAATAACATTCAACCGTGTACAATCAATAAAACAAATAGCAAAAAAAACATTAAATGCGTAGATTGCTAGATCCGAACAAATAAGAAACCTAGGTTAAATAATTCTACAATAATAATTTATTATTATTAAATCCAAATGAATAAGATGTTTTGATAATAAGAAACAATATCGTACGAACAGATAAAAGATTTTGAAACTTAAAATATATAAAAGTAACATTGATGAATGAATAATCTGTGATATAAGTCTATTTTTTTTAAATTCCGACGAGAAGCCACGTGGCACAGTCAAGGGAGGGTCGAAGCCGCTATTGAATATCACGTCATCAAACGTCAATTCTTTTATATATATATTTATAGATTATAGATGCTATTTTGATAAAAAGTTGGGTTTTTGGTGCCATGCTGTTTTGGGACAAAAAAAAGAACGTTAACAAATTTAACTTTTGGGCATCTTTCAATAATATTTGGCTTTTTATTTATCATTTTTAACTAATTAATGTGATACTATCTTTTGTGGTTTTTGGTTTGCTTTCTCCGTCTTGGTGATAGCTTGCCTTGTGTTGGTGGTTTAATAAAAGTTAATTTAAAAAAAACTAATTAATGTGATAATGTGATAATTGTTATGAATGCACCAATAATATGGTGACTCTTCACATACATAACCGACATCTATTCATTATGTTTGTATTAATTGTATAGCCTATAAATACTGGCTCATGTATATTGTATAATACACACTCAATGAATAAGACTTCTCTCTTATATCCCTCTCTAAATCTTCCTCTAATCTTTGTTCATAGTTCTTAAATTTGTATGCTAGTAGGCCATTGTTTTACAACACATTATCAGCACGAATTGCTTTTGGAGTGGATCATATTATGATAAGGTAACTCGAGTTTGTTTCAAACAAAATCCATATCGTCATTCATATAATAATGGGTTATGTTAGAGATTTTTTTTTCATTTGCCGAGCATTAGTTCTATTACAATTCCTATAAGTTTAGATAAAAAATTATGCGGATGTGTTTTTCATTTGTTTGATAAATCTTTACTATCAAATAAGAATTCTAAAAAAAAAGAGATTTTCTAACACACTGAATAGCGTATTAATAAAACTGAAAAATACTTATGCTCTTTTAAGTAAAATTGGTATATTATTAATTTGTATTATATATCATAGCATGTTACATAATTAAGTCTCTACATCTTTGTGACAGGATAAAGAAAGAAACGAAAACGAGGTGCTTAATGAAATGATAGCCTATTTTATAAATTTAATTTAATCCCTTTTAGTATTATATTAAATTTGTATCTTCAATTTTTCATTCATAAAATAAATCGTTTAACATGTATTAACTTATCTTTTAAATAGAATGTCTAATTTGCCATTTATATTCCATTAATGCATTAATTTCATGTCAACCAATCATAAAGTATGCTTTATAGTCATTATATGCTATTAATATGTCATTATAATAATATTATTTATCTCTTAGTCATGAAACACCGTTGTGGGATTAAAGAGACATTAGTTGCTAATAAAGTTGATTCAATTTCTTTGGTTTAAGCTAAAACATTAATAGCTTTTGGTGATACAAGACGTCAAGACTATTAATAATGACTTTAGTTATCTTATTTCAAGATTATGACAAGCACATAACAGATGGGTAGCATATAACTGTTTTATGATATGGTATCTAAAATGTTGAAGTTGTATAATAGTTTCTGATATTTGTGAATGTTATCAAATTCATGCTTATATATTGACATTTGAAATGTTTGTGATGAAAAGGCTATATATCTTGTAAACTAATACATAAATTATATGTTTTTCTTATAAATGTTGAAACACTTTATTTCATAAAGATTGTATCATAACTTGTTTTATTTGGTAACATGTTATAACATCATGTGTTGGATTATTGATGTGTGAAATGTGTAGTAAATAAATCGGTCAAGTTTTAAAAATGGAAAAACCTACAAAACCACACACAAACGGCAAGTGTACCGGTCGCAGTGTAGCAGAGCAAGTAAGTCCGGAATATCGAACCGTGGACACAATATGGCGACTCTCGGTACTAAACCTCTGTCGACTCCTAGCCTAATAATTTGGGATTTTTGATAATTATTTTTAAACTAAATGCAAATAAAATAAAAGCAATTAAAATAAATAACACAGAGACGAAAACAAGAAACTAAGAACAGTGGATCGAACTTAGATAATAAGGAAGGCAACTACCTAGGTCTAGAATCCTACCCGCAGACTCACAACTCTCGGAATCGAATAATGGATTGGCTACCAGGTTTTCTAAAGATACGCCCGACCCAGGAAACCCCTAAAGCATGCTAGATCACCTCCCGGTCTCACTAACACCTCTCAGAAAATCCTAAGGGACGTGTAAATCACTGGTTACTAGTTCGGATCACCTCCCGGTCTCACCTCACTAGAGAATGCTAAGGTACTCGAAAGACTCGCTCACCTCCCGGTCTCGCTAGTCACAACACACCAAAAAATGTGAAGGAGTAATCTAATTGGCTTGGAAATAATTCAGAATTACAAGAATCTAAAGACACACTAGGCAAGGATCACCTCCCGGTCTCACCTCTACCCGATACCTAAAGATCTAGACAACCCGACACCCTATCACCTCCCGGTCTCAAGGAATGGCAGAATACCCAAGTCCTCTAAACTCTCAAATCAAGTTCCTATGGAATTAGACGTCAAAAACCATAAACTAGTCACAAGCACAAAGCAGGCAACCTAACATGCATCTATAACTGAAAGACATTCAACAAGACACATGTGGAACTATCAAAGATCATAAATTAGACTTAAATACGCAAAAGCATTATAACCAAACTCAATTAAATCTTTACCAAAACATAAGCCAATCATATAAATAAACGAATCCGAAAGTCATAAAAAAGCTAAGTATTCATCATAACGACCTAGGTAGCCTAAATATTTAGCTACTCATTAATAGGGAAAAAGATAAAAACATAGGTTCAAAATAACACATAGTCATGGTCTCAATATTTATAACACAAAGTAAATAAATATAAAAACTATAACGTTTAGTGATCAAACCCGTAGCTTTAATCTTGAACCCGTGCCTTCCTCCTCTAAAGCTGATGTCGATCCCTCTTGAAGACGGCTGCTGTCTTCTTCGTTGTTGATGCCCCTTCTCTTCGAATTATATATGTGGCGGCTGTCAATTGTTTGATTCCCTTTTTATTTCTCGTAAATAATGTCTGCCCAATAGTAATATTATGTGCCGCTAATAAATTAGGGTGTAATATCAATTTGGGCTTCGGTGAATGGCCTAAAGCCTTATTATTATTATTATTATTATTATTATTATTATTATTATTATTATTATTATTATTATTATTATTTTTAGTAGTAGTATACTCCAAGCTTGCTCTGGGTGTTCGCGACTCGGGTGTTCTTGGCTCGGCCAAAGTTTATCGTCTACGCTCCAATGTCTATGAACATCTACAAAATATAAAATAAATACGTAAATACTAACAATGACTCAAAACTAATAAAAATCTAATAAAACGCTAAAATAAATAAAAAAGACAAGTACAAGCCTAAAACTAATAAAACACTAATAAAAAGACCAGAAAATGACTACAAAATACATAGGAAATTAGATGTGTTTTGCAACACATCAAACATCCCCACACTTAAATCTTTTGCGTCCCGAAAAAGAATTATACAAAATCCCAAACATTTTCAACAAAGCACTTAACAAAAACGAAAGAATCAAATAGGGTCAAAAGCAGGCTACGAAATCAACAAGCATAGCGGTTTCACAAGACTTACATCGTTCAAAAGGCTGACTAGTCAAGATGATACAATTTTAAAAACAAGGCCTACCTAGTCAAGCTTCACTTACCTTCAAGCAACCGACTATGCACCTGTAAGCACCCCTCACAATATCACTCATCTCTCGGTTATATGTTTATTTGGAGTGAATCTCTCAAAACCGAACTATGAAGCAAAATTATCATAAGCTTGTACATCAATCAAATCTCCACCTAATTGCTAAAACTAACACAAATCAAGAGGACTTCGAAAGGGTAGGTAAGGGTTAAAGGTAGGGTATTTTGTTGGGAAAAATTGGCTAAAAAGAAAAATAAGAGATAAACCGGATAAACCAAAAACATATAAACTCTAACTGTTTGGTCTTTTCGACCCACAACCTTTATTCTATTTTTTTTTCTTTCTTTTTCATTTTTTTTTCTTTTTCTTTTTTTCAGCTTTTTTTTTTTTGTCAGCTACTCTTTATGCTGAACTATTTTTTTTTCACATTACATAAATATATACAATCCGGTAATCAATATATAATGGGTGACAAACGAAAGGTTTAGGCTCAAAGTGGTTTCTAAAGGTAAAATGTGGAAGGGGGTCAAATAACAAAAACAAACGAAAAGGCTAAAAAAATGGGCAATCCTAATGCCTCTATCATATTTGTGTCAAGTCCAAGCCTATGGTCTCAAAATGCATCAAAACGCACAAGTTCTAAAATAATGCAACAAAGTCGGTATATCACACATGAAATGAAATAGTGAATATTTAGATATAATATTTAAGGCTCAAAACTCACTGTCATGTGGAAATAAGGGTTACCGATACTAGCAAGTGCAAAACCAGTTAACCATCCAGCTTGATCCACTATCCCAGGCACCCCAAACATTTTATTTCAGAAAAACAACTTAGTCAAGCCTACTATCCCGCAACTTAAAGAAACATATGCTAAGACCCGTAAACCCGACAATCGACCCCGCTTTTAACCGACGTATTAGATTGAAAAGGCTCGTTTACTACACGCAAAAAAGATCGGGGCTAACACAAAACCAACTTTTTTTTTTTTTTACTCAACCTACAACTAAGCAAAATAAAGACGAAGTCTCCCATCCCCACACTTAGAAAGGCACAATGTCCTCAATGTGCTCCAGGATACAACGTAAACTAAAAAAAAAATGCAAAAATAAAGTAGAAATAAACTAAATATATAACAACAAAATAAATGGAACGAACTCCCCTGTAATATGTGGCGATAACTTGCAGAAAGTGTCCCGTCCGTCCATCATCTATAGCCGTATAGCATTTCCTTCGCGGCCATAGTCGGAATCCTGCAAAAATAAACTAAAAAGAAAGTGAAAGTAAAATGACTCAATGACAAGTGAGATGCCTGTTTACAAAAAAATAATTTTAAGATCGACCCCACCCGAATGGAGATTGAGTACGGGCAGGGGAGATCCAACAATGAAAAGGCCATAGCAATCCCATAAGACTCGACCAAACGAGAATACACAAAACTGACTCAAATAAATTAAAATAACAGACTCAATTACACGAAACAGAATAAAATAAAAGAAAGCGAGGAAACATAGCTGGATCAGCACGGTGGTGGTCAGTGGCGGGTGATAATGATAATGGTGGAGGTTATGTGGCTTTTTTAAAGGTTTTTTTTTAAACGAAAATAAAACCAACCTCAAACCTCGTACGGATGAAATATTTCCGCGCTAAAGACAAGCATTATATCCTGCAAAAATAGGAGGAAACAAAAAACGCACACATGCAAACACACAAAATAAACACATAAAAGTAAATAAATACATACAAACTCTACAAGTTTGGGTTGTCACCCGTGTGATCCTATTCTTATCAAGCACTCTAACCTGGATCAACGAGGATATCTATACCATCCTCATGTAAATCAATCGTCCCACTTATGTCATCTCTCCCAAGGCACGATCTTTTCCACCTAAATCTAGGATCACCATAAAATATTCTTAAATGCGAGTGGTGAATCAGGATCCTATCCCCACACTTAGGTTTATTCACTACCTCAAGGCTTAATTTAGACAGTGCCCCTCTCTCATCACCTCTCTTGTGCTCACTTTCACACTCGGGCAATAGCAAAATATGAACCGAGGGCTCATCCATCACCTCCTCGGAACTCTCAACAACCTTAACTACCTCTAAACTATCTGGAGGCTCACCGGCTACACAGCCCGGATCATGCTCCACAGGAACTACAGTCTCTATTTCTACCTCCTGCCTCTCTTCTGTCTGGTGCCGCCTATCTAATAAGTCTACTCCACATATGTAGTCAATGTACCGGTCGACATGTGACATGAAAGTGCCAAGAAAGCACACAGATTCGACCTGACTACTCATACTCTCCCTTGACCTATTAACACTAAAGGAACTCTACTAGAATAAGAAAAACAAATGGCAAATAAACAAAAATATTTTTTTTCTTTTTATAAAATTAAAAATAAAAAAATCTACCAAACTAAGAAAGCAATAAAATGACTAGATCCCCGACTCGGGTCGTCCTCGAAAGCGCACTGTGTCCCCGGCAACGGCGCCAAAAACTTGATGTGTGAAATGTGTAGTAAATAAATCGGTCAAGTTTTAAAAATGGAAAAACCTACAAAACCACACACAAACGGCAAGTGTACCGGTCGCAGTGTAGCAGAGCAAGTAAGTCCGGAATAGCGAACCGTGGACACAATATGGCGACTCTCGGTACTAAACCTCTGTCGACTCCTAGCCTAATAATTTGGGATTTTTGATAATTATTTTTAAACTAAATGCAAATAAAATAAAAGCAATTAAAATAAATAACACAGAGACGAAAACAAGAAACTAAGAACAGTGGATCGAACTTAGATAATAAGGAAGGCAACTACCTAGGTCTAGAATCCTACCCGCAGACTCACAACTCTCGGAATCGAATAATGGATTGGCTACCAGGTTTTCTAAAGATACGCCCGACCCAGGAAACCCCTAAAGCATGCTAGATCACCTCCCGGTCTCACTAACACCTCTCAGAAAATCCTAAGGGACGTGTAAATCACTGGTTACTAGTTCGGATCACCTCCCGGTCTCACCTCACTAGAGAATGCTAAGGTACTCGAAAGACTCGCTCACCTCCCGGTCTCGCTAGTCACAACACACCAAAAAATGTGAAGGAGTAATCTAATTGGCTTGGAAATAATTCAGAATTACAAGAATCTAAAGACACACTAGGCAAGGATCACCTCCCGGTCTCACCTCTACCCGATACCTAAAGATCTAGACAACCCGACACCCTATCACCTCCCGGTCTCAAGGAATGGCAGAATACCTAAGTCCTCTAAACTCTCAAATCATGTTCCTATGGAATTAGACGTCAAAAACCATAAACTAGTCACAAGCACAAAGCAGGCAACCTAACATGCATCTATAACTGAAAGACATTCAACAAGACACATGTGGAACTATCAAAGATCATAAATTAGACTTAAATACGCAAAAGCATTATAACCAAACTCAATTAAATCTTTACCAAAACATAAGCCAATCATATAATTAAACGAATCCGAAAGTCATAAAAAAGCTAAGTATTCATCATAACGACCTAGGTAGCCTAAATATTTAGCTACTCATTAATAGGGAAAAAGATAAAAACATAGGTTCAAAATAACACATAGTCATGGTCTCAATATTTATAACACAAAGTAAATAAATATAAAAACTATAACGTTTAGTGATCAAACCCGTAGCTTTAATCTTGAACCTGTGCCTTCCTCCTCTAAAGCTGATGTCGATCCCTCTTGAAGACGGCTGCTGTCTTCTTCGTTGTTGATGCCCCTTCTCTTCGAATTATATATGTGGCGGCTGTCAATTGTTTGATTCCCTTTTTATTTCTCGTAAATAATGTCTGCCCAATAGTAATATTATGTGCCGCTAATAAATTAGGGTGTAATATCAATTTGGCCTTCGGTGAATGGCCTAAAGCATTATTATTATTATTATTATTATTATTATTATTATTATTATTATTATTATTATTATTATTATTATTATTATTATTATTATTATTTTTAGTAGTAGTATACTCCAAGCTTGCTCTGGGTGTTCGCGACTCGGGTGTTCTTGGCTCGGCCAAAGTTTATCGTCTACGCTCCAATGTCTATGAACATCTACAAAATATAAAATAAATACGTAAATACTAACAATGACTCAAAACTAATAAAAATCTAATAAAACGCTAAAATAAATAAAAAAGACAAGTACAAGCCTAAAACTAATAAAACACTAATAAAAAGACCAGAAAATGACTACAAAATACATAGGAAATTAGATGTGTTTTGCAACACATCAATTATGTATACAATTGAGTATCTTGTATTTTATATGCTAGCATTTGCTTAGCATTGAACAGAACAAATAAAAAAAAGTTATGGTTTATTATCACTCTCATGAAAGATTTACATTTGACATCCAAAGTGTCATACACCTCGAGTCTCATTACCATGTTATAAAAGGCCATAACATGTTGTGCCGAAGTGAATGCGATGCTATAATAATCAGTTTAAAAATCGTGATTATGGTAATTGTGAAAATTGTTATGTTCCTCATGTTAATGAGATCAGCTTTGTTAATAATATGATGATTACAAAATGATCATTATAGAGGTTATGATCATAGTAAATGAGGATGTTGTAATGATCATCATGTTCGTAACAATATCAGCTATGTTAATACTGAATGAGGAAATTGTAATGATCATTCATATTGATAATAAGATCCACGATGTTAATATTGGAATCGACCACAAGAAGTGGCACACTAAGGAAGTAATTATACGAGAATAAGATGTATTATTCTATCGTATTTCTTGTCGTGTATTAGATAAGAAAGAGTGCAACATGTTTAATAGTTTGTCACATATGAGATGTGCTCATCAAGTAACCATATCATTAAAAGAGTATGAAAAGTTTCATATAATCTCATATTCTTGTGATCGAGTAAATAATGAAAAGTTATGAAGCTTGTTTCGTTTATACTCCATTCCTTGAAGTGAATGTGACTAAATATTGATCATTGTAAAGGTAATGATCATGGAGAAAATTGAGAAATTTGTAATGATGAGATCGACCATTTGGAATTGTAATGATGGTCATGTTATTAATGAGATGATGGTTTGAAGATTCCATGCATGCTCTCATATCTTACGTTTGTATTACATACGTGCAAGTAATACATATATGATCATAAACCAGGAGTTTATGGATCATAATCATTTAGTTAGTTGGTATGACCGGTAAGACCACACCGAGTCGATGATGATGTGAACATAATGAAGAACTTAAAGATTCTTCAATTTGATACATAGCATGTAATGTTTGCTCTTAAGCAAAATTATATATTTGCAATATAAAGTGGGGTGAGTATCACTATATATTTTGGAAATGATTAAAGGATACACATATCCTAACATGATACCATTCAGTATTTAAAATCGATGCATCGTCTAAATTTTTATCAAGTTTGCAACCTGAAGTTTGCTTGATTTATGGCTTAGCTAATAAGATAGCAAGCATATTATTCTAGATTGGCATATTTAATCAATTCCCAAGATAATAATGATCATTGGAATAAGTGTTGAACTTCATATAGCTTATGTTCATACACATATTGCTTTCATTGAGATGATCACTAAAACGTCTACTATTGATTGCAATGTCAATGATCATGAAAGCAAAAGTTCATGTTTACATTTGATTTTACATGCAGTAACATTTATTCACATCAAGCCAAATACATGGTAATAATTTATCCCCAATTATAGTTGGTTTTTAGTCAGGAACCAAATATTGACCATCTAAGATTTTTGTTGTGCGACATATATTGAAATTGATGCACCATGACGCATGGAAATGGGACCTTAAAAGGTGATTGGGAATATATGATGATTTATAGAGCCTTCAACAACAGATTTATTTACATCTCAGTTTATTGATATCCATCTCAATGGATTAACATTCCCAACATCAGGGGGAGATAAAATGCAGTTGGAAATAGAAATGAGTTAGAATGAAATATTATTGATCATCGTACTAGACAATGTGAACCAAAAGTTCAAAGGATAATTCATTCACATAGATTAGCGAATTAATTACCAGACGCATTAACTGACCTAAATATGATGAATAGCTAATCAAGTAACATATACCAATTGCTAATGCTCCATTTATGATGAGTGTCCAGGAAGGACAATCGTATATTGGCAATAAGCCTACTGCACGCCTAAAGCGTGGTAGACTAGTCGATTCCAAAAGAATAAAAATTCTCGAGAAATTGGAGCATGTAAGAAAGATGGTCAAGTCGAGGTTATAGTAAAAAGGTCTCTTGAAGAGACATTAGACATGATGGTTCCAGAAGAACCTCAGTTACATGAAAATAAAGAGATCTCGTTATATAGTATCATGTCTACGAAATGTATGAAATCGAAATAAAATCGACGTCGTTATAAATTTTATGTAATGTAGCGCTTAAATGAGGATCAAGATTTAAGATCTACCTATGAATGAATATAAAGAAATGATTGGCCAAAATGGAAAAACACAAATACGGCAGCGTTGAATTCTCTATTGAAAATAAATTTTTTGGACCAGTAGCCCATACAACAAAAGTTGTAAAACATATAGATACGAAAAGGTCTTCTGTGCAAAGCATTTGAAAAGAAAATGATATAAGGTAAAATTGATGGCACGAGAATTTCGCAAAGACATATAATTGATTATGAGGAGACGCATTCTCCAGTGGTGGATACAATGATTTTTCATTATGTTATTTGTCTGGTAATGCAAATAGAGAATTGAAATGCGTCTAATAAATATCATGATTCACTTGACATTGAAAGTTTACATGAAAATACTTGATGAAGGATTTAATGTGTCAAAATCTTATGATGTAAGTCCTCGAGAACATTATGATTGGATTAAACAAATTCAATTATGAATACTTTAAATTTTATATGATTGAATTGAATATAAGTGGAACTCCTCATGAGTATCCTAAAGAAATTGAGTACTTAAAAGGTAATATTAAACATCATAGGATGTATTTATTGTGCACCAATACACCACAGGTAATAAACTGAATATGGTGATTATGATACTTCAATGTATAAGAATGGTACAATATATATTGAAGAAATAGATATTATTGTTCTTCCAATTGAAGAGTTAATGCAGTTACGTAATTGGTCAAGATGGAAAAGTCCTTGATGGATTGATGATGCCTACAACATTGATAGCAATACCTTAAGAAGTATTATGTAAATGTAATATAATACGTATGGACTAAAATAAGGGGGTTGAGTGTTTTAAAACTCATGAGATGTCCCGATAAAGAGCAACATAAGTTTGATTATATTATCCAGCTTGTATCAAAAGTTTTCTTTTAAAAGTTCACTCGCAGTTTACAGTGATAATGTCTGAGCATTATCGAGAGACTCTGTAGAACTTTTAAAGGGGGATTTTTGAAAGTCCTTGACATAATGCACTTTTTGCTTGACCTACAATTCAAGTATATATGTAATGATATGTTTACCAATCCGTCAAAGTATATCTTGAAAAGATGGTGGGACATTTTACAATGGACATAGCTCATATTTAAAGTGCCTTAAAGGTTGTCTAGTTACTTGATATGGAAAATTATTCATTTCATCTCCTACCAAAGTAGAGATTTTCACTCTAGAAGTACCACGGTTAAATATATATGTACATTAGTATATGTCTTGCTAGTTATGCATGATTATTATATCTTCCACATGAACTTATTATCATAATATAGTCTATGTCAAGCGAGGAGACACCGGAATGAGCTAAAACAAATACTTCAGGTATGAGCGATATTTGATTATATTTCACTAATCCATGCAAACAAGTTTGGTTAGTCATGTAAATGCAGGGAATATAACACATCACATTTGTTGATCTTGTGACATTTATTTACAAGAGGAGGCAACATTAGTTTAGCTTAAAGAATTACACATATGAGAGCAAGGACTTAATATGATTATAAATTAGATTTTTTTTGTCTTTTGTAAAACCCCAACCCCTTCCTCCCTCCCCCCTCTCTCTATCTCTCTGTCTCTGTCTGTATCTCTCCGCCTCTCTCTTTAACACATCCACCACCATCACCTTCACCAAACAACTGTCATGACTATTACCAACAACCACCATCACCTCCACCCACACACACCACCATCTTCTCTGGTACCACCGTAAACAACAACTCATCACAGCTTCACCAAACCACAATTACCACCCTATGACTCGCACCACACTTCTGAAAACCTACATGTCACACCCTCAAATTTCCACCTGCGGAGTTCTACCGCGAGGCGTGTGACACACCAGGATCCAAGTCAACGGTCACAATAAACAACACTATATGAACACATGCATAATTAAAAACATAAGTTTAAAACCATTAAACAGTAGAGGAAGCTTTGTTTACAACCCAACATCCAAAAGTAATCTAAATAGTTCAACAAACGAAAACATGAATCCTAAACTAGACGCCGTGCAGATGCGTTCGCCTAAGTCCTGAGATGCTGCTACCTTAGCGACCTGGGAAATCATGCCAAAAACGGGTCAACATATAATGCTGGTGAGTTCACAGGTTTGAGTTTACAAATAGTTTCCATGCGTTGAGCGTTAATCACAAAATACCATGTCATGAGATGCGTTAAACAAACAAACAAGCGTTTCCTACTACTACCACGACTGTGATGCTGAAACCATTACTGACAGCGTTGCTTGAGTTGCTGCCTGTGTTTGACTTGCTTGTGTTGCTAAACTAGAGACAATATGCACCCGTCCAGCTCCTAGCTGATGGGTGGGGTTTGTCAGGCCCAATAGATCTATCCACATTTCCCCGTTGTGCCCGGCACATTCATGGTTTCCCCCAGGGACTTCCTTGTTTCGTCGTGTAGTCATTCAAAGTGTTGTAATTCAAAAGAGTTGTGTTTCAAAAGCGTTGCATTCCTAAAGTGTTGCTTTCCAAAGGTATTGCATTCTTAAAGTGTTTCAAAAGCGTTGCATGTTTATAACAGTTTATTTTCCAAAAGAGTTGCGTGTTCATAACGAGTAAAGTGTTTTCAAAAAGAGTTACATGTTTATACAAAAGCGTTGAGTTTGTTAAATTGCGTGGCATGTTTCTCCCCCGAAAGAAAACATATAAAAGAGGGGCCGTGAACTCACCTTGGGTTGCGTTACTTCGAAAATGATTTAAACCAACAAGCTATGCTAGCCCCGTAAAGCGGCGACCTAACATATGACAGTTACAAGTACTTAGACTAATAACCCGTAGGTTAGTTAGTCCCTAGATGCCCAGACCATAACCAGGATCGTTTGAAAATGCGTTGACTGTTAAACTGACCAAATGTACAAGACTCGACATCCCATTGGTGACCCGAGACTCCACGTGTTCATCTCATATTCAAACATACACAAATCATGCAACTTAGTACTTAACATGCGTTAAAGTTCAACAAGTCTAACACGTAGGTCAAATAACGTACAAACAGGTTCAAACACGTGTTACTATGTTACTAGGCATGTCACGGGGTTCCTATCATGTTCCTAGGTGTCAAATCGGGTTTCGGAATGTCAAAATACACTTATAATAGCATTACACGCGATTGGGAACTTAGCATGCAATTAGGAAAAGTCAACATGTGATTAGGGATGGTCAATAGGCAATTACAGAGGCTAATCGCCCCTTATTATAGGCGATTAGGGCTATCCATGTGCATTTCAGGCGATTATGGTCATAAGACATGCAATTCAGGGCTTAACTAGTGATTAGGATCACAATTGCATGAAATGAAGGCAATTATGCCCCCCAATCGCCTTCATGAACATGATTACGCCTTCTTATCAGGCGATTGGGCTCCCAATCGCCTATAGCATAGGCGATTAGGGTCCCTAATCGCCTATAGCATAGCTGTTCCGGTTTTTCACGCGTTTAACCCTCCAAATCAGATCCGAAACATGTGTAAACACCCAATAACCATCCTAACACATTAACAAACATATTTCAAGCAACCATAGTTGAGTGTGTTGGTATGGGTTATGGGACGGCTAGGGTTGCATAAATGGTGTTTTGGAGGTCAAGGGTGGTATTTATAGGCGTTTCTAGTCGTCAGGTGCAGTATAGGCGATTATGCAGCTTTATCAGGCGATTAGCCCCCATAATCGCCTATAACACAGCCCAAACGCCTATAACATAATGCTAATCGCCCTCATGAAGGCGATTAGGGTTGCCTAATCGCCCTCAGGGCCTGGTGTTGTGTATTCGGCGCGTTAAACTCCGTTTTAACATATGTTAACATGTTTTCACATACCGACAAGTCACATAATGATTATAAACACATACTACATGAAAATAAACACGTTCACACTCGTTCACCAATTCCCGGGACTCGACACTTGTGTGTGTTAAAACCCCAATGATGTACGACTCGACTCGACTGACCCTGTTATGTGTAACGTATGCGCGACTCGCTAAGGTAGACTTACTAAGTTTTCAAAAAGTTAGTTACCGGAGTTTGCCGGGTGTCACACTACACACCACTGTTTAACCACCCTGAATCACCTACTCCATTTTCATCTCACGATACCCACCTGCAATAAGTTCCGTTGATCAGAAAGAAAAAGGGGTAGAAGTAGGGTTTTGATTTAGGGATGGTGGTGTATCGCTGTTGCGAGAATGCAATGGGTGGTGGGTAGTTGGTGGAGATAATGGTGGTGGTGGTGTTGAGCGGCGATTGTTGGAGGTGATGGTGGTTATGGTGTTGAGGGGGGCGGGGGGTATAAAAAATCATATTTCTTTGTTTTTAATCAGATTTTTTAAATATTATTTTTACATGTCACCATGCCATATCATCAAAAAAATGGCCACGTCTGTAAAAAAATAAAATTAAATTAAAAATACCCAATCAGGTTATTGTCTGGTTAGTTTGCAGTGGCAGAGGAAAACAAGTGTTAAGTATAGACTGGTACTAGTCAAATGGTTAGTTGAGAGTAAGAGCGGCCAATAGATGATGTTTGGGGTTATTAAAACTCAATAACTTTTCTATGAAAACCACAAGGACTAACAATATATTTACCCAACATACAATTAGCAACTTTTTTATGCTTAATTGAATTGTACTCATGGCTGGCCAAACTCTGGTAATTTAAATCTAAAGTTTCAAACTTTGGCAACTTAACCCTTGTGATTAATTTGATTTTTCCTTTCCAACTCAAAGTTTCCATCCTATTCAATTTAACCACTTTGAATTTTTTTTACTTTTAAACTCAAGTTTTTCATCTTTTTGCAATTTAACCCTAACATTTTTTTACTTTCAATCATGGTCCCTCATAATTTTCATTTTTTGTAAGTTTTTCGTTTTACGTGTCGTTCTAAAGTAACACCTCCATGTTAGTAATTTGCCGGGTGTGTGGTTTAATAAAGTTTTCATTAATAAAAATGTTAGGTTCTATTATCTTTTCACTACTTGATGGTGTCAAATTTTGATACTTATTGATTGGTGGGTTTGAAAATTGTGGGGGCCTCCTTTAAAATATTATAACCGTTGGATGTAAAAAATTACCATTTATCCCACTATAAAACCCACCTATTTTCCAAAGAATTTTTACAAACCATCTTCATTTCTTCTCTAAATCTTTACCTTTTTTTATAAAATCCACCAAAAACCAAAACCCTCTTCTCTAAAAATGGCTTGGACTTCCGATAATGAGATCAAGTTGATGACGGCCTACATCAATATCAAAGGGACGACATGTAACAACCGGCAAAAATAAGGTAATTCCGTACTAATTAATTAACGCGATTAACGTAATTAAATATAATTATGTGTTGATTATTTAACTGAGGCCTTAGAATAATAGCAATTCCCAAATAATGCATAGGAATGCATATGTTTAATGACAAAACATGACGAAATCATGTGCGAATAAATCTATCTGGTATGGACACTGGCGATTACCCGGTAAAAATTAAATAAGCGAAATGAATCCCGGACAGCCGGAATATAAAATAAAACGTAATTTCACAAAATATGATGAGTTTTGGAACTCCAAAGCCATACGTGAAAGCTTGTTATACAAATCTCCCGGTAACGAATAAAGTGCGCGTACCGCACCCGATACGCGCCTAACTAATAATTTCACCCGGCAAGAGCCTAAATAATTTATCAACGCTTAACCCGGACCATAATTAAAGGTTATTAGAGGTATTTTTAATATCCGGTGGACGCACGATAAGAACCCGGAAAAAAAAACCCGGACGGCACCCGAACAAAATTAACTTAAACATAATAATAAGGGGTATTATTTAGCAAAGTGGACCCCACAAAAACACCCCCTTGGGGCCGGCCAAGGGCCCACTCAAGTGAAGATTACTTGAGTTTCCTTCTTAAATCATTAAAATTATTACCAATGATGAGTATGCATGCAATTGTATTGGGTAAGAGAAACTAACCCAATCACCTCTCTTCTCTCTCTCAATTCTCGGCCCAAACACCCTCTAATATTATCCCCAAGATTTTTTTTATATATCTTCCATAATCTTCCATAATCTTACACAAAGATTACCAACCAATCCAAGCAAGATACAAGTAATCTTGGAAGATTTGAAAGAGAGATGATATAAACACATTTGAGAATACTTGAAACAAAATCACAAAACTCCTTCCTTCTTCTCCTTCTTGGCCGTGAGCTACCCCCCACCCCCACACACTTTTCTTTCAATTTTTACACTAACAAATCATCTCTAAATCATCATCCATCAAAACCCCTTTGTGTGTTCAAGAGCTTGGAGCTTAACCCCTTTGGAAAAACACACTAAACCCCATCCAATCCAAGGTTGTTGTCTTCCCTAGCCTTGAGCTAGTAGTAAGTTTTACCTTGTTTTGATCATAATGTTCATACTATGTGTTTTATTGAACAAGTTGTACATTGATGGGTTAAATATGGTTTTGAAATATAAAAACTTAATATATATTACAAGAACAAAATGGATGAATAATAATATGGATGAACCTTAGAGTTGATGTTGGTGATGTAACACTTCAAGAAATGCGAAAATATTGACATGCATGTAAAAACGATGATGATCTAAACAATATTTTTGAATGAGACTTGAAAGTGATAAGAGATGGTTTTGATCATCATAAGATGACTAACTAATGTCAAAAAGATAGTAAAATGGGTTAGATGATCTTGCATGTAAAAGATTCATAATTAAAGTCTACTCACTTAGATGAGTGAAATTGGAATATGTTGAATAAAAACATAATACACACATGCTAGTAGCATTATTAATGGAATAGAAGACTAATGGAAGTGGAAAAATGTAAAAAGAACCAAACATGTGAAATATGATTCTTCAAAGTCCACTAGTTGGATGGAAAATACTAACTTTGGAAGTTAGGATGGAAAAAGTAACATTTAGAAGTTAAAGGACTAAAAATGAGACTTTGAAAGTTGGTGGACTAAAATAAGTATTTTTGAAACTTTGGTCCAAAAATGTGTTTATGGAAAGTTGGTGTCAAAAACATAAATAGTAGTTTCTCCAAGTATAATTTTGGTAAACATAAGAAAAACTACTCATGTAAGTTGTGAAAAATGTATTTTTATAAAAATAGAAGTTTTATAAAAATAAGTGGTTAAGTTAACATAAGGTTTTTTTGACAAAAATGAAGGTTTATTAAAATATTGGACAAAGGTAAAGACTTGGGAAAGACTTGTACGAAAATGGATACTTTTATATAAATGGGAATATAAAAGTATCGGAAACATTTTTGGAATACAAGATGACAAGTTGAACTAAAAATACAAAAGTATATTTTTCCAAGTAATAGACGTTCGGAATTTGAAGTATGAATAAAAATACCATAGAACGGATATTAGAAGAAAATGTGGAAAAAGTTAACTATTGGACTTAGTAACATAACTAACTATGACGTATAAACGGACAAACAAGAGAAAAACACCATAACGGCAAAACGTGAAAATATATATATTTTAGGAAGTAAAATATATATAACATGGGTAAAACTTATGTAACACTTTCCTAAGTGTTAGAACGAATATTCGTGTGAGAAAGCGTAACATAATAAATTAAAAACGTTAGACAACGTATGGACTTAACAAAGGAAACGCACACGTTGATATATAGATACATACTTGCCTCGACGAAATTCTAGTATATCTATTTAAATGGGAAAATAGATACGCGAGAAGGAAAACCGAGACAAGTAGGTGAAGTATATCTACGAACGTGTAAATACCAACAAGATCCTAGTATATTTATTTAAATGGGAAAATAAATGTACGGCATGGTGAGTTGAGTCGGGCGTTAAAATATATTATCGAACGACAAGAACTTAGCATATTTATTTAAATGGGAAAATAAATATGTGGCAAAGTGAGTCGGGTCGGGAGATAAGAATACATTATATTGAACGATACGATCCTAAGTATAATTATTTAAATGGGAAAATAATTATACGTTAGGTAGAGTTGTGTCGAGAATAATAGCATACATGTTACAAATAATATTAACAAGATTAATATATAAAGAAAAGGGTAATCCATCGCCAATGGACCTAGGATGCGCGTCTAATTAAACGGGAATCGGGATAACACGTGGTCAGGGAGTTGGGTGTACAACTTGCCAAGGCACATGCACTATAGGTGTAGAGACTTATACGCCTAGAACCTTTGTAGGTGCGAGACCACCAAATTTGCTATTTACTTCTTTGAGCCGAGCACAGTTTCAGGTGAGTTTCACGGCCCCATCTTTAAACTATTTTAACGTTTTCGGGGGAAAGATATGTTAGGGAAATGTTTGACGGGTTGGTACTTGAGTTATGATCGCCACTCGGGGTTGAGACCTCACTACTATAATCATTAATTCAGGAAAGTGAAACCGAAGGAATATTTGAATAGTACTATTGGTGCCTGACAAGGCCCACCCCTAATCGATAGCGTCGGTTATGCATCGGCGTATGCCTGGGGTGCACGTATTCTGAAATTAAGTCGTAGGAATACCGAGTAACGACTTGGAGCGGGGCATTATTATTTGTCTTGGTTTGATTATAGGCTCAAGTAGAATTGTAGGAACTTGCAACTCCTATAAATTGTCACAACATGGAAATTCCCAAAAGATAATGTTTTGATAACTAAAACCTGTGAACTCACCAATATTTATATATTGACGATTTTAAACATATCTTTCAGGTAATTGATGAATGATGGACAACATGGCAAGCCGGGTCGGGGGAAATCTCTTAACGGGACGTCGGGTGTTATGAAGAGGCTTCATCTCTTTATCCCAAGAAATCAGGATATACATGAGAAGCTTCCTTATTTGAATTAAAAACAATTTTACGTTCATGTATGAATAATTTGACATGATTTTTCGACGTCTTAATAAATGACCCGTTTCTTTAATTACTTGTGATTTGCATTAATCTTGGCTTTATCCATTTGAACCGTCGCGCCACGTGTTTCCGCCGTAGTCGTGGTGTGACAGAAAGTGGTATCAGAGCCAAGGTTATAGCGAATTAGTATTTTAAAAATCTAAACTATAACCGGATTTGGTTCAAAAGATAAGGCTTTCAAATTATATATGCAAAAAGGCAATAAAGTAATTTTCCAAAGAACATTGGGTATGAAGAGATTCCGACCAAGCTAGCCATGGGTATTGATACATGTTACTTTAGTGTTAGAAGTAGGAAGATTACTGAAAACGTACTCCTTAACCTTCTAATAAAGAATATATAAATAATAGTACGGTTCTTTTGCCAGGGATGTCGAACGCTGAGAATGGCGCACCGAGCTTTGATAGCAGCATTCAGATCCTGTCACCCCCACCGATCGAGGTGGTAGTGCTTGACCTAGAGGATGATGACATGGAGGTAGACGTCGCCATTGGAGGCGTAGATCACGAGACTGACCCCAGCGAGGACCCGAATTGGGCCCCCGCTGGAGACGACGTGGTCGCAGCGGCAGACCTACCGATGGTGGAGGCACCACAGGCCGACTTGCCACTTGTGCCACTACCGACCGCACCACTGCCAGTACGCCCTATCCGAGCCGTTAGGGATTTCCCTGTAGGCTGCGCAGGTCCGTCGAGACCAGCCCCCACCCGATCAGAGACCGTGGAGTCTCCATACAGACGACGTACCCGCGCCGAACGTGAGCCACTACCCACCCCTCACATTCCCGTTCCCCCAGGCATGATGCTTGTGCCTGTTGCCCGGGGACGGAACGGGTGGATATCGGACGATTCTGACGATGAGTCAGTAGCGTCTGTGGACCACATAGCCCTGCCCATACCCCCAGCTGTTCAGGAGGAGCCCATTGCTCCAGTGATAGAGCACGCCCCCACTGCCCCGACAGCCCTACTTGCCCTACCAGAGCCCATATCACAGGATGGGCCAGCCTCTGCAGGGCACATCCTAGAGGGTAGCTCCGCCCGTAGTTCTGAGTTACACCGAGCCGGCATGATGGCGTACGCTACTGCGAGCCCCGCTACCCCCACCATCGTGGCGTCCACCCCGGAGTGGACCGCTGTTACACAGCCTCTCATGGTCCCGATGGCCGAGCTTATATCACCCTCCTCAGCCACCATGACATTACCCGTTACCACCTTCCCCATACTGCCACCCCTTCCCGAGATGCTTACCGTACCCCCACCCGCACCATTCACCTTGGGTGCAGAGACCCCCTTCATGATGACACCACCTGCACCGTACCCTTTGGGTGCAGGAGACCCATACCAGATGCCACCCCACTTTACCACTGGACCACCGGGCTTTGCCCAACCCTTCCCACCTCTACCGATACCAGACATTGTCGGCCCATCCCAGCCGACTTACCCTGACATACCTGGGCCGTCACAGCCCCATGTGATGACCCCACTGTCCGGACCGGCATGGTCCACTGTGATCTCTCTAGAGAGGGACTTCCAGACCCTCACAGACACAGTGCAGCGCACTGTGAACCAGATGGAGCAGCAGACACGACTGATGTGGGCCAGGATCATTGACTCCAGGGATGCATTGGCATATTACGCCGAGGAGTTACTGCGCATGGACGCGCATTGTGGGATTACAGGCGACGCGCATTTTGCTCATCGCCAGTTCTTGTATGATCGCATTATGGCGATCAGTATGTCCATCAGTATGTATGCCCCCCAGTATCAGTATCCGCCACCACCACCACCACAATAGAGACATTTCAGAGACACTCGAAGAATCATCTGCAGACATGGTAGTAGTAGTAGTATGATAGCATAGCACGAGTTATAGCACTCGTCTGCATTTTGCCTAGCCGTGCGGGTTATGCCGGTATATGACATTATATTTTTATGGTATTTCAAGGAACGATGTATGTGGGATGTATCCCCTATTTTGTTATTACAAACAATCATTGTACTCGTGGTAATTGAAATTAATGAAAATTTTGTTATGGTGAAATATGTTGTTATGATTGTCTACAATTATTATTACTTACCTTGTATATATTGTGATTTGCGATGGTATGGTGATGTTGTGTTGACTATTGTGTTTATGTTTTGGGTTGTTGTTTGTGCTATATGTATGACGATGTTGTATGCATGATCGTCAAATTAACCTTTGATAATTATTATTGAAGAAAAATGGCACCGGCCACTCGTAGCAACAGCGGAAATGGAGGACTACCCACAACTCCCGAGGAGCTTGAGGCACTAGTCTCGGAGCGCATAGCTCAAGCCCTCGCAGCGGACAATGCCGCCCGCACTGAACGATCGCGGGATAGATCCGGGAGCGACCGACGTGAAACCTCCCCCACTGGTAAGAGGGTTATGAATAAATGCAATGGGAGATTTTCATAAAACTCCTAATCCATAATAACATGCAACCTTATTATTGCAGAAATGGCCTCGCGCGAGCGTGGCTGCACATTCAAAGCCTTTCTGGACTGCAAGCCACTCAACTTCGGTGGCACTGAGGGATTTGTCGGACTGATCAAATGGTTTGAGAAAACTGAGGCGGTGATCCGCATCAGTAGCTGTACTCCACGACAAGCGGTTATGTATGCCACTAACCTGTTCCTAGACCAGGCACTAACTTGGTGGAACGACCAAGTACAAACACTAGGAGACGATGCTGCCTACTTCTTGTCCTGGTTGGAGTTAAAAGAGCGTATGATCGCCGAGTACTGCCCTGTAAGCGAAGTGAAAAACCTAGAGACTGAATTCTGGAACCACACTATGGTTGGATCGGACGTAACTGGGTACACGTCCAGGTTCCATGACCTATCTCGACTGGTACCTCGTTTGATTACTCCGGAAAGCAAGAAAGCGGAACGATACCTATTCGGGCTGGCGCCACAGATTCGCGGCATGGTCACTGCTTCCAAACCCACGACCATGCGCGAGGCTATCGACCTCGCCCTGAGCCTCACTGAAGACGCCATCCGAATGGGCACCCTAATCCGGAAAGTGTCGGGATTGAAGCTTACTGAGTCCAGCAGTGTAGAGGGTAAGAATGTGGGTACAAGTTCAGCGGTTGGGTCTAGTGATCAGGGAAATAAGCCAAGGTTCGGGAAACGTAAGCGCAATGACGGGAAAAAGGATGGGTCATCGGGTGGAACGAACAAGAAGGGAAACGGGTATGTAGCCACAGAACGTGGAAATGGCGGAAAGCCGGGTTATCAGGGAAAGAACGGGATAATTTGTGGGAAGTGCCAGCGCACGGGGCACAAAACAGAAGAGTGCAGGTCAGGAGCACAGAAGAATGGAGGAGCGAGGCCCTGCTTCTCGTGTGGATCGCTCGACCATTGGAAGAGGGATTGCCCCAAGCTCAACAACCAAGCCCGCGGGCGGGCATTGGTGATTGGTGCCGGTGACGCACGACAGGACCCTAATGTGGTCACTGGTACGTTCCCTCTTAATGGTCATTATGCTTCTGTATTATTTGATACGGGCGCCGATTTTAGCTTCGTATCTGTCGAGTTTAAAAGATTGCTTGGGCTAAAAACTAGTAAACTAGACACACCGTATTCTATAGAACTGGCTAATGGTAAAACTATAGAAACACGAGAAGTAGCGAAAGATTGTAAATTGGATCTCTGTGGCCACGAATTTGATATTGATCTCTTGCCGGTAGTACTGGGTAGTTTTGACATAGTCGTTGGCATGGATTGGTTATCTGCACAACGTGCTATCGTTGTTTGCAATGATAAAATAATTCAGGTTCCCCTCGCAAGCGGTGAAACCCTGTCGATTCAGGGGGAAAGGCGTGGAACGCCATTAAGAATTATTACCAGCATGAAGGCCCGAAAGTGTTTGAGGAAAGGTCTTGTTGCATTCTTGGCACACGTGGTAGATAAGAAGGCCGACGAGCGAAAGTTAGAAGACATTCCGGTAGCCAGGGATTTTCCAGATGTGTTCCCAGAAGATTTGTCGGGGTTGCCACCACCTCGACAGGTCGAGTTCCGCATCGACCTTGTTCCTGGAGCTGCACCCGTAGCGCGATCGCCGTATCGCTTAGCTCCATCCGAGATGCAGGAACTATCCGGTCAACTGCAGGAGTTGTTAGACAAAGGCTTCATAAGACCAAGCTTCTCACCCTGGGGAGCTCCCGTCTTATTCGTAAAGAAGAAGGACGGCACTTTTCGAATGTGCATTGACTATCGGGAACTAAACAAGTTGACCATCAAAAATCGCTATCCTCTTCCCAGGATCGACGATTTATTCGATCAACTTCAAGGATCCAGCTTCTACTCCAAGATTGATCTAAGGTCAGGCTATCACCAGTTGCGTATCCAAGAAGAAGATGTACCAAAAACGGCGTTCAGAACTCGTTATGGGCACTATGAATTTTTGGTAATGCCGTTCGGATTGACCAACGCACCGGCAGTTTTCATGGACTTGATGAATCGCGTGTGTAAGCCATACTTGGACAAATTTGTCATTGTCTTTATTGATGACATTTTGATCTATTCGCGCACTAAAGAAGACCATGAGAATCACCTTCGGTTAATCCTAGAAGTACTACGCAAAGAGAAGCTCTATGCCAAGTTTTCAAAGTGTGACTTTTGGATTCGAGAAGTTCACTTCCTAGGCCACGTGGTGAATGAAAAGGGAATACATGTCGATCCCGCCAAGATCGAGGCAATTAAGAATTGGGATGCCCCTAGAACTCCTACTGAAGTACGACAGTTTCTTGGCCTTGCGGGTTACTACAGAAGGTTCATCAAGAACTTTTCAAAGATAGCACAGTCTTTAACCATGCTAACCCAAAAGGATAGGAAGTTCGAATGGACGGAAAAGCAAGAAGAGGCATTTCAACTGCTAAAAGACAAGTTATGTGGTGCTCCGATACTATCACTTCCCGATGGTACGGAAGATTTCGTAGTTTACTGTGACGCCTCTCACCAAGGATTGGGTTGCGTACTAATGCAACGAGAGAAAGTGATAGCATATGCTTCCAGACAACTGAAAATCCACGAGAAGAACTACACTACACACGATTTGGAATTGGGTGCCGTAGTGTTCGCGCTCAAGATATGGAGGCATTATTTGTATGGAACCAAGTGCACAGTCTTCACAGATCATAAGAGTTTGCGACACATTTTCGACCAGAAAGAACTGAACATACGACAACGGCGATGGGTTGAATTATTAAACGATTACGATTGTGAGATAAAGTACCATCCCGGTAAGGCGAACGTTGTGGCCGACGCCTTAAGTCGCAAGGAACGGATCAAGCCATTGCGTGTCCGAGCTTTAGGTCTAACTATTCAAACGAATCTGACTGACCGAATTCGCGAAGCTCAGATTAATGCTCTTAAGCCCGAGAATGTCAAAGGTGAAAGACTGCGGAAAATGGTTGATTCACTGGAACCAAAGGCGGACCAAACCTTGTATTTCATGAATAGGATTTGGGTTCCAGAGTATGGTGGATTACGAGAACTAGTATTGGCTGAAGCTCACAGTTCTCGATATTCGGTTCACCTTGGTGCGGACAAAATGTTCCACGATTTGAAAGGATTTTATTGGTGGCCAAACTTCAAGAGAGATATAGCAGCTTATGTTGCGCGATGTTTAACTTGCGCAAAGGTCAAAGCCGAGCATCAGAGACCATCCGGCTTGCTCCAGCAACCGGAAATACCTGAATGGAAATGGGAACGAATTACCATGGATTTCATTTCTGAGTTGCCTAGGACGACGAGCGGCCATAATAAGATTTGGGTAATTGTTGATCGACTGACAAAATCCGCACACTTCCTTCCGATCCGCGAAACGGATGGACTGGAAAAGTTGACCCGTTTGTATATCAAGGAAATAGTAACTAAGCATGGTGTACCTACATCTATCATCTCCGATCGAGATGGTCGCTTCACCTCAAGATTTTGGGGAAGTTTGAACGATGCCCTTGGTACTCGCCTTGACATGAGTACCGCATACCATCCCCAAACCGACGGGCAGAGTGAACGAACCATCCAGACTTTAGAAGATATGCTACGAGCATGTGCAATCGATTTCAGCGGTAGTTGGGATACACACTTACCACTGGTGGAATTCTCATATAACAACAGTTACCATACGAGCATTCAAGCTGCACCTTTTGAAGCTCTATATGGACGTAAGTGTAGATCTCCACTATGCTGGGCTGAAGTTGGAGAAAAGCAACTTACCGGGCCCGAAATTGTTCAAGAGACAACGGACAAGATCTTCTTGATAAAGGAACGTCTCAAAGCGGCCTGTGACCGACAGAAAAGCTATGCCGATATGAGGCGAAAGCCTTTGGAATTTCAAGTCGGAGACAGGGTCCTACTAAAGGTATCACCTTGGAAAGGTGTCGCGCGCTTTGGGAAGCGCGGAAAGTTGAACCCACGGTATGTTGGACCGTTCGAAATCTTGTCCAGAGTATGCCCCGTAGCGTACAAGCTCAAATTACCTCAAGAAATGAACGGGGTACATGACACGTTCCACGTGTCAAATTTGAAGAAGTGCCTATCCGACGAAACTCTCATCATCCCTGCGGACGTAATCCACGTCGACGATAAGTTACATTTTGTCGAAGAACCAATCGAAGTGACTGATTGGAAGGTCCAAAAACTAAGGCGCAGTAAGATCAGGTTGGTCAAGGTGCGCTGGAACGCCAAGCGTGGACCGGAGTTCACGTGGGAGAGGCTGGACCAGATGAAGCAAAAATATCCCGCCCTATTCGAGAAGACCCCTATACCGGAGGACTCGAAGTGAATTCCGAGACGGAATTCTCTTAACGGGGGGAGAATGTAACAACCGGCAAAAATAAGGTAATTCCGTACTAATTAATTAACGCGATTAACGTAATTAAATATAATTATGTGTTGATTATTTAACTGAGGCCTTAGAATAATAGCAATTCCCAAATAATGCATAGGAATGCATATGTTTAATGACAAAACATGACGGAATCATGTGCGAATAAATCTATCCGGTATGGACACTGGCGATTACCCGGTAAAAATTAAATAAGCGAAACGAATCCCGGACAGCCGGAATATAATATAAAACGTAATTTCACAAAATATGATGAGTTTTGGAACTCCAAAGCCATACGTGAAAGCTTGTTATACAAATCTCCCGGTAACGAATAAAGTGCGCGTACCGCACCCGATACGCGCCTAACTAATAATTTCACCCGGCAAGAGCCTAAATAATTTATCAATGCTTAACCCGGACCATAATTAAAGGTTATTAGAGGTATTTTTAATATCCGGTGGACGCACGATAAGAACCCGGAAAAAAAAAACCCGGACGGCACCCGAACAAAATTAACTTAAACATAATAATAAGGGGTATTATTTAGCAAAGTGGACCCCACAAAAACACCCCCTTGGGGCCGGCCAAGGGCCCACTCAAGTGAAGATTACTTGAGTTTCCTTCTTAAATCATTAAAATTATTACCAATGATGAGTATGCATGCAATTGTATTGGGTAAGAGAAACTAACCCAATCACCTCTCTTCTCTCTCTCAATTCTCGGCCCAAACACCCTCTAATATTATCCCCAAGATTTTTTTTATATATCTTCCATAATCTTCCATAATCTTACACAAAGATTACCAACCAATCCAAGCAAGATACAAGTAATCTTGGAAGATTTGAAAGAGAGATGATATAAACACATTTGAGAATACTTGAAACAAAATCACAAAACTCCTTCCTTCTTCTCCTTCTTGGCCGTGAGCTACCCCCCACCCCCACTTTCACTTTTCTTTCAATTTTTACACTAACAAATCATCTCTAAATCATCATCCATCAAAACCCCTTTGTGTGTTCAAGAGCTTGGAGCTTAACCCCTTTGGAAAAACACACTAAACCCCATCCAATCCAAGGTTGTTGTCTTCCCTAGCCTTGAGCTAGTAGTAAGTTTTACCTTGTTTTGATCATAATGTTCATACTATGTGTTTTATTGAACAAGTTGTACATTGATGGGTTAAATATGGTTTTGAAATATAAAAACTTAATATATATTACAAGAACAAAATGGATGAATAATAATATGGATGAACCTTAGAGTTGATGTTGGTGATGTAACACTTCAAGAAATGCGAAAATATTGACATGCATGTAAAAAGGATGATGATCTAAACAATATTTTTGAATGAGACTTGAAAGTGATAAGAGATGGTTTTGATCATCATAAGATGACTAACTAATGTCAAAAAGATAGTAAAATGGGTTAGATGATCTTGCATGTAAAAGATTCATAATTAAAGTCTACTCACTTAGATGAGTGAAATTGGAATATGTTGAATAAAAACATAATACACACATGCTAGTAGCATTATTAATGGAATAGAAGACTAATGGAAGTGGAAAAATGTAAAAAGAACCAAACATGTGAAATATGATTCTTCAAAGTCCACTAGTTGGATGGAAAATACTAACTTTTGAAGTTAGGATGGAAAAAGTAACATTTAGAAGTTAAAGGACTAAAAATGATACTTTGAAAGTTGGTGGACTAAAATAAGTATTTTTGAAACTTTGGTCCAAAAATGTGTTTATGGAAAGTTGGTGTCAAAAACATAAATAGTAGTTTCTCCAAGTATAATTTTGGTAAACATAAGAAAAACTACTCATGTAAGTTGTGAAAAATGTATTTTTATAAAAATAGAAGTTTTATAAAAATAAGTGGTTAAGTTAACATAAGGTTTTTTTGACAAAAATGAAGGTTTATTAAAATATTGGACAAAGGTAAAAACTTGGGAAAGACTTGTACGAAAATGGATACTTTTATATAAATGGGAATATAAAAGTATCGGAAACATTTTTGGAATACAAGATGACAAGTTGAACTAAAAATACAAAAGTATATTTTTCCAAGTAATAGACGTTCGGAATTTGAAGTATGAATAAAAATACCATAGAACGGATATTAGAAGAAAATGTGGAAAAAGTTAACTATTGGACTTAGTAACATAACTAACTATGACGTATAAACGGACAAACTAGAGAAAAACACCATAACGGCAAAACGTGAAAATATATATATTTTAGGAAGTAAAATATATATAACATGGGTAAAACTTATGTAACACTTTCCTAAGTGTTAGAACGAATATTCGTGGGAGAAAGCGTAACATAATGAATTAAAAACGTTAGACAACGTATGGACTTAACAAAGGAAACGCACACGTTGATATATAGATACATACTTGCCTCGACGAAATTCTAGTATATCTATTTAAATGGGAAAATAGATACGCGAGAAGGAAAACCGAGACAAGTAGGTGAAGTATATCTACGAACGTGTAAACACCAACAAGATCCTAGTATATTTATTTAAATGGGAAAATAAATGTACGGCATGGTGAGTTGAGTCGGGCGTTAAAATATATGATCGAACGACAAGAACTTAGCATATTTATTTAAATGGGAAAATAAATATGTGGCAAAGTGAGTCGGGTCGGGAGATAAGAATACATTATATTGAACGATACGATCCTAAGTATAATTATTTAAATGGGAAAATAATTATACGTTAGGTAGAGTTGTGTCGAGAATAATAGCATACATGTTACAAATAATATTAACAAGATTAATATATAAAGAAAAGGGTAATCCATCGCCAATGGACTTAGGATGCGCGTCTAATTAAACGGGAATCGGGATAACACGTGGTTAGGGAGTTGGGTGTACAACTTGCCAAGGCACATGCACTATAGGTGTAGAGACTTATACGCCTAGAACCTTTGTAGGTGCGAGACCACCAAATTTGCTATTTACTTCTTTGAGCCGAGCACAGTTTCAGGTGAGTTTCACGGCCCCATCTTTAAACTATTTTAACGTTTTCGGGGAAAAGATATGTTAGGGAAATGTTTGACGGGTTGGTACTTGAGTTATGATCGCCACTCGGGATTGAGACCTCACTACTATAATCATTAATTCAGGAAAGTGAAACCGAAGGAATATTTGAATAGTACTATTGGTGCCTGACAAGGCCCACCCCTAATCGATAGCGTCGGTTATGCATCGGCGTAAGCCTGGGGTGCACGTATTATGAAATTAAGTCGTAGGAATACCGAGTAACGACTTGGAGCGGGGCATTATTATTTGTCTTGGTTTGATTATAGGCTCAAGTAGAATTGTAGGAACTTGCAACTCCTATAAATTGTCACAACATGGAAATTCCCAAAAGATAATGTTTTGATAACTAAAACCTGTGAACTCACCAATATTTATATATTGACGATTTTAAACATATCTTTCAGGTAATTGATGAATGATGGACAACATGGCAAGCCGGGTCGGGGGAAATCTCTTAACGGGACGTCGGGTGTTATGAAGAGGCTTCATCTCTTTATCCCAAGAAATCGGGATATACATGAGAAGCCTCCTTATTTGAATTAAAAACAATTTTACGTTCATGTATGAATAATTTGACATGATTTTTCGACGTCTTAATAAATGACCCGTTTCTTTAATTACTTGTGATTTGCATTAATCTTGGCTTTATCCATTTGAACCGTCGCGCCACGTGTTTCCACCGTAGTCGTGGTGTGACACGACAGACGAAGAAGTAAATTCGTCTTCTTTTTGGAACAACGTTTTGGCGGAATACAATTGTTTAAGCCAAACAAATCACCGCACCGCGGATCAACTCGCTAGTAAGTAGCGGACTTTACAAAGAAGGTGTATGAGGTGGAACATCCCTTTTCAAGCCACGATGGAGGGGAACCCTGGTCTTACCCAACGAGAGGCAATCCAACGCACACAAGAAGACCACCGGGCTGCTCAAGGGGAAGAATTCAGCATCCCCCATCTTCTCGCATGGCTATTGTTGCGTTTTTATAATGCCGATTGGTAGATGTTTTTTAAGGTTTCGTTTTTTTTTTAAAAATTTGTAGGTTTTGGCCACTTTTTTTTTAATTTTAGGTTTCGGTAATTTTTTTTATTTTTAGGTTTCGGTAACTTTTTTTATTTTTAGATTTCGGTGTTTTTTTAATGTCTACTTCATTACTTCATTGTAACTTTTTTTTTTAATATTATGAGACTTTTATGTTATTTATTTTAATTATTTACTTCCTTAAAAATTAGAAAATAAAAAATAAATAGGACTATCCAAGGAAGACTACCCCTACACCATTGGGTAGTCCTCAAGTTGTCTAAAATCAAGGCTGACCCACTTTTTCTGACGTGGCGGCAAGTTTTCCCAAGCCTTGCCTCAACCATACCACATAGTCTAATAGGTTAAAACCTCTCATTTTCAAAAAAATAAAAAAGTCACACCTTCAAGACCAACGCCTCAATCACGCCCTACAAATTAGGGGCGACAATTATTGACACAACCCGAAAACCGACCCGAACCCGACACGAAAAAAATAGATTTGGGTCAAGTAACACTACCCGTTTAAAAAATGGGTCGAGTTCCGGCCGACCCATATCAAAAATGGGTCGGATTCGGGTTGACGCATATATAAAATGGGTTGACCCGTTAACCCGTTTAAGAATTTAGAAAAAAATATTATATTTTTGTTTTTCTTTTTTCATTTCTATTTACATGGTCGGTTATAATTGTGTTATTTTTGGCACACTATAATATTTATTTGTCACATTTATATACTCACCATTAAAATTTTATTGATAGCTCGCTTACAACCCAGCAACCCGCTTATAACTTATGAACATGTATGACTCATTTAAAAATATGGGTTAAACGGGTCGTCTTTGGGTTGACCCGGATTTTATGTGGGTCGGGTTATGGTTGAAATATTTTACACGAATAATAATATGGTTCGGGTTGCACATTTCAACCCATCAACCTGTCAACCCGCAACCCGTAAACCCGCCAACCCGACACGATTGACACCCCTACCTACAATGGTTGTTTCTAACTCTGTTCCACATCCAAACATATATCTTCTTTTTAATATACATTTTCATTCTTATTCACATGATTCAAATTGTTGTTTTATCATATTATACATAGTAGTACATTAATTTTTATATTACATCATAACACGTATTTTATAACTTTATATTAAATTTATTTATCATAGAAAGCTTCCGGGATATAATCTAGTTTATAGATATACAAAAATATATTACAAAAAGGTTAGCTTATCATACATGATTCAACAACGCTGTTTACCTTTTGATTTTATAATATATAGATTTCAAAGATACAGTTTTTGATTACTTTAACTTTAATAAAATTAAAAACTAATACCGGATGAAAAGCAACATGATTGTTCAATCAATTAAAGATGTGTAGCCATGTTTATAAACGGAATCCATAGGTCTTAGATGCCAGATGTTGACTACACTCTGCGCAAGATAGTCAATGCAAAATAAAAGCATACACTACTTGTAACCTATGCATTGAAACCTGTACACATTCTTGTAAATAAATTTAAATGGTAGTACAAGTAAATGATTTAAAAATGATGACAGACCCATTGCAGAATTCATGACACATTGACATTACAAGCTCCTGTACACTGACTCACAGATGAGGGAGGGTACTTGACAGCTCTCTTTCACATCTTGTTTTTAGAAAGCAGAATTTATATACGGTTTTGATATTGGTACACCTCAAAACTTAATCCGACACTCCAATACGCAGGCCGTATAACCTTATACGGCCTATATACTATCACATTACACGACAAACGTTGTGGATGCAATTGTGTGAGTAAGATGTTGGCGCGTTCCAATAATGGGAGCCTTTATATATATAGAAAAACATATTAACCATTGTGAATCAATAAATATGTCTAGGGTTTACTAGATCATGGTTAGGTTTTGAAATTTGAAGCCACAACATGAATGTTAACATCATGTTGATCAGTAAATCAAGAATCAAGAACAGCTTTTCAACAAACTGTTGATGAATAGAGTAAAATATGGACAAATAATAATACCAATCAAATCAAATCAATGAGAAGACTACACATGTGATGCCAAATTCATGATTCATATCATAATAAGACTGCCGGGTATGGGAACAACCCAAATGGGAGGACAAACCTGCACGTCAGCCGCTACATAAGCAAGGATGGTTGTCATTTTTTTGTGGACAACCAAAGGGTGTCGAGACAACCTTCCCCCATTTCAAACTCAATATACAACCCACTAGGCAAAATGTACAACTCACAATGGACACCATCATCAACCACCGCCACCATCATCATCATCACCATCAACAACCATCACCATCACCATCACCGCCGCCTGCACCACCACCATCACCGTCACCATCGTTATCTTCTTCCCCAACCATCACTGTCGCTGTGCACCACTACCATCACCGTCGTCGTACCTTCTTCTCCGGTGACCACCTTCTTCTCTGACGTTCTCCTTCTTCTCCAGCGAGGGTAAAATCTTTGGGACGAGATTTGAAAGTATAATATTTAAAAGCTTTGAAAAAAAAATAAACAAATGGCCCGTCCCTCCCATTATCTGCACGACATTTGAGACGGGGACGGCCCTAGTGGGCGGTGTGCCCCGTCCTTAACAGGCAAGACAGACCAGAGGACGGTCCCCATACCCATCATCCTAAGTGAAACATTTTTACAAAATGGAAAAAGTTTGCATCATTTTCACATCTATCAACTAGGGCTACTACTGGTCTAGTAAATGACAACTCCTTTTACATTGCTTCAAGACAGCTACTGCCTATCCATCAACCATGTCTCCTGCCTTGTGTTTTCCATCCACTCATGCACATTCTTGATTAATTTATTTATGTAAAACACCAAAATCAACTAATTACAGTTAGTAAATTTACAAAAATGAGCCAAGAAACACCTGAATTGACTGAAAAACTCAATCTTTAGAAATTACTAAACAATTTTAATATGATAGGATACAGAAAATGTTTTGCCCCATGGACATGTAGTGGTAACGTGCCTCTTCTCTATTCATGAGGTGGAGGGTTTAAGCCTGCTATATACACATATATAATTATTTTAAAAGTATGTTAATTTGTCATTGAAAAAACGGGGAATAAAATAAAAAGTTTTAAGCAAATTCTTGTGGCTTGTGACCAGACCCCAATGTAAAGATTGTGGTCCGAACATGTGTATGTAGGGGGCTAAGGTGTGTATGTTTGTTTAGCACATCAGTGACATAAGTAATGAAGATCCATCTAGCTGTCTAGCATTGAATCAACAAACAATATTAAAAAATATAACAACAATAACAATAAAGGATAAAGATAAAAGGGGTGTTCAGATCCTGTTAGACTTTCTTTATAATTAGTTAGATCTAAGAGTTAGCAAATCTAGATCCACATGAAAAAAGAAACAACAAACTATCAAAAAGATGAAGTAACAAAGCATAAAAACCCTAGATTTGCAAAAGGGTTTCATCATTTTATCAATCATAAGGTAATGATGATGGGGTTGAATATTGTTTAAAGTCAAATATATATTCATCATAAGTGTAAAAAGTAGAAATAACAGAAAGAGACAGACCAGAATCTTGAACTTGAAGCCATCATGATGGCAAAAACAAACACAAACACAAAACTGTTCAGATCCACTACTTCTTTTTCGGATCTAAAAGATTAGTAATGATTTGAAATCTCTCTAAAGTTATCTGAGTATTTGCAGAGTTAAAAGTAGGTCATCAGTTAACCTAATTCATACCTAAAACTCACAAAAAAACAAGAACTTCTAGAAAAAAGTGTTAAATTTTAAGAATAAAGATCATGAACCCACCTCAAAGATCTGATATTTGTTATGAAAAGATTGCAAGTTTGTGAAGAATTGAAGACTCAATTGGGGGGAATGAAGCCTGGTCCGAGCACACCAGATCCAATGATCAAGATTCTCTCTTTTAACATACTAGATGATAATCTAAGACTCATTAATCAACAAAGACCATGGTTGATGGATCTGTTGATCAGTTGAGTTGATTACAACATCATATACATGCATCTATATATATAGATAGATATATATTGAGAGAGAGACATAAAGATCCATGGTTTCTAATGACCTCGAGCCAAACAACATTCCCCTCAAAAGATATAGCTTCAATCTCTCTTCATGAGAGTGAATGGCAATGAATATGGTGAGAAAGAAGGGGGAGATAGAGATGATAAATAAAGGGGTGAGAAAGAAGGGAATGAGGAGGGGGGGTAGGGTGTGGGGTGGGGGGGTATAAAGGACAAGGAGAATCATTAACCCAAACCAACAAACACCTATCTCTCTCTCTCTTTCTTTGTGTTACACACAATGGACCAAGACATATATTAATTAATGTTTTGAAAAATACATGTTCGTTAGGAAGAATATTTTAAAAGGATTGTTTATAGTTCAAATGTTATGTAACATTTCTTAAAAAATATACTTCAAATAGTTTATGAAATAGTGAATAAAGTATACGAGTCTGTGGACAACTGTAATGTGTTTCATACTGGGCATATTACACAAAAATATTCATTTGAATAAGATGAAATAAGTTACTGTATATAAGTATCAATAGCTTGAATTATTTTTAAAAACTATTAAGCACAAAAAAACTTTTATACTATAAAAATAAATAAATGACCTAAACATGACCTAATAAGTAATCAGGCCATCACGTGTTCCTACATCTGACAAGCATATAGAATTTGCCAAGCATATAGAATTTGGAATATAATGCTATTCACAAATAACTACAGATACTTTCGTGTCACTAAAACTAGTGAGATTTATGTTTTAGATATAACAGAATACAACTATCTTAAAGTTAAAAAAAAATTAACAATAACGAATATGCATTAAAGATCACTAGAAGGGTAACCGCGCGTTGCGGCGGAGTTGACAAGGCAAAAACGTAATTCAAACCTTAAAACGATTAAAAGAATCAATATTTAAGGTGTATGTTTGTGTGTGTGTGTAAGCGCATATGCTTCGCAGTGGGTAATTTTCTAAAGGCTACAAGGAGACATGATAGCATGCTACGTTCTATATAGCATATACTATATAGCATATATCATATGCTATTTGACCTACATGCCGGTAAAAAATGGAAGTAGCAGTTTGATTCATTAGCATCTATTATTATACTTGTTAGTACATGTATGTTAGATGTCCCTAGCCTAGTATAGATGTTTATTTATCGTTTTGTACGTGTTTGAATGTATTTAGAATGATAAAGGGCATTTTTGTACATTCACACATGACTAGGTCTAGATGGCACAACAAGCTTTGCTAGTCGCGTGGGTAACAAGACGACTAGCAAGCTAGTCGCCCCACCTAGTCTTGTGGTAGAAGCCTAGTCTCCCCGAGGGCCGTGGACGACTAGTAGCAGGTATAAATACTTGCAATGATTGCCCAAATCATTTCAGCTGTCATTTCACACGTACATTCCAAAGTCTGGTGTCATAGGTTTTTAGGTCTGGTGATTGTTTGTACACTCGAGCTTTGTTATTAATACGATTACAACCCTTAAACCATCTTATGTGTGTTTTTGATATCTCGTTATTATGTTTGTTGACGTTTTTGCTATCCGAACATCATCTAGTGGATTCCGCACACTAGGTGAAGCAGCTCGTGATAGTCGGGTTGTCCGAAAACGATCCTACAAGTGGTATCAGAGCCTTGGCTCTTATCACGAGTGTTCGATAGCATTCCGGATTCAAAACAGTGTGGTTTTATGCTTTAAATCAGTATTTTCAATCAAAAACCTGTTTTGAAAGTTTCAAACTATAAGTTTTCATAAAAACCAACATTTTTCAAAATCTAAGGTACTTTTAATGGATAAAAACGTGTGTTTTTATTAGGGTTTGTTCCAAAAGTGTTTTTACAACTTTCCTAATCATTTAGGGATCAAACACATTGATTTTGATAGATTTTGAAGCAAAAATAATGATTTTCGTTCAATACAAGTCAACAGACATGCAAGTAGCGACTAAGATTGTCTGAGGCGAGTATGATTCCTCAATCGTTACAAAATCATACGACTAGCCTTCTAATCGTGGTACTGTTCACATGACTAGGAAGCTAGTCGCCTGTGGAACCTTAATCGTCCCAAAACCCCTAGTCGTGTCACTGTTCACATGACTAGCATCCCAATCATGTCTTTTTCCTCAGTCGTGTCTTGGTAGTCGTGTGAAGTGTCTCAATCGCCTATAATCAATTTGGACCAAAAATTAGACTAAGTATCGGACTATTATTAGACTATACAACATGGTTAACCCATGGAGACACCTAAATCAACCAAGACAATAGTATGACCATACCATGAATACTCAAATGAATGTACCAACCAATCCCTGGGCTTTCTCGGCAGAACGAAACGCGCAACGGATGCAACAATAGCAACAACAAGCTAATGTTACCGGAACCAATATGTGGGCGCTTGTAGCTCAATAGTACGCCCAACAGCAGCTTATGATGAATGGGAATCCTTGGGCACTCGCAGCCGCTGCAACTCAACAAACCCAACATTTGTCATTAGTGCTTCTTAGTGATCTAGAGATCGGTAATTCAAATAGGGCTCCAATTTTACAATTCCTATCTGACTACTACTCATGGAAAGGGCGTTTCAAGAAACATGTTGAGGGCATAGATGGTTCAGTTTGGGCAGCAATCGAAAATGGGTATACAAGACCAATGGTGAAAAATTCAACAATTCTAGTAGCATTCGATGATATGACAGATGATCAGAAGAGAAAGTATAATGCTGAGAAGAAGGTAATTGTTGCTCTTACGCAAGCGTTACCCAAAGACATCCTATATCAGTTTGCACAGTTTACAACATCTCAGATGCTTTAGCTTGCGTTAGCAGAAATGAATGAGGGGAATGAGAAGACGAGGAAGATCCAGATGGATCAACTCAGGAAAGAGGTTGAAAATTTTACGGTAATTGGGAATGAACCTCTTTGAGATCTGACTACACATTATTATCATTTGATGTCAGAGATGTATCGGTACGGGGTTGTCTACAGTTCCTCAGCATTGAAGGATCCATACCTCAGACGGCTTTTGTATTGAATAAAGATCCGGTATTCGCATTCGACAACTATGGTCCCATCCCAAACTCCACTCCCCCAGTGTACCATTAGGACAAGCAACTCGATGTCCTCCGTCTTATGGGGAAAATCAGTTTAGAGTTAACCCCTTTGCGCATCTTGCAGCATCGGAACAAGCAACATCAAACTTTGGCGGACCTTCTTCGTCAGGGTATGGAGGTGCTTCATCTACAGGATATGGTGGTGCGTCTTTTTCAGATCAAGGTGGTAATTATCAGACTAATCAAGTTGCTCAGCAGTTAAACATGGCGGGATTCAAGAAAGTGACGGTAGAACTGGCTCAAGAACCTATGGTTCTATTGTCTACTTTGGTCAACTCCTACAGTGGATTAGTTGCATGGAAGATAGGAAATCCGTACCTTGCGCAAGAAGACTATGCACAGATCGACAAGGATGATATGGATCTGATTGACATCCAGTGGCATTTTGCAAGTGTGGTTCGAAGAGCAAAGGAGTTTATGGATAGGACAGGGAGAAGAGATGTGCTGATCAACAAAAATACAAGGTTTGGGTTCGATAAGAGCAAAGTCATGTGTTACAACTGTGGCACCAAGGGACACTTTTCCAGGAAATGTGATCGACCGAAGCAACAAGGCAATCAGAATCCCTTCAATAACAATCGGGGTAACTAGAACCAGAGACAGCAAGCTCATACAAAACCTAATCAAAATACTGAATGAGCAATTGTCCCCGTGAATAATCAAAACCAGAATGTTCTAGCCAAAAATAATCAAGGTTGGGCACTGGTAATTCAAGCAGATGAAGGAGTCAACTGGAATCTTCATTTAGAGGGAGAAGATGCTTCGCAGGGTGGTGCAGCGTGTTTTGTGCAACGGGTTTCTGATCCTGGAGTTGAACTTGAAGATGAATCAAGTGTGCATCGATGTTTCAGCAGATGCCTCTTTGGAGGGTGATTCAGATTGTGAGTCTGAACAGGATTTGGATGTCGAACTGTTACTTGCAAAGGCAGATGAATTTATCAGCAAGCGATCTTTCTTGGTGGATGCTAACTGCACAAAGGCCGATCTTTTTGAATATTTTGTATCTCAGAAGACAGCTGCTCGTTATACTTTAATGGCCATAACAGAATCTTCAACCAAGATAAGTTCAACATCCACATCTAAACCTGAATGTATTGCATGTGATAAGCTGAGATACAGCTATGAAGTCTTAGTAGACGAAAATCTAAACCTTAAAGTTGATCTGGGACAATGCTAACGAACAAATGATGCCTTAAGATCGAAAGAAAAAGGTTGTAAAAACACCATTGAGGCGTATAAAAAGGATGTTTCTGAGTTGTCTAAAACATTATCTAACAAACAAATTGCAATTAATAATTATATAAATGAGTTAGAAGACACTAAGAAATAGTTGGCCATTGTGAATTGCGACTATGAAAAGATCAAGAAGAATCTTGAAAGTTACCTAAACTGCAAGTATGTTCTTGATCACACAGTTGACAACCCAGTGAAAGAAAGAAATTCCACCTAAGGAATCGGAGGCAGGACCTTCAAGCCCTAAGGCAAAGATGAAGTATAAGCCAAAGAAACCAGAACTGGTTTGGAGGCCAAAATCACAAACCAAAACCAGAGAATCATCAATGTTTGCTACGAAACCATCGGAAACAACACCAACTCCTAATGGAAAGTGGGTTGATTTTCTGACATTGGATGAAGATGGAAGACCCATGACTGTGAAGGCTTGGGTCCCCCTTAACCACTAATCCTTAAACGTTTGTGCGAGGAGTTCCACAAGGCCTTATCAGCAGCCTATGGGTTATTGATAGTGGAGTTTCTGGGCACATGACGGGTGACTTATCCCTGCTATTTGACATCAGAATATCAACAAGGGGGTATGTTGCTTTTGCTGGTAATAAAGGGGGATACATCACCAAAGAAGGTAGTATAGGCAATGGAATTGTTAGCTTTGAGAAGATAAGCTTCGTCAAGCATATAGACCACAATTTGCTGAGTGTCTCACAAATCTGTGATAAGAAATACACAGTGCACTTTGATGACAACGCATGCTTCATTCTGAAACCGGGCTTCAAGCTTCTGAAAGAGTGGGATATGATTTCTGCTCCAAGGGTCAACAATCTGTATATTCTAGATATGAGTCAAGCTATAATAGCATAGGGGCAGGTCACTTATTTTATGTCAAATGCGACAAAGAAGGAGACTATCATGTGGCACAGACGAATCACTTGGTTCAGAATCAACTTGTGGAAGGTGTCTCAGTCAAGAACTTTCATCTAAATGACGTTTGTGTCTCATGTAAGAAAGGGAAGCAGAGGAAGAAATCTCATAAACCCAAGAAGGTCAACTCTATCAGTGTTCCCCTCGAACGATTACATATGGATCTGTTCGGCCCTATCAATTGGAAAAGTAAGAATGGAGACTTATATTGTCTGGTTGTCACTGTTGATTATTCAAGATTCTCTTGGGTAGATAGCATGCAACACAAGAGTGAGACTTTTGAGTACCTGAAGAATCTGTTCACCAAATATGAAAACATCTATCAGCTAAAGATCCGTTGGCTTCGCAGCGACAATGGCACAGAATTCAAGAATCATCCTATGGAGGCATTATGTGCAGAAAAGGGTATTCATTATGAGTTTACAGCTCCATACACTCCACAGCAAAACGGTGTTACAGAAAGAAAGAATCGGACTTTTATAGAAGCAGCCAGAACAATGCTCGCAGACTCGAACCTTCCTGTATTCTTCTGGAATGAGGCGGTTCACTACGCGTGTTATACTCTGAATAGGGTTCTAATGGTAAAGACGCATGGTAAGACTTCTTACGAATTGCTGAACCGTAGGAAGCCGAACTTAGAGTTTTTGGAACCATTCGGGGCTCCATGCACTATGATCCAACCACGTGAAAAATTTGGAGCGAAAGCAAAAGAAGGATTCTTTGTTGGTTACACTACTACCAATAAGAGAGTGTACAACAAACGAACTCAATATGTATAAGAGCGGCTAAATTTCGATGTTCAACGATACACTGTTAATGCTCCTGGTGTTGGACCCGATTGGTTGTTCGACTACGAGAGTCTATTTGATTCCTTCAACATAGATAATATGGTGGATGATGTTATTGCACAGACCTATTACGAATGTGAAAAACAACTAGCTCACCACTGATGCCTCCGATCGTCGTCAATACACTAGCAACATCTGATGCCTCGGCATCTACGGGTCCCCCTAGCAAAATCGCAGCAGCAGAGGGAGAAGAAGTTTTTCAGGTAGCGTTGGCAAAAATTCAAGACTCATTTTCATCTGACGAGGAGTTTGGAGAATCTCATGAGACTCTAACTGATGATCAAGCTAGAAATTGTGAATCTACCACTATAGCTCCAGTTATTCCATTAGGAAGCAATCAAGCTGGTCCTTTTTCTTTTGCAGCACCAGGGATTGATCTGCGGATTAATCTCTTAAGGTTTAATATGCAATCTGCTGCTCCCTCAAGTTCAAGCACCTCAGAGACAAATCTTTTAGAAGGCCTGGAAAATCTCAATTTGCAATCAAATGATCCAGTGCCGACACATCCGGAATCTCGGATTCAAGACACTCATCCATTGCAAAATGTGATTGGTAATCCAACTAGCAGAGTCATGACACGTAGTCAACTCACGAATGCTAGTTCAAGTGATAATGCAGGTACCGTGGCTCTTTATTTCGAAATCAGAAAGGTCGGACATCAGAACGCTTCGTCCTTCGCTCTCTTTGTATCTCAACAGGAACCAAAAACTGTGCAGGAGGCAATGAGGGAGGAACCATGGATAGAAGCTATGCAAACTGAGCTTTAGCAATTCCAAAAGATAGGGGTATGGGACTTAGTTGACTTACCTCTTGATGCAAAGAAGATTGGAACAAAGTGGGTATACAAGTTGAAACGGGATGACCGCATGGTGGTTATTAGAAACAAGGCTTGAGTGGTTGTCCTCGGCTTCAGACAAATAGAAGGAATAGATTACAACGAAGTATATACTCTAGTTGCTCGCCTTGAAGCTATCCAGATGTTCTTAGCTTATGCTTCGTACAAAGGTTCAAGGTTTATCAAATGGACCTGAAAAGTACTTTGTGTATAGTATAGTGGAGGAAGAGGTGTATGTTGCATAGCCGCCAGGTTTCGAGGATCCGTTTCATCGCGATAACGTCTACAAGTTGAATAAAGAATTGTATAGACTCCATCAAGCTCCACGAGAATGGTATCAAATGCTTAGCAACTATCTTATATCCAACGGGTTCAACCGTGGACTCGTGGATTGCACCTTGTTCACCAAGGAAAAGGGTGATGACCGTCTTCTGGTACAAGTTTACGTTGATGATATTATTTTTGGGTCTACTAATAATGAAATGTGTAGGGAATTTGAAAAGCTAACGCAGGAGAAGTTTGAGATGAGCTCGATGGGGGAGATGGAATTCTTTCTTAGACTACAAGTAGAACAACAAGAGTCGGGGATCTTAATCCACCGAACCAAATACGCAATGTTGTAAAACAACGTCTTAGAGGCCGAGTAGTCTCCAAGTAATCGCTACAAGGTAGGTTGCCGAGGCCCGAGTAATCTAGGCCAAGGCTGAGAACTCCCCGAGTACTCCCGATTCCAACTATGGAGCACCTAGCGACTTTTGCAACATTACAAATACGTTGCTGAGATCTTGAGTCGGTTCCAGATGGAAGACTCTACACTAGTGACGACCCCCATTGAAACCAATCACGGGATTGGTATCGACGAGAAATGACAATCCGTTGATCTTTTCATATATCGAGCGATGATTGGCTCGTTAATGTATCTCACTGCTTCAATACCCGACATAATATTCGCAATGTGACTCTTATCCCGTTACCAGTGAATGTCGAATTAGTCCCACCTGATTGCTGTGAAGAGGATCTTACGTTATCTAAAGGTCTATGGTACCCTAATAACGATAAGTTGTCTGACCAAAGGTCTATGGTACCCTAATGACGATAAGTTTGACCTAAACGCTTTTAGTGATGCTGACTATGGCAGATGCAAGATAGATGCAAAATCCACATCGGCTAGATGCCAGTTTTTGGGTGCACGACTAGTCTCATGGAAATGCAAGAAGCAAGCCTCTGTGTCCTTATCAACTTGTGAGTCGGAATACGTAGCTGCGTCCAGCTGCTGCTCCCAGGTTTTATGGATACAACAGCAAATGAGAGACTACGGTTTGAAATTTCTTAATACTCCCATCTATTGTGATAATGAGTCCGCTGTAGCGATTGCTAAAGACTTAGTAAATCATTCCACGGAGAAACATATCCTCATTCGGTATCATTTCATACGCGATTGATATGAAAAGAAACTGATCGATGTTATTAGAATCCACACCGATTACCAACGTGCCGATTTATTCACCAAAGCTTTTGACAGACCTTGATTCGAGTATCTGTTAATCTTAAATGACATTAAAGAAAAGTAGGATTTTTGTAAAAATATTTCTTCAAAAACAACAAAATCCAAAAATATTATCTTTTCACAAATTTTTAGATTTTTAGGGGGAGAAAATCAAAAAAATACAAAAACATCAGAAAAATCCAAACTTTAGAAGAATTGGAATCGATAGGCAGCCTCAACAACGATGTGTCAGTAGGCTGAAAATCATTTCCATGTTAGGGACGGTCATATAAACTAAATCGATTGAAAATTGTGTGGATTAATGTTGCGTTGGCATATGGTCTTAGTACCGAAATCTCGTTTGATAGAATGCCAAAGTCTGAGGTTTCTTGTCTTTAAGAGGTTGGTACATCCGGGAACTGGACGTCTCTCAGAATAAAGGAGTGGCATATGTGTCGTACATTGGGTTTGCAACTGAACTGAGGCACCTCTATGTCAATTCTAAGCAAAAGAAAAGAAAAAAGTAAAACAAAAAATATATATAGAATAAATTCTGGTCGGGAGACGTCTGGGAATCCTATAAGAGCAAAAAGATTCAAAATGCCAAAACCCTAATTTTCATTGAGTGAGAATTCGCTCTAAGGTATCAAATCATATGTCTAAAGCATCATACCGATAAATCAAGTAATGGTATCTGACTTGAACCCTGGTCTAGATCTCACTGGTCTATCTGTTGCATCGTTCATGCAGACCTAGTCACCATTGAGTCCACTCCTTGTAAATACGGATGACAACAACTTATTCACCGGTTACGAGGAAGCTTTGTGAATTCCTTGATACGGGAATGTGTCGCGTGTGCGGGGAACACCTTTAATCAGAATTAATCATTACCTTAACGTATCTAAAGTGCCTAGCAATAAAACTTGATTTTGAGTTTAGGTGGACAACAATATTGGCAATTGTTGTAGGATGCTTAATGGTAGCTAATCTATAAATTCAACAAAATAAGGGTTCCAGTTTCGTTCGTGCACTGATATGATTCCCTAACTGATGAAACTCTCAAAAATATGCTTGTGAATGATTATCTTCTTTCCTGTTGTTTTGATTTCTGATTCTTATCATCAAAACACAAAAAGATTTTATCTCTATTCTATTTTTGATTGCCGATGTTGGAATTCTAATATGCATGTGAATGGTTATCTTAATCTTTCAGAAATCGAAGCCGGAAAGTCAACAAATTGATACTTGAAAATTGCCAGGTTAAAACCATACTTTCTCAACTATCAGGGAGAAAAAGTTGAAAAATATAAATTTTAGAATTGGAAAACGAATCATCATCAAGAAACTGAGTAAAAATACATGTTTTAACCATTCACGGGTTAAAAATGTAGTTTTGAAAAGTTCAGGGACATTTTTGGTAATTCAGGATTGATAAATGATTGGTCAAGCCAATAGTCCCTTAAAAGAGACGACTAGCTAGCTAATCGTGTGATAAAAGCCTAGTCGTGTGTTGGTAGACATGACTAGTTCTTGCATGGGGATAAGGCTAATCGTTAGAGAGTAAAGGCGACTAGGTAGCTAGTCAGGTGATAGCTTAAACGACTAGCCTCCTTAGTCATGTGCCAGAAGGCACGATAGCTTGCTTGTCAGGTCTACAGTAGCACGAGTAGGGAACAGTATATAAAGGACCGTTAGAAACTTTTCTTTCACTTTTCAAAAATCCACTATTGTTCTCATCTGCTCTCAAATCAAATGATCTTAAGCCATTGTTTTGCCCTTGAAATTCTAACCTTAGAAACTTGTTGTAGACTATTAAGGTATATTATATCTCAAATATCAGATCCAAACATCGAGTTTTAAGGGGTTTAATCGATTGTTTATGTGTCAAACCCTAACAGACCCATAACCCTATAATAAACCTATAAAACGTGTTTAATAACATAAAATAAACATAGGGGTTTATTAGTCGGTTGTGTTAGATCAAAATAGCCTAACAATCACCATCCTAAACGACCCATCTCGATTTTAACCCATTTGAATGTTCAAAGTTACTGTTCAGGAGACTATAGTTGCTAGTCGTGTGAACAGTGACACGAGTAGGCTCCGAGTCGTGCCTTTTCATGTGACTAGGATGCTAGTCATGTGATAAAGAGGAGACTAGTTCTTTCTGAGGCTGCGAGCCAAAAGTTTGTCATTTTGTCCGATTTTGCGTCGTTTTTGCATTTCTAATGTTTCCTTTGAATTTCAGCAAGATGGATTGGGAAAGTTCAACCAAGAACAACATGTGTGCATTTCTCAGACCCATAATGAAGGACAAGAACCAAGTATTTGCCCGAATGTTAGAGTTTCTTCGCCGGTTAAGGATTGCCTATATAGTGATCAAGCAGCATGCTACTTACAGAGACATCTTAAAGGAATTCTATCATAACGCAGCTACTGACTGTACAGTGGTGCCGACAGTTGTTCGCAGCAATGTTCAAGTCAAAGAGGTGGTCGTGTCCGAACAACTACTTCGTGAAGAGCTTCGCTTTAATTAATCATCCGATGATCCTATCACTTTCGACTCAATTCTGATTCGGGGATGCTTTGAGGATGAAATACAGCGTCCTGTGACAAAATTGAAGATGCTGCAAAAAGGACACGTGATTCCACTGTTTAGGTATCTGATACACGTTGTTGTACAATGCTTGGGTCCAAGAAAGACGGCTTTCAATGACATCCGGGATACACTTGCATCAGCCGTAGTTGCATTGATTTTGAACAAACGGTTCAACTTCTCTAGATTGATTATGCACCACCTGAAGGAAGTAATCACTACAAAGACCAGTGACAATCCGATTCTGGTATACACGCGTTACATGCAAATGGTGATTGACCGTCAACATCATGATCTAGAGAAGAATGAATTGGAGAGTTTCAATCTGGATCATATGAATGAGGATGTAATGGAAACGATGCTCCCGTTCAGGGATTAAGAAAAAGACCAATGGCCCAAGAATAGAAGACTATTCGGACATCTAAGCAATCCTGGATACAAGACTCCTAATGGAAACAAATGGAGGAATGCTGATAGTGATTCGGCAGACGATTTTGAAATCCAAAGGAGAACATTCAAAGACGGTGATGATATAGGTCGTGACACAGTCGAACTAGGAAAGAATGTGCCTGGTAGCATTTCTGCAGCTACCACACATGATGATTTATTAGATACAAGCATCTTAGATTCCCATGATTCTCAGACAGCAGGTGGTGATCAAGGATCATCATAGGGTGATAAAGGGAAATCTACTGCTGTTGAAGGTGACGAAGATTTTGTAAGTATAGTTGATGCTTCTGATGATTCTGATTCTCATGATTCTCCTGATACAAAAGCTGCAAAAGCAAAAAAGAGAAAGGAAAAGTGGTTGGAGGCGAAAAGGTGAGAAGCAGATCCTGACTTCACTGTTGATGAAGATAAGCTATCGATGATATTGATGCCGATCTTGATACGCCTCTATCCGGGAAAGGAAAAGAAAAGGCTACTAGTAGACTCTTCAAGAGAAAATCCCAAAGGACTAATGAAAAGCCAAAGAAGAGAACAAGATTTGGGAGATTATCTGATGCTGTCGATATATCTTTGCCTGACAAATCTTCATCTCAAGCAACAGCAGCAACAACAACTTCAGCATTATCTGGTGCATCGATGCTTGTAGGTGTTACTCGGCCAATGCCTCTACCGGTAATCTTCACTGAGCATGTCTTAGTTACCGGTGCAACGGCCTCATCCCAGCAGCTCATGTCTAATCCGATTGATGACTTGATTAAGAATCTTCGCGAGCAACTACATCCTTCTTCCTCTGCTTCAGCAACCTAACCCTCTTCAACATCATCTTCTGCTATAAATGATCAACTTCAACGCCAAGTCAATGAGCTGATGTCTATTGTATCTGCTTAGGCGCGTGAAAACTCAGAGTTGAGAGGAAAGATTGTGACAATAGAAGAAAACGAAAGGGCGATACTAGAGTTATTAGGTGAAACCATTCGCATTAACAAGGAACTGCAAGCGTCAAACAGGATGCTACAACTGTCCAATCAGCAGCTTGTTAAATCTAATCAGCAGCTCGTACAATCGAATCAAGATATTGTGGCAAGGTTAACAAATGTGGAGTCTCAGTACAATCAGCTACACATCGTGAATGTCAACTATGAATGAAGAATAGAAAAGTACAAGTCGGACTACTAGAAGCTCAAAGAACATGTCGACAAGTTATTTGAAGAACGTCCAAGACTCACAGGTATGTGTAAAAACTTTTTTGTATAATTTTGTTATGTATAAATTTTTGTATATAAAATTGCAATTTTTTTAGTAAAATGTAGTTATTGGTTAATTTTGTTTGATACCGTTCTCAAATGCGTTATTATATAATATATATTGTAGAAATAAATTAATGGTAATTGGATGTTAGGATAAAAGAATGTGTACAAGTAGGTTTTTCATGAAGGGTAGAAAGGGGAAAAAATTACATGACATTTGGATTTTAAGCATGAGAATTTTCTTATACAATCTTAAAGTTCATGTAAACTTATTGACCTTCTTGAGTCTTCGAATTCAGCTGGTGGATCTTCGGTTGGTTGGTGGAACTGAGATTTATCCTATACATACTTTGTTATATATAGTTTCCTTGTATGCTTTTATTTGGCTCTTCATTAATATAAATTATTGAGGCTAGAGGAAAAATTTAATATGTTAGAATTTTAGAATAGTGAATGAAAATTTAATTTAAAGAAATTAGTAACTATATTCTTTATGTGGTCAATAAAAGAAAATCTCTTGAGTAGAGCTTTTTTATAACATTTAATTAGTTTAATTAGGGTGTTAAGTCTCTAATTAAGTAACTAATAAAGTGAAACCTCTTACCCATCCTCAACTCTTGTATAATTTGTAGGCTATGTGCGTTATTAGATACTAGAGAAAAGAATATACATGAATACATTAAGGGTTATTGGAGAAGAAGAAAGGCTTTACTCATATGTTAGGTACTATAGAGAGGAGTACTTTCTAGCAAATTCCATAAGTTCTAACACTACAATTTTACCTGGTGTAACCTTGGGCGCGTAGCTTTCTCAGGCAGTACAGACTGCTTCGGTTATTGTACCCTATTGGAAATTTAGAAGGTGAATGGAGGTTTAATCTAATGAAATTATAATTTAGTGAAATTATAATTATTGGTAAAACTCCTCATGTGGTGAATTGAAGAAAAACTCTTAGTAGAGTTAATTTATTTATGACACTTTTTTTGTTCGCTTCTTTGCAGGTTAACTGATTCGACTAAGTGATGGGAGGTTTTCCATGGAATCCCATTTTTAGTTCGCTTCGTTGCAGGTTAACTGATTCTAGTGACCCAGATGAAATCTCATTTGAGCCTTATGTTGGTTGTTAAGATTAGGTTTCAACTTAAATGGTTTAATGGGTTGAAAGACCGAATACTAAATGTTATAACATTGGGAGTTATTAGAACATAAATGGTAGTCGGGAAAATAGCATCTTGGGTTGGATATTTGTGAAACATCAAGACCTAAATTAGTGATGTAATGTTAATTGACACAATGAGCGAGAACCGAATCGATTGGGACTGCACTTTTGCAGCCAAATGAGACAATTTGGCACATTTAGAGCGTAACTTATGGCCTAAACCATCGGCCCTTCTCCGTTTCCTTGAACCGTAGCCTACGGCATAGGTCCGTAGGCAACGGACACCTTCAAATAAATCAACAGCAGTAGATGGCACCAGCCGCAGGCTACGGTTGGTGGGTCGTAGCCTACGGCGGGTTCCACAAACCCAAGCACGTGGTGTTTTTAGCATTTTAACATACGTTGTTCTGTTTTAAACATACATTAATCTGATTTAAACACACGTTTATCAATTCTAGTTGGCTTTTTATTATGTGTTAACCCTAGGTATGATTAAAGTCATCAAGGAATGATGCTCAAGCTCATGATCAAAGATCAAACGCATACATACATCATGCTTCCGCATTCATGTCTATTCCTCGGGTTCTTACATTATTAGTTAACTTAGCTGGTAATCAAACAACTTTTGAACTAGGAGCTTATGTCACAACGTTTTGTGAAATTAACAAGTAATTAATGTAATTGAACCCGTTATTTCGATGAAAATATTAATGTTAATCTAGTGAATTCGTGACGGTCTTACAAAACTCAATGCTTTTGTGGACCTTGAACCCGAATTTGGGTGATTAATCTTAATAAATCTTTGTTATTATATGATGGGTCTTACAAGTGGTATTCAGAGCCCAAGGTTGATTGAAGTATGCGTTTGATTCGAGCTTGATCATCAATCCGGTAAGGAATTTGTTCCCAAGGTTATCTTAGTCTAATCGAAATGTTATGTATCAGGTATGAACATCAAACCAATCATGAAAAAATAATGAGAAAGGTGCTTTAACCAATTCAGAACCCGGAAACACACCAATTACACGGTCATGGTGGGCCAAGGCTCAGCTGAACCAGAAACTAGAAAATATGATTGCATTTTCAAGACAATGCAATCCGATAAAACGAAATCAGCATAATAAAACAAGTACAAAGAAATACATTAAATAATCAGACAAGGTGGACAAAGGCTCCACTAAAACAAATGAAACATACTTAATGTCTCAACAAAACAAATAAGCAATGGTCACATGTGGACATGTTGCGCAAAATTGCAAAGGATGAAAATCCCACCTTAATTCAAAAGAAACACGTGGGGGTAAAGAAAACCTAGCGTTACAATTAAGACCAAAAAATTCTCGCAAAATAAAAAGAATGACCAGAAATTGCCTACCTGAAGAGTACCGTGGTGATCACGATAAGATCATCGTGTCATGTGTGGATTTCTTACCCTAGCCAGGTAAGGTTTAAACACATGGTGCGGTAGGCTTCTTGTGATCTACAAGCCTACCTTCCATGTAACAAGGACTGAGTTAGGAAGATGACATATGAAGTCTCAACTATAGGACCCACGAGTTCTTACAATGGGAGCATTGTCAAATAATCTGAGAGGTCGGGTATGCAAAACCAACGCATAAACGACCCATGGGGCCGTAGAGCCTTTAGGATCGACTTTCGGGCAACCCGACAATCACGAGTTTCACTGTTTAGTGTTCGGAATCCACTAACTAGGTTTCGGACAACAAGATATGAAACTAAGATAAATGAAGCATCAACACACACAAGAATACGGTTAAAAGGTTGTATTGCATTGAATTCAAAGCACAGGTGATTACAAGATAATCTCAGACCTTCAACCTAGGGCAGGGTGCTTGGGGAATGTGTGATATGACAAATTGATGATTAGGGCAATGATTGGAGGCTTTTATACTTGTCCCACTCATCCAGGGCCCTAGGGGCGAGTAGAAACCTATCAGGCAAGTACGAGGGGCGAGTAGAGTCCTACTCGTCTTGATAGCTAATCGCCCCTAACTAGTCCAACTCGCATGTCTAGCCAATCAGCCCAAAAACGACTCATAAACACACCCAGGCACCCGTAATACAATACAAACATCAGCTATACTAGGCAAGGGACATCATGTACTAACAGAGCCAAAGGTATTACCACAACGGTTACACAGACCAAAAAAGGATAGAACCTTAATCGAAGGTTAATACATGAATAGACTTGAACCTTAATTAAGGTTGAGTCATAAATAGATTCAGTTCGGAAATAGACTTGAACCTTAATCAAGGTTGAGTCATAAAGAAATTCAGTTCGGAAATAGACTTGAACCTTAATCAAGGTTGAGTCATAAACAGATTCAGTTCAAAAATAGACTTGAACCTTAATCAAGGTAAAGACATAGACAAACTCGAACCTAAATAGGAAGTTATACTGTAACAAGACTTAAACCTTAATCAAAGGTTAAGTTAAAATCACACTCGAACCTTAATCGAAGGTTAAGACATAGCTAAATTCGAAACTTAATTAAAGGTCAATCAATCAACAAATGTTAAACCTTAACTGGAGGTAAACCACAAACCGGTTTGAACCTCACGTGAGGGATAAGCGGGGAACAAGTCTAAATAGCATTCGAGAACTGACTCCTATCCCAATATGAATCTGGTACTAAGGTAAACATAAGCCAAGTGTTGGGCTAAGTTCAAAGTTAAGTTATACTTAAACTTGAACCATAATAAATTCATGAAGGCCTTCGGGAAAAATAAACTATGCGTCACACTAAACCATAATGAATCCGTGAAGGCTCATGGTTAACCAAAGACTACGCGTCTCACTAAACTGGGATACAAGTGAGAATAGAAACCCGCGAGGCAAACGTGAACTCTGTTCACACGGAACTGAGCTAAAAAACATGGTTCTAGACTATAAAACGATGTGTTAAACAATGGAGGAAATTAAACGCTAAATAAAAAGGGTCATGTGAGAGTAAACGATGATTAATGTGACCTAATCGAGGCACGATAAAGAAAACAGAGCGAAACTAACCACATGGGCCTGAGCGCATGAGGGATGAACTGACAAGCATACGTCTAATATATATATATGGTCGTGAGTCGCAAAAATAAAGGCAATGCGTTCATAAGTAATAACCAAACGAGGTCTGCATGACCACTATGCATGTAAATGCTAAAAAAAACATAAGTAAATGCATTTACTTGAACAAACACAAGAATAAAAAGCTAAGGATCAAATTGGGTAAGAACCCTTTTGTAAAACGCGAAAGTGTTATGAGGATCAATAAGTCCTAAGTGACGCAAGCATAAATGGGTCATAGTGCAGAAACGGACCCTATAAAAGTAGACCACTAAAGAAACTGTCTATGGGACCAAAATGTTCCGAGGAACTAAATAAGGACATAATCCAACGGGGATGTGAAAATAGGGTATTATATACAAAAGAATACCAAGATAAATAAAGGAGTAGGAAGACTGGGGTTAAATCTCAAATAAGATGCTCGCGGGAGCTAAAAACGTAATTTTGAAAGGCTGAATAAGAAGGGGTCACGAACCCAATGCTAATTTTATAGATAAAATAAAAAAGCATAAAATCCCGATGCGCCAGGGCAAAAAAAACTAATAGATGATCAATCGCCTGGAATTAGTTTCAACTAAGAGTTAAAACTCACCTATTAAAATCAGATAGAGTAATATCAATGCGTGTTAAAGCATATCAGAGATAGGGTAAATGCTATCTATGGTAATAAATGGAGGATTCCATAGAATATTCTAACTCTGAATGAGTATTACAAACAAGGCGTTCCAGGAACGCCTAACCAAAAACGTTGACAATATTCATGTTCGAAAACCGCCATAAAACTTTAGGTTGTACGGTAGACGGGCTAGTCACAAACATGCAAATTGCACATAAGGTAGTATTTAAAGAATGTTAGCGACTCACAAATAGAATTACCTTGGATCGCGCTTAGAAATAGAATTCTAGGCTAAAGGAGGTAAAGCACGTTATATATTGGAATAGTGGCCTAATATTGATTAGGAAATCTATTACACACGTTAAACGATATGCATCGTTGGAAAAACGAAGTATTGGTCCATGTAAGGGCCATTATCTAAACTAGCACACATACTTAAAGAGTAAGAAAAGTTTGACTTTTAGAAGTCCAACGAATCAAAATGCGAATCTTGTTGAACGTTGTGTAGAAACACATCAGAAGTCATAGTCATTGGATGGGATGACTAACTAAAGCATGTGACTTATGAGACTTAAGTCTACGCATAACCGATGGCTCTTGTGAATGAACTATTAACAAATTAAAAATCAAATAACGACAGAGAGAATGATAACCCTTAACTAGTCAAGAGATAGCTAGAAAAATAATAAAAGGTTCAAACGGGTCGAGCGGCGAAGTAGTCACCACTTGAACCTGAAGAAATAAGTCACTCTAACTATGCCTATTAGTAGGTGAAAACACTATAAAAGCTGGCACGCGATGTCTAGGATGAGGAAGAGCAAGGTACGGAAAGGACTCGATGCCTTCTGATGAAACCAAGACATCCACGGGTGCCTAAACCAGAATAATTTCCTGTAACGGTAAATGCATGTGTATACATAAGCTTAGAGGCGCAAAAAAAATTCCATTATAATAACCCTCATTGAGGAGGGATAAAACTCAAGGTTAATCCATGAGGCGCCACCCATGTGAGTTCATATACATATCCGGTTTCGAGGACAAAACCCTCTTTAAGGGGGTGGAGTGGTAACACCCCAAATTCATAATTTTGATGTCCTTGTTAATCAAAAAATAGTCGGTTTATTAACCGAACACCTTACAGGCAAACAACTCCGTAAACCTTGTTAGCTAAATAAGGCTAAAACCCATCATAAGAATTACTTTGATTAGTGGGTTTAACCAAATCAACTTGTGTGAAACTTGAGGGACCATAAGTGTTCAAGGGCCAAAGGTATTATGGATAAATAAATAATAACAGTGAGAAATCATCTCCACCTCCTTGGAGATCGATTCCCACCCCAAAAACACACACACAGCTTCTTCATCACACATTAGATCAAATCAAACCAAATCCAGGAGATTAAGCACATGCATTGGAAGATAATTATCATCTAGGACCATACAAACCTCAAGGTACCTTTCAATTGTGTTAGAATTGATGAACACACCTAGTTCTAGCTTGAGGTGAATTCTAGGTCAAATGTATGATTGTCTAATTTTAGTGTTTGAAGATTACCATAGTGATAGGAACCATAATTATGCCTAAAAATGTTATATATGTGATAAATTTCAACTATGATTGTGTTGATGATTCTTGAGGTGAAATGGGGAAAATGGGGTTTTGGCCCTTAGTCATGAAACCTATATAATAATGCAAAAATCATTGTGTGTTATAATCCATTAGATGGTATGATTAGGGTTTCGGTAATGAAAGTGCCCAATGTTCATGAATACGATAGAAAGTGGTAAATTTCATAAAGCCTACAGAGTTTAAAAAATAACATGTTAAATAATGCTTGCCATGTGTTCGATGAAATGTCTAAGTGAGATTCTAGACATCTAATCATATAGTTAATGGCCAATCTTGTAAATAACCAGGCCTAGAAACTTGATTAAAGAAAGAAACATGACCAAGGATTGTGTGATCATGGTAAGAAAAGGTTCCTAACGAACTAAGTGTATATTCACCAATAGGTGTAAATACCGTGAGAGCTTTCATTAGGAAGCTCAAATTCGAATATGACACAATGGAAAGCAACCTTACTTGAAGGTTAAGAATATGCCAGGTAAGTCGATCTACAACTCAATCGCAATAGTATTATGTTAATCCGTACCCTTAAGAGTGTTGTAGTAGTTGAATTGATGGTGTGGTTCCCAAAGCGGCTCATGAGTTATCTATGTAAAAACAAAACAAGTCATTCGGATCGGGCAATCGTTAATTTCGTGCATGGCACGAGTGGCTATGGTCACGAGATAAAGCCCCAACGGTAGGGTGACTAGAACTATTGTTCGCCTTCTTGAATTAAGACTTGATTGGGAAGAGCATATGCCTATCCTATATTTAGGAACTACAAGCAGTTATGAGGCGAAAATGCATTTGATCTAATTAAACTGCGCGACTAAGTGATGGGAGGTTTTCCATGGAATCCCGTTTTTAGTTCGCTTCGTTGCAAGTTAATCAAGTCTAGTAACCCAGATGAAATCTGATTTAAGCCTTATGGTTGGTGGTTAAGATCAGGTTTCAACTTAAATGGTTTAATGGATTGAAAGATCGAATACTAAACGTTATAACATTGGGAGTTATTAGAACATAAATGGTAGTCGGGAAAATAGCACCTTGGGTTGGAGATTTGTGAAACATCAAGACCCAAATTAGTGATGTAATGTTAATTGACAAAATGGGCGAGAACGGCATCAATAGAGGCTGCAGTTTTGCAGCCAAAGGAGATAATTTGGCACATTTGGACCGTAACCTATGGCCTAGAGCCGTAGGCTATGGCCTAAACTATTGGCCCTTCTCTGTGTCCTTGAACCGTAGCCGACGGTATAGGTCTGTAGGCTACGACCACCTTCATATAAATCAACAGCAGTAGATGGCACTAGCCATAGGCTACAGTTGGTGTGTTGTAGCCTACGGCGGGTTTCACAAACCCAAGCACTTGGACTATTCAGCATTTTAAACATACGTTATTCTGTTTTAAACATACGTTAATCTGATTTAAACACATGTTTATCAAGTCTAATTGGGTTTTTATTATGTGTTAACCCTAGGTATTTTTAAAGTCGTCAAGGAATGATGCTCAAGCTCGTGATCAAAGATCAAATGCATACATACATCATGCTCCCGCATTCATGTCTATTCCTCGGGTTCAACATCATTAGTTAACTTAGCTTGTAATCAAACAACTTTTGAACTAGGAGCTTATGTCGCAATGTATTGTGAAATCAACAAGTAATTAATGTAATTGAATACGTTATTTCGATGAAAATATTAACGATAAGCTAGTGATTGCGTGACAGGTCTTAAAAAACTCAATGCTTTTGTGGACCTTGAACCCAAATTTGGGTGATTAATCTTAATAAATCTTGGTTATTATATGATGGGTCTTACATATTTTAACTAACATTAACCATTATTTATATCACTTAAGAGGGTGGCCATTCAGGTGCCCTCGCTGATTTGAATTGGTGTAAGCCGCATGGTCACACTTAAACTAAGTGAAGTTTATTAGGTCACTTTGAATCTGAGACAAGAATAAGAATAGTTGAACGATATGTAAGAATGTATTGAAAACCATGACTCATGTTCAACAATGGTTAAAAAGATAAGTTTTTGTTAGTGCATTATTCATGTATGTCCATAGCTAGTGATCCAGTTCTCAATGTCGAAGGTTCAGATAATCAGAAAACGACCAAGACTTAAACTTGAAGATACATTCGACCAGCCGGGAGGTCGAAGGTAGTTTAACTAGGGTCGAATGTAGCTTTGTCTAGGGTCGATTGTGAATTAGTTGATAGGAAAGGCTATATTCGTCCACATGAAAGGGGCGAATGTGAAAAAGTTCCACATTCGACCTCATGCTTAGGGCGAATGTGGAAAGGCTATATAAAGGGAAAGTTAGTTATTTTGAAATAGTTAGTTATCATTTGAGCTTTTCCCTAGAGTGTGTATGTGTGTTTTTCTCTGTATTAGGTCTAAGATTTCATATGTAAACATCTTGATTTGATCTAATACAAAGATTAAAGTTATGGAAATTGCTCGGTGATTCGTTATCTGTTTTCATCACGATCTTTATCGTTTATTTCTGAATCATTTTGCACGATCGTTGGGGATTCCGCACCCTACGGTTGGTATTCGTGAGATCACGTTTCTTGATTACGATCCGAAATGAATTCTCAATTGGTATCAGAGCCAGGTTCGATTTCACGATTGCAAATTGATTTGAATTGGTGAAAACAGATTTGAATTCAGTTGTAAAGATCAAAACCCTAGAAATTTTGAAGCTTTTCATAAAAACATGGTTTTTGATTAAATTGGAGTTGAATTCAGTGTTGATTTCAAAAATTCTTTCACAAAAACTTGTCTAAGATCAATTCCGCACATAACCTATCCAAAATCATTACATTTGGTGAAAATTTTGTCAAAAATCGTTCAGATTCGTGTTCTTGAGGTTGAAAATGATGAACAGCTCTGCAAGGGGCGAATGTGTAGAGAATCTGTGAGTACGTGAGGGCGAAAGTGAGATTTTAGGTCGAACCAAGGAGATTTTGTGGTCGAAATTGCATATTTTTGGTCGAACCTAGATCTTTGTTGTGTTGATTTTTCACCTTCGGGTCATATATTCCACATTCGGGTGATCGGGGGTACGAAAGTGGAAAAAGGAGGGACGAAAGTGAAACCTTTTGGTCGAACGTGGAGATTATCACTTACTTTCTACATTCGGGTCAGATTTTGAGGACGAAAGTGAAGGAATTTCCACATTCGTACTCACATTTTCATTGACAAGGGCGAACGTAGAATTTAAGGTGTAAAAAATTTCGAAAAATTTCGATAGCCTGATTTCAGAAAATTTTTGAAATAATTTTTTGTTGAAAAATGATCAATTACTTGACCATATCAAGAACTGATGAGCAGATAAGAGCTCAGATAGAAGCTGAACGACAACAATTACGAAGACAAAATTCTAAAGATGACAACATTTGGGGATTTCCAATGACACTGAAACCAACTGATGAAATGGTACATGTTGACAAGTGTGTTAACAGAGAAGGTGTTCAAAGTAATGTTGTGTGTTTAGTCGAACAAATGAGAAATGATGATTCAAATGAATTGTCAGAGAGTGTCTTGAGTTCTGATACGAATTCAGAACAGAGTGAATCAAGAGAGAGTAATATCTCAAATGTTGATGCTATATCTGATAATGGTAATAAATCAGATGATGAGGTAAGATCCAGTATTGACTGTGCTAGTTGTTCTGAATGTGTCAAGTTGAAATGTGAATTGATGACACTTATTGAGGACAAACAGAACCTAGCAAATGAACTAGAAAATTGTCAAAACCAAAATAAAGTTTTTGAAAAGAACGAAAAAGATTTGTTAAATAAAATTGAATCTTTAAAGCAAGAAATTTTAGAAATGAATAAAAGTGTTTCGATGAATAACACCACATCAGAGTTGAAAGACACAACATCTTGTGTTGAAGTTTCAAACTCTGAGGTGAAGTCCGATTCTAGTCAGAAAAATAAAAATGTGGTAGTCACTTCAGAACCTGAGTTTGAAGAGAAAACCATATTTAAATTTCCAGATGGAATGGAAGGATCCTATATGTTGGGAGGACATGACAAGTTGATTCTCAATAAAGATTTTCCAATTGATAATATCGAACAATCTTTACTCAAATGTATATATGTTGATAATATCGATTTGTTAAATCAATTCAAAAATCAATTTGGTCATTTGTCGTTTGAACTAAATCCTAACCAACAAATAGATCAAAAGAAAAACATTGAAAAGAAAAATATTGAAAAGAAAAATGTTGAAAATAAGAAAGGTTTTAAAGTAAAAGGACTGAAACCAAACAAATCGAAAGGAAATGATCAGATGAAAAATTCTCATCAAAAGAATTCAAGAAATTTTTCATCTAGATCATATGATTCTTATGATTATTCATATACCTCTCGATTTGATGGTTACTGGGGAAACAACTCACCACAGTATTCTCATGGTTATGTTGAACGGAGAAGCTGTTTTGAATGTGGTGAAGTTGGTCATATTGCTGCTTATTGTCCCTATTGGTATTGGGATGATGGATATGCATGTGATTTTGAAGAATATAGGTCTTGTTATAACTGCGGAGAGTGTGGGCATTTAGTTGCTGCCTGTCCGTATGTTAAACCGAAAAGGACCGAAGTGAAATTTGCTAGAAACTCAGGCAATGTCAAAAAGCTTGTATCCCCAAAACCAATCAAGAAGCAAAAGGGGAAATAGGTGGTGTATGACAATTGTAACAAAATTTCCTTGAATAAAAATGGAGATTGTGGACGGGTTGCTAAGGTAAGGGGGAGTTCTAAGGCTAAGCCTAAGAATAACTCTAAACCTGGGTCTTTATCAGTTAAGTCTGAGAAGATTCCAAACAAAGTTCAGAAGCAGGTTTCAAATAAGAAATCTGAAAAGTCAAAATTCAAAACAATTTCAACAAAATCTAAAATAAACTCTGAACGTGTTTGGAAACCCAAGTCAATTTCTAAATCAATAGCAATTTCTACTTTAAATCAATCCATTGAAAAACCAATTGATTTTTCAAAAGGAGAATGGATTGATGTTTCGAGGATTGATGACCTTGGACGACCCATCATTGTGAAGGGATAGGTACCTCTCTCGTGCTAATTGTTTAAAAAGTGTGCAGATTGTTCCAGACAAACCTGTAAACTATTCTTTGATAGTTGATAGTGGAGCATCTGTATACAAGCTATTTATTGGAGAGGTGAAGGTCAAAAGAAGGAATATTGAAAAAGGAAAACTTGATTTCAACATAAAGGAGAGTGTTTGTCGTTTGTTTCCCACCTGGAAAGCCGGAAAACATTGCAATCTCATGCAATTGCTATCAGGTTTTGAATTTTTACAACAGATACGACAAAACGGTTTACTCTAAACTCTCTTATCTTTGTTAATGGCTTTTACTAATTAAAAGATAAAAGTGAGTCAAGTAATCTGAGTGGAAAATGGTTTTTGAAACTAACTGAGTAAACCGCATCGGATATCGTTTTATTTGTTTTTCTTCAAAAATTTAAAAATCCAAAAATATGCTTATTTTTAGATTTTTAGGGGGATAAAATTTCAAAAAAATCAAAATAAAAAAATAGAAAATCAAAAATGAGTTTTCCTGGAGAAAAAGAGGAGATGATAGTACATCAGTGGACTGTCAGACTACTCTAAAAACAAAAATGAATTGATAAACATTGAGTAGTCACTACAATTATATATTGGTAGGCTTGAAATCAAAGTTTAAAGTTCAGCATGGTGATATAAACTTAAAATCAATAACTGATAATCATGTGGATCAACGTCTCGTTGGCATATGGTCTTAGTACCGAAATTTCGTTTGATAGAGTTGCCAAAATCAGAGGTTTCAGGTTGTTATATTGAAAGTTATCTGGGGATGGCCTAACTGATCTTTTGCTGTATTGATTTACAGACCTAGATTCAGTCAGGGTATCTTATTAAAAGAGCTAATAAAGCCAAAACCATAAGTTACCGAATGAGGAACTTAACATGTGTGATGATAATCAAAGATTATTTAATGCATCGTATCAATACTATGATGAAAGTCATGTATGATATTAGTCCTCACCCTGGTAGAGTGCATAAGCCGCTTTGAAGCATTAATTTGCTGACCTGTCACCTCTGTGCCTCATACCTTGTAACTAACGGATAACTTCAATATAATCACGCGTTACGATGAAGCTTTACGCAATTCTTGATACGGGAATGTGTCGCGAGCGCGGGGACCATAGATTACTCAGTATCTAATATTACCATAATGTATCTAAAGTGCTGAGCAATGAATGATGATTTTAAGTTTTAGTGGACAAACATACTGGTAATGGTTGTAGGATGCTCAATGTCAAAAACAGAAAATTGATCAAAAAGAGTTTTGACTGACTGTTTCAATACTGATATGATCCTCTTACCGGAAAATTCACAAATATATGTTTAGTTTACTTTTATGCAATTACATTTGAAAATTCAAAAAAAATTTTGGTGTGTTTTAGCATAAACTTTGAAAAATCAAAAAGTTTTCTTTCAATTTTATTTTCGATAACCGATGTTGGGATGCTTTTCGTGAATGCTCAGATACTTAAAAGTTGAAAAAGACTGCAAATTTTCAAGTTTCTGGTACATATTGAAAATGTTTAATAGTTCAGGGGGAAAACTATTGAGGGTCAAAAGGAATCTGAAGAGTACTTCCAAGATATTTGTCGTGTCTAACGCCAGTTGTAGTTTGTGCAGTTTTTAGTAAATTTTTCTGCAGAATCAAACACAACATGTGCACTATTCAAGACTCGTCGACAAAGAGTGTAACTGAACAAGACCCAAACCTGAACATCAAGATCACCAGAACAACATAAGCTAGTAAGAGGTTATAAAAGAAATGACTGAAGATTGAAGAATTCAAGATTTTTGTCTATCTTCATCTCTGGACCAACAAATGACAAAGCCAATATTTCTTGAGTATGTCAGAGATTTCGAAGCCAACTGGAGAGATAGACATGGACCTAGACACAAACGCGCATAAAGATGGAAAGTTTTCAAGTCATTCAAGATGGTGAGATCAAGACTTGAAGAATTGATAACTTTAGGATTTGGTACATCACTAGCTAGGTCCAAGGGGGAGATTGTTAGTGCATTATTCATGTATGTCCCTAGCTAGTGATCCAGTTCTGAATGTCGAAGGTTCAGATAATCAGAAAACGACCAAGACTTAAACTTGAAGATACATTCGACCAGCCGGGAGGTCGAAGGTAGTTTAACTAGGGTCGAATGTAGCTTTGTCTTGGGTCGAATGTGAATTAGTTGATAGGAAAGGCTATATTCGTCCACATGAAAAGGGCGAATGTGGAAAAGTTCCACATTCGACCTCATGCTTAGAGCGAATGTGGAAAGGCTATATAAAGGGAAAGTTAGTTATTTTGAAATAGTTAGTTATCATTTGAGCTTTTCCCTAGAGTGTGTATGTGTGTTTTTCTCTGTATTAGGTCTAAGATTTCATATGTAAACATCTTGATTTGATCTAATACAAAGATTAAAGTTATGGAAATTGCTCGGTGATTCGTTATCTGTTTTCATCACGATCTTTATCGTTTATTTCTGAATCATTTTGCACGATCGTTGGGGATTCCGCACCCTACGGTTGGTATTCGTGAGATCACGTTTCTTGATTACGATCCGAAACGAATTCTCAGTTTTCCATGGCTATTTGTACATGGTTAGGTAAGGTTTAACTTGAACACAGTAAAGTAGTTAACGAATTTGAAACGCCATACCTTACTAGGGGAAGTGAGATACACCTATGTTCCCAACACTATCTATGTTGATACATTAATCGATAAATCGTCTAAGTGGAAGACTGTTGGATATTGTATATCCGATCATCGATAATTCAATGTTGCTATCAATGTATGATCCAACGAGTTACACTTTTGACGACAAACAAGTAATAATATCTAAATGTTAAATATTTATTCACTAGACATTGTATGTACGTTTGTCGCAATTGAAAATTTGTTGAAATATTTAATACATTGATTATTTGAGAAATAATCATAGGTTGGTCATTTAGATAATTATCGGGAGAGAATTTGGTGATTTAATTATTCAAGAAATAATTAAATATAATTAGTTTGCATATTTACTAGTTAAATACTGATGAGTTTGTATTTCAGGGGCCGGCTGACTTGGCCTTTACTGTGAAGCACAAGTTTATTAAAAACCGGGTCAAGAATTGGGTAAATCGTGAGAAGGAAAGAATGGGTAAAATTTATGAGGAAAACAAGAAGAAGTTTGAGGATTTGGAAAGGCGGGCTGAAGTGGTGGACTTGTCAGATCAGGAACTTAGAATGCGGGAACAATGTCGGGTGGATATGATGGAGGCGGATCAGCAAAAAGTTCTTGACTTGAAGCAGAAATCTAGGGTGAAATGGGCGTTAGAGGGCGACGAAAACTCATCGTATTTCCACCAAGTTATTAATGCTAACTCGTCGAACAATAGGATAAACGGCCTGATGATTAATGGTGAATGGGTTTCTAACCCATTAGTGATTAAAGATCATGTTTTACAATTTTTTTTGCAGATAAATTCAAAGAACCACAGGAAACGAGACCGCCTATTGTATGCCCATTCCTTAACCGGTTGGAGATGCAGGAGGTGGAAGATTTGGTTCGGCCTTTTTCGGTGGAGGAGATTAAGGCGGCAGTGTGGTCATGTGATAGCGACCGGGCACCGGGACCGGACGGGTTCAACTTCAAGTTCTTGAAGACTTTTTGGCCGAAATTCCAAGGAGACCTTGTGCGTGTCTTCGAGGAATTCTTTATGGAGGAGAGGATTAGTATGGGGTGTTTGGCTTCTTTCGTGGCATTGATTCCAAAGGTTAAGGACCCGGTGAATGTGGGGGACTTTAGGCCGATTAGTTTGATTGGGTGTCTTAACAAAGTAATTTCAAAAGTGCTTGTTGAGAGACTAAAAAAGGTGATAGGCAACTTAGTAAGTGAAGAGCAAACGGCCTTTATTAGTGGGAGAAATATTATCGATGGTCCGCTAATCTTAAACGAAGTAGTAGGGTGGTTAAGAAGGAACAAGCGACAAGGAATGATTCTTAAGGTTGATATCAATAAAGCCTATGATTCGGTAAGTTGGAATTTTTTAATGTCTATTCTTGAGCAGATGAACTTCCCGGTCAAATGGCGAAAATGGATATGGGCGATTGTTTCATCGGCTAAAGCCTCGGTGCTCGTGAATGGCTCTCCGACCTTAGAGTTCCAATGCTACCGAGGTCTTAGGCAAGGTGATCCGATCTCTCCATTCTTATTCGTGTTGGTGATGGAGGCATTGTCGGGTATCATGAAAAAGGCATGTTCGGTTGGGTTGTTCCATGGGATTAGGTGTGGCGAGTCGGGCCCGGTCTTGTCGCATCTTATGTACGCGGACGATGTTGTCTTCTTGGGCGAGTGGTCGGTATCTAATGTGGTTAACTTAAGAAGATTGCTGAGATGTTTCCATCTTGTTTCGGGTTTAAGTGTAAACATGGCAAAGTGTGCGTTATTTGGTGTGGCGGTGGAGGACCATGAGGCTTCAATGGTGGCGGATGTGTGCGCTGTAAGGTTGGAAGATTTCCATTTGTACATCTTGGGCTTCAAATTGGTGCAAACATGAATCGTCTTGCTGCGTGGGAAGGGGTAATTAGTACGTTTCGAAGAAGGTTGGCGCTTTGGAAGGCTAAATCGATTTCGTATGGAGGTCGAATAACGCTAATTAAGTCGGTGTTGAATGCACTTCCGACGTACTATTTCTCACTTTATCGTGCGCCGGAAGGAGTCATTGATGCACTGGATAGAATTAGGAGGGTATTTTTTTGGGGCGGGTCCGATGAAAAGGCGAAAATGAATTGGGTTAAATGGCAAAAGGTGATTGCTCCAATAGAATACGGAGGTATTGGTTTTGGGTCCCTTCGGGATTCGAACTTGGCAATGTTGGCGAAATGGTGGTGGCGGTTCAAAGTGGAAGAAAAGGCGTTGTGGAGGAAAGTCGTTTGGTGGATACATCATAATTCGAGGCATTGGAATTTTATTCCGATCAAGCTAACGGTTCCAGGTCCATGGAAGAGCATTAATAAGGCTGTGAGGGATATGAAAGGCATGGGGTTTGATGTGGAAGGGGCTATTTCCGGGGTGGTGGGTCGGGGGTCGGGAATACTATTTTGGATTGATCATTGGGTGGGTGGGGCGCCTTTACGGGTTGAGTTTCCAAGTCTTTTTGCCTTGGAGACCAACAAGTGGGCATCGGTTTGGGACAAGTTGGGGACGGACCATAATCGGGTTGGGTGGCAATGGAAAAGAGGGCTTAACTATGGGGAATCATTGGAACTTCAGCAGCTTTGGAACTTGGTGGGTGGGGTTACAGTAACCGGGGCTAGGGATACTTGGGTTTGGCACAAAGGGGGGTTGGGTGGGTTCACTATCAGCAGCATCAAGGAAGTGTTGAGTGATTTCCGGTTCGCCGGGGGTCATGCGGTTCATGTCTGGAATAAATGGGTCCCAAAAAAGGTGGCTATTGTTTCATGGTGCGCAGCTTTGGATCGACTACCAACTAGAGCGGCTCTGCTTAGGAGAGGCATCCAGGTTCCTTCAGTTATGTGTCCAATTTGTAATGATTTTAGCGAGACTGTAGAGCATCTGTTTACCACGTGTTCTTTGGCGCAAGCGGTTTGGCAAGTCGTGTCACAATGGTGCAGGTCCAATTCCTTCTACGCGTTTAGCTTCGAGGATGTTATAAACTTTTACAAATATGTGGGTGGATCTGCGAGGTACAAGATGGCGGTTCATGCAATTTGGCTAACTACTACATGGTGTATATGGAATTACCGTAACAGGGTTGTTTTCGAGCAAAATCGGGGTTCTCTTCAAACGCTAATTGGGGAAATAAAGTCCAAGAGCTTTCTTTGGGTCAAGACAAGGTCAAAATGCGAGGGGTTGGATTGGGATACGTGGCGAGGGCATAGGTTGTACAAAGTAGGGTGGTGAAATGTATTATGTTTTGTCCGAATGCTGTTGTTTTTTTTTTTTGAATTTCTGTGTATGCAATTTGGTGGTTGGTGGCATGTTAGCTACCCGCTAACCTTTGGTGAAATAAAATGGTATTTGTTGGCCGTTCAAAAAAAAAAGTCTGGATTAATTGTTAATTACTAGAATTTCGTGTAAATAAAGGAGGGTGTTTTTTTTTTTTGAACTGTGACCTTCACCATGCATGTTGAAAGTGTAACATCCTCAATTCTTGTTGTTATACATACCCATTAGCATGTGTGTATCTGGTGGGTACACAGTTTACGCTAAATTTAATGGTTTCAGTAAGAAAAAAACATCAACGACCATTGAATATACATGTGTCTAATTATGGTCATAATTTCTTGAGTCCGATCATGATACGATAGACAAGTCAAGGAAAGCCACCACCTTGCCTTTATGTCATGGTTCCCGACAATAATATACCGCCACTATAGGACATAGATTCGGTCTCATTTGCATTTAACTAGAATGTCATTATTTTATTACCTAATCATCTAACTTAAAACCAACCTTTGCTAATTTTTATGACGTTGTGGGTTTAAAGTCATGACACATCTTAATCGGTTTGAAGTCATTACGTTTTAAGATACTAGTAGGAAACCTGCGCGATGCGGCGGGGACGACTATTTTGAACGTGATTATGTAGTTATTTTGTAACAAAACAAATGAAAACATGTAAAACCGTAGCTTGAATAAGTAAGTATCGTATCATATTTATCATATTCATAAAGCTACCACTCCATGTGTAACCCTTTTGTGGCTGAAAAGGAACTCAAAACTTGTTGATTTTGCGCACCGTAGCAATAAGCAAATATCAATACATCAATTCCATAACAACTCAAACCACCCCATCATCAATTTCTTATTCTGTAAGTATATCAGCAGAAAGAAACAAATTACACATACTACGTAACATACAAGATTTCCTAACCGATTAAAACTCAAAAATGCAGCAAACATATTACTATCTGAATAAAAAAAAAAAAGAATTGGTGGAGGAAAAATAAGTTAGGAGTAAAAAGGATCGAAACTATTACCATGCACATAATATGTCACCAAAAAACCACCACTTTTCAGCAAAGTATAAAGCCTTAGGCTTTTGTTTAGTAAAGAGAAAACCTAGTTAAAGGGACACTATATTATAAGAAGATCCACATATCATGCATCTAATTATTAAGAATTGGAAATAGTGAGTTAATTTTACAACAAAAAAAAAACTGTTACAAAAAAAACTTTGAAAATGTATATGAACTTCATTTCACATAAGTGTTGAAGTGATTTCACTTTGTTCCTAAATGAAATAGTAAAGAAGATTCAATATCATGGTGTCCATACAAGTACACATAAATCCTAAAAAATAACCACCCCAACGAATTTGTGTGAAAAGTTATAGTCATGATGAGACAAGAGTGATCATCATTCATGATCATATAAAAAAGTCAATGTCAAATGAGACATTCATCTAATATATGTTTTTAATGAATGCAACCAGTGGCAAATACAATACATTTTTCGTTATGGGGGCATATTCTTAGTTGGCCAAAACAGATTGAGTCAAATAGGTTTGATTATTAGATGGATCTTTTTTACTTAAATATATCACTTTACTTTTAATTTCTTTTTTTTCTCAAGTCTTGATATAAATAACATGCACAAAACTTATATAAACAACCAAAGAAATCAGTCTAAACAAATAGAGTAATATTATAAAACAAAAAATTTAACCACAACAATCAGGAAATCATAAAAAATAGGAACAGGGCGATTAAAAAAGAAACCACTTTGGTTTGGGTCAATGGGTTCGAGTCAAAATGATTTCAGGTAAAAACAAGTTATTTTGGTTTGATTCCATCGGATTTGGATCAAAATGGGTTATTTTGGTTGAGGAAAAAAAGTTTTAATGGATAAAAAGAACCCATCCTGACTCGTATATAACTCAATGTAAGATCCGAATACGTCAACCAACTATAATCTTCAAATGTTCCCATCATACTGAGTGAACTTACCAGCTTCAACCCATATACTGAGTGGAAACACCACCATGTCATATTGCATGCCATTGCACATGTTTAACTTTCCATTTCTGCCTAGACACCAGATTCTTTGATATTTTGTATATCAACCCAAAGCTTTTCAATGCAGACCAATGTGTTTGATCCATGAGTTGACAAGATAGTTAATGGGCCAATTTTTTACTCAGTTGACTGTGCCCTTCTAGCGAAGCTCTTTGATCTCACCCTGTAGCATAAATAAAACATTATCCAAATTGACCAATTTGAAGTAAACATAAAATATGTTCAAAGTAACACAACAACTAAGCTTAAGCAGTTTGAATATGGTCCAATTTAGGGTTGATAAATTTCAAGGTGGTGGATCTTGTCAAATCCAACATCAAACCGAAACTATGCATGAACGCTTCAAATACACAAACTAAACATGACTTTCATGATGGTGGGATTAACGGATACGACTTAAGTATTCACATACAACAAAGAGCGTCACTGTTTGTATAAGATATGCATTTACATGACATGGGTCTCCGTTTAGCCTTTGATTTTATATAAAGTACGAATTAGTTTGCAAGTTAACATAAGACGCCACTAAAGAATTTATAAAACTAATGTACCAAATGAAAGATAGTTTTGTTCATTTACCTTAGTGTTTCGTGACTTTCATGCGCGTTAATGTTGCAATAACCGGTGATGGCTTTGGCCTTTGGCTTAAGGGCGCCCCTATCGAAGCAAGTACCTATTTATGTGCATAGAGTAGCTTCGATAAGCTAGTTGATGGGAAGATGTATAAAAATGGTGCTACACACAAATGTTAGCTTAAATAGTTATCTGGTTATAAAGAATATGACTTACCCCTGGTCTTGTAGTTCTATTTTGAGCAGAGCAAATTTTTGTTAGCTAAAACTAACATAGATGCAACTTTAATCCTTGCCCATATTTATTAAAGTTTTATGTCTCTGTAGATTTGGCTTGAATCATTTTAAATAAAATTAAATAATGGACAAAAATGCAAACCCGCTAGCTATGATCCAGAGTGATTACACACCCAAAGAAAAATATATAAACAAACACCCACCTACTAAGGCAACCAAAGGACACTTTATTCGTAGTCTTTAAATCCCAAACCTGCAAATAAGTAAGATAAACATCAGAAAGCCCAAAAAAAAACCTGAGAAACTTGAAACATTTTTTTTTTGTGTGTGTGAAAAAGGAGAAGTCGAATGAGGAAACTGGTTATTAACAACATGTGAAAACCCTGAAGCAGTGTGCAACCGTAAGAGATAATTGAGGAACGTCTGAGTCAAAGAGAGCAAAAATAGTAAAAAAGAAAACTAATATTTGCTTGAAAATTTAAAAGTTCTACGAATGTTTTTTTTCTTTACTAAACATATGCATGTGTACTTAACCTTTGCTTCTAGAAGCAACTTTTTAGTTTTATTAGGAAAGACTAAAAGACTCCTTAACCTTTGCTTCTACAAGCAACTTTTTAGTTTAAGTTGTTAGGAAAGACTAAAAGACATATTTACCCCTAAAATGCATTTGTTATGTGCATTAAGTGTTGTATCTTGAGCAGTTATATTTGTATTGTTTAAAATTTAAGAAGTCCTTGGCTCATGCATTATAATATAGTATAGATGTAAAACTACCATACTGGTTGTGTCAATGTCTTTGAAGTTCTATGGTTTGTAATTTGAAATTCAATGGTTTGTAATTTGAGATTCTATGATTTGTAATTTGTAAGTTGGAAATTTTAATTATATTTCAGGGGATACGCATATTTATTTGTAATTGTTTAACAATTTGCATTTTTATCGGAAAAATGAAAAAGGATACTTACTAACGGATTACTGATATGGCGTTCGTCGGTATACATAACCAACCGGAGAACTGCCTGTTGTAATTTGTCCATAACGAGTAAAATTTTGACGAAAGAACATAAATATTGGCCGGAGTATGGGCGTCGGTGATCCATTGGAAATCATGTTTGTCGCTGATCCGTTGAAATTTCTACCGGTAATCCATTGGAAATTGCATTACCCATGAGCATTAATTATACTAACATAACTTTACCGAGGGACAAGCTTTTGGGATGCGTTTTACCCGACAGGTTTTCGACAAAACATCCGTCACTGAAGCCTCACTTTTCTTATAGTGTAAGGTTTTGTAAAAGTTGCTAAATAAGTGTCACCTCTCTAGTCTTTGAATTCTTCATTTCAAGCATCATGAAATTAAAAGTAAACACTTCATTTTAAATCAGTTGTTATGTTATGTTATTTGATTATAGTTTTATTATAAATGTTGCACTATCTACAATTGGAAAATCAACTCTCTATTTGATCTAGACGTGATATATGCTTAGTTTTATGTGACTCTAAACTTCTAAGCTTATTGTTGTTGTCTCAACTCCGAGAGTAGTTGATAACAATGAACTTCGAGCCAAAATACTGTAATTTTCGAGTTTGAAAGAGAGCCGTGATCAATTTTAACATGTCCTTTTTGCCTTCCTTTTAAATGTTTTTCCAGATCCCATACATGATGTCAAAGCTTCTTTACAAGATTATGATGTGATACATGTATAATTAGGCTGCTGGTGTGCTACGCCTTCCACTTTTCACATCAGCGTTTTGTAGGGGTGTAAACGAGCCGAGCCGAGCCCGAGCCTGACTGGGCTCGGCTCGGGCTCGTTAAGGTTTTGTGAAGCTCGAGCTCGAGCTCGGCTCGGTTCGAGCCTACAATCTTGAGCTCGAGCTCGGCTCGCTAGCAAAATCCAAAGCTCGAGCTCGGCTCGGCTCGGCTCGAGGTGATTTGAGATTCTCAAACGAGCTCAAAAGCTCGGCTCGAGCTCGCAAAAGCTCGGCTATAACCTAGGCTCGCGAGCCCAATCGTTAAGGCTATAACTTAGGCTCGGCTGTAACTTAGGCTCGGGCTCGGGTTCGGGCTCTAGCTCGTTAAGGCTCGATTAGGCTCGCGAGCCCAATCGAGCTTTGTATCCAGGGCTCGAGCTCGGGCTCGATAACTAAACGAGCCATAATTCAGGCTCGGGCTCGGGCTCGTTAAGGCTCGGCTCGTTCGAGCTTTTTACCGAGCCGATCCCGAGCCGCTACGTGTCATTTACACCCCTAGCGTTATGTTATTTTCTCATTCTCTTCCCCCAAATGAGGGGTGTGGCTTCCCCTTCCCCCATTCTCCACCACAACGTCATGTCATACCCCCTTCTCTCTTCTACCATCACTTATAATATTATTATATATTATAGTACAAATTATTATATAATTCCATATTATTAGTAGTGAGGTTCAAGAAAGAATATATAATAGTAGGGTCGAGTTATACTACACAGTGTAACAAAAATGAGAAGGGTGAGAATGATACAAAAAACACGATAGATCATGAAATATGATACAATGAGCAGTGCTGAAAAATATAACACAATGCTGAAGAAAAAAAACACAATGAATTGAAAAAATGACACAAAGATGAAAATAAGAAAAAGAGACAATGCTACATAAAAGACACAATGATATAACGTATATTCTAAAAACTACAAGTTAAAACCCCAAAAAACGAAGACCTAAAACTAACATCGTAAGGTTCGATGAGACGGTTCTAATGCCGCTTGAATGAGTTCAATCAGATTCCATTTGATACCCTTTCTACAACTTCCTATTTTTTTTATTATGTATTTGATCCTAACTCTATAATATTATTATATATAACACAAAGTAAAATTAATATATAATATTATTATTCAAACATCGGGATAGACGGGCAAATATCACCGAAGGCACTGAAATGTTTTGAAGGCGAGTGGTGTTCCTTGACAGGGGAAGATGCCACATCAGCTCCCGACGCACTTTCCGTCTTCATACCTTCATACCCTATAGGCTTAATGTTTTTAATGATATCCTAATTAAATACGATTGTGGTCGAAGTTCTAATAATTCGTTCCTATGTGTGACAATTTTCAAACTTAGAAAAGCAAATTAAAGGGAGGGTAGATTCTTTGAATATAAATAAATTTGATAATGGTGAGAAAATAAAACTTAGGGTAGTTTTTATAAATTTGAGAAGCTGACAAATGAAGGGGAATTTGGAGAAGAAGAAAACTTTTATGGATGACCAAAATACTAAGGGGCTGTTTGGTTGATTAAGTGTTGAATCATTAAGAGGCTCTGAATGATTAAGAGCAGAATTATTCAGCATCCCTTATTAGCTTAATGGTTCAGCACTTAACCATTCCATTCAGATGCTGAAACAAACAGTCTGAATGCTGAATGATTCAGAACTGAATGGTTAAGAGGCTGATTAAGAGACTACCAAACAGCCCCTAAGTAAAAAATGTTTTGGGGAAATGAGTAGAAACATAGTTTTAATAGGTATTTGACTCGGAGACTAAATTATTCTCATTGTTTTGTTAAGTACTTTTATATTTCCGCATTCTCACGAATTCAAATACCCGGCCAATTTGCCTACTCGATGCAACAACCCGGCCCTGCGAATGTTGTGGTGGTATACCCATTGCCCGCACTACCGATATGAACTCGCTCGAACTGGACCGGGGACCTTTGAGTACTCCGCTCCTTCCGCCAACCTAGATAATATTTTATGTTTTGTGCATATATAGAACACCGTCACACTACGCTAGGGAATTCCACTGATTATTTTTATATTATTAAAAGAAAAACAAGATATGGTAAATGAAAGTTTCCAAATGGACAGCTTATCAAGGTTAGAAAAGTAGAAAACATGAGAAAGTGGGAAAAAGAAGCAGTTGGAAAGTGGAAAAGTTGACTTATTTTCACCAAACCCTATATCAATGATTCATTTTATTCTAAATCGTTAATTTTCATTCAAATTACACACCCATGATTCATATATATATACTAGCTTTTATCCCGGGAGTGTTCCGGGGTTGAAATATCTAATATAACATAATAAAATATCTAATATGACAACATAATTAATGATTTGCCAATACATGATTAATGAATAATAATAATAATAATAATATTATTATTATTTATTTTAAACAAATTTCTGCCATAAGTTATCATATTCAAATATAAAAAATGGGAATCTCTGTCTATGAAGTTATGTTTATCGTTTGTGATTTATTAGTAGAGTAAAATATATTTGAAAACAAAACCCCACAAAAATAGTTGTTTTTTTTCTCCGTTTTTATATAGCACTATGGTACTCGTTAGAAAGATAATAATACGCTCGTTAATTTGGTGTAATTTTTTTCTTTAAAAAATCTCGTATATAAAAGATATTAACGTTTAAAAGTTATGGGAGGAAACATTAGAGAGAAAATTTAATTTTGTTTTTAAATTCTTATCTTTTCCTAAAATAATTATAATATATATAGATTTATTAAAAAAACTCAAAAATTAAAAAATCCTACATGATGCCACGTGGCACATTCAAGGAGGGGTTGAGGCCTCTATTGAATGTCACATCATCAAAGTTCAATTCTTTTATTATAAGTTATAGATTATAGATATACTAGGTTAGAGCCCCGCGTGTACACGTGGTACATATCCATGTCAAATGAAAAAAATTCTATAAAGATTGTAGTATGCAAATTTTATTTATTGAAAGTTACGTAATACAATTCGTGTGAATTTTGGTTGATTGTATATTATCATAAAAAAGTTTAATGTTACCCAATAACATATATATGAATCAACAAATGTTTGATTTGTCGTGATTTAAAAACAAATAATGAAATGAATAAACATATATTTATTGTAACGACATGCATATGAAGATTAAATTCAAAGTAAATAAATGTAGTTTAACAAATCATACAACCCAAAAATTATAAAAAAAAATTAAACAATTTATGCAAAATATGATCGCATATTTATTCACAAACTTCAAAATATTTTTTTATAGACAACATTTGCTATTTATTATTAACGCTGTCATCTTTACCCAATATTAGTATCTTCAGGCCATCTCTACTTTTGTCACTTGGCAGCGACATAAAACTGCCCATGTGTAAAAACAGGATCTTTCAAATACAGACCTACCCTAAATAGGGTTTGTCCTTGACTCTTATTTATTGTCATTGCGAAACATAAAGTAAGAGGGAATTGTCTTCTGTTAAATCTGAAAGGAATCTTCTTATCAGATGGGGACAGCCTAATTCTTTGGATAAAAGTTCGCATTCCAATGTTACTCCCTGAATTATTTTAGCTTCTATAACACGGTTTGACATGGCAAGACGATTTGAAACTTGTGGCTTTGAAAAGAATTTATGTCCACTTATAGGATCCCTGAACCATTTGAATAACAAAACAGTGAAATTTGTCAAAAACAACTCTGGTGAGGAAAAGAAAGACATTTGGCATTATAACTGTATTATCATCAAGAATTTAAGGTAAATATATCCAGAAGACCCTAAACTGTTTTGACGGTTTGACTCATAACCAATGACCTAAAAATCAAGCTAAAACCACGGTGAAAATCAATACTAAATAAGATTAAAAATGTTAATAAGTAACCTCAAAATTGTAATCAATAATTCAAATCAATTAAATTGGGTCAGTAATATTAAAAATAAATTTGTAAAAATAGTAATATAAATAAATGAGATTAAAAATGTTAATAAGTAACCTCAAAATTGTAATCAATAATTCAAAACAATTACATTAAAAACATCCGCATTTGAAATTAACTTACCAATTATCGACAAATTATTATTGACATCTTAAAATTAGCATATTACTATTGAAATGATTTTGATGATTAAGTTTTAATGAGAACTAATTACAGAAAAATCATAATATAAAAAATTAAATTCGGTCAATAATATTAAACATAAATTTATAAAATTAGTATTATATAAATGAGATTAAATTTTTTTACTAAATAACATTAAATTCTTGCAATTATTATTAATGTCAATAAATAACATTAAAACTCTTAATAAATAACATTAAAAATGAATAAATCTTTTTAATTGCAATCAAGACCAATCAGAATTCGTAAAAATAGTAATATAAATAAGTAAGTTAAAAATCTTAATAAATAACTTTAAAATCGTAATCAATAAATCAAATCAATTACATAAAAACATCTGCGTTTCAAATTGACTTACCAATTATCGACAAATTATTATAGACATCTTAAAATTAGCATATTACTATTGAAATGATTTTGATGATTATCTTTTAATAAGAATTGATTAAACGAAAGTCATAATATAAAAAATTAAATTATGTCAATAATTTTAAACATAAATTCGTAAAATTAGAAATATACATAAATGAGATTAAATTTGTTTACTAAATAACATTAAATTCGGTCAACTATTATTAATGTCAATAAATAACATTAAAACTCTTAATAAATAACATTAAAAATGAATAAATATTATTAATTGCAATGGTTACCAATCAGAATTCGTAAAAATAGTAATATAAATAAATGAGATTAAAAATCTTAATAAATAACCTTAAAATCATAATCAGTAATTCAAATCAATTACATTAAAAACATCCGCGTTTCAAATTGAATAAATCTTATTAATTGCAATGAACACCAATCAGAATTCGTAAAAATATGAGATTAAATAACTATTGAAGTTAAGGGTTGCGAAAATTTGGGGAAAGATTGGTTTATCAATCAATCTTCGCTACATTTAGAAATCTAATTTACTCTATAAATTGATGACCAATTATGCCATAATTGTGTAAAATTCATTCAATTTTAGAAATATAATTTCAAAACACAAAACCTTCTTTGGCAAGTTACAATCTATACTTAGTTTAGTATCAATTCATAACAATTAGATAACTACACATTCATAACATATTTTTTAGAATAAAAGATTTGTATAATAAGTGTTAAAATTAAAAAAAAACTTTAGTTGTTAATCGATTCTTAAAATTTGTATACATAGATAGATGTTTAAAATGGTTGTTTAGAATATTCATTGAGTTAATATTTCTACTCCTAATCGATTCTATATTTTGAATTATATACAATTGAATGCTTTATTGTATTTAAATTATGGATTAAATTGATTCATAATGAATCATTAATACAAAAAAATGGTAAAATTGATTCATAATCAATCATACATAAATTCGATAAATAAATTATGGTAAGTCGAAATTACGGATTTAATTGATTTATAATCAATCATACATAATAAAAAATTGATTAAAATTATATATAATTACATATTAAATTGATGTGCCATCTTACGGATTAAATTGATAACTAATTACCAAAAATAATTTTGTATTAAAATTAAATTCGTCTCATTAAGTTATGGTAAGTCTAACTTATTGATTATAGATTGATTTATAATCAATCATACATAATAAAAGATTGGTTAAATTGATTCATAAATAGGAATTATATTGATTCATAATTACGAATTAAATTGATTCATAATTATCAACAATAATTTCATATTAAACTTAATTTCGTCTCATTAAATTATGGTAAGCAGAAATTAGAGTTAAATTTAATGAGACATAATTTCGTAAAATAATTTAATGAGACAAAAAAATGGTAATAAATTTAATTAGTTATTATAGTAAAGCAAATGTAATGAGTTAAAAAAATCGAATTAAATATGTTAAATTTCGGTCACCTAAATTTAATGACAATAAATTTCCAAAAAAAAAATTTAATGACAATAAATATACATAATAAAAGATTGATTAGGAGATTTATTATGGTCAAACCTAAATTATGGGTTGAAGATTAATTGATACTATGGTAAGGCGTTAAATTCGTATAATATGGCCTTAAATTAGGAGATTTTGTATTTGAAATTTGAATATTGGCGTTAAATTAGTCCAAATACTATGGTAAGGCTAATTATTTACTTCAATTATGGTTATCTTAAATTACTGTTTTTATTGATTGATAATCAATCATTAATACAAAAAATAAATGCGGAGTATTATGGTAAGTTTAAATTCGTATAACTAATAATATGTTCTGTTTGCTATATAGATAGAATTTGTGTCACAGAAATTATGGGGTGAAGATTAATTGATACTATGGTAAGGCGTTAAATTCGTATAATATGGCGTTAAATTAGGAGATTTTGTATTTGAAATTTGAATATTGGCGTTAAATTAGTCCAAATACTATGGTAAGACTAATTATTTACTTCAATTATGGTTATCTTAAATTACTGTTTTTATTGATTGATAATCAATCATTAATACAAAAAATAAATGCGAAGTAATATGGTAAGTTTAAATTCGTATAACTAATAATATAACTAATAATATGTTCTGTTTGCTATATAGAATTTGTGTCTTCATATAGAATCCTGGTTTTCTAATAGAAAAACATATATATTAACTAAATCAGATAGATATATATGAAAAAAACAAAATCATTACAAGCACCATTGAATAATAATATATATGTAAAGCAAGAAAACATATAATATTGTTTCTCTATTTGTATCTATATTACAGAATGTATCAATTTCATATGCTCGGTTGGTACTTATAGGCCCTCTCTAAGGTCTCCATTCGACCCAAGATGTATTCATTTATTATATAGATATATGTTATGTTATGTTACTAAAGTTATAAAATTAGATGCACTGTTACAGACTTTCAATTATGGAGGAGAATTAGGAGATCATCATTCGAATGTTTATGTATGCGATTGATCAAACATAATGTATGCGAAATATCTTTCTAAACTATTGAAACATAACAAAAAAAATAATAATGTTTATGTATCTAAATATGAGAAAGAGTAAATCACCTAAGAATATATGTATGCGAATGAGCAAAGATTAAGAAATGTGAGGTAGCATAAATCGTATGAATGGGGATTTAACCCATTTTTTTAGCTACTCGGTTCGATAAGGAATGTATGTAATGGTGGAGTGAAATTAGCATAATGTTATGAATGGGGATTTAACCAATTTCAATGTTTTTAAATATTACCTATGTTATGTTATGTTATGTTATAAGGAAGTCAAATTCAATTATTTTCATTACATATCTATCTATATTTAAAAGTCAAATTCGTTATAAGGAAGTCAAAGTCAAATTCGAAATATAAGGAAGTCAATTCATTCAATCAATAGTATAATTAACGAATTCAATGAAATTATTTATAAAGAAGTCAAATTCATTATAAGGAATTTAAATTCAAATTCAATTTCATTAATTTCGATTATGACATTCATTGTTGACTTCCTTATATATTGTGTGATTCTATATTTAAAAGTCAATTTCGTTATAAGGAAGTCTTAGTCAAATTCGTTATAAGGAAGTCAATTCATTCAATCAATTCTATAATTAACGAATTTATTGAAATTTTTTATAAGGAAGTCAAATTCAAATTCAATTTCAAATTCGAAATTTAAAAGGAAGTCAAAGTCAAATTCGAAATTTATAAGGAAGTCAAATTCAAATTCAATTTCATTAATTTCGATTATGGCATTAATTGTTAATTGTCTTCATTGTGTGATTCTATATTTAATGAGGGACAACATTGAACAAAAACAAAAACGTCAAAAAAATTAGTAACATCAAAATAAGGAGGCGGTATAACCTGAAAGCAAAATTAGCGTAAAAAAATTGGACAATTAAGATATAAAAACATGTAAAATAAATTATTGAAATTAATCATGTTTACCATGGGTGTGGTCAATTCATGTTAAATCATTTTGCAGAATGACAAATCCGATGGCATGGATGGAGAATGATTGTAATGCTTCATCATGAACGTATTTGGAGCAATAAAGTCGAAAATGATGTAGAACATCGAGAAGCATAAATCATGTACAACTTTAGACCATCCATTTGTTAAACAGAAAACATCATCTATCAATTTTAATAGGACAAACCAAGATTGTCCATGGTATGTGGCAATTGTAATGTTATTGTTGTGTATGTTTTTAGATAACAAAAACCTGTTCATGGCTTTTGGCAATGTCTGGATGAACACGTTAGAAACAACATTAAAAAAAGAAATAATAAATTTTTCTACAAAAAAAGCCATATTTAGATGAAAATAAGTTTCATACCAAAACTCTTGCGGAAGGGTCATGAATCACCTTGAAGAATTGGTCACCCCTGTGATAAGACATAATCGAGTTTGTTTCTTCAGATGGAATCCTGTTTTTCAAATGAAAAAAACGAATATGTTAAATAAACCCAATATATTTGTATATATTCCATTATAAAAAATTGTACATTTGACCCGAAAACCACTTTAATTCACTTTAATCCATCAGAAAAAACGAATCGAAAAAAAATATTTCAACCGTAACATAAATCATTACATTAGAATCCTGTTTTAAAATTGAAACATAAAATTAGATTACTGAATTCGATAACTGATAATTAACATTAGTAAACCTTGTATTTCATCCATAAAACCACCACTTCGGATTTTCCAAGAAATATATAGTATGTATATCGTTAATGACTGGAATGATAAATGGTATAGAATATTTTCAAATTCAAAATCTATATATTCGTGTCTTATAAACCATTTCTTCAATTATTTTCGGATTTTCCAGTCATTCTCCAAAAAATAGACATAAACCAATTTTTGTATATCTTATCGAAATCCAGTTTGTATTATAATGGAGTTAGATGATGATTTATGAATTATAAATAGAAAAAACTTCTAAACAAATTTTTGAACATTTGATCCAAAAATAATTGAAGATGAGTTGATGTAATAACATAAATCAAAGATCAAATGGAGAAGATACCTTGGCAAAAAAATGGAAAAGAAGAATGAGGAAGGTAGGAGGAAGAATGCTTAAGGAATATTGGAGTTGATGGTACAATGGAGAAAAAAAATAAAAAACGGTATTTATAGTAGAATTATTGAAGCCCCATTTCTCATTTGGATCCAATGAGACACTCTCTAAGGCCTTTATTCGACCCGAGTGACCTCAATTATTATATAGATAGACGGGGTTATGGAAATATACACCCTCTAATTTAAGAGATATACATCCCCTATAAAAAAAGCTTCTAGAAAAATGGAAAAGGTCAAAAAGCTGTCAGTCCTTTTTATTAAAAGCTTTCTAACTTTTTTTTGCTTTTCCATTCTTTGCTATTTTTCCTTGTTAGCTATTTAATTAATACTAGAAGGTTGCCGTAGGCCGCGCGTTACGGCGGTGACGCCTAAATTGTTTATAGGCGATGGCACGCCATGTGATGTTTAAACGTATAAAAATGTATACTAACTCGATTTTATACAATCGAATGAAAACGTTTTATGTTTGAGCCAACTCATTTGTTTCTGAACACAGTTTACGTCAGAAACGTAGATAACTCTAATTTTTACTGTCAAACTAAAACGTTTTATATTTGATCTGACTCGTTTCCGAACAAATTTACGTCAGAATCGTAGTCCAACAGATATCATACGTAAAAAGAAGAATGGAAACGTTTTATATTTGACCAGACTCGTTTTAATAAAAAATAAAAATTAAAAACCCTATGTTAAAACATGAATTTATATCATCTTATAGAGAAATTTGGAGATATAACAGGTTACATGTCAAAAGTTTGAAGTGTAAAAAGAAAATAGAAAGTGTGTCTTTTGTTTTTTTATCAAGTTAGGAAGTATATGGGTTTAGTTATATCAACCTAAAAAGTTGGTTTTTTACATGATTTTTGAGCTAAAAACCACGTGGTTTAAATGATCAATTTTACAAACAAATAATGAAAATGAAAATAAGTTTTAAAATAACTATTGTCTACAGTTGTAATGATTTCTGTAAATATTTCAATCATTTTTAAGAATTTAGTTATTAATAAAGTTTAAGACATTCGTGAATAAGTAAGTGGTTGTTTGGTAGCCTCTGAATGGTCATTAAGAGGCTACATCTGAATGGTTCATAGTCTCTTAATGGTTAAGATGTAATTTTAAGTAAGAGTGGTTAAGAGGTAACATCTTAATGGTTGCCTCTTAACCATTCAAACTTAATGTTACCTCTTAACCATTCAGAGGTTATATATCATTAAGAGGTAGCCTCTGAATGGTCATTAAGAGGCAAACAAACAACAAATCAACTAAAAAATCCAAAACTAAAAATTAAAAAAAGAAAAAAAAACCGACTTAAAGCGATTTCAACATCCTATCTAACCCGATAATCGCATATGTTATGATCTATCTTAATATATACTTTTCCCGTTAATCCGTCATTCATGAAAAGCAAAATAATTAAATAATAACATTTTTACCATATTCCTCTACGTTTTACTCTAATGTTTATTGAAAAAAAAAAGACTTAAAAACATTGTTTTCATAACCGGACCGGAAGACGAACCAGATGCATTACTGGTTCATTGGTTGGACCGGTTCAACCGGTAGACCAGATTCAAGAACCGGAAAATATCATAAATAGCTTAAAATTTAAATAGATATAAAATACAGTTAAAAAGTCAGGTTTACAAAACATAAATAATAAAATCTTTAATTTTACTAGTGGGAATATCCGCGCGTTGCCGCGGACATTTTGTTTTTTTGCGTACATTGGCAAGTTTCATATAATTTATTTTTAATACCATTTTGCTAACACTTGAATTGTTTCTTCAACAGCGAAATGAAATCATCCGGAAGTAAAAACACAATATAAAGATCGAAAACAACACTTTTTACTTATTTATTAGTATAAAAAAGCATTTTGAACTTTGAATAAAACAATTAGGAAGTTCTATGCATGAAAATAGAGTAGGGTGACTTTTAACGCTTTTGGCCCGTCCCCTTTCCGCTACTGTATTCTTGTTTGACTCATTCAACATTGTTTAATATAATTAAAAACTAAACTGGGTACTTTACAAGAGGCCGGTCAAAACTGCTCCAAGCACAAACACAATGAATTTAAGGTGTTCATGTGGTCTAGAATATTCTTGATTCGATAACTCGGGATATTTAAGAGAAAAACAAGTATTAGCCATTGTAATCAATTTTAAAACAAACTTATGTACTAAAGTTATAATAAATTTAAGGTAAAAGAGGTAGAATCGGCTTCCCTTTCTCGTTTCAAAAGCGTACGGTAAGTTTAGTACATCCAATATCATCTTAACGATACTTGTGAAAAATTCCATTTGTATACTTTGTATTTGTTAAAAGACTTCAATGAACTGATTTCTCCTCTCGGATTTGCTCTTTATTTCTGTTCAGGCATGAGATTGGGTGGGAGGTTCTTTAGAAACCACTCACGTTGCTTTATGTATGCCAATGTGATACTCTGTTGAAATGTACATCTTTAGTGCATAATATTGATCAATAAGAATGTAAACTTTTCACATGACTAACCTGTGTAAGCTCTCAAGCGAATATTCTTGAGATGAGGTGACAACGTTTTTATTTATTATCTTAGGCAAGCTTCTCTACATATCCATATATTTAGTACCTGTTATAGGACCTATGCCCAACTAAAGCATCTAAAACCTGCATATTTGTCAAATATAATATAAGATGTTGGTAAACCTTCTCTGCTTTAGTTATAGATATGTCAAAAGGTAAGTGAATTATTAAAGAATTCTAAGACATGTGCAACTACATAAAAATTCAGACAAACAATATTTAACGAGGCTTTAACTATATAAGTAGTTGACTACCGTAAAATCACATATAGCACATTTTTTAGTTGCCTAGTTGTGAAATGCTTAATAAAGGATCTTACAAAGCACAAGCTAAGATCAAAAGTTTGAATGTTAACTATACTACAACTCCCGAGTTAGCAAAATCAAAAGTGAATTTGATCATTTTATGCAAGTCATGCCATGTAAGCTAATATAGCTATTAAACCAACTTGCATGAAATTACCTTTCCAACAGGATAATCAATAGGATAGCAAATGACCATTAAAACTCGAACAAGCCCAACAAAATTAGCACCCACAGCAAGGCCAAATCTTGCTGATATTGCTTGCGGAATTACCTGGTATTGTACAATATTTTTAGTGATTGATCATGTAGATATCTTACTGTAACAACAGGAACGACCGTACAATAGCATTAAAATTAAATACCTCTCCAAATATCAGTACAAAAGTCACAGATAGCAACACGGCTCAAACAAGCCGAGCTGTAATGAGCCCAAGCTCGAGCCTGGAATATAACTCATTTAGTTATCGACCCCGATGGCGAGCTTTACATACAAAGCTTTCTTAGGCTCGCGAGTCTAAACGAGCGTAAATAAATTTTATATTATTTTTTATTTATATAATATACCAACTATTTAATAATGGCGAGCCGAGCTTTAAGCTTATTTATAATTGTTCTTAAATTACCTCGAGTCGCCCTTCCAACTTTATTTCCTTGTTTGTGAACCTATCATTAAGTTTAGTATAACCAGATAATCTTAATCTTTGTATGGAAACAAATAGTGTTACTTAATTACCTTGGTACAACTCCTCTTGTTTGAAGTTTTGGCATCCACTAATGGAGTTGCTTCATTCAAGGGAAAACCAAAGAGTTTACAGCTACTCCCAATGCTATCATCTCTTTCACTGGTTGCATTAGGCTCAAGTTCACCAATAACGGCATCCCATTTGGGGGAAAACCCGCATGCATAGGGGGCTGTAACCCGGAGCTTAACGGGTTGTTCATCTTATCGCGACCATAGAGAGCTGATACGAGACCTATATTTTCTTGACCTTGCAAGACCATAGAGGATCTCATTGACTCCTCAAAGTCTAGATAACCCCCTGATGCTGCAAAAAGAAAGAGCAACATAATTAAACAACTAATATCTAAAGAAGCTAACTTGATTATTTGTTGAAGAAGTAAAATTCAAACCGGCTGCCAGGTGTATAGAAGGAGTTGCGTGTAGATCCGCACACAGTTTCTTGAGTCTTGGGGAAGACTGAATGTTTAACAATGGGAAAGTCCCATTAGAAACATCAATCTTCCAGGGAGAGATTCGTTCTTGATGATCATTTCCGATATCTTCATCCCACCTCACCTGTTTTTTGAAGCAACAAAACATGTAATCATACATATCAATCAATATATAAAGGTTACAAAATTTTTAAAAATTATTTCTTTATATGATGTCCAAAAGTTATGCCATGTACCACTAGGCATCTCCATTTTGAGTTAGCCCATTTGTAAGGGTCCATATCACTTACACAAGTCACAACTCCACCAAACCTGCATAAAAGAATGAATGAAAACTATCCCATATATTAACAACCAAAAACAAATAAACAAATCATCTTTACAACATACCTTCTTTCAGGAGACTCATCCATACAGAATTTCATTTTGATTCTTGTGTCGATAGATACCATGTTACTAACTGATTTCATGTACTTCGCATATGTAACAACAAATCCGCTCGATTGGACATAGATTACATTTGTTATTTAAAAGAGTTAATAGCCAAAATCGTCCCTGAGGTTTGGTCACTTTGCCACTTCAGTCCAAAACCCAAACCTTTTAAATCTGGGTCCTCAGTTTTATTTTTTTTGCCAAATTCGTCCTTGAAAAAAGTTTGGGTTTTGCTAAATTCGTCCCTGAGGTTTGGTCACTTTTGCCACTTCAGTCCACAACTTAAACGTTGTTAGGGACGAATTTGGCAAGAAAAATAAAACTTAAGGACCCAGATGTAAAAGTTTTGGGTTTTGGACTGAAGTGGTAAAAGTGACCAAACCTCAGGGACGATTTTGGCTATTAACTCTTGTTTAAAATAATATTTTGGAAAACTTACCTTGGACTGTAGATGTCACACCCTCAAAATCCACTTGCGGAGTTTTACCGCGAGGCGCATGACAAACCAGGATCCAAGTCAACGATCACAATAAACAAGTCTAAATGACCATTTGCAATTTCAAAAACATAGTTTAAAATTCCAAATAACAGCGGAAGCTTATTCGCAAAACATAACCAAAAGTAATCCAAAATATTCAGTGTTTGAAAACCATGCAACCCTAACTAGACGCCGTGCAGACGCGTGCGCCCTAGTCCCGTAGTGCTACCTTAGCGACCTGAGAAAACATGTAAGAGTTACGTCAGCACAAAAATGCTGGTGAGTCCACAGGTTTGTAAAATAAAGTACCAAGTTCAACATGTCCATACTATATCAACTTGTAAACCAAAGTACGCTAGCTAGGCGTATGTTTTGTCACTATTACGATTGGAAAACCATTACTAACTCGCAAACCAGATGTTGTGCTCGAATAGTAAACATGTTCCTGTTTGAGACAATATGCACCCGCCCGGCCCTCCAAGCCGACGAGTGGGGTTGGTCACTCCCAATAGATCTATTCACATTTCCCCGTTGTGCTAACCCGCACATTAATGGTTTCCCCCGGGACTTCCAAAGATCGTATAGTAAACCATAGAAACTCATAGTATGACAGTTGTTACCAAAACATAAGTTTAACACATGTTTTCTCCCCCAAAAAGTGAAACCAGTTAAAAGTGGGGCCGTGAACTCACCTTAGGTTGCGTTACTTCTTATTATGAATAAAATCAGCAAGCCATGCTAGCCCCGTAAAGCGGCGACCTAACATATGACAGTTACAAGTACTTAGACTAATAACCCGTAGGTTAGTTAGTCCCTAGATGTCCAGACCATAACCAAGTTCGTTTGAAAACACTGTGACTGTTAAACTAACCAAATGTACAAGACTCGACATCCCATTGGTGACCCGAGACTCCCCGTGTTATACTTGCACCCTCAGACATACAAACATGCAATCACACTTAACATACGTTAAAGTCCAACAAGTTCTAGCACGTAGTTCAATTAACACATAAATAAGTCCGAGCACATGTTACCAAGTTATTAGGTATGATACGGGGTTCCTAGCATGTTCCTAGATGTCAAATCGGGTCTCGGAATGCTAAAATACACTTACAGCAGCAGTACAGGCGATTAGGAAAAGTCAACTAGTGATTACGTGGGTCAACAGGCGATTGTGAGGGCTAATCGCCTATACTATAGGCGATTGTGAGGGCTAATCGCCTATACTATAGGCGATTAGGGTCATGTGGTATGCAAATCAGGAGTTATTAGGCGATTAGGGTCGTAAGACATGCAATTCAGGACTTAACTAGCAATTAGGATCACAATCGCATGAAATGAAGGCAATTAGCCCCCAATCACCTATGCTATAGGCGATTAGGCTGCCTTAACAGGCGATTAGCCTCCTAATCGCCTATAGCATAGGCGATTAGGGTCCATAATCGCCTTCAGCACATCTGTTCCGGTTTTTCGCGCGTTTAACCCTCCAAATCAAATCCAGAATGTGTGGAAACATCAAATATCAATCAAACAACCATATCAAACATGTTTCAATCAAAATCCTTCGTTTAACATCATTCTACCAGCCCCGAATGCAACCATGTTTCCCCATAATAATACATGTAGCATGAAACATCACATTAACATGCATAACCGTAACCCTAATGAACAATTACTCAGATTTCATCAACATGCTATCATCATCAATATGTAAATACCTTAACATTATGTTAACAATCCTCTTTGAATCACAACAAACCTATCTTTTAATTATAATTAACACATACAACATGCATAATAGTTAGAATCCAATTAACAACGATTATTAACGAATTTCAGAAGACAAAAACGTTTATAAACAGGTCTGGACCATTAGGGATTCAATAAAAACGTTAATAAAGGTTGCATGAATGAAAACCACACCTTAGGTTTATGATAGATTGATGTAATAGGCTTGAAAACGTGTAGTTTGATCCAAAATCGTGTTCCAGAGGTTGTGTGTGTGTTGGGACGAGTTGTGGGACGGCTAGGGTTGTTATAATGAAGTTTAGGAGGTAAAGTGTTGTATTTATAGTCGTTTTTAGTCGCCAGGTACGTTGCAGGCGATTGTGCAGCTTTTACAGGCGATTAGGGTTGCTAATCGCCTTCCCTATAGGCGATTAGCCCCCTAATCGCCTATAGCCAAGCCCCAGTCGCCTAACATATCAGGCTAATCGCCCTCCTATAGGCGATTAGGCCTCCCTAATCGCCTATAGGGGTTAGTTCCGTGTATTTGGCGCGTTAAACCCCGTTTTAACATATGTTAACACATTTTCACATACCGACAAGTCACATAATGATTGTAAACACATAATACCTGCAAACAAACACATTCACACTCGTTCACCAATTCCCGGGACTCGAGACTTGTATGTTCCCTATGCTTTGACGATTCTACGAATCGTCACCCCTTGTATACTTGGTTAAGGACTGACATCTAATGATCCTCTAGACTGACCTCTAATGATCCTCTAGACTAAATTAACAGTTCCCGAACCATAACACGACTCAACTAACCCAGTTAAGTATAATATACGCGTGACTCGCTAAGGTAGACTTTGACCTAGACAATGTTGTCAACCTGAATTTGCCGGGTGTCACAGTAGAAAACATGAAAGGTACTGTTGGTAGACACTGCATTGGCGACAGATGCAAGAGTGTCGGCATAAGATTTCAAGTTGCCCATGGTTGTATCAGAAAGAACTTTTCTTGGTCGTGTGGCTCTTCGGGTTCCCAGCCTCGGTTCTCCATCTTCTCCCCTGAAACCCCATTACTTTCAAGCCACTCGAGCTCGGCTCGTTTATACCCCTAGTAAAATGTAAACAACATTAGATAATTAAGTTCAAAGCTAAGCCTTGTCAAGTTTCAACCATACAAAACTATAAGATGTTACTATCAAACCTGAGATGCCATTGCAGTTGGTTTAGTAGCAACTTTCAAAATTGTCCAACCTTCTGTATTGGGTTCAGCTAGCTCACTCAGGGCCTGTGAAGTTTTAACACATTGGTCGCATAACCGAAAACATCAAAATCATTAAATCATACAACCAATTTATACAATTTTCATTGACAACACTAACACAAACACATGGTGGGCATCCCTTCTAAACAATAACAAAAAAAAAAAAAAAAAAAAAAAAAAACTGAACAAACTAAACAAAACCAAAACTGAACAAACTGAAACATGCTAAGCAAAATTGGGATTTGCAGAAAATTGCAATTCATAACTCAATAAACTGAACCACTAATAGTAGTTAACCAACCTGAGTATCTTGCATGACAAATTGTAGAAACTGCAACATACAAGAGGCTTGACGACTGGGTTGATTTATCTGTAACATATAGGGTGGATTCAATTAATTCATTGAATTGGGGTTTATGATAACATATAAGTCGGATACTTGAATGGGTGTCAATTGCTCTTCATGAAGGAAGAGTAATGAATTGCTTTCAATGTTAAATGCACAATATTGATGTCAAAATTGTTAAAATCACATGGTACAAGCATCTTAATGCATCACATGGTACAAACATCTTAATGCATTGACAAGGGCATAAAAGGAAGAAAAGTGGTCAAGTTTAGAGAATTACACTTGTGATTTTTAAGTTGCCACCTTAACTTTAACATTTTGGACCTTTTTACCCATTGCTCACTCTTTATAATGTAATAATATAGATAATATAGATAAAGTTCATTATGTTTTCTAAATAATGCGTGGTTCTTATACTAATAAATGCTAGAATAAATGCTAGTTGTAAAATTGATATGTATAATTTTATATTTGATACATAAATTAGGTTTGAGATTAATTTCTTTGAATTTAAGCCCAATATGTAATATCCCATTTGTTACCTTTAAAAAGCCTAAGACTAAAACCATTAGGTTTAATAGGATCCATTTCAGTTCGTCTCCTTCTACATTAGAACTTGACAGTGAAGACAACTAAGCAACAACTTCGATTGCAGTCGGTGGCTGCACCACCACCTACAGCTGAGTTCAACCGCCTCCTCACCACCGTCTCTCTCCTCTCCGTCATCCTAGCCCTCTAAGACTCTCTCCTCAAAAACCCCAAAACCAAAATAATACCGGTTGTCGCATGGCCAGGAACGGAAACGAATGCCATCCTACTACCTTACCAGCGGCTGCCATCACTCTGGCAGCAGCGTAATCAAATCTAGGCGACGAAGATGGACGGTCACAGTGGTGGTTACCAAATATGTTTCTGTGTTTCTCTCTCTCTGAAAGCAATCTGTGTCTCTGTTTCTTTCTCTAGAATTTCGTCGTCGCCATAGATGAACCTGGCTGCAAAGGGTGAGAGAAAACACAACTGAAATGAAGGAGAGAAAACAGAGAAACCGAGAGAGAGATGTTATAGATTGAAAAGGAGGAGAGAAGCTTAGAGAGAGAGAGAGAGAGGGAGAGAGATAGAGAGAGAGAGAGCTGTGTGGTAATTTTGTTAGGTTGAAAACTCAGGGGATTAAACTTGTCAATTGACAAAACTTATGGTTTGATTATAGAAAAGCATGGTCACCGACCATGCTTTTTAAGTACAGATATAATAATTTTATTATCATATTAAATCTATAACCCGTTTAATAAATATAAAATCTATGGCTACTAGTTTTTGCTTTTCTTATTATTTTTGTCCCTTTTACTATATTTTAGATCACCTTTTAAAATTATTTATGTCTGAGTAAAAATTATCCAGTGGGAGAAAGTTAAATATGTTCAATCCAATATTATAAGAACCATTTTAGAAGGTTTGCAAAGAAAGAAATTATCATTTTTAACCTAAAAAGAAAGATTTCCTTGTACACCACATTTGTTGTTTATTTGTAGGTTTTCCCTCTTTATCTAAAATTAATAGTTTCAATTTGTCCCTGCTTTTTACTCTTGTCAGTGCAACATACAACTAGCCATGACTAAAAAATGGTTCTTTCAAGTACAAACCAACTCTCGCTAGTGATTGTCCTTCGCTTTTGTTAATTGTCATCACGAAACAAACAGACAATGGCTCACATACGCGAACGTAATGTAATGACGAAGTATCCGGGTAGATCCTTAAACACAAAATTTTTTTTGAAGTTAAAAAAAATGACGAAGTAATTTTTAATCAAACTATCACATATGTGACGGTTCGAAAAATTGAGTATCCACACGGCTCACATACGCCAAAAGGAATTCTGAGATGCTATTAAAATGTAAAACCTGTAAATTCAACATATACCAATTTGAGGTTATAAACATCCTATAACAATTTGAGGTTATATAATACTAGCTTTTATCCCGGGAGTGTCCCGGGTTGAAATATCTAATATAACATAATAACATATCTAATATGACAACATAATTAATGATTTGCCAATATATGATTAATGAATATTATTATTATTATTATTTATTTTAAACAAATTTCTGCCATAAGTTATCATATATTCAAATATAAAAAAAGGAATCTCTGCTTATGAAGTTATGTTTATCGTTTGTGATTTATTAGTAGATGATGCCATGTGGCACATTCAAGGAGGGGTTGAGGCCTCTATTGAATGCCACATCATCAAAGTTCAATTCTTTTATCGTTTGTGATTTGTTAGTAGAGTAAAATATATTTGAAAACAAAACCCCACAAAAATAGTTTTTTTTTCTCCGTTTTTTATATAGCACTATGGTACTCGTTGGAAAGATAATAAAACGCTCGTTAATTTAGCATAATTTTTTCTTTAAAAAATCTCGTATATAAAAGATATTAACGTTTAAAAGTTATGGGAGGAAACATTAGAGAGAAAATTTAATTTTGTTTTTAAATTCTTATCTTTTCCTAAAATAATTATAATATATATAGATTTATTAAAAAAACTCAAAAATTAAAAATTCCTACATGATGCCACGTGGCACATTCAAAGAGAGGTTGAGGCCTCCATTGAATACCACATCATCAAAGTTCAATTCTTTTATTATAAGTTATAGATAGATAGATTATAGATTATAGATTACTATTAAAGTATCAAAGAGATATATCGTCTATTTACAATAATACACATATCAAATGGTTTAGTATTGACTATATTCAGTTATATGTGAATGTATTTTAATTACATTATACGGAGATGTAAGAAAATGGACAATAAAATGTTAGGAGATCAATAATAATAATAACAATAATAATAATAATAATAATAATAATAACAACTAATTATGATGATTGATGACAATAGAAAATTAATCGAGTAAAAAGTATTCCAAAGGGCTTTGGAAAAAAGACAAAATAGTGAGTGAGTCTAGATACTTTACTAAAATATATATTAATCATAAGTGGGGTTTCAATCGGTGGGTGTGTGGAATCTGAAGATGTAACCATGATGTCACATGGTGTATTAATCCTAGATCCCATATATATACATACATACATAAATTCTCTGAACAAAAGAAACAACTCTAAAGCCAGCAAAGCAAAAACAGTGGTGAATCTTGATTCGAAACTTTGGGACGTCGGAAGTCACTAGTTTCGGGGGGTCGAAAACCAGTTTCGGGGGGTCGAAATCTTATATACCAAAAAATTTCTATACGAAAACTATATAATCGGAACTTCTGAGCGAAAATCCGGGGCGGTCGGCCGCCCCTCCCCGCCCCTTAAAAGGATCGCCACTGAGCAAAATGGAGAAGCATATATCTAAGGGGGACGGGGCGCTGATTTGGGCACGGGTACCCCACTACCAGCACGGTAACACTGTCGCCACCCGTGCTGGTAGGGGTCCCGTGAACCAATTTCTGGTTCTATCTAACGGGCTGGTAGTTTGGTATCTCAAATGTAACGTTCGAATTTTTATGGTTTTTAATTCCTTTTTGACCGAATTTTTGTGGTTTTTAATTCCTTTTTGACCTTCAAACGGTCATATTTTTTGACCATTTTTATCAAAGGTTTATAAAAAACACACTGCAATCCCACTAGTATCAAAAACATAGAAATTATATCCATACTTCTAAAAAAAATGAATGACATTGACATAGAAGATGATCAAGTTATCATTCCTCCGCTCGAAGTGCACCCGATTTTACACTCAGGCGATAATAGCCTTGAGTTTCTCATGGACCTTGCAAAGCGAGCTGCAGAGCAATACACAGCAACATATAAAAAAAGATATGTGCCACGTGATCGCGAGGGAGGCAATGCTCGGTTAATAAATGACTATTTTGCAGAAGCACCAAAATATACCGACGCACAGTTTAAACTAAGGTATCGCATGTCGAGACGTCTATTTCTAAAAATTGTAGCAGATGTTGAAGCAAATTTCGAATGGTTCATAGAGAGCATGGACGATCGGTTTAGAAAGAGTTTTACGCGCATGCAGTGAAACAACTCGCAACCGATAATCCTCCAGACAAATACGATGAGTATTTATGTATGTTTGAGAAGACGTCGCATGAATGTTTACAATTTTTTTGCAATGTCATCATTAAGTTATACGAGGCTGAGTTTTTATGAAGACCAACAAGTCACGACATTGCATGTTTGTACGAAGCACACGAAGAAAGATATCACCTTCCCAGCATGATCGGTAGCATTGATTGCACGCATTTAGTATGGCGAGCATGTCCTAGGGAATTACAAGGACAATATATGCGAGGCGATCACCAATACCCTACGATCATGCTAGAAGCGATTGCTTCACAAAATATGTGGTTTTGGCATGGATTTTTTAGGCCCCCCGGTTCACTCAATGACATAAATGTCCTCCAACAATCCCTATTTTGTCTTACCCAACGAAACGGAACGGCGCCGCAGTGTCCATTTACTTTAAATGACCACTTATATAAACGTGGATATTATCTTACCGATGGCATCTACCCAACTTGGTCAACGTTTGTGAAAGCGTTTCGATATCCGACCGATCCTAGGGAAAAGAAATTCGTTAAGACGCAAGAGTCGACAAGGAATGATGTTAAGCGAGCGTTCGGAGTATTAAAGGGGAAATGGGGAATTACTGCACGACCCTTGAGGCCAACGACCGTTGCTAGGTGTAGCGTCATCGTCTATACGTGCATGATATTGCACAACATGATCATTAAAGATGAGTGGCGTGCGATATCACCGGTCCACATACGCGACCCCTCAATCCAACCGTTCTTCGACGACCAAGCCCTTCCTGAGTTGACAGACTCCGATACGCATTTCCGACTTCGAAATGATCTCGTGGAACATCTAGATGCACTTGATCTACCTCACCTCGAAGCGAATGCCTCCGACTCCGAATAGTTTTCTTTTATTAAGTGTGTTTGCATTTCTATGTTTTATTTACTTTTAATATTGTAAATTTAATTTTGATGGAACGGTTTATTTTTTTTAAGTTTTACAAACGGTTCTTTTACTTCAAATGGTAAATTTTTTAAAAACGGTAATTAAAAAAGGAAAACTAAAAAAATAAAGATTTCAGTGAAGTGAATCAGTTAAGTGTTGCCTCCAAAAAAAGTGATTCAGTGAAGTGATGTGGTAGTGCAGGATTGGTTAAAATCAGTTAAATGAAAAATATACTCTACAAGGGCCCCTTCCCCCTAGTAGCAGTTTTTGGCTTTGGGGCTAATTATCAAGAAGTTGAGAGGTTTGCGAGAATGCTTGGGTGTAAAGTTGGGACTCTTCCCTTCATTTATTTGGGAGTTCCAATTGGTGCAAATATGAAAAGAGTTAGATTTTAGCAACCGGTGATTGAAAACTTCAACAAAAGATTATCTTTATGGAAGGCTAAGTATCTCTCTTTTGCGGGGAGATTGACCCATATCAAAGCGGTGTTAGGAAGTATACCGTCTTACTACCTATCTTTATTCCAAGTGCCTAAGGCGGTCACTAAAAAGATGGAGAGTATTAGAAGGGATTTTCTATGGGGCAAAACGGGTTCAAGGAGTAAAATGAGATGGATAAAGTGGGAAAAGTTTCTCAAACTAAAAGCTTCTGGTGGTCTTGGTGTTGAGAGTATTGAGCATTTTAATGAGGCTGTGATCACTAAGTGGTGGTGGAGATACAAAAATGAACCGGATAGTCTTTGGGTTAAAGTGATTGACGCTTTGCATTTTTTGACACGAAATAAACATATGATCCCGATAAAGAAGACTATTATCTGTGTCTGGAAGGATATTGGGAACGTGGAAAGTAATTTGATGAAGAAGGGGATCAACATGGCTGACAAGCTTTCGGTCAAAGTGGGGAATGGGTCTCAGGTTCGGTTCTGGCTGGGTCGTTGGGCTGCTGGAAGACTCTTTTGCGACTCAGTTTCCGAATATTTTTATGTTGGTTGCTGATAAGATGGTTCGTGTTTCTACTTGGGTTGCGTCGTATTATACAGGTGGCACCTTGGATCTTCTTGTGAGAGGGCCAAGTTCTGTGGAGGAATTGCAACAGTTGGATCTCCTCAATAACATTTTAGTGTAGGTTCAATTAAGTCAAGACAAGGATAAATGGAGTTGGGAGAATAATGAAGGCATCCTTTTTTCAACTAAACAAGTCAGACGCGATATTGATGAAGCGGTTTTTAGTGGGCAAGAGGAATCGTCTTTTTCTTGGAACTCTTGGGCGCCGCTTAAATCCAATTATTTGTTATGGAGGATGTTAGATAGAAAGGTGGTTACCAAGGTCGAGTTAGCTCAGCGTGGAGTTCTCGGGTCTAATGTTCTTTGCTCTAGGTGCGAAATTCATGATGAGGATACGAAGCATGCCTTTGTTTTTTGCCTTTGGTCTTTAGCTGTTTGGTGGAATGTTCTTTCCTAGTTGCGAATTCCGTGGCCGGATGGGTCGCTTTCTTTGTCAGGGTGGTATGAATAATTGTCATATCGACCAGGCTCTATGATATGGAAGAAAATTGTTCATACCGTCGTGCTAGCTACTACTTGGAGGTTGTGGATTGCTAGGAACTCGAAGACCTTTGATGATAAGTTCGTTCCGGTTCACAATTTGGTTGATCTTATCAAAGAGGAGTCTTGTATGTGGATTAACCATAGGACGAAGCTTCCGAAGGCGAATTGAGAGGATTAGGTTTCTTTTAGTATAACGAACATGGTGTAATGGTTTGTTTTTCTCTTGGTGGTTGTATTTTCCAGCTTCTTACTGGCTCTGTATATTCAGTTATAAAGTGTATGCTGGTAAAAAAAAAGAAACAATTTACAAAACAACAACCACAAACATCGGGAGTTTAAAGTTTTGGCAGAGGTGTTGATATAATATTATAAAGGAAGGAATTATAAATTAAATAAAATACCTGTTAACCAATTAAATTAATTGTTATTATTATTATATATAATACACACATAATTTATAAGTTGGTCACCTTCAAGAGTCACCACTCTTAGAAAGTTCTAATTTACTTACCTAGCAGAAGTATCTACTAATCTAATTACTTTTTATTTATATTTCTAGTTGCCTAAGTTACACATTTATATAAAACATAGAAGGTTCAGAGATGTCACATGTGTTATAACAAACTAAAGATATACCCGATACTTGATACCCAATTGCACATTTCACTTCAAAAGTGTTAATAAACTAGTTTTATGTATTGGGAAGAGTTAATAAACTAGTTTTAAAAAGTGTTTGTGTAGCTTATTCATGTAAAATGACAAAAAAGAATATTTTTATATATTTAAATACATTTACCACTTTTACATATAATATTATATACTCTAACATTTTTTTGGACAAAATTATAATTAAAAAAATAAAATATATAATATAAATTGTTTGTATAAATTTTATAATTTCTTTAATAGACCATATAATAACCCTAACAGTAAAATGTGAGTAGATTAGCAAGTTCCAATTCAAGAAGCCAAAATTTTATATATATATATATATATATATATATATATATATATATATATATATAATTAATAAACAAAGTTAAAGAATAGTAACTTAAAATGAATAGTAACTATAATATTATTTTATTCATATTATTTCATTCAAAAACTTTTTTTTAACTATATTATTATTTTATTCAATTTAATTGTTTACTTATTCAATTTCAATGAGTGAATTTTCAAGTTCAACCAACCCATTTTCAAAATATCAAGTAGATGAATAAGAATCTTGAGAAAATTTTCATTTGTTTATCATTATAGACAATCTCAACTATATTATCTATGGAATTCGAACCTGAACTCTATTTACGATTCAGTATTTCTATATCATTCTATATCATCTTTCGAAATGTATCGAAGCTCCGGGTAGTAAAAAAATCGGGATCCTGTATTTCCATGGTTGAATTTCATATTCTAATAAACCCCGTAATCGTAAAAAAGTGGGTTTTTTGTCTATGGGCCTAGCAAAATAAAAAGTGGGATAGGATCCCCCCCTCAAAATCGGACGTGAAAGTTTCCTTTCATCCGGCTAAAGTAGGTCAAATAAAGAAAAAGAAAGGAAACTGCTTCCACTTTCCCCCCCCCCCCCCCCCCTCTCTCTCTTTTCCAATCCTTTGTTTTTGTTCATCCTTTAAATCTTTCTAAACTAATTTAACATTTTCAATGGCCAAGACAAAACCTGGCAAAAAAGACATCGATTCATTCCAACCAATTCCCAAAAAATATAAATTTGTATCAAATTTGAACTAGTAACTAATCCCAACATGGAAGTACTGAAAAAACTCATATAAGCAAAAAATCTCAAATATCCGTGATCATGAGACATATAATTATCACTATAAATAATCAACATGTGTTTTTTTTACATATTGGTTTATGAATATGAAGTTTGAAAGGTATATACGTGAGACAAAATCTACTAAATTAATCTTAATCTATTTCTTTTAAATACCCTACTATAACCCAAAACCATATTGTAGTCTCATTTTATAATACATCGGGAGCTAATGAAACTATTTTCGTAAAATTGAACTGTCTCAATTCTAGGGGCTGAGTCAACTATTCAATCAAATGATATTGAGCCTGTTTCCCATCTCTTCTCAAGAAACAAGTGGGCTATTTCTTTGCAAAATTGTGCTCAATTTCATATGTGGCAATTCCGCCAAGATCTCTTCGTTAGTTGGGGAATTGGTAAAGATAATGTACAAAGGAAAAGAAGGGCTCAGAGCGTGACACATGGCATTATCCAAAAGGGTATTATTGTCCACTATCATATAATCACGCAAATTATTACCTAAACCAAATAATCACGCAAATTATCAACTCAACATAAAAAATATTTTTATTTTAAAAAACTATAGCAATTGAGTGTATGCAAATGAAAGAGAATAAAATGCCTGTTTCTATAGCGTATTTTTTTTTATAAATAATGTAGTATGAAAAAGTTATGAACGTTTAAAAAATGAGAGTGAAAGTTGACAAAAGTCAATAATTGTAAACTATACCTATTTTTCTCTTCCCCACTTCTAATTCCCTCTAAGTTTTATCTTTCAATCTCATCTATAGATTTATTAGATTAGAGGACCAAAATCCTTCTTATCCTTTTTATGTTAAGAAACTTTCTCATAAGTCAATAATAGGGTTGGGAATTTCAGATACAAACACGATAACACGACACGAACCTACATGACCTTAACAGGTTTCGTGTCTTTAACAGGTCGACACAATAAAGCCTTAACATATTTCATGCCTGAACTGGTTAAAGACCTGTTAACATGTTAATAATCCCTCCTCTTCCATCACCCGTCCTCCTTCCAACCTAAGCTTTGCTCAGTCTATCATTCATAGGTTTGTGGATACGATTTCAGGGTTAATGTTTATAAAATAGGTTCTTGTCTTATCACGTCTTATCATGTCTTATCGTGTTAACATGTTATCAACAGATTCATGTTTGGAAAAAAATGACACGATAAGTTATCGTGTCGTGTTCATGTTTACTTGTTTCGTGTTCATATCTTATCATGTTCGTCTCTTAAGAGGTTGTGCCTGAAATACTATGATATGCAAGGCCTAGTGAATCCCAAACATCAGGGGCGCAACATTCAAGGGGCAGGGATGGGCAACCGATCCCCGAATTTTCGTTTAGAAGTTTCGAGTATATAGTCTCCGTATAGAATTCTTTTGGTATACGGTTTCGACCCCCCGTTTTTAAAAAAAATAGTTATATAAACTAAAACTTTAACCCATAACAAAGTAAATGTAAAGTTCAAATTCTAAAGTCCTAAGCCCAACAACTATATGAGCACGATAGTATATTCAATGAACAAGTGATGAAGTTGTTATCTCTTAGCTACTTGAGCTAGGCTTGGTAAAAAGCTCGAAACGAGCCGAGCCAAGCCTTATCGAGCCCGAGCTTGAGCTTAAAACAAAGCTCGTTTACTAATCGAGCCCGAGCTCAGCCTAGCATGTGAAGCTCGTCAGGCTCATCGAGCTTTATCAAGTCTTAGTGTAGTATTAAGTTTATTAATATTTAATAATATTTACCCTATCATTTAAGCTTGTTACTAAACGAGCTCAAGTCGAACTTCATTCATCGAGCTCCGAGCCTATTATTTACATTATTTTTATTTAAATTACTAACTAATAGACAGTAAACGAGCCGAGCTCGAGCTCTCATAACTTTTTCAAGCTCGAGCTTAGCTCGGCTCGTTTGCAACCCTATCCATAATTAAAGAATTTAAAAATCTTAAAGGTCGACGGACTGAACTGTAATTCTTCATCCAGGTACTAACCATTTGTCTCATTTTTAATGTTTTAGTGTCTCAATGGTTAGAACTTTGATATTTTTTTTATCGTATTTTATGTTTGGCTCTACCCGAATTGAATCATTAACCCGAACATATCATCTGAACCATAGCTACAGAAAAAAATTTTAGGTCCCATCCCGTAACCAGTGACTTCTTACCCCCAATCTAAATTCTCAAGCTTCGTCACATTCACTCATAACGTTAATCATCATTTTCTAGTACTAGTAGTGGTAATATGGGAATGGGAAAATGGATTTAATTACTCCCAACTATCGCCTGTTGGCGGATAATACTCCCAACTATCACTTTGGCCATTAGCACTCCAAACTTTCAACTTGTTGGATTTTATCACTCCCAAACTAACTGAGGTCTAACCCAGTTAGTGTTTGTGGCCAAAATGTAAAAACCTAAACTTAAGGGAATGTTTACGTGGCCAAAATATAAAAAACGAAACTTAAAGGACTTTTTTGAAAATTTTACATTATTATTATAAATCCCAACCCCCCCCCCCCCCCCCCCTTCTTCTTCTGCACACACCACCCATCTTCACAACCTTCACCAGCCACCACCACCACCCACCACCCTTCACCCTCCACCACCACCACCACCATCAGCCCCCCCCCCCCCCCCCCCCTCTTTCTTCTTCTTCTTCTTCTTCTTGTGACAGACAGCCATCCCCACCAACTTACTGAGAGCAACCTATCCACAACCACCTTCATTCCCTTCCTGCTGACCACCGTCAGCCACCAAGCAACCACCATCCTTCCACCTACTGACCACCACCGAGTTCACCCAACCCGAGACAAGACCCCAACCACTCTTAATCACAACCATCGGCTATCATTAATCAGTCTACACATCCCACGTATTATTAATCGAAGAGAAGGAGATTATTTGGGGGTTTACCTTAGTTGCTTAATAATTCTCGGTGACCAGGTGTTACTTCCGTCGGAGCCACCGCCCGACCACCGTCGTCTTCGTCTTCCTCCTCCGTCTCTCTCTCTCTCTCTCTCTCTTTTGCTCCTCGCTTCTCTCTCTCTCTCTATTTCTACAGATCTGATTAGGGGTTCCGATTAGGGGTTGACGGCGGCGGTAGTGATTTAGGGTTCCGATTAGGGGTTTTAAGCAGATAATGGTGGCTGTTTGGAGGTGTCCGGTAGTCGAAGGCCACCATGGATGGTCTGGCCGGAAGTTTCCCTGTTGATTATTGGGTATTAACAGTGTGGGTTATGGGTTTGGTTCGATTGGAAGGTTATAGAGGAGAGAAAGGTACCGGTCGACTGTTGGTGAAGAAGGTGGTGGGTTGTCGGGGATGCTCGGAACCGGTCACCGGCGAGGGTGACCGGAGAAGACGATCTGTGATGGTCTCTCTCTCTCTCCTCTCTCTCTCTCTCTCTCTAGATAGATATATTGACGATTTGCTTTATAATTTTTTTTTTTATAATAATAATAATAATAATAAAAGTTTCAAAAGGGTCCCTTAAGTTTAGGTTTTTACATTTTGGCCACGAACACTAACCGGGTTAGACCTCAGTTAGTTTGGGAGTGATAAAATCCAACAAGTTGAAAGTTTGGAGTGCCAAATGGCCAAAGTGATAGTTGGGAGTATTATCCGCCAACAGGCACTTCCACCATCCTCATCATTACCCCCTAATAACCCATCCACTATAATCTTCTGTGAAAATGTTAGGATCAGATAAATCAAAAGGTCAGATATTTATCAACTTTCATTACCAAATTCTTTACACTGATGCTTAACTACAATCAATTCAGTACTACTTTATTCTTATTTATTAATCACAATATATAAAGTCTAAACCCTAGGTTTAATTTAAGATAATGTAGTTGCATCCATGATATTTGCTTATAAATCCCCAGTTCTTTTTAAGAACTCAACAATTTCATACCAAATTCTTTATACTTATGCTTTAATACAATCAATATTCAATACAGTATTGCTTTATTTTTATTGATCACAATATATAAACCCTAGTTTCAATTTAGGATACTATAATATCACCAATACTTACTAAGAACTCAAGAATTTCATACACATAGGAGGCCTTATTTTCGCCAAAGATAGAACTGCAGCCGGTAGAATCCACAAACCCTCACCACAGATCAAACCCGAAGCAACCGACGTAGTCATTAGCTCCGCCTTCTTAGCATTAAGTTTTTCCCATACCAACACAATCAAGCTGCCAACACACATGTCGATTGCAAAATATCCGCCGATTAGGAAAGGAACAGCCATGCATATAGGCAATGGCATCCATTTGCCTATTTTTTTAGGTAACAGGTCTTTAATTATGTTGATTGCAACGGCTAGAGCAAAGAAACCGAAGCATAGTTGTAGGCAATGGTTTGGTAGAGCTGAAAACCCCTCGACACCAATGATCGCCATGTTTCTGAAAACTATAGCGAATGGGGCTTTGTATTCGCCTTTAGGGTTACCTACGTCGAATGCTTTGGTGAATAGAGATAGAGTTAGAGGTGAGACAATGCAGCCGATGGCGGTTCCAATGGTTTGACTTAGAAGCATTGTTCTAGGTGAAGTTAGTGTGAGATGACCCGTTTTTAAGTCGTGCATTAATGAGCTTGAAACATAAAGGACTGATTTTAGGACACCGCAGCCGACCAATCCTGCAACTACTCCTTGTTGTTTTCCAGCTGTTGCTGCCATTAGAAAGAGCCCGATTTTGCTGTAGTTGTAGGCCATGTCCCAGTCGGTTAGACCAGTTCCATAAGCGTTACAGAAGGCTAATGATGGTGCGATGATATAGGCTGCGATAAGTGAGTACCATTTAACCTCAGGGAATATTAATGGTATGGTGAATGTGTTGAGGATGATGAATAGGGTGTATCCGATCACTGCGATCCACATGGGTATGCGATCTTTAATGAAAACTTCGTTTTGTATTCGCTCCTCTTCTGTGGTTTCATTTTTGCTACTTACAGCTGCAGGAAGGCAATGATATTAAACATATAGGTATTAGTTACAACCATTTGATTGAACTATTTGTGGAAATAGATCTCTGAATTACCTAAGTTAAGGTTTTCCCTTTTGAGTTTTCCGTAGATACTTGCATATGTGAAGTATAATATCTTGATAAAGTTGTAGAGTCCATCACCTAGCAGAAGAGCTATTGAAATAAAGACCTGTTGACCGAAATATTAGTCAAAAAATGAAACCAGAGTAAAGAGGGAAGAATATGTGTTGGTGTGAGTCTAGGGCTACAAACGAACTGAACTTTCAGCGAACAGTTCATGAACCGTTCGACGGGAAGTTCGTTTGTGTTCGTTCGTTTAATAAATGAACGAACACAAATAAAATAATTCGTTCGTTTAACTGAACAGAGGCCACGTTCGTTTGTTTATGTTCGTGAACGTGCGGTAACGTGTTCGTTTATGTTCGTTTGTTTTATGTTCGTTTGTTTATGTTTGTTTGTGCTCGATAGATTAATATGGTTTTTAATTTTTATATTTTGTCTTGATATTCTTTTACTTTTATTTATTTTACCCAAAACAATTTATATGAGGTAAATATATGTATGTGAATTCGATTTTATAAGAAAGTTAATATATGTCCGTTTGTGTTTGTTTTCGTTCATGAATGTTCGTTTGTGTTCGTGTGCGTTCATGAACAAAATTAACAAACGAACACAAACGAACACGAACATAAGTGTTTTTTTAACAAACGAACACGAACATAAAATCTCGTTTGGTAAGTGTTCATGAACTGTTCGTGAACACATATTTTCCTTAACAAACGAACACGAACAAGGCCTTGTTCGTGTTCGTTCGGTTCGTTTGCAGCCCTAGGTGTGACTAGATGTGGCGGGTCAGTTGGATTGGGTAATGGGTCAAAACACGTAAATTTTGTAAGCATGGTTAGGTTATGCGCAAAACTTTTCGTCCATTTTATTAAAAAAAATAAATAAATAATATGTGTATGTTTTTTTACAAAAACTTTATTATCGCAATATTAATCTAATGTTTTTGCTTAAAGCAATACACTTTGGACTACATTTGACTTTTTATACCCATTTTCTTTTAAACAAATGTGTGGTTTGACCCATTAAAGATCAAAACAACCTTAATTGACCCGTTAATAAGTAAATGATGCGAGGCCGCCTTTTCTAGTGTGTGGTGGTTATCATCACCTTGTAACCATTAATGCTTTCCATACTGCTTTCTGGCACATTGCTAGGAAACCATTCTCCTTTCTGCTTTTCGATTAGTGGCCACATTATACCCCATGAAATCACAGCCCCAAACAGCAATGAAAAACTCACAATGTGAGGGCAAATCATCCCAGTTCCCACATAGGTCAAACTAAAGTCAAAGTAAAATCTACACCAAAAGGAAACACATGATTTAGTATCAAGAGATAGATAACATAAAGGGAGAATTCTTACTTTCTTTTCCATGCTTGTAAACCGAACGTCGGGAATTGGGCAAATCCGCATTCTCCTTGTCCAGTGTAGAACCACTGAAAGATTGCCCACAAGAAACTAATGGAAAAGTACTTGGAAAAACCTTTGACTTGTTTCCTGTGACGCGTGAGAAAAAAAAAAACCGTTAAGGATGTTGTTTATAAGGGAACATTTCGAAATGGTTTATTAGAAACATGTTATAGAAGTACTTCGCCGTCTTGTCTCCCTGACTATGAAATCCATTGATAAGAACAGCTGTGGCTGTGCCACTTGGGAAGATCAACTTATAGTCAACAATCAAGATCTGCCAAATAGAATTTTCAACATGTCAGGAACTAGAGAAACGTGTTAGAAAGATTTAATCAAGAAATTCATATTATATAAAAAGTCAACCGAAAAAAAGTCAACTGTATAGAAAAGGCGCCAATGATCAGACATGTCGGTTGTAGTTTGTTTGTTGTGTCGTTTAGATTAAAAACGGTTATTTAACCGCCTTCCTGTAAGGGTATAAATACCCCAAACTAGTGTCATTTGTTTTATGTGGGAATAATAATATTAAGTGTGTGATCTTTTCTTCCCCATCCTCTGTTCTCCAACGAGTCCCTGCATCACCCTTGATGCATACTCCTAACCTATTTAATGTTCATCAAAGATTGATCCAAGATCCGAAGGGGCCTCAACAAAACGGGTTAAAAACGGGTCATTCAGTGTATGTCAAGATGGGTAGGATCAAGTTGGATTGACCCGCAAACACTTTTTCTGATGGTAGTCTAAAACCTTTCAATAAAATGATCTAGGAGGATTATATGTGTGTAAAATAGAATTTAGATGACTTTTAGCTATATTTTTTTCTTTGACCTGTTCATAACTAAACGGGTCAAAATTAAAGATCAAAGAGAAAAACAAAGTATGCACCTTTCGGAGTGGGATCAGTACGAACAGACCAGCAAAGCAGCTTAGGAAAGAGTAACCGATCAACCAACCAACATGAAGTTCTTTATAAGTCCCTGGAGAATTTGCTCCTCCCGCTAGCTCATACGTCTTCTTGTTTAGAGCCAGTATGTAAGACCCAAATCCACCTAAATATTCCTCCCTCAAAACCCAAATTAGTTCACTGGTTAAGACTTAAGACCAAAAAACATTCACAGAAAACAAAGACAGAGACTAAAACTTCATTGTGCTCGTTAAAAGTGACATGCTGGACGGGTCGGCGGGTTGGGTATAGAGGCAAAATGCACTAGGTCGCAACAGATCATAATTTAGTACGAGTCAAAAACATGCTGGATTGGGTTTGGTTGGATATACCAACACATTTTTTTTTTTTGTATCTTTTAGGTATGCATGCATTGTGATTACATAATCAATATTATTGCACTTGATAAATTCAATCTTTGAAAAGCCATTTAAAGATTTATGAATTTGCAATTGACTTTTGGTTTCAATCTGTTTGACTTCTGTTCTACCCAACATGTTTTAGATAAAACACAACTTAAATCAAATCATTTGATCCGTTTAAGATAAAAGCATAACAAAACTTGACACATTAACAAGTAAATGGGTCGAAACGGGGACCTCTAGTGTGCTCAATACTTTAATAAAACTCATAATATGTAACAGAAAAAAAAAAGTAAAACTAAGATTGAAACCTCCAATAGCAATGCTGTAACAAGCAACCGAACACGTCTGGATCATTGTGTTCTCATGCCTGGTAAAAGGAACAGTGGAAATCCCTGATTTCTGAAGTAACTTTGTCCAACTTTTCATATACACAAAAGCAAGAAGCGCAGCCGAGACATTCAAATTCGGAAGAATCCCTGTAGTGAGATTCAATTTCATAGCTATAACAGTGTAAATGCTCCCTAAAACAATACTTGCAACAACTCCTCTAACTGTGATCTGTTTTGTCCATGGCTGCAGTCTTTTCGAAACTTGAAGACTATCGAAATCGTCATCTTTTTTCTCCTGTTCTATCTCCTCCATATCTCTTTCAATCTCTCCACTTTCCTTCATTTCTATGTTCCTCATGGACTCAGTTAACAAAATGAATATATTAAAATTATGATATTTTATAATGCTGCAATTACTCACCTTGTAGCTTCTAATATCTTCAATGAAAGAAAGTATGGATGGAGTGAGGTCACAATCTGAAGTCAACTGGCTAATGTTGCATTCAAGAAACTTACATTTAATAGTATGCAAATACTCTATACATATATGTATAGATATGTGTGTGTTAGAGAGAGAAAGAGGGAGGGAGAGAGATATGGCCAATGAGCAAAGGTGCATATGAGTGATGTCCTAATCTTGATCAATCACTAAAACTAAATAATTATTGAGATATTGCATGCTTGTACTTTAATACTCACTAATCCACCAGCTTCAAGTACAATCATTGACTTCTTTTTTATTAAATTTTGTTTTGTCTTCGGAGAAATTAATAAACATTCATAAGATCCAAAATTGTATTTCTAATTATTTTTGTTTGTGATATGATTGGCTATGTAGGTCAATGATGCATCTTCGTCATGTGATCACATTCTTTACTGTATTTAGGGGTTAAACTTGAGCCATTTTAAAGTAGAAAATGAAGACATGGTTGTGCATTAATTAATTAAATTAAAGTCAATGGAATACAGAGTGTAGGTAAATTGAGAAGTTGTATGTACAAATATACCAGCCGAGCCGAACCTGAACTCGACTAGACTCAAGCTCAAGCTCGGCTCGACTCGAGCCTTATTTTTAAAGCTGGAGCTAAGCTCAGATATGATACATGAAATTTTAGGCTTTCAATATGATACACGAAATGCATTGGTGTCGAGTGACACCCTGCATCTCAATGCAGCTCCGCCAAGACAAGTACCATTAATATTATTAGCATTTAAAAGATATGACCAATAGGCGTCGCACTATGCGAGGTCTGAAAATCACCAATATAATATTCATGTCAAAGGCATCAAAACAAAGAAAGTTATGGTTGTGTAACCCAGTTTTATAAATGTGTTGAAGGGTTGTAAATGTGATCTAATCAAATTGTAAACCGGCTCACCGTAAAAGGGTTGTAATAAATGGGTTAACGGATTCTAATTTTGTTTAACAGCTATTCTTATATCTTCTAGGATTAATACATTTGAACTCTTAACCTTTTGATTACGGAGTACATAATTTACCACCAAGTTGTTCCTTGGGTTGGTAAGTTGACATATAAAATCCTTTTTCTTTAAATTCATATTATAATTTTAAGAGAGAATTACACAAATTGTCCTTTAGTTATTAGTGAAATTGCATCCTATGTCCTTTTTGTTAATTTTTCACTCCTTATGTCCTTTCTTTTATACATTTGTTACACTATCTGTCCTTTAGACCAAACCTCGTTAAAAACCCAGTATCACTGTCCAATTGATAGTACTGTTCAATGGCTTTCAATTATTAATATAGAGTTTTCTTGCCCACGTGCCCCTCACGTGAGGGGCAAATATGTCAAAATCATAAAATCAAGAATTAGATTCATTCGTTTCCTTGTCATCTCTTTCTCCCTCTAGATGATTATTAATTTTTAATATTATTATTATAAACCCAAACATCACCTCTTCATCTGTTAAACATACTATGAATCAATCGGCATGTTAAACCTACAGACAGGACAAAACCCATGAATCTTGAACCATTTCTTTACAACCATCAGGAAACTTATGCTTACACAATATCTCACTCTCCACATCACCAACAATGCACTCCTTCATAGATATCACACAATCCCCACCTAAACTTTCAATCTCCTCCCTACACTTCACATCCCGTCTCTTTAACCCGTCAATCAACGCCTGTGTTGCCGGCGGCTAATTCGATTTTGTTAAATCTGTAGAATCAAAATTATTATTATTATTATTATTATTATTATTATTATTATTATTATTATTATTATTATTATTATTATTATTATTATTATTATTTCCTCTGATTACTACCATGCCTCATGTTAAAGGGTTAATGAGAAGGGTTAATGAGAACGAGACGGGTCATTTTGTGATCCGGAGATGAGTCGGGTCGGTTTGTTGAGACGTATGCGAACAGTGGCATGATCATTAGTCGCTCAATCAAGGCGTGGACTGATGGGTCTGGTTCGGAGTCATTTGGAGTGTGATTTTGTTTTAGTGTTTTTTTTTATAAATAATTGAAGACGAAGAGAAAGTTGAAGATGAAACTAAATTGGGTTTGGGAATTTTAGAGATTTTAAAGGGGAAGAAGAAGGGTGTGGATAGCTCTAGAATGTTTGATCATACATGTGTTGTGATATTATTATACAGAGAGAGAATGAACGAGGGAGGTGGTGATGATGCCGCAGAGGAGGTGGATCTGGTTAGGTTTGTGGTGTTGAATATTGGTGGAAAAGATGAAGAGGATGATGATGTGACTGAGGAAGGAAGGGTATAAATGTGAAATGACATGTTTGTCCATCCACGTGAGAGGCACATGTTCAACTTAACCAATTTTTTTAACGGAGTTGGCTTAAAGGACATAGAGTGTAACAAATGTATAAAAGAAAGGATATAAGGAGTGAAAAATTAACAAAAAGGACATAGGATGCAATTTCACTAATAACTAAATGACAATTTGTGTAATTCTCTCTAATTTTAAACAAGTTGATGGGCAAAGCCGGTTAAATTAAACAAGTTAACCTTATCACAACCCTTATAAGGTTCATCAAAACATCACCTGTTTATTTAATGAGTTAGATATGACAATCCTAAACCTGATTAGTTTCATGTCGTGCCTAGAATTACCGCCCCTACGGCCCTACCCCTAATCGATTAATCATACTCACATATGGGCATATGGCCGTGTAACTAAAAGAAATAGCAAAATTTCCATATTGGCTAAGAAATTGTATAAAGGAATGTTAATGGTTTCATTTTCATAAGAACTGTAGGTATATACAAATATAAACCTATAACACAAAATCAGGTACAGTTAATGCTTTAGTCCATTTTAGTCGTCGAAACATCTGTTTCAATCGGAAATGGACTTAAGAACCCGAGTTTAATGCAGAAATCCAAACCAACAGCAGCAAACAGAAAGATTAAAAGATTCTCTGATACATAAACTGCACCGGTGAAAGCATGAGACGTTATACTACCAACTTCCAACTCCATAGGCGGCCCCCCTCCCAAAGTAGAAAGGCCTGCATTGTAATAACAGATAATCAGTGTTTTTTTGGTAACCATGAGACCCTGTTAATGGAAACTCACTGGACCCCACCAATACCCTGCTAACCAATGAGATTGAGTAAAACTCAGCTTGCGCTAAGCTGGTAACCTACTGACCTTTAAAGGGGGTTAAAGGCGGAAAACTAGTGCAAGCTGGATTAGTATATGAGACCTCTATTAGAGGGACTCAAGCGCTTACCAGTGCACCACCCCTTCCGTTGTTTCAGTGTATTAAAAAGTTCTTATTATTCAAGAAGGTAACACGTAAAATGTGACAAAAATGAACTTAAAAAAAAAAGATAGAAAAAGTCTCTCAAATTCGATTAAATAAGGGTTAATCCGGTATTTTTTTTATTTATTTTACATTTTGGTAATCACTTTCGAGAAAGGCTGATTATTTGACCATAAATAATAAGATAATCAGAAGCAAAATCTGTTTATACCTTTGACAAAGGCAAAAGCACCAGAAGTTCCGGTTTTGAGCTGAAAATTATCCAAATCTCGGCGAACAGCATAACGGAAGGTGACACCAAACAAGGCACAGCTGACGAGTGTGATTGCTGTAGGGAGTATTAACTGGGAAATGTTGGCTGCCTGAGTAAAAGAAATTGGTAAGCCAGCCAAAGTGCCGACAATAGCGGAGATAGAAGCAGCTTTTACTGATTCAAATCTCTCTTTGTTTTTGTACATGGCTTCTCTTTCTGTTTCTGTCATCGTTGACTTTTTATCTTCAATTTCAACTCCAAGAGATCGTTCGGCTTCGTCGACTAGTGCTCTTGCTTCTATTAAGTCCTTCTGGCATTCCTCAATCTAACATACACAAAATGCATAATATCTATTAGTGACAGATATAAAGAAAAACGATTCACAAATCCAATTAATCAGCCCTTTTTTATGGAACAACTGAACAAGTGTCTTAGATTGGGTCCTTTTTTAATAACGGAAATAAGATCTACAAATCAATGGAAACAAACAACAACAACAACCTTACCCAGTAAATCCCACAATTAGCAAAGCTTAGAGTAGGGTCTGGTGAGGGTGGGATGTAGGCAGACCTTACCCCTATCCTTGCAGATAGAGAGGCTGCTTCCAGAGAGACCCCCGGCTCGACAACACACAATCGACAAGCAAGCGACACTAATATGAAAAAGGACCCAATCAATGGAAACAAGAAATAGGAAAAAACTTTGCATTTGCAAAAAGCATATTCACCTAAACTGACTATGAAAAGAACTTTATGACACCAAAGGTCCTAAGATCCCACATCATCCCATTCACTAGAGATATACTTGTCATAAGAAATGCCCGACCTCAAATATCACCAACATTTTGGGCACTGGTTGTGGATGAGATAAGAGCTCCACACCTAAGCGTGATTGGGTGAGATCATGTAGTAATTCTAGGATGGGTGACCTCAAGGGAAGTCTCCACTCAGTCAACCAAAAACAAAACTATAAGCTCCTAACATGGTTTCAAAAAGAATGAGGCCCGCCAAGGCAAGAGGGTCCTCAAAGCCAAGACGCATACATCACACATGCCAGATGCAAGGTCTTCATAAAACTTTTCTAATAAGTATTTTTCAATCAAGTACCCAAAATTTAGATATAAATGCTTGTATATATGGTTTAATAACTACATAACCTCTATGTACAACCTAAAAGGCTTCATGCATACATCCGGCCCATGTACAAGAGGCGAGCCGCAGGCCTGTGCCTCAAGCCGTTTTTTATACCCGCGATTTTTAAAAGCTCATAGGGAAATTCATTTTATCATCACCTATAACTTCTTCTCTCAGTATTTTTCAAAATTAGCACATCATAAATTCATCAAACTATCCTAGAGAAACCTCCTAATTTTAGTGGTAAAATCATTCATATCTATGATCACAATTAAGATAAAGTACTAGCTTAACAGGGGAAACATAATTCCTTAATTCACTACCTCCTCTAAATATAAAATATAAAATTCAAGATCAAATACAACTTAAAAAATTCTCATCAATTAACCAAAACAAAACATAAATATTATCAAACCTCAGCTGCTCTTATCTCAAGCTGATTAATATACTCTTTCATCTTATTATTCTCAATCTGTTCCTGTTCAATCTTTTCCAGTTCTCTCTTAGCCAATTCAACTCTCTGTGTAGCTTTATCCAACCCATCTAACAGCACTCTGTTTTCCTCTCTGTTCAGCAACTCATCCACCCTTTCATCCACTATCCCAGACAACAGATTCTTTAATCCTCCTCCATTGTTTATAGGGTCAGAGCCTGCACTGCCATTGTTGCCATTAATGGGGTTGCTGCACTTGATTGAGGATGAACCAGACCTTGATGATGAAAAAGATTTAAAGGGTTTGTGGGGAATGTGTGATTGGAAGTGGGTTAAGTGAATTGAGGGTTTTGGAGTGTAAATGAGTGTTGGATTGGGTGTGGTTGTCATGGTTCTTTGATAGTTTGAAAGATAAGTGCTTCAATGTTCAAGAACTCATGTAGTTGACATGTTTTTTTGGAATAAGTTACATAAATAGTACTTCAACTCTACAAATGTTGGAATTTTTGGTATGTCTAATAAATCCATTACGACTATTTGTTAAAAGTGGTGGTACAATTTAATACATCAATTGGTCATGGTTATGGGTTTAATACATCAATGGGTCATGGTTATGGGTTGGCTGTTTTTATTTTGTGAACATTTATTTTAATATGTTGCATAAGAAGTCTTTTGTAGATAATATTATAAAAGATTGTAGATTGTTGAGTAGCAGTCCAGTTCGTGTGTAACAGCCCAGTTCGTTATAATATTATAAAAGACTGAATAATGAAGCAGCCCAGTTGGCCCATGGCCTAAGTTTGTCTCAGTTTGTAATTGGTGATGTGGCAATCCGTGTTAAAGAAGCACAACTAATTTCAGCCTTTGGATCTGATTGTTTATGACCGTTGATCTGATTAGAAGAAACACACATTTGCAGCTATAAATACCTGCTGAACTCGTCACTTTACCATTTATAGATCTTCATTTGTTTTGTTCTTTCTTTTGTTCTCTCAGATTAGCAATTAGGGTTTATACGTAGATTCACCTTGAATCTGTTAGGCTTTAATCTAGCGTTGATCTTTGTTTTCAGAGTTTGTTTGTAGAGAGAGTTGTTTTTGTACAGATCTAGAAGTCGTCTTCTAAATATAAGGTTTCTTTGTATCTTTTCTTGTTTCAATAATAAAGTTCTTGTTTTCAGTTATATATTCTTGATTCATGTTTTATAACATGGTATCAGAGCTCTGATACGTTTTCTTGGAGAGATCTGTCATTAGGGTTAGGGTTTCCGTATCCATTGTGCATCATGATTCTTATTTTTCACCAGATCCAATATCGTTCATAGATTGTGTGTCAAGAACTTTCTTGTTTTTTCTGAAGTACGAGTGGAAGGATAAAACCCTAGGTTTAAGGGTTGGTTCTCTGGTTCAACCAAGGTTGTTGTTGGAGGCTTCTTTATTGAATCTTGACCAATAACCCTAAGTGAAGGTTGTTGGTCTTGGATCTGAGCAAGGGGAGTGTTTATCTTTTTTTGTTCTTGATCTGTAACCCTAAGTGAAGGTTACAGGTCTCAAACTTGGATTGGAAGCGTGCAACCGGTTAGATTGTTTCAACTCTTTAAATATTCTTGAATTGTTTTTATGTTTTAGGAGCACTGCCCGGGTTAGGTGGAGTGGTATTGGCTCATTACGTGTTCTTACTTGAGTTACTAGTTTGTTGTACTTGATTGTTGTCTATCTTTGTGTTTGTTGATTAAGTAAGTTGATATTAGTTTAAAAAGGTTAGAATCAGACTCCTGTGTAAAGACTTGTCCTGGCACCTTGAGTGACGAACCAGGACTTTGGATCACTGACACGGCTTCGTCTGTCTAGGATTATGTTTTACCTCTAGTATCAAAATTGACTTATGGCATAGTAGGTTATGACACCCTTCAGATCAGGCTATTAAAAGGTTTAAGAGAAAGTTAAACCTAAACTTACCTGATAAACATGAAACTCCATGTGAATTGTGTCTTAAGGCTAAGCAGCATAGAGAACCTTTCCCATTTAGTGATCATAGATCATCTGAATTGGGAGAGGTTATTCATCTAGATGTTTGGGGTCCATATAGGATAAGTAGTAGAAAATGATTCAAGTACCTCCTCACTATAGTTGATCATTTTTCTAGAGTTGTATGGGTGTGCTTAATGAAGTCTTAAACTGAAGTGTTTTCAAATGTATAAGATTTTTACAATATAATTGAAACACAGTTTAAAAAGAAAGTGTTTTAGAACAAACAATAGAACTGAGTTTGTAAATAATCAATTTGATAATTTTTGTAAAACAAAAGGAATTGTACATCAAACTTCATGCACTTATACACCTTAACAAAATGGCATAGTAGAGAGGAAGCATAGACATCTGCTGAATGTTGCTAAGTCACTCCTTTTTCAAAGTAATGTACCTATTAAGTTTTGGTCAGATTATGTATTAACTATTGCTTATTTAATCAATAGGATTCCTTCATTAGTCCTAGATTGTAAGACTCCTTATGAGGTAGTGTATGGGTTTGAACCTTTTTTAGACTATTTAAAACTATTTGGGTGTTTGTGTTTTTGTACCATTTTAAAAAATTTTGATAAACTAAGTAGTAGATCAGATAAATGTGTCTTTTGGGGAGATTCCATAGAAAAAAGGGTTATAAAGTTTTCAGTATAAATGATAAAGAAACTTATTTTTCAAGGGATGTGAAGTTTTTTGAAACAGTTTTTACTTTTAAGGAGAAATCTATGTGAAAAGAATTTGATGAAACAAATGTTTTTGAAATAACAAATTTAATTGTTATTGATAATTATGAAAACAAAACCCTAAATCAGTTAGAAATTCCCAATGATGATAAAAATGGTCAAAATAAAGAAACAGACACACATGGGTCTCAACAGTCTGAGTATGTTGGTGACAATCCTGATGAATTGGCTCAACATGATTCTAAAGGATCTGAGCAACCCAGTGATTATACGAGCAGACCTGAAAGGGCTGAGTGTGTGATACCTATTCATGAAATAAACCAAAATTTCGAGGGAAATCTACATGATCAGTTATATATTCAAGCCATACCTAGAAGGCCTATTAGAGGGACAGTCTTGCCTAGGAATCTGAATGATTATGTCTTAGATGGAAAAGTCAAATATGGGATACAAAAAGTGGTTAACTATGCTAGGTTGTCCTTTGAAACTAAATGTTTTGTTACATCCTTAAATAAAGGGTATGAACCACAAAGTTTCAATGAAGCTGTTCAGGATAGTAAATGGATAACAGCTATGAATGAGGAAATTGAAGCTTTAAATAGAAATGACACATGGGAACTAGTTGAGTTACCTATAGGTAGGAGTCTAGTGGGGTGTAAATGGGTATATCAAATCAAATATAAGTCATCATGAGAAATAGAAAGATACAAGGCTAGGTTGGTTGCAAAAGGTTATAGTCAAAAGTAGGGCATTGACTTTGAAGAAACCTTTTCCCTTTAGTTAAACTTGTAACACTTAGAAATGTTTTAACTTTACCAGTTGAGTTTAACTTGGAATTGTATCAACTTGATGTGAATAATGCATTTCTTTATGGAGATTTACATGAAGAAGTGTATATGGCATTGCCTGATGGATATTTTTCTAAAGATGAAACAAGAGTTTGTAAATTAAAGAAGTCATTATATGGCTCGAAACAAGCCCCAGAATGCGGAATGAAAAACTGGTTGGAGTTTTAACTGATTTAGGATTCTCACAAAGTAAGTGATTATTCTTTATTTTACAGTTTCAAAAATTCTAAATGTGACACCAGTCAACGATCCAGGTCAACATCCGTACGCATTTTACTTATTATTGTCATTTCATGTGCATAATTAGAGATTTTGCACACACTATACCCCCCCTCGTCTGGTGAAGCACACGTTATTGAGGAAACTCGATAAATCACTCGTTTATGCATACAACACCCGAACCATACAAAAACAATTGGCGTTGAACAGACAACACAAATGTACAGAACAACAATATATGTGTCAGTACCTAGGTAGAGAGTTACACAAATCCACCCAAGCCGAATAATCACAAAAGTGTTTCATGAGGATACCATCCACACGACTCATGAAGCAAACGCATGTTATCATTCGACATTAAAGCTCCATAACATATGATAACACCCTATTAACACATATATATGTGTTTGTACTATAACCAAATAACTTGTGGACACGGAAACTTGATAAGGTGATACGTGTTAATATCGTCATCGCTTACCATGAAATCTAACTGAACACATGACAATATGGTTGCCTAAATAGATATTTCTATATCATGGGTGACTAGAGTTTATCAAACAAACAAGCTAGACGTTATATAAGTATATAATCGGACACCTATATGTGTATATCGGACACCTATATGTGTACATATATTGAGTAGCCCTCACGATCCCATTACCATTCTCACAAGCACATCCCATGATAAGTGAAAAGGTCTATAACCAAGTGAACTTATCCTTGATTTCAACAACACAATAACTATACACACACACATATCCACAACAACATATATATACATACACTCACATGTCATGTCCCTTTCCTACAATCTTTGGAACCTTCCCTTTGTTTTCTTCTTCGGCCGAGACACTAACCAAGGGACTCTTATGGGTCTTTGTCAATGGAAAGTCCAAACTATACATGTATAAGGGAAAATCCATCATCACACACCATGAGATTTACTAGTGAAGCTTCCTAATTTGGATGGACAACTAATCGGCCAATGCCAATGCAACAAGAAGTATGATGATCTAAGAAAAGACAACAAACAAGATCCCATGATAATGACTTCACTAAGATTGACAACCACACAAACCTTTCCATGCTTATACTAAACAAGGAATCAACCAAGGAATTACCTTCTTCCAACACATGACCCTTTATCCTCCTTGTTTATAACCTTATAATCGGCTAGAAAGCACAAGAGGAAGAATGGCACAAACTCTTACACCAAATAGGGAACAAGACAAAGATGATGATCCTACTTCTAAGATGAGTCACTCTACTTCTTTGGATAATCGGACAACCATCAAGGGAAGCAAGGAAGCATTGAGTTGTCATTATCATCACTAATCCATGATATCTTACCCAAAACACAACACAAAACAAGAGTGGAAGACTTACCACATTTGAATGTTGTCTTCATTCAACCGGCCACTATATAAGGAAAAGCAACCATTGTGATTTATCCCACACCAAATCTTGACTCACTCACTCACACCTTTGCACTACCTCTCGGCCCTAACGACACCACAACCGAAGTACAAGACGAGCTCTAGAGGAGGATCAAGGTACAAGGTCCAATCAGCCTACATTGTCTCGATTAGGTATGATGTCTTGCCATTGTGTTCTTTTAAGACCTCTAATCACTCGGCTTAGTTAATGCCCGACCATTCAACCCTTGATCTAGTATGATCGACCACTCACACACATGAGTTTTATAAACATTGTTCATTTATCATTGTTTCAACTATTTAAGATCACATCATCAAGTTACCACCTCTACATTTTGTCAATCGGCCCTAATAGTACATCCATAGCTTGAATAATGTTTTGGGATCAAACCACGACCTAAATAATCACACTAAGAACCGGTTTTTATAAACAAAACTTGCTTAATACACACTTAAAGCTAAGGTTCATTTTTGGAAGTAACTATAATTGGCGTTTGTCAAAAACTTCAATGGTGCCTTGGCAAGCATGGATCAACTTATTTAGATCCACTAAATGATCGATTTCAAGGCCCATCTTAGTGTATAGTTTTGGCTATCATACCCTAACATATGTTAACTAGACTATAACACATGTTAACACTAGTTTGAATATTGTAAAAGCCTAAACATGTGTTAAAATGATCGATTTGTTATAAACCAACCACACATGTTAGATTGGGAACAACTTATAGCCCATGACAACATCTGGGGCCCGTTCTGTCCACAATAATTGACACTTCAAAACACCGGGGTTTCCAGACCCGTACCCTTTACAAGTACATTTAAATCAATTATAAATCATCACATGCACAAAAATATGGCCCACACACACTAAAACCAGGGTCCACAAATGTCGGGTGAACAACTTGTATATGATAAACAACAAGAACATACCATTTACCATGCTCTTGATAATCATAGGCCAATCATCGTCTGGACGATAATTACCTCACATCACAGCTTCACCAGACCACACATGTCACTACCAGGTGAGTTTCACGGCCCCATTTTACTATTTCTATATTTTGGGGAACAAACATGCTACACCTCTAGTACAAATATCATTTTGTGTGTTAATTCTATCGTGACTATTATGTGGAACATGAGACATTTGGTTCATGAGCTCAACAGTCCTCGTACTTATATTATACTGTAACCATTAGCTATCGAAATCCATGGAACACTTTAATAGATCTATGGGGTTGCCACCCCCACTCTTGGTTAGTCACACTAACCGGTTACATACGAAAGAGTGTTAGTATTCTACCATACATACATTGTCTTTAGTGTACAATGCGCGAGGCACAACAGTCAGAGGTTTGGTTACGAGACTCATGGTTTGAACAGTACTTATTCGCTTAGCTAGTCTATGATTGGTCATACACGAATTACACGAGCACTTTACTTAGTACATTTAAACATGTGAACTCACCAACATTATTGTTGACAAATCTTTTATGCATGTTTTTTAGGTAATTGACGATGAGAAGCGGGTACTTGGGATAGGGGTTCGAGCTGGCACCTAGTGGTACCATCAAGATTGGGTCTTGTCAGTCATGTGTTATCTCAGTGGTTGAGTCATGCGTTTTCAGACAATTTGCTATTTTAGACAATGTTGTTTTAATTTGAATAATTTATGACATCATCCATCCCTAGATGGTATCTATTTTAAATAAATCTATGTGTTGCTTGAACCTTATGCTTGAAAAACTTTTGAAGTCGCATCCCCATGTTTCTGCCTTGGCGGGGTATAACACTAAAACTGTTTTTATGTTGGTTTATGTGGATGATATTGTTGTGACTGGGAATGATGTAAATGAAATAATTAGAATTAAGGAATGTTTAAAATCCAAGTTTCTAATTAAAGATTTAGGTGAGCTAAAATATTTTTTAGGTATTGGGGTTCTATAAACTGAGAATGGTATTTGTTTATCACAAAGAAAGTATTGTTTGGAACTTTTGAGTGAATATGGAATGACTGCTTGTAAACCAGTCAATAAGCCCATAGAACAACATCATGTGATTACTCATTTTTTGTAAAAATAATGACAAGGTTTTGTCAAATATTACTGGATACCAAAAATTGGTTTGAAAACTGATCTATTTAGCTCACACTAGACCTTATATATCATATGCAGTTCATTTTCTTAGTCAATATATGCATAAACCAACAGAAGGTCTTTTGAAACTTGCATGAAGACTTTTAAGGTACTTAAAACAGTCCCCAGGAAAAGGTCTTTTATTTGAAAAAACTGGTAATATGTTGATTAGAGCATATTCAGATTCTGATTGGGCTAAATGCCTAGAAACCAGAAAGTATATCACTGGTTTCTGCATTTTTTTGGGTAAAAACTTGATTTCCTGGAAAAGTAAGAAACAAGAAACTATTTCTAGATCATCAGCTGAGGTTGAATTTAGGTCTATGTGTGCAACAACTTGTGAGTTAATATGGTTGGTTCATGTTTGTGAAGAATTGAATCAAAAGGTTGTTTTACCAATAGAATTATTTTGTGATAGTTCTTCTAATTTGGCGATTGCAACTAATCCTTGGATTTTTGAAAGAACTAAACATTTTGAGTTAGATCTCTTGTTTTTAAGAGATCATGTGTCCAAGGGAGTCATTAAGACTATTAAGTTGGATACTAAACATTAGGTTAGTGATATTATGACAAAGGGGTTGTTGTCAAGAAAACATGAGGAGTTGTGTGAACAATTAATCCTATTTGACCCATTTGGATTATCAAATTGAGGGGGGTTGTTAAAAGTGGTGGTACAATTTAATACATCAATGGGTCATGGTTATGGGTTTGGGTTGGTTGTTTTTGTTGTGTGAACATTTATTTTAATATGTTGCATAAGAAGTCTTTTGTAGGTAATATTATAAAAGATTGCAGATTGTTGAGTACCAGTCCAGTTCGTGTGTAGCAGCCAAGTTCGTGATAATATTATAAAAGGCTGAATAATGAAGTAGCCCAGTTGGCCTATGGCCCAGGTCTGTCTCAGTTTGTAATTGGTGATGCGGCAATCCATGTCAAAGAAGCACAACTAATTTCAGCCTTTGGATCTGATTGTTTATGACCATTGATCTGATTAGAAGAAACACACATTTGCATCTATAAATACTTGCTAAACTCGTCACTTACCATTTTTAGATCTTCGTTTGTTTTTTTCTCTCTTTTGTTCTCTTAGATTAGCAATTAGGGTTTATACATAGATTCACCTTGAATCTGTTAGGCTTTAATCTGGTGTTGATCTTTGTTGTGAGAGTTTGTTTATAGAGAGAGTTGTTTTTGTACAGATCTAGAAGTCGGTTTCTAGATCTAGGGTTTCTTTGTATCTTTTCTTGTTTCAGTAATAAAATTCTTGTTTTCAGTTCTATACTCTTGATTCATGTTTTATAACACGATTACCACATACATTTTGTAGGGACAGACATGTTTTTGATACCGACTGAATATATCGGTATTTGGCTTTTATGTTTTCGGTTTCGGTACCCTCTGGTTTCAGTATTTTCAATGTCACCGGTATCAATGGGAAACGAACCAACAAAATTGGTATGGTATTTGGTTTAAATTTTTACTCGTTTTCAATTTTGATATCTATTATACAATTTAATATTTTTATACAATACCAATCTCATTCCTAAATTTTCTTTGATACGAATTGGGTTTTTTAATGTTTAACTATGTTATATATATTTGTTTTCTAACTAGTATTTTGACCCATCGCATGTTGCGGCGACATTGATACTTAAAGTAACCCGAATTTATATCGCCAAATATTTGCCACGGCTCATTTTTGAACAATATTTGCATTAAATGTAGGTCTGCTAAGAATGTACATAAAAATAAGCACATTAAACTCAACCCGGGAACGGGGGGTGTGAAAATTATGTTTTACAAAGTTTTCAGAAAGATGAGTGGGTGTTAGTGAAAGTGCAGAAAGTTGAGGGGTTGAGGTACACAAAGAGGGAAAAAACAATATATATAAAAATAAGCAACTCGTTACAGGACATTCTACATTTCTAAATGTAAACAAAATAACATATTTATGACGATACATGTGGAATTCAGAATAACATTATGCTTAGAAAAAAAAAACAATGACAAAAATAACTGAAAGGAAAACAAACTAAACTTTCAAGGTCTATATTTTTTTTACGGCAATGATAAATAACTAGGATTTAATTTACAACGCGTTGCGGCGCGTAAAACCGAATCCTTTTTAGTTTGATAATATGTTGTCTGTACTTTGATTACATCGAAACTCGACATAACAACCGGTATAGGATACCTAAAATACTACTGTTAGCAACCGAAAGAAAAAACTAAAAAAATAAAGTAGTAGTATAAGCAAAATGATATGAAAATTTACATCAAATGTAAACCAACTGAAAATGTACATAATAAAAGCGAAAACGTATTATATCGGACCTAACTCATTTCGGAAACAAATTACGTCAAAACATAAACCAGCTTAAATTTACGCCGACATATACATAAAAAATCAAAACAAAACTTGAATCTTTAGAAACACGAAAGGATAAAAATAACATTATACAAAGTTTTTAGAAGATTGAGGGTTGTAGTTGTCAATAACGAAAATAGTATAAAATATTATTGTAGTATTGTAGCTACTATAATTACTAGAAGAGGATACGTAAATACGATACCGTTAATAACATAAAGAAAAAGCTAAAAGTGTACAGTGGTAGTACAATCAAAACATTATGAAAATTTACATGAAACTTAAACCAACTGAAAACGTATATAAAAATAAGAACGAAAACGTATTATAACTAACCTGGCTCATTTATGGGGAAAATTGATGTCAAACGTAAACCAGCCAATTTATACTAACAACTGCATAAAAAACAAAACTTGAAACTTTAGACACACGAAAGGGTAAAAATAACATTATACAAAGTTGTCAGAGTGTTGAAGGTTTTAGCCGTCAATGCCGAAATATTATAAAAAAAACATATGAAAAATATGTAGTATTGTAGCTACCTGAAGAGTGTCACACCCTCAAATTTCCACTGCGGAGTTTACACCGCGAGGCACGTGACATACCAGGATCCCCATAACCATTAGTTACAAGAACGACTCTAAATGCCCAAACCATTTAGTTCGTTTTCAAAAATCAAGTTTAATGTTTAACCAAAAAGTTTAGAGTATTGCGGAAGCGTAAAGAGAGTATCAAAGTAAAACATACTGCGCAAAACACCGCGCCCAAAAAACAGAGTAATCTAAATAAACCAAAATAAGTTTTATTAATGTCTAAATCCAATGACACCAATGATGCATGCCCTAACGTGCTCCGTACCTAGCGACCTGCAAAAGCATGCTAGCGCGTGTCAACATAAAGTTGGTGAGTTCACAAAGTAAAGTAAATGAGTAAGTAAATGCATAGGTTTCTAAAACCACATAACCAGTAACCAAAACCAAGAACCACTAGTTCAGCGTATGCCAAGGGTAGCTAACCCATTCATGATAACTAAATAATGATATACCGAACTACTATTTAAATGATGCACTCACCCCGTGAGTTGGTTTTTGCCTCCCATCGTTGCCTATCAACAATGATAAAATCTAAGGTCGTAGTTCACTCCCGGATCCCGGCACGGTGTGAGGTTTGTCAAACCTAATAGCGCTATCAACTAGTAACCCGCTTGCCATAACCCGACAACTCATTCGGTAGATAGTGAAGGACTTCCGTGATAGAATGCAGTTTAGTTCATCAAGGACAAAAAGATGTGAAACTAGTAAAAACCCGATTTCTTCCAGAAATCATCGCATCCTAAAACCCGGGATAAAACAGTAGCCCCAAACCTGGACTAGAAAAGTTAAGTAAGTTGTCCCCCCGAGACCATTCTTTTGAGAAAAAGAGTAGTGAAACTCACCTTAGGTTGCAAGCTATAAATCCAAACTTCGCAAATAAGGACGTGCTACCGACTCCCTATTACATGTGTCACTAAGTGAGTATATTGGTATAATCAATACACCATATAACCTGTTTGTCCAAGACGTTTTAAAATGCAAAACCGTGTGAGTGACACCTAGTGTTTCTATATGCACAAGTAAACCCTACGAACCCGTTGGTGAACGTTATGATTAATATCAGTCACACACTTGATATAAATCTCATATAAGTGCGCATACAAGTTCATGTTAATAACAAGCCATATTGGACTCCAACTAGACACATAAGCCTACAATACATAATCTGTGTTTTTAGGACAGATTATGCGCCATGAAAACCAATTTATTAAAACTACTTATCCAATGAGTTAGAATCCCAAAAATTTACTGAATATTCTAGGGAGTCTACCGGTCAATTATATATTTTTATTTCAGGATAAAACCATACACAAAAATTATGAAATATCGTACAATACAGCTAGGTCCAGAAAATACTCATAACAGATCAGTTTAGTAAAAAAATTCCCAAAAATTGTGTATTCATCCAAACGGGATTTATCCACTTGAAAAAGCCAAGCTTTACCAATGTTGACCTACTGTCCAAATTTCATAACCTAACTCTTTGTAAAACTTAAGTTATGGTCGTTTAAAGTTGACCCAAAATATTAATCCGAAAATCTGATTAGACCTTTAATCAAAGAAAATTCCAAAAACATATCAAACGACATCCAAATCAGATGATTTTGCCCATTACGAAAAGCTAAGACCTTGTACAACATGTTCATGGAAAGAAGTCATCAAAACAATCACTTGAATGCCATTTTACAGACTCTGCAAGTCGACCTAAACAATCTGTCCAGATTTTAAACATGCATAAACCCTAGTTACAATCAATCATCTATGCATATAATCGATCAATAACACCCAACAATCATCATACAATATCAATAAGACATAACCTGATCAAAACCTTGCAAGATACATATTAAACATCATCAATCATAAACCCTAGAAGTCTAACACATCAAGAACATGCAATATTATGTTTAACCCATTAAACCTTTATAAACCTCAAGTTTTAATCTTTATGAAAACATTTCAGACCTGGACAAACTTTGTTATGATGTTTAAAAACATATTAAAGAAGATTAAAACACAAGAGATTGAATGTTATACCAAAGGCACTTCAAGATCACCAACCGAAGCCTTCTACGCCTCCCGAATGATGTTCTTGAGCTTTAGCAGGTGTTAGGAGATGTATTTTTCGTATGAGACATGTTAGGGACGATTAGGGTTAAGGTTATGAGGTACTTGGGGCTTAAGATTGCTTAAATAAGTGTTTAAAGTCGGTTTAGACGCGCAGACCCAGTGAGCGAGTCGTTCGGATTGAGTGAGCGGACCGCTCACTCATCCGGGGTCCGTTTCGCGTGGTCTGGTCCAATGTATTGCATGTTTTCTTCGATGTTTTCGCTATTTTGGACCATATCAAGCATAACCCCATGTATTTAGACCCCAACCCTCCTAACGGTTCATCGATTACGGTTTTTAATAACGCGTTTACTTTATGTTCACGTAATCATATACAGTTTACACATAGATTCACAGAAACACGTAATTGCAATCAATATCAATCAATTAATACACAATTATCTAATTTCACAATTCACCAACGTCCGGGGTTCGATACTCGTGTATGTAGTTTGGTAATTCCCCGAATCACCACTACATGCAGTTATTAACCTATAATTGTGCAACGTGTGACTTATCTAGCTAACCCTAGTTAAGTACAATGCAAGGAATGTAAATACAGGTAACTAGAGTTTAGTTAAAGTAAGAACCTGAAATTGCGGGGTATCACATCATCCCTGTTTTGGTCAAAAATTACTAAGTAGAGATAATTTTGTTTTCCAAATTAGAAAAAGTGAGGTAGAGTGCTATTAGTGTTGAACAGATTTATAAATTAGTCATATTCTGGAAATGGTGTGTCAGGATACTAAAGAAGCAAATATATGACAACTATGCTCGGGATGGCAAAGGTGAAATTCAGGATGGACAGTTATATCCTAAGGATGTAACTGTTGGTAGATTGTTGATATAGGTTAAGATTGATGAATGTAAATGCAATGCAACAAAAGAACAACACTCGATGTACGAGGAAAGCCCTTGATCAGTTGTAGATCGCCGGCATAAAACCTCGGGAGGAGACTAGGCCCCTGCCTTGTTTGTTAATATTAAAATGGTAAAAATGTTACAACTTTGGATGAATGATTGGACGAGTGTACTAAGATTACAATGATTTGTGTGAGTGTTCTCTGAATAGCAGAGTGTGTGTGAAGTTCAAGTGATAATAATGTGTCTTATACTCGTCAATCATCCCTATTTATATAGTACATGAGAATAAAGAAAGAATCCCGTGTGATCCGTTGGTCTTCAATGTTGATTAAGACTGTTTCAGGTGTATGTTGAGTAGGTTTCAACTGAATATAGTCGTTAAATAGTTGTTTCCCCTTTCTTCGCCTATATTTAATGCAAGACTGTTACGGGTTTGACTTCTTCCTTGAGCTTGGACTTGGCTTGCAAGTATTTTATCTTTATTCTTGATTTCCTTGACTGATTGTTGACAAATCGACGTTGGAGAACAGTTACGAGTCCGTGTTGTACCTACAATTATATCATGTAATGATAAGTCGTTAGTCTATCCTCAGCATGTGCACATGCTGAGGTATAGTTACATCCTGAAGTCTGTTAAATCCTTCAGCATCCTGAGGATGCTATATTAAGAATATAAGGTAAAATCATCATGAGGATTTTCACCACCAACAATCCCCAGGTTGAAAAGATTTTCGTCTTGAATTCAGCAAGTAAGCAGTAAGTTGGCGTCAAGTGAGAGAAAATTCCGAAAAATTTTCTGGGCGTCACATCATCCCCAAGTTGAAAAGAATTTCGTCCTGAAATTCAGTTCGAGTTTTCGATTACAAGCTTTGTGTTCTCCTAAAAGAGAGGTGCCAACACTGGCGTTGTTTCAATGTCGCTGCCAGATAAGATTTCCCCCACCAGAACGAGGGACACCAATCACTATCACATGCTAAGGATTTCAGTTCATGGCTGGACAACCCGTCCACGCCCATGATGATGTCAGAGCTACGAAAGACAGTTGGGATGATGAGATTGATACCTAATGGTTAGTTAAACCCTATGGGTTTCTATTCTTAATAGAGCTAGGTAACTTCGACAAGCTTACCATCAGTTAGTTCTATGGTGTGTTTGAATTTAGAGAGAGTTGGGTCTAACCCTAGAGTTGCGCTAAGGTCCAAAGGCACATGCTCAATCAGCATTGACGTGTGCGTAACTATACATATTTTACAATGGATTTTAACACACGTTTTGCTTTAATATTTATAAAAATGGTTTCGACCTTCATATTAAAACACACACACTAGGGCAAGTGTACCCTGTCATATATGTAGTAAGTACAGATAAGAACCAAGTATCGATCCATGGACGCGCGCGGAGCAATGGTACTAAAACTCTATCCCCGATTCACCAGTAGGTAAAAGATAAGTTTGAGTTTTTGTTTAAAACTAAATTAATTCTAAAACATGTAAATAACATATATAAGACTCCAAATAGAAAATATAACTATAAACACAACCCTAGCATGTCATCTACAAATCATATAAAACACAGGCGTGTGATCAACATTCCCATTTTCCGACAGTTAGTGTCCCTCTCGGGCATCCTAACATGACAACTATACAGAAAGCTAACACGAATACACACGTTAACCACTTCAAGTTGTTCATTAGCGAGCAGCTGATATAATCTCATGTGGATCTTTTAAATAAAGGTTAGTATCACCTTTCGGGAGTCCTCAACCGCACTAGTTCAGGAAAGCAATATCGAGTACACAATACGACCACCTAGACTAGCATAAAGTAGAGCATTTCACAACCTATTCCATTTTACCAACTTTGAACACAAATCTACTAAGATCGCTATTTTTACCAAAATAACTAACAAAGATATTTAACCGTGTCAAAGATTGGTAACAACACCATTAAGCTTTTAAAACTCTTTTACGTGCCGGTAAACATTCATAATCATTATTCAAGCGACTTTAACCAAACCAATACCCGGTTACAGTTTCATGGTGTAAACTTTATCAACAAGTTAACTAGTTTACTACCGGACGATTAAACGGACGGTTTCTTCAACATTTAATCCGCCTAACACATTCGACAATCATCAAAGTCACTAAAACATAATCACAAATCCAACAACAATGAAACAAGGTTGCACTATGATCATCAAGATCCAAACATGAAAAACGCCAAATTCATACAAAACGCGATTTCATACAAACGATTGTTTTAACTACAAACGATTACTAGATATTATCCGTAGACTATATTACAATACATAAACGACACAAACAAGCCAAAATATTCAGATTTGAACAAACTTAGAGTTTATAGATCAAACCATAAATCTTGAATGTGAAGGATTGGATGATGTTAGACGATTAGGATGAGATCCCGAGCTTGTAAAACGCCTATCCAGCAGCTTGATCAGTCCAGAAAATCGCCCCAAAGTTGTCTCCAAAACCCAATCATTTCAACAGTGGGCAAAGCTCTGTATTTATGGCTGTTTCGAAGGTGTGCACGGCCTGGTGCACGGCCGTGCGCCTGGCCGTGCACTGCTGCTTTGTTGACTTGACGTGCAAGTGGGCTAGTGGGCAAGTGGCTGGTGTGCTCCTGAAAATATCTTGTGTTGGCACGGGGGTGCCAACATTGTGCACGGCCGTGCACCTGGGTGTGCACTGCCTGTGCACCTGGGTGTGCAGTGCCTGTTCCCGAGCTGACTTGACCCGCACGGGGGTGCACAGATTTGGCACCCCCGTGCACAACCTCCAGATTTGGGCAATTTTGTAGAAGTTGTCCGTCTTGTCCGTTTTTAGCCCGGTTTCTTCGACTTTGTCTTCGAGGCGCCGTTTAAGACCTGAAATAAATATATAAAGCGATTAAGCACCAATTTCGTGCAATTAGGGTCGAAAACGCGTATTTTGGGAGTTTAATCGGGGATTTAAATATGTATATTTTAACGTATATCAAGCATCAAAATCAAATAGGACATTAGCAAGTTACTTATTCATAAAGAACATGCCCGTCACGCGTTGTTGTCATCATTGTCCTCGTTGTTGTTCTTACCGTTGTTGTTGTCACCATTGAGCTGGGGACAATCCCTTTTGAAATGGGTTTCACTTCCACACTGAAAAACATCCTTTTCCAGTATTTTGATGACTCTGCTGTTGCTGCTGATTCTTTGGGAATTAAGCACGATAGTCCTTAGCTGCATGACCAGCTTTTCTGCATCGTTCACACTTTCCGTCCTCACATGGTCCAGAATGATGATAGTTGCACTGTTCACACTTTGGGTGCCTCCCCTTGTAAGTACCCTAGTTATTGTCAGAAGGGGTCTGGTTGTTGTTTTCGTTTGTATATGACCTCTTCCGCTGCTGCTGACTGTCGCCACCACTTGAGACCTTGCCCGAGCCATCTTCCCATTTCCGCTTGTTATCTTTAGTGGTAGACGATGAGGTACCCCGTGGGGGCAAGATTCCTTCTTCCACCTTCTGATCCGTTAACTGGTGGGCCAAACGAATGACCTTCTGAATGTTATTCAGGTTAGCAGCAGTGACCATTCCTTTAATTTGGGGCACCAAACACTTAATATACAACTCGATTCGTTTGTAGGGCGGAGTGGAGTAGTTAGGGCACATTGTCGCCAGCTCATGCGACCTAGTAGTACAGCTCTCAATCTCCGACCCCACCATCTTCAAGTTGAGGTACTCTGTCTCCAATATCTGAATCTCATCCCGAGGAAAATACTCCTCTTTCATCAGTTCCTTAAAATCTGCCCAGGGTGTAGCATTGGCCACATCAATTCCTAACATCTGCACTTGAGCATTCCACCAAGATAATGCCGCATTTTCAAGTGTAGCAGTGGCGTACTTAACCCTTTCAGCTGGCGGGCAGTTACACCTTATTGAAGATAACCTTATTGGTCATATTTGAGACAGTAACTAAGGATTATATCAAGATAAATGAATACAAATGTGTGGATGCGATACCTAACATCCAACATTGTGTCTTAGAAGTACACAATTTTATAAACCAAGAATGTCGATCAGAAGAATATACTCTTTTAATTTTTTATAAAATAGTTGAGGTTTATAAACAACTCATAAAAACACTTGTAAATTAGAAAACGTACAAGAGTTTATATTCACTACAAAGTACAAACTTCTCTCTACAACTTAGAGAGTATATATGATGTAGATAGTTATTATGGTCGATGCTTGGTCTTACTATGACACCGACTATGCCCAAATGCCCAATTCTGTGAATCCAAGCTTTGCTGGAATCTTAGTCGGCAACTAAAAGAGCCGGACCGACTAAGATATAGCCGGTTCTTTTGGCCACATGCTAAGATTTAGCCTGGCTTTCTTTTCCTCTCCTTAGTCATCAACTTAGATCTAATAGATATTTCACGTGTAATTATTAGATTGACTAAAGCCATTGATTTTTGTGCCAGCTAACTTCAAGCCTCCTTCCTTAGTCGACTTTGATTATTTGGTGTTTTCTGATTGGTTTTATATGTCTAAAATTTTAAAGTCGATATCTATTTTGGTAAGTTCTCATTGCTGATTCTCTCTAACTAGCTTGATAATCCAATCGATCATACAATCAACTAATTAATGCATATAACTTCATGTATAAATAAAAATTCCAGTCATTGATATTTTAACTGAAAATGAATTCTTAAGATCCTAAGCTCAACATAGAATCCAAAACCAGCAGCAAAAACCAGAAATGTTGAAAAACCTTAAAGATGTATAAAACTATAAACTCAACAACTGCTATCAGCTTCGTTCCATGTTCGAAAGACCTGCATAATATCTTCAAGGGAATGTTCTGCTTCTGAAACCAGTGTTATTGCTTCTAATACTCGTTTTTGGCATTCCTGAATCTGAAATATACAAGTTATGTATTCATCTCCATTATATATATATATATATATATATTGAATAAATAATACATTCCAAATATTTATATAAGCAACCGAAATTAGGGTTGTAAAATAAATTCACACAAAGATATACATGATAGATCGATCTCACTTCTTGTATCATGTTTCGTGCACCAAAAAGTTTGTATATGTTAATGTTGCAAGAAAATAAATAAATAAAAAAATGTTAACACTATAAACAAAACAAAAGATTTGAGGCACCTTAATCCGTAGACAATTTATCGGTGAATGATCTTCAAATATGACTATTTGTGATATATGACGTGATCTATTGCAGTGACGAATCCAGAAATGATATCCAGGGGTTCCTTTCATATATTTTCAATATTTTTTTTAATTTTTTCCACTAAAATTTTCAAAATTTTTTTCTAAATCGACGGGCTAGGAACCCCCGAAACCCCCTGGATCCGTCACTGATCTATTGGTTTAACGATAACCAACCATTTTATCTAATGTAACTTTACATTTTTTTAATTAAAGTAACTTTTTCCAATTAGTTCTAATACAAACTAACTTCCATATCAGAAAACTATTACAAGGAATCTTAATTCTAAATTACAAGTAACTTTACACTTTTTTGTCAATGAAAATTTGAATATGTATATTATGATTAAAAAAAATTATTAAATAATTAATACTTAAAAAAAATTCTAATTCTAAGCAAGATATATAAGAGAATCAACTGAATGTTTATGTTATAAAGTTTAGATATTTACATAACTTTTAATAGTTATAACAAAATTATTTACATATTTGAACACCAACAGTAACTAGGAAACAAACCTCGGCAACCCTCGTATTATGATGAACGAGCTCTTGTTTCATCTTCTCGATTTCAGTTTCTTTCTGCGCAAGTTTCTGTGTAATTAAAATGAAATTAATAGTGAGATAAAATCCTAATAATTATAATTAATTATATGGTAAATAAATAAGAAATAAACCTCCTCAGCTCTAGTTTTATAGTGATTGAGCTCTTGTTTCATCTTCTTGATTTCAGTTTCATGTTGAACAACTCTCTATGTAACAAAAATTCATTTAATGATAATATACTTACTATTATTATATGGTAAAATAAATGAAAAAAAAAACAATTGACTCATCAGTCGATAATAATACGAACATATATGATCAATATATGCATGATATTCATTTTCACGTTGGTGGCCAAGAACAATCATTGTCTAACGAAAAAGTAACTTTGTTTGCCCCTAACGAACAACTAAGTTGTAAACCGACGAACTTGCTCATTCATTAGAGTAAGATTGCCTCTGACAAGAAACTCACGTTATAAGTGTCAATGGTCACGTTGTCAGTAGGGATTATATTATTGTACAATAGAATTAATGATTAATAGTTTGGGTTATTTAAATTCAATTGCCGATTGCATCTTGATACGATGGCATGATCAAGTGTGTGCGATGTTAAAAATAATAAAAATCCAATTCATCGATCTAAATATAAAACAAACCTCCGCATCTCTCGTTACAAGCTGACTGATAACTAGTTTCATCTTCTTGGTTTCAGCTTCTGGTTGCACCACTCGATGCATAGTTTTGCGCAACGAATCGACTAAATTCCTACGCCCATCTTTGTTTGGCGATTCATCTACCAAACCAGACAACAAATCCTTCCATCCGCTACCATTATTTGTATTTGCAGTAGCATTGCCACCATTGTGACTACATTTGATAGCGAATGAACCAGGCGTTAAAGACGACAATTTAAACGGACAAGTGCTAAAGTTAACCGAAGTTTTCGTCGAAGATGGTGCTGGAGAATAAACGAATGTAGGACATGAAAGCTGAGCGGTCACCATGTTAAAATAAGAAGACCGTATACGAGGAACTGGTCAACGTGTAACTATATAAGTCTTATGTTAACCTAACCCTAAGCATATGTTATAAATACAATTGGGCCTAATTAAGCCTCTTTCATATATTTTGGAATACTTTTCTTTCTAGAAATTAATCGTAAATAATTCACTCTTTATACGTAACTTTATAAAAAACCTTATTTTACTAATTTTATAATCATACTCTTTATACATAGCTTTATAAATTAAAGGGGAAGTTTTATAGAGTAACAGTTAGACCTGCTATGTTGTATGGGACAGACTGTTGGGCCACCAGGAAAACGCATGCACGCAAAGATGGATGTAACAGAGATGAGGATGCTAAGATGGATGTGCAGACACACAAGGTTAGACCGAGTAAGAAATGATTTTTTTGGGGAAAGGTTACGAGTGTCTAATATATCAGATAAGATACAAGAGAGAGAATTGAGATGGTTTGGGCACGTGAAAAGGAGGCATACAACATCGCTAATTAGAGCAATAGAAACACTCATCGTAGAGGGGAGGAGAAGTAGAGGCATACTCAAATTGACTTGGGATGAGCGAAATAGGAAAGATTTACTAGAGTTGCACCTCTCTGAGGACATGCTCCATGATAGGAGTTTGTGAAGACGTAAGAATAAGATAAAAGACTTTTAGGGGAGGGTACAATTGTTGTTTTCATTACTATTGTTAGTGGTGTTGTTGTTGTTGCATTTCTAGTCTTAGAGATAAAGGTAAGGCTTGCCTACATCCCACCCTTCTCAGACCTTGCTACTAGCTTTGCTATTTGTGAGATTTTACTGGGTGTGGTTGTTGTTGTTGTTTTACTAATTTTAACGTTATTTTACTAATTTCATGAAAATAACGTTAAAACGACGGATGGTTAATCATCCATCATGTGGTGGCGTTGATAGCCAAAAGACGCAAGGGTACATCAACCAATCGGGCTTGTCTCGATTGCTAAGTGTTATTTTCCTTATGTCAAAGGCTTGATGCGATACCACTATCGAGCCGTGGGTCTCATAGGAAACAGCCTTTCTATTTCCATAGGGTAGAGGTATGGTTATCTACATCTTACCCTTCTCAGACCCGACCTTAGTTTTGCTATTGGTGAGATTAACGGAGTATGATGATGATGACGATGACGACGACATAGCTTTATAAATCTTTTACACAGAATATATTGCTATATATAATGCTTTTTTAAGGAATTATACAATTACTTCATATATTAAGTTACTAGCTTTAATCCCGGGAATGTCCCGGGGTTGAAATATCTAATATAACATAATAAAATATCTAATATGACAACATAATTAATGATTTGTCAATACATGATTAATGAATAATAATAATAATATTATTATTATTATTATTTATTTTAAATAAATTTCTGTCATAAGTTCTCATATTCAAATATAAAAAAAAAGGAATTTCTGCCTATAAGTTATGTTTATCGTTTTGATTTATTAGTAGAGTAAAATATATTTGAAAACAAAACCTCACAAAAATAGTTGTTTTTTTCTTCATTTTTTATATAGCACTATGATACTCGTTGGAAAGATAATAAAACGCTCGTTAATTTGATGTAATTTGTTTCTTTAAAAAATCTCGTATACAAAAGATATTAACGTTTAAAAGTTATGGGAGGAAACATTAGAGATAAAATTTAATTTTGTTTTTAAATTCTTATCTTTTCCTAAAATAATTATAATATATATAGATTTATTAAAAAAACTCAAAAATTAAAAAATCCTACATGATGCCACGTGGCACATTCAAGGAGGGGTTGAGGCCTCCATTGAATGCCACACCATCAAAGTTCAATTCTTTTATTATAAGTTATTATAGATTATAAATAACCATTTATATGTTTGGAAATAAATAATTACATCTTTTGTCAAAAGAATAAACTGTCATTTCCGTCCACTAGTTAATACCGTGCTTCAAGATGATTAATACCCTACTAGTTAATACCGTTGTAGATTCGTTAACTGCGTAATTACTTATCATTATCCATTCCAAAAAATATTTTCTTAAGGGAAAATCACTATTTTGGTCATGACTTTTGGGGTTTTACCAAAATAGTCAGCTCCCATCTATTTGGAGAAAAGCCTCACGGTATACAAGCCATCTCAGGCGTCTCCAAAAGGCTTCAGCGATGGACCAACAGGTGAGCAACGAATGTCCATTTATTGTTATTTATTTATTTAATAATAATAATAAGGAAACCTTTTTCTTTCTAGAGAGAGAGAGACGTATCAAGTTCAGGTCCACAAAATACGACAACGATGGCTGGTACACTTCCTGCGACCAGCATTATTGAGTTCAAGCCCACCAAAGACGAAGAATGTCTATCTTCTGCGACGACGTGAACAACAATATCGAGTTCAGGTCTACCAAAGATGATGGGAGGTACGCTTTCGGCGTCCTTCTCGACCACCCAAACCGTCTCCGCGTAAAATTAAACTTCAATCACGGTGACATCTCTGAGACGTCTGACAGGTGGTAGAGCACGTACCTGTTTTGTATTGTTACCACGAGAAACCTCACCGGAGTCACCTGAGACGCCTCGAAACCTGTGAGCTGTCTTTCCAAAGAGATGAGAGATGGTCAATTTGATTAAAAAAAAAAAAAAAAAAACCTTAGTTAATGGCCAAAATGGTGATTTTCCCTTTTAAATTTCTTACTACTATTTGTGTAATACAAGTTGGAAAACACTAAGAAAGAGAAAACAGCATAGGCATGATAATGATTGCTGATGTTGGATGGTATCCATCTTTGTAATCATTGTACCATGCTACGTTCCCATGTGCCCATGTGTTCGACTCGACAAATATGAAGATCGAGCTGTTAAAAACACACACTCACAACTATAAACTCTTTCGTACATAACTATTTGCTAATTAGTGACCCAGTTGCTTGTTGAAATTAGCGATCTGATTTTCAAAATATCAACAACAAAAAATCATCATATAAAAGGTAAGATACTACAACGTGGAAAAGATGCTCAATGTTAGGCTATTTGTATTTTTGTAATATTACAACAAAAGTTTATGTACAAAAATATTGAAACGAACTATATAAAGGATATGGATATCCTTTTAAATAGTAATTTAGCGGGAGGTCTACTTTGTGCTCAATGGATGTTTTTGTGTTCGGCTTGACGGGTGGGAAACATGCTTGTGTAGACCTCACCGGTGTATCCTCGCTTGTTGGCCTTAGAGATAGTGGGTTTGTGGCGGGCCAGGTGATGCTTAAGGCGGAATTGAAGAAAATTGAGAAGCATGCTAATTAAAGCCTGTGCAGATAATCAACATGTTCTCGTCCCTTTTGCGTTCGATACTTTTGGCTCTTTGGCCCATAAAGCTATTAGGTTCTTTGGCAGAGTGCAAGGAGTCGTACACAACAATTTCTCGACCCCTAGGAACCAGGGGTTAGTTTTCAGTAGGTTAGGTTTTACTGTTTAGAATGGAGTTGTTGCGTTGCTTATTGATCGTTTAACTGCCATCTTAAGGTAAATTTGCCCTTTTATTTAATGAAATGAAAATATGAGTTTAAAATAAATATATAAAAAACTATTAGTTCCAAACATGTAATTGCAAAACTTGTAAAGTTAAAATCATGTCTAACGTGAGTAACGTGGTCTACTCTTAAAAAGTGACATCGATTTCAAATATAAATTAATATGACAAACGTTCAAAGTATAAAAAATAAGTAAAACCAATCAAATTCCTGTGTAAGTGTAAGATCATACAAGCAAACATGGAATATCGAATGCTACGACCTTTCATCTTCTATGATCATATTATATTGTTTATGTAAGATGTAAGATAATACAAGCAAACATGGCACACCTTTTCTATCGAGCTTCCATGCCCTTGCTATGTTTTTCACTATATGTCAACGTTGTTGGACATCGAATGCGTGTTCCACATCCTTTCTTGCAGATTCCGAACTGGCTTTCCACATCGTTAGCTATTTATAGAAATAATCGTTTGTTCATGCGAACTAGAGTCCGACAAACTCATTGTCATATACGATGTCCTTCGCAAGGAGTCACGAACCAAACGATCGTGGGGAAGCTTCATGATCTCATTTTAAAGCGGCTCTTCTTGTTGTCGTCCACTCGTCCTCGAGTTCGAGCTTTCGGCGTCGTCTTCAATATAAGTGGTGCTACACCACCCGATGAAGATGATGATGAAGAAGAAAATTGAAGAGGACCACTTCGTTTCAAATATATTACACAATACTAATAAGAAATATGTAAAATAATGGTTTGGGACGGACTTTAATTGGTTAGAAAATGGTTATTTGATTCATTTATTTAATAAACTAGTTGTTAAACGACATTTTAGCTGTTGAAGGGGGAGACCACGTGAAGTTGCTCACAGTTGTGGATACCTAGGGGTGATGTATTTCACGTGTGGCCACAAAGCCACATAAGCTCACGTGTAAGTCACTTGTGACCACATCACATGGTATAAAGGATCGCTTCTCCCTATTAATCTAGCACAAATTATTAACGACATAAGTTATGGTAGCATGAACGTAGCCTCCAAAACAGACCACACATCATGCTCATGTGTAAACTACTTTTCTCCGGTTTCCTTGCCACGCTCGCCAGTCGCAAGGATTCAATAACTCTCCAACCCATACGTCATGTGTTTGCAACCACACCGGAACATCAAGAATAACTATAATGTATAATCATATGTTCTTCAGACACTACCTTAGCTTTGCTATAAGTGGGATTAACTAAGTATGATGATGTATAATCATATGTTCTGCACATGACTAGACAACAAACTACACATCTTCATTCGGAATTATGTCTTGTGAAACTAAAATACCAGAATAACTTTATTGTACTCATACACCATCCTCAATAAAATTGGTAGACATCTTTTTTTCTTATCTTAATAACAATATATGTAAATAAAACATTTTTTTTTCTACCTAATTATGAATCACATAAAAAATAGCCTAAAATTGATCTTCCCTTCTCCCATTTTTTCACATCACATAGTTCATCTCGATGATGATGGCTTCTCTAACAATCGCCATGGAGCCACACATTTGAGTGTGATTGTTAGAATTGCGTCTATGTAGTTGTCGTTTTACCTTTAGAAAAAACTAGCACAAATGTGTATACTATTTTATGGCTGTTTGGACTCACCATTATATCCGAATGCACCATTGAAGGTGTTAGAAGCACATTTAAAAGAAGCACATTTAAAAAAAAAAGAAGCACATTTAAAAGGTTTGCATCAAAACAAACAATGCCGTAACTTTCTAAATTTGTATGCATTGTTTTTAAAAGTTTGGACAGCCTAATGAAGATGGTAGAGTCATTATTATACGCATGTGCATTAAACCCATTACAACACTATAGTAACTTCCAATTTGGATGTACATTAAGGTGTTGGGTGCATCGCTACAAAAACTAGTTATACATCAACATCAAATACATTACCATAATAATAACATTGTAAATCTGAACACACCGTTGCATATTATTTAGGGTTCAGTATGCTTCCTTGAGCATCACAAACAACGGCCCTCTTTCTTTAGACACACCGTTGTATTTACGGTTTGACAGACCCGAAGTTAATGTAGCAATACTTATACCAAATTAAAAAGAATAAAATTATGATTATACCGCTTTCAAATTATTATTAAACCACATTATAATTTTATCACCTAATAATCACACCCTAGAATGAATGCTATCGACCACAACGTAGCATACACGTTTTTATTTCTTTTTCTTTTTCTTTTATTATAATAAAAACTAACGATATTTTCAATTATTTGTGGGCACATCTACACTGTTTTCTTTAATATAGTGCTTGTACAACTAATTGCCATATGTTCATTGTCAAACCAAAATTCTTTTATAATGATTTTACGCAAATAAACAAAGCTAGTTGTTCAATACCAACAAACACTAATCAATTGTTTTTTTTTTTTAAATATATACGCGATTGCTATTTTGCAATCATCCTACCAAAATATAAACTAATTCAAATCACGTATTACATCTAATGTTTTTAGAATCATACTGAATCGAACTGGTCTCCTTACCGGTTCACTAATCCGACCGTTCGGACCGAATGTCAAACTTGTCTCTTTACTGGTTCACTGATCTAACTGTTCTAATGAGATGTAAGAACTTGATAGTATCATATATATTATAAAAACTAATAAGGTAATGAAAAAAATATATTAAATGCCAGTCTAGCCCCTTTAAAAACGGGTTTCACCGCCCAACCTTCGATTCAATGCAAACCCATCCAGTACATTGACCTGGACTGGACTGGTCTAGGTCTCGGTTCCCGATCTGGGTTTCAAAACACTAACTACAAGTGTAAATGAGTCGGACCGTTCGAATGGAACTAAACTTAAATGAGCTCAAACTTTTATTTAGGCTCGTTTAACAAACAACTCCGAGATCTGGCTTAGCTCAGCTCGTTTAAACCCTCACGGCCCCACCTTTATACCCGTTACCGACACCCTTAGGCTAAAATGGCTCGTGGCCCATAGATTATTGGATCCCGTTGCTCGTTGCCGGCTGTTGATATATAAATAAGAGATTATTATTATTATTCACACACACTCTGAACACACAGATCGAAATCAAGATCAAGAACCATGGAGGTCTTCTACTGGATAGTGTTTGGAGGCTTAGCTGCCATTGTTGCAACAATGGAGTTCAGCAAGAACAATAAAGATCGCATCAATACTTCTTCTGCTTTCAATTCTTTCAAGAACAATTATCTCCTTGTCTACTCCCTCATGATGGGTATCTTTAATCTTTATTATTACAATTATTTTATTCTACATTGTTATTTTATGTGTTTGTTTGTCACTAATTGTGTGTGTGTGTGTGTGTTTTTTTGTGGTTTGGGGTTAATGAGGTTGGAATTGATATGGGTTTTTCAATATTTGTGTTGGGTGTTGATAAAGTTTGTAGCTTTATTAGATCTAGGCTGTTGATGTTGAAATTTATAGTGAATCTTTAGTAAATTAGTGATATTTACTCTTTAAGATTATTGTGTGGATCCATATTGTGTGGCTAGTATGTTTATAATAAAAATGTTGTTGACAATATTAATATTATTTGGGGCAAATATCATGGAGGTGATGATGATACTCTAATCAAGGTTTCTCGTATGCTCGATCTGCTACATTTCGTTTAAAGTTACGCGTTGTTTTGAACGTTGAGCTTGAGGGGGCATGTTTTCCGAATTTCACATCTATTGTAGCTATTGCTATTTAATTTATAATTAATCTTTAAGTTTGTTTGTTAGTCATTATAATTTTTCATTTTTTTTGAATTCTTTTGTTGATAATATTAAGCTGATTTTGGGCACGTTTCATGGTGGTTGTAGCTGGTGATTGGTTGCAGGGGCCATATGTGTACTACCTCTACACCACATACGGTTTTGGGAAAGGAGATATCGGGCAGCTATTTATCGCTGGATTTGGATCTTCCATGCTGTTTGGGACTATTGTTGGATCTTTAGCTGATAAACAGTAATTTCCTCTTTTCCTTAAACCATTTTTACTAATTTTGATCAAGTTTGTGTAATTACTATTGTAATTCTAACTCAAAATGTGATCTTTAAATACAGTGGTCGAAAAAGAGCTTCGGTTACTTACTGCATAACTTACATTTTGAGTTGCATCACCAAGCATTCACCTCAGTACAGAGTTCTGATGGTGGGGCGTATTTTGGGAGGCATTGCAACTTCTCTGCTGTTTTCGGCCTTTGAATCATGGCTCGTTGCTGAACACAACAAGGTGAGATGTGTGTTTGGATGTGCTTTTGTTGTTTGAAGTTTTAATAATTAGATAATCAGATGTTTTGAGTGTTTTGTAAAATTCCGATTATTTAATAAATCAGATAAAATGTCCAAATTCACATAAAAAAGGAGTTAAAGTACTCAATTTGGGTTTAAAAAAAGATTAAAAAAAAAGTAATTTTGTTACCCTTTATTGATAAATAATTTTATTTCACGTCGTCAGTAACCGAATTTATTTATCCAAATGATAAAAACCGATTTTCATGATTTCATTTCACAAATTATTGTATTAACTTGTTTCATAACTCAAATCGAAACATCCCTTAATACACAATTATGCTATAAGATAATATTACTTGAAATACAAGGGTAACAATATTGTAGATTTTCATGGTCATTGTTACGGTTTTTGGTTCTAACTTATCTTTGTCGCATTGTAGAGGGGTTTTGAGCAACAATGGCTGTCAATAACATTCTCCAAAGCGATATTTCTTGGAAACGGGCTCGTTGCCATATTGGCAGGTTTATTTGGGAATCTATTAGTCGGTACATTGGCTCTTGGCCCCGTGGCTCCTTTTGATGCTGCTTCCATCTTTCTTGCAATTGGCATGGCTGTCATTATATCAACTTGGACCGAAAACTATGGTGACCCATCAGAAAGCAAGGACTTAATGACCCAATTCAAAGGAGCTGCTGTCGCAATTGCAAATGGTCTCTCTCTTTCTAAATTTCCATATAAATTAGTAAATTGCTAAACTTTCATATAATATCGTTTCTTTTTTTATGATATCAGATGAAAAGATAGCATTATTGGGTGCAATTCAATCTCTATTTGAAGGTTCAATGTACACTTTTGTGTTTTTGTGGACTCCTGCTTTGAGTCCAAATGATGAAGATATTCCACATGGTTTTATTTTTGCTACTTTCATGTTATCCTCGATGTTGGGAAGTTCTTTGGCTTCTCGGCTTTTGGCCCAAGCATCAGTTAAAGTTGAAGGCTACATGCAAATCGTTTTTGTCATCTCTTCTGCATCCCTCTTGCTTCCTGTCATCACAAGCGTATGCAACACACTCTTTAAGCTAACTTATATTCATCAGAAATAGAATAATGGACGGGTCAAGATTTATAAATAGTCAAAGTTTTGAGTATGACTTAAATTACTATATTATCATTATATTTATCTAATATTTTAAAGGAAAAATGGAAATAAATAATCCCAACTATTGACTATTGGCCATTAACAGTCCCAACTACGAAAATCACCAATATTGGTCCCAACTTTCGACATATTGGAAACCAACGGACCCAGACTAACGGAGGCTAACTCCGTTAGTGTGATGCTGACATGGCATGCTTAGGTGGCAAGATGATCCTACGTGGCATCCTACGTGGCATGCCACGTGGCAAAATGATCCTATGTGGCATCCTACGTGGCAAAATAATCCTACGTGGCATGCCACGTCAGCATCACACTAACGGAGTTAGCCTCCGTTAGTTTGGGTCCGTTGGTTTCCAATATGTCGAAAGTTGGGACCAATATTGGTGATTTTCGTAGTTGGGACTGTTATTGGCCAATAGTCAATAGTTGGGATTATTTATTTCCATTATTCCTATTTTAAAATGAAGGATTTTAGAAGAAGTTAGCATTTAAATACACTCCAGATCGCTTTTGACTACCCATTCAGACCAATTGACCTTTAAATATACACTATTGACCCAATTCGACCCACTTTTACATAGGTCAACATCAACTAAGTTTAAGTTTGTTTGTTTTATATTTTTTTTCAACAGTTTCTGGTGGCTCCTTCTCAAGAAAAGGGCGGAAGCATAAAATTTGCAGGCTGTATCCAGCTGATCGGATTCTGTGTATTTGAAGCTTGTGTTGGTTTATTTTGGCCATCAATAATGAAAATGAGGTCTCAATACATTCCAGAAGAGGCTAGAAGCACAATCATGAACTTTTTCCGAATTCCCCTTAACGTTTTTGTATGCATCGTGCTTTATAACGTGAGTGTTTTCTATCTCTATATACACACACATATACAATCAAACCATTATTTATTTTGTGTTTTTTCCCTTTCTTAAGGTTGATGCATTCCCGATCACCGTGATGTTTGGAATGTGCTCCGGTTTCCTCTTCCTTGCATCTATGCTGCAAAAACGCCTTGCAGGTGTTGCCGAACGATCTAGTATGTTCTATACCATTAGCTTCCACCATTCTTTCGTTTCTAATATGTAAAGTCGGTTTTGTTGGTAAATTCGGATGGTAAGTTGTTGAATTTGTTTGGTTGGTTTCAGGGCAAGATAAAGTGAGGGAAGTGGAGGCAGAACCACTCAACATATAATGCATCAAGATACATATTGGGATTTATAAAGAAAAGGTCAAAGTCAACAAAAGGTTATTGATTAAAGGTGTGTGTAATATGCAATATATTGTCTCATGGAAATCAGATGACTTCAGAGGCAGTTGGTAGTGGTGGTGGAATGAAGAAAATGAATGACAGGTTTAGTGGTTCTTTTTTTTAAAAATAAGGAATTTTGTATACCATTAAGATAAGAGTATCCTGAAGTTTCTTATAGTTGGATTAAACATTAATGATGTTCATTATTTGTTCTGTATTTGTAGTACCCAAAATGGGTTAGATTTATTATGCAAGCTAAATTAAGCTAAGGTTTTTTTTTTTTTTTTTTTTTTTTGTAACTTGTTAGATATATTAGGCGCGGTAAATCTTTGTTAGTCGTGTTAGATATATTACGCGCTAAATCTTTACAACTCATCTTAGATATATTAAGCGTGTTAAATCTATTCAACTCATGTTAGATCATAGATGTATTACGCGATCCAAATGTTTACAACTCATGTAAGACATATCAAGCGCGATAAATCCTTATAGCTCATATTTTCTTGTGATGAAACTGGAAGGATTATCGTTCATTTCAAATTACTCATTTTGTCCCGTAACGTGTATTTAAACATTTATATTAGTTTAATACTAAGACAATTTGATGATTATGCATACAACATTGTCTATACTCAAAACAATTACAATTATGGATCTTGACTATTTTAAAACCCAAAATTACTCATACGAATTCAGTTAATATATCAAACAAACAAATTAACCTAAATTGGCTTAACTTAAACTTATCGAAGATTCGAAGCAATCCCATTGAAAGATGTCTATTGAACCTGATTGTTTTTGTGTATTCATCAAGAGTGTTGCCATAGACCCCAAAGAGGTTTTACTAAATGCACTTCTCTTCCTTTGTCACATCAGCCATTTCATCTAATATGCAGATTTGGCATAGAGTCATTTAACCCATGACCATTCCTTCTATCTTAGTGTTTAAACCATAATATTCCTTCTATACTATAGTTTAACACATTGTAACGAGATTGATGGAAAAATATAGAGATAAAGAAGCAATACACATTTATTATCGTTTAACACAATTTGGTTTCATGCCAAGGGGGTCAATTACAGAAGCAATATACATTTAAGGAGATTGATGGAAAAGTTTAGAGATAAGAAGCGTGATCTGCATATGTCGTTCATTCACCTAGAAAAGGCATACGACAGTGTGCCACGTGGACTAATTTGGGATAGTTTGGAAGATAGAGGAGTCACGGGGAAGTATATATAGACTTAATCAATGATACATATAGTAGGACTAAAACTAGTGCTCAGGTGCCGGTAGGGGATACTAATCACTTTCCTGTGGAGGTGGGACTTCACTAAGGGTCTGCCTTGAGTCCATTTCTTTTTAAAGTTGTGTTGCATGTGTTGTCTAAGTCAATTCAAGAGAAAGTCCCATGATGCATGCTTTTTGTTGATGATATTTTGTTAGTTGCAGAAACTAAACATGAACTAAATGTGAGGTTAGAGGAGTGGCGAGCAGTGTTAGAGGACAATGGCTTAAAGATTAGTCGCTCTAAGACTGACTATCTTTATTGTGATTTTAGTGGTGTAGGTGATGACGACGACACTCAGATCACCGGTGAAGGTCAAGTAGTTCCTAAGGTAACTAAGTTCAAGTATTTATGATTGTTTGTACAAAAGGATGAGGAGATAGATAGTGATATAGCCCACTGTATACAGACTGGTTGGTGTAGGTGGAGAGCTGCCACAGGATTATTGTGTAACAGAAGGTTTCCAATTAAGTTAAAAGGGAAATTTTATAGGGTTGCGGTCAGACCTGCTATGTTATATGAGACAGATTGTTGGGTCATCAAGAAGACGCAAGCGCACAAGATGGAGGTAGCAGAGATGTGGATGCTAAGGTTGATGTGTGAGCACACAAGGTTAGAGCGAATAAGAAATGAGGTTTTTAGGGAAAGATTAGGAGTGAGTAATATTTAAGATAAAAGAGGAGAGGTTAACATGGTTTCCGCATGTGAAGAGGAGGCATGTGAAGGCCCTGGTTAGATAAGTGGAAACCCTCATTGTGGAGGGGGTGAGGAGTAAAGGTAGACTAAGTTGACTTGGGACGAGCAAATTCGACATGATTTAATAGATTTGCACATTTCTGAGGACATGGTCCAGAATAGGAGCTCGTGGAGGCATAAGATTAAGGTTAAAGAGTTGGGAGGCCAAAGTAGTGCTTTAGTCAGGTCTTACGGGATTAGACCTTCCTAAACTTTAGGGCACTTGTGCTTGAGAGTGTCTTGGTGTGCATATGTGTTTTTTAAGTTAATTTTTGTTTATAGTCCACTATCTTACTCTATCATCAGTGTCTCTGGTATTTGGTATCTTTCTACCTTTTTTTTCTTTTAGTTCTGTTTGTTTGTTTCTTGTTTGTTCTTGAGTTGGGTCTCTTTAAAAACAGCTTATAGAGGAGAGTTTTGCCAACATCCCACACTCCTCAGACCCTATTAATAGCTTCTATTAATAGAATTTTAATGGGTATGCTTATTGTTTTAGTATCGTTTAACACATGACAATTCCTTCTATACTAGCGTTTAACCCATAAATATTCCTAGACACACGTAACAATCCTAAAAATCAATCAAATCAATATGGAATTATTAGCAACATAACATACGTTTCTTTTATTCTTTAGCCCCACACCTCCACACCTACCGACATGTTCAAAGAATTTTCAATATGATAATAACCAATAAAAGTACCAAAAAATCATAATAATAAAAAAACCGTAGGAAAACAATGGATAACTCAAAAGGGATCGGTAGACGAACAAAACTGATTAGAATGACACAACCAGAAACAAGAAACGCTCATAATTCTGAATTTCACAATATCCACGTCACCAATTTCAAAGTTTCCGTGTAGATAACAATAAACATTATTAATTATTAATTGATAATATTATTATTATTCATACCAATGAATTCACTCTTCTTCAGATCCTCCTCATGTTCTTCACTTTCAGCTTCCTTCACTTACTGGGTACCCCTTCTTTCATCCAAGCTTCTATTTTTCTTGTTTTTCTTTACCTTATTTTCATATTTATTCATTGCCCATTTCAATTTTCATTGTTTTGTGTTATAAGTTTTACTTTTTTGGTCAAAAACTGCCTTCAAGTTACGTGTCAAAATTATTATTATTATTATTATTATTATTATTATTATTATTATTATTATTATTATTATTATTATTATTATTGTGATGGTTATGTTTATCTGATTGTGGTAACAGGTTTGATCTTGATAAAAGGGTAGTTTGATAAAAAGTGAAAGGTTTTGGTGTTTGATCATCAATGGCAGAAGTGGTGGGTCCCAGGTTGTACAGTTGTTGTAATTGTAGGAATCATGTTGCCCTTCATGATGATATTATTTCTAAAGCTTTTCAGGTCAGGAAAATTGAACCTTTTTTACTTGTTTGAGTACATTTGTGTTCTTTATGTTGGTGTTTGTTCAAGACATATGTGATCATGACCGCGTAAACACTTGTATCTATCATTTGCTTTAACTGTGATACATAAGGCGGTTATGAAACCGTGCATAATCGCATATCTGCCTCTCATCTAATTAGTTTGGCCAGCACTACATTACAAATGCTTATAAGCTTCTCTACTTAAAATTAGTTATGTATTGAACACGCCCCATGCTTGGTCTAAAAATGCGCCTAGGCTCAAAGCTCAACAAGGCTCAAGCCCCTGCGCTTTTAGTCGCTTAAGGTGCATGATTTCTTGGCAAAAATTTGACCCTGAGGCGCCAGACAGATATATTTTCATATGATTGTAAATTAGCTTTGATTTTCAGGTTGTACATGTATGCAATTCCATATTAAAACGTGTATAAAGCTTACTTGTCTCAAAATATTAGGTAAATGATGCTAGAAACCTATAGGAAATATATAGAAAGTTTTATAATTATTTGCGCCTCGGGTACGAAAAGCGGTGCATTTTTCGCTTTTTAAAACCAAGGCCCCATGTTTATATGTGTGGAGGAAACAAGTGTTCAGCATAAAAGATGAACTTTGTGCATACGATTGTGTTTTGAGAGCTCTCACTTTTTAACAGTAGTTTGCATCTGTATACGATTACAATATGCAGCATACTTCCTTATTGAGATATGAGAGTGTATCTGGCGATTCCTAAGCTTTTCTATTTTAGGGGTGTTTTGATGTGCATTTGAATAGATTATCATATTAGTGCGACGTGAAGTTGCAATAATGCGTGTTTACAGTTCTCCACTTTTTATATAACATGTATCATACTTTGTGCATACAGTTGTGTTTTGAGAGCTGACCTTTTAACAAAAGGTTGCATCTTTATACAGTTATCATATGCATCATACTTCCTTAATGAGATACGCGGTTTAATGTGACGAATCTTATCTAATTCCTTATTTATATGTTTTAGGGGTGTTTGCGTATGCATTTTTGAATTGTTTATCTTATTACTCCCACTTGAAGTTGCAATCGATAATTTCATGTTCGTGTAAACAGATTCTCCTTGTGATTATCTGATCATGCTGAGGTTAAGTTAAATAATCAATTTTGGTAAATCAGATTCATACCACTATTATCTAAGCTTGTCTACCCCTTCGTTTAACCGAATTTGAAACGCTTTTATCTTCTTTCATCACAAAAGTGCCCTTTTGGTCATTTTTTCAACCCTTCTTTTAACCGATTTTAATGGCATTAAATTTATTATTGTGTTTTGATTTTAGGGGAGGAATGGTAGAGCCTTCCTATTCTCTCATGCAATGAATGTTTCGATGGGAGCAAAAGAAGACAGGAACTTGATGACAGGGCTCCACACGGTTGCAGATGTGTACTGCGCTGATTGTCGCGAGGTTTTGGGTTGGAAATATGAACGCGCTTACGAGGAATCACAAAAGTACAAGGAAGGCAAGTTCATTCTTGAGAAGTCCAAAATTGACAAAGAGAATTGGTAACTAATAACAATCATATATATCTAATTTCTCGTTTCATAAGTGTTTGAAAAATGTCCGCCTGTTTAGCGTTCATGATATCCAATAAGATCGTATCAATTCATCGTCGATTCTTCTTTCTCATGGAAATCTGTATTTAAGATGATGGGATATATGAACAGATTCTGTGTTCCTTGTTCAGGTTCAGTTTTTTTTTGTAAATGAATTGGTGTAAATAATGTTCAGTTTTTTGGCATTTGTGATTATGTATATATGTAGATGTAGATTAAAAAACCACCATACATTTCTTAATTTGCTTGAAAATTTCTTTAAACAGATTATTTAGAACAAATTATTAATATCATTTAAAAAAATGACTTGTTACCTCTTAAACTAATCAAAATTTTACCTTACTCATATATAATAATAACACTTCAATAATATCATATTACCATGGTAAATATCAGTTTCTTTTGTACAGAACTTCCTACTATCATTCTCAAAAAATGTAGATGGTAGGTACAAAGAATACAGAAAAATATTAAACAGCATGTTAGAACTATTGTTTGTTAGTTTCTACACCAAAACTCTCATAAAACTTGGCCTTTGTTCTTCAAATGACATTTCCTCTTTGCATCTTCAATTGCAGCTTCTCTAGACTTTTGTAGTTCACTCTGCAAGTAATGATACCGAGCTTCGATATTATCAAGTTCTTTCTTCAAATCTTCAAACACACCATCATCTTCACACAGTATCGAATTGTTGGATGTGATTTTCGTGCAAGGAAACGCTTCTGAGTTCTTCATCCAATCGCCAGAAGATGTAAACAACGATGACTTATCGGACCCTTTGAAACTGTGATCTTCAGGTTCAGGAGCGTTTGTGGGCCCGCGTGCGATTTGACAGTTTTGAACAATGATAGAACCTTCTGTTGAGCTAACTCCTCCAAAAGATATGGAGTTTTTACTGAATGATGGTTTCCATGTTGGCACGAACTTCATAATCATGTTATCAATCAGCTGTGCTATAATAATCACGTCTTCGTGCAAAAGGTCGAGTTCCTCAACCATTTCTTGAGCTATAGTATGTGCAGTATCAGCATCGAGCGAAAAGGGGAACTCAATATTCCTCACGTTACCTGTTGAAACAAAACACAACCAAACGTTAACTTAAATAATCGAAACATTCGGTCAAGTGAAAAGATGTAGCTAAAAGAGAAACGGGTCAAGTGGGTCAACCCAATCCCGACTGACAAGATGAATGGTTCTTACCACTAAAATCGGCTATTCTCAAGCTTAACTTGACAGTGTTATCTTCATTCATTTCACCTTTTACTCGGATGTTATTTCTCTCATTGACACACTGAAGTTCAAGTGAAGGTAAACACGTGCTGCTAGTCTTGCTTTTGAAATATGAGCTGCCAGATGAAACCATATTGTAGTTATCGTCAATGTCCATCAGATATGTCGGCAAGTTGATTTCCATGGGCTCGGGTACATGCTCTTTTATACTATCTGTCGCGAGGAACGGATCTTTCAGAAGCTCTTTTGCAGGCAATCTTTGAGATACCGGGACCAAACACTTCTCTATGAACTCCTTGGCTTGTGGATCGTTGACTTTTGAAAGAGCGGCGGGTTTTATCCCCTGCAAAACAAGAAGACAATATCACAATAGTTAGATTATTGAATATTGATTCCAAAACACATAAGCAAACACCCTCATAGTAAAAGATAATCAATCAAAGACTAACTTACAGAAGTAACTTTTTTATATATCTGCGCGTGATTTTTGCATTCACTGTATGGATATTCACAAGTAATCAACTCCAATATACACATCCCGAATGAATATATGTCGACAAGTTCATTATATTCCCTTTCGTAAAGCTCTGGCGCCATGAATTCAGGGGTTCCTGCAAACCAGTAAACAATTAAAACTTATGCTATTTTTTTTATAAATCAAATATGTGACACTTTCAAATATGCATGATCTAACGACTTACCAATCACACTTTTGGCAGAGGGGTGTAGCATAAAAGTTGCGAATCCAAGATCGCCGATCTTCACTTCTCCATGGTTCCCATTAACAAATATGTTGTCACATTTTAAATCTCTATGAATAATAGGCGGCTCATGACCGTGCAAATAAACCAAGCCTTGAAGGATCTGTCTCGCCCAATTCTTAATCGCCTTCAAATTAACACTCTTATGCTTCTTGCGATATCTAAACACAAATGCAAACAAAAGATTAATTAAACGCTATTTAAAACACACTTAAACACAAAAACCAAAGGAATTAAGCAACTTACTGCCTCAAATTCCCAGAGGTAAAGAGTTCAGTAATCATGTTAATCGTTTTGTTGTCGTCGTCCACCCACGAAACATACGACTTGATTATGCTCTCATGTTTTAGCGTCTTTAGTAAGTGAACCTCGGTATAAACTCTCTCTAGATGTTGAGGTTTTTGCATGGCATCATCTAACGTCACTTGGCTCCATGCAACTTCAATTCCTTCAACTTGATCAAACCCCTTGTATCTACAAATACCAAAAAAATAAATTAACATCAGAAAAATATATATTAAGTTAGCATTATACATTGGAAAAGAATATATATAATATAGAAATTTTTAATAAAAATAAAATAAGGAGGGAAGTGTTACATACACTGTCTTCCAGGCACCCCTCCCAAGCAATTCATTGTAGCGAACGTAACGATGTTGAGGACATCTTTCAATAATATCAGGATCGTCATCAAGCTCCGATAGGACTTGATCAGGAGCCATTAAACGAATGTGGGATTTGAACTGTTTATGGGTTAATAATGAATATGAATATGATTGTATATAAATATGTATGTGCTTGCTTTTAGAAAAGGTGGCGTAGATTGAAAAGAGTTTTCGTTTTTGAATGATATAGATATGGATTAAAAGATAAATGAATATCTATTTTTATTAGATACGGATTGAAAGATATGAATATCTATCTATTTTATTAATTAATATATTAATCAGTAAACAATTAAGAAAGATACTTATGAAAATCAATTTTCTTAAGCAAATTACCGTATACCACTACAAGGAAGTATACTTTTAGCGGCGACGCCTGTGGCCGCTAAAAGTATACCTTTAGCGGCAGCAGGTCTTTTAGCGGCCACGGCTGTCGCTAAGAGTCTTGTCGCCTTTTGTCTGTCGCTATTTGCTCCTGTTGCCGCTAAAGGTGTCGCCGCTAAAGGTATTTATCCACGTGGCATTATCTTTTAAATTTAATTTATTTTTTCCACGTGGCCTGACACGTGGCATGCCACGTGGCAGTTTCTGGTCTAATCTGGGCAACACTTTTTAGCGGCGACGCCTGTCGCCGCTAAAGGTCTTTTTTTTTTTGCTATTCGTTTGCTCCGCACACGGCATAACCAAACTAAATAATAACAAAAATAATTAACCAACATCTACATATTATATAAATAAACATAACAAAATTAAACCAACATTCGGCAAAACATATCAAACAAACTAAACTAACATACCAACCTAATATTTGATTCAAGCATACACCATCAAACTAAACAAACATACCAAAACTGCCTAAATGTCTTCGTCTTGGTCTTCGTCTTCATCGTCGTGATCGTGATCGCCACTATTACTACTTCCGCCTTGATTTCCAAGCCATTGTTGGAAAAATTGATTAGCCATTTGGAGCAATTGCGTTTGGAATTGAGGATTCGCCATGATATCATTAAGTTGCTCCTACAAAACATATTTATACCAAATGGGTCAACTATTAACAAATAACTACAAATATATACCAAATGTGTCAAATATCCTATTTACTAAACATAATTATATCAAATGGGTCAACTATCAACATTTAAACTACAAGTATATATCAAATGGGTCAAATATCCTATTTACTAAACATATATATACCAAATGGGTCAAATATCATATTTACTAAACATACTTATACCAAATGGGTCAACTATCAACATTTAAACTACAAATATATATCAAATGGGTCAAATATCCTATTTACTAAACATATATATACCAAATGGGTCAAATATCCTATTTACTAAACATATATATACCAAATGGGTCAAATATCATATTTACTAAACATATTTATACCAAATGGGTCAACTATCAACATTTAAACTACAAATATATATCAAATGGGTCAAATATCCTATTTACTAAACATATATATACCAAATGGGTCAAATATCCTATTTACTAAACACATTTATACCAAATGGGTCAAATATCATATTTACTAAACATATTTATACCAAAGGTGTCGCCGCTAAAGGTTAAAATTCTTGTAGTGTACGTATTTGTTTGTTTGGAAGTGTTGTATTTTTACGCTAAAATGTAAATAATATATTGTTTAGGTATAGTTTTTAACATGATTACACTCTACTTAAAATGTGTAAATACTAAAATTTTATTTTAGAACTATAAAGACTAATTTTATGTTAAAATATATAATTTTTAACATGATTAAACACTCCTTAAAAAGTGTAAGTATTAGGGGGACGGGGCGCCACCAGAAATGGTCATGGGTACCCCATTACCATCACGGTAACACTGCCGTCACCAGTGCGGGTAAGGGTCCCGTGAACCGTTTCCTGGTTCTTTTTAACGGGCTGGTATAATGTGTTTTTTTATTTAAAATAATAATTTTAACCATTTGTTTAATTTTGTTTTATTATGTTAACTGTTTGTTTAATATTGTTTTATTATGTTAACCGTTTGTTTTAAAGCATAAAAATACATTAAATCTAATTAAATAAAAAAAAGATAAAAAACATTTCATTAAAACATAAAATTAAAACACATTAATACTAAACATAAAATTAAAATACAAGAAACAAAGATAAATAAACCAAGGGTTGGCGCAACAATTGTCATACCTCGACATGGCCGAAAATGTTGTCGTATCGAGCCTCATAGTCCACATGAGTGAACTCGATAGCCAACTCCTGGTCGAAGTCCGGATCCTCCCTCAACATCTTCTCGTACAGGGTGGTCCACCGATCACACTTTATGTTGAGATCGGCCCACTTCTGTTGCAGGCTCTCGATGGTCTGGTCATTGGTGCCGACGTGCTGGTTGAAAATGGCCAACACACGGTCCCAGAACCCCTTTGGGTGAGAGCCCGAGGCCCTCAAGCGCTGTTGTAGAACTGGGTTGTTTGTGGCGTCTTTGTAGCACACCACCAACGCCATCTCTTCTTCCTCGGTCCAGCGAATCATCTTTGTGTGTGTTTGTTTGTTTATTACAGTGGTCAATGTGAGTTTTAACCCCACGGTTTGTTGTGTTTATATACAAAGTTTCAAACGGTTCATTGTATTCAATTTACTGACCGTTTGGTGGAATGGTTTCATTGTATTCAATTCGATTGACGGTTTCCAAAGTTAAAAATTGAATTTTTACTGACCGTTTGGTGGTGGGACGGTTGTAATAGTGTGAGTAATTAATATTAACCTTTAAACCGTGTGAAATTAAAAAAAAGTGTAGTGAAATAAAAAAAATACTCCATCGTCCCATTTTAAATTTCCATTTTTTCACTTTTTGTTGTCCCAAATTAAATGTTCATTTGTAAGTAATTTCTAGTTTTGCCTATAAAAGACAAAAGACAATCAAAGATTTGAAATAATAACTTGAGGATATTATTGTCATTTTATAACATACAAACAAAGATTTCTTAATATGTGTGTTTGTGGGCCCATGACATATAATATGGGACGGAGAGAGTAAATAAAAGATCAGTGGAGTGTTGTTTTTTTTCTTTTTCCTTCAACTCAAGGCTGTTTATAGGTTGTTTTAAGTATTATGATCTTCTGTGGTTTCTAATGATGTTTTTTTAATAGGTGTCGAATGAGTGTGATGATCATCTGATCCTTGTCTGACGTTTCTTATTCTTGGCATGTTGTTTTTGGTGGTGGTGTATGTTTGTTTGTTGATAATTTACATACACTGTCACATTGGTACTGATTTATGTTTGTTTGTTTATTATGTATATACACTGTTACATTAAGAAATGCACAAAAACCACTCCAGCACTAAGCCATGTTGTTATTTATTGTGAAATCATATATAATTTTTACTACAAAAGTGTACGGACCTTTAAAAAAAATTGCCCTTCCCATGTTTCGAACCTGAGATCTCAAACCATACAAATGCACCACAAACCACTCCACCACCAAGCCATGTTGTGACTTATTATGAAATCATATATCTTTATTAATAAATAAGTGTTTGTAAAAATAAAAAAAACGAAAATCCCAGGATTCGAACCTGAGACCTCAAGCCACCCAAATGCACCACAAACCACTCCACCTCCAAGCCATTTGTGATTTATTATGAAATCATATATATATATATATATATATATATAGGATATAGATAAAATAGAAACCCCATGAGTTAGAGAAACCCATGAAACCTATTTATGACCATAGATCATAAGCAATCAATGGTTGAGATCTCATATGGTGATTTATAATAAAAAATTCATTTGGTTATTTGGTTATACTTACGTTAAAGGGTATTATTGTCCACAAAGAAATGAAGATGGGTTTTAAAAAGCATATTCATGCAGGCTAGTAACTGTTGACAAGACAACTGTCAAAAGCTTTCTCTCTCATTTATCTTTACTTGGATTTGGTTTTTGAAAAATTATCTCACCAAAAAACGAAACATCACATTGTCTCTCTTCTCTCTCATCACTCATATCATTTTAATTTTCTCTGTGTTTTTCCCCCCAAAATAATCTTCCATCGTTACACAAAGTAGAGGTTAGTGATTAAAAAGATTTAGTTTACTGTCAGGCCACAATTTCAATACCATAGCTGAGGGTTTTATAACTTTATCTCCATCGTTTCCGGTCGCCATTTTCTTCACCAAGGTAAAGTTTTGGTTTCTTATTGTTATGATTATATCGATGATTTTGATGATAATCAGAGAAATAGTTTGTTTTAAATTGACAAGGGTGCTTATGTGGCTTGATTGTATATAACGTCATACCTGATTTCAACCACATAAAACGGTGACTGTAGGTAATTAGGGGTGAAAATCAGTAATCACAGTTGAGTTCTTTCAAGCAAGGGATTGAAACATTTTATGGATGATGATGATTGTCGCTTTGTAATGCTTTCCGGCGAGTTGCCAGTGAAAGAGGGGGCGACTTATAAATGAGGGTTTCGATTTGGGGGAATATGATGAGGGCAATTTGCAGGTGGGGGATGAGGAAGATGGATGACGAAGAGAGCATTTTACCGGCAATGGTTGCACCTTTGCCGACAGTGGTTGCAAAGTTTGGTGGAGACATTTTATCAGTTCAACAAACTGATCATAAATGGGAAAATTAGAGACTAGATACTGTGTATATTATTTGCCCAAAAATGATACATGGAGCAATCAATTTCATATATTTTTATATACTAAACGAAGGATTTTTTTATACTAAACGATTGAATTATACTTTCTTTTGAACTAAACATGGGTTTTTATAACTTTTATCTTACATAAACAATTCATTTAATGTTATATAAATTCACTAAACAAATTTTTAATCCTTTTTTTTTTTCTTTCATACCAATGAAACGAGTACGTTTTAAGCATGTTATCACTATATATTTTAGGTTTTCTATTAACTTAGAATAACGAGTGTACCAAAACCGAGCGAAGTCCCACCCGCGGCAACGCGCGGGCCACATTTACTAGTTAAAATTATTTATTTCTAATTTATGATTGCTATTAAAAAAGAATTGAAACATCTGGGATGGTCCTAGTGGATTAAATCAAGTGAAATTCAGGCCTAGCCACGGCCCGTGAATGTTCCTTTTTAGCCTACATAATATTTGAGATTATGTGATTTAACTTTTCTTTTGAGGGCCCAAAGGCCCATCATTTATTTCTCTGGGTATAGTGGGGCATAATAGCTGCTCACTCGACGTTGCCTACCAAGACTCTGTTCCCGTTGATATTTATTCACATTTACCTGCATAATTAAGCAGCAGATGAGGACATTTATCATAAAAAGATTTCAAATTATTATCGTAACAATCAAACGGTGAATCGGTGCTGCTTACGTTAGAATCTGCTGAATTTGGAACTTGAGGATATGCAGTATCAACTCGGTCCAGCTGAATTTATCATAAAAAGAGTTCAAATTATAGAAGAAAACAATGAAGAGTGCGAGGTTGTGGGAAAAAGAAACGTCTGGTGTGGTACATTTGTGACAATAATATATTTTAAATTTTGATTTTGGTTTAGTAGTTACTAAAGTTTGACTTTGTATAGTATAAATATTCTCGATTTTCTTATTATTAGAAATAGTAGAATTTCTTATTAAAAGGGTTGACGAGTTAACGGTGCTTATGTAACTATTTAAACAGTTAAGAATGTAACCGACACATGTTCCATTTCTTTTATAGTTACATACGTACGTAGCAAAACTGACATATGTACCCAAAAACGATAGATGTTACGCATGTAACTAACGATGATAGATTACCAAATAGCAATTATTACATATGTGGATATCTTATGAATTGATTAAAAGGGTTGACGAGTTAACGGTGCTTATGTAACATTTTTGGTATGACAAAAAAAAGTTTTGAGATAGTACGGTGAGACCATGGACCATGCAAATATTTTTTAAACATGTTACACTATAAAAATAGCATTTTACATATTTACATATGTATCGTAGTTAATGGTGCGTATGTAACCTGATTTAAATTCAAACTCAAAACCAGAAAATAAACTGTTGTAACATGTTAATGAGCTTATTGAGATATGTAAGGCTCACGATATAGCTAGGCCACAAATAAAGATAACTAACATGCTATACAAATATACCACGAGACAACTAATAAAGTTACAGAAAAATGAGTACCGCATTGTAACAATTTTTGCTAGCACTTAGCGCGCATATGTAACATTTACTAGCACCATGAACCAACACAAACAAAAAGTCGTCGTACGTAACATTTACTAGCCACGTATGTACCATACTAGCACGCATATGTAACATTTATTAGCACTAGACTCAATATATAGAAAACTAGGTTATCTCCCGTGTTATACACGGGTTGAACAATTTGATTTGTATAAGACATAAAAATAAAACACAAATAAATAATAAAGAAAATTACATATTACATGAAAGGATAAACCAAGAGCATATACGTCTGAGTTACACAGTAACCAATCAACCAAAACTAATTTGATGAACCGCTAGCCTGTTGAGCTTAAATTTTGTCCGCAAATGTGATTCTCCATCCGACCCATTATCGTCTTCACATCATCTTGTCTCGTAGTTAACCGGGTTGAATGCAAGAACCGGAACAAAAACCGATTTAGGATGATTATATTTAGTATAAAATACACTACACCAGCAGACAAAACTGAACAGAAACATTTTTTTGTAGATTAGAATATAAACAAATTACTACAACCGAATGAAATTTCACTACACATTGAAGTATCTGACAATCACGTTTAAAAAAAATCTTGAAAATACTCCAAGCAACAACATTATTCAGTAACATTCGGGTATGAAAGTAAGAATAAATGTTACCTGGACGAATCAAAACTATCTGTTGTTCTGTTGGGTCGTTGGCTACCAAGCTAGTATCCATCCTGCAGGCAGAATACAAAGAAGTTCAGGTTAGCTCAGGTCCCAAATTTATGCATTATGCCGCAAAATTGTTGGTTATAACTACTGAAAAGATAACAACTGATGAAATCATAACTACTGATGTAGTCAACTACTAACTACTGAAGAGAGGAGCCAACAACTGATGATAGTTATCAACTACTGATACCTAAATACAAACTACTGAAGACGATTCAGTAGTTATAACCAACAAAATAAGAAAATCCTATACATCGAAGACGATTTCAAATAAGTTAACACACACTGTACCAAAAGATCAAGAGATACATATACAATGGGGTTGAATTAAAAGATCAACAGAAAAAACCATACCACATTAATCCATTATCGATAAAGTTTACATTCATGTCTTAAAAAACAGAGTAACAAAACATTTACTTTAGTACTTTTTGATGTTTTAATATCCACATAATCAAAATGTGAATCCATGTCATCTTAGTCGAAATAACCAACATACCTTCATCCTCCAAATAAGTGAACACACACTGTACCAACTCCTTATAAGGTAACATCATTCTTCCTATAAGCTGGCAAAACTCTCAACTTAGGAGGGTCAAGCTGAGACAAACGTTGAAAATTAAGCTTTAAATCAAAAGAAGAAAATAAGATAAATTATGTAACTATATGTGATATCGGCATATATCACATCATTACAACGCTTCACCTTTATCAAATCATCATCATTGTCATCAAATATTGATGTTCTACGCTCCACCTTCATCATCGTTGTCATCAAATATTAATGTTCACTTCAACCTGTGCATATCCAAATATATCCATTAGAACATTAATAAAGGTTTAGCATTTTATCCATTAGATTACCCGTAGAGTGGGTTAAACTCGAGAAAATAGAAAGAGATACAGACAACTTAATTCTTCATTTCATTCATCATATCACAAATACAAATGGCTGTCCACATATATAGCCTGACAAACAAATATAAAAAGATGAAATGGAAACATCTACCCATTATTATAATACTACCAAACAAAACAAAAATGCAAGAAAATATGGGTAGTGGGAAAGGGACGGCACAAGGTGGTGAGGGCAATTATGGAGGTCCATGATTATTCTACCCACTCAAAACACCTTTATGTGCAAGTTGTGAGTAAGAAGCCAAATGACATATGCATAACCAGAAGCATCAATTAACAATAGATCCAATCACTAACCATTCACATGAGCACACTTTAATGGAATATTTCTTTGGGAAATCAACATGGAGCCCAGTACTTCTCATTAGCTTAAATTGGTCCATGAGATCCATTCACTTCAATCAGCACCTCGCAAAAAAAAACTATGTGTTAAGTAATAAAAGGAAAATATCTTAGAAGCATTTGGTCGATCAACTGGTAGGCAAAGAACAAAAAAGACGATGAAACCAAGCTCACAAACGCACCTTAACCACGGAGAAAAAAACAAATCAACCCATCCGAGCAAACCTGCAAAACCAAAAAAGAAAGCAAATCATACAAACAACGACAAAGGCAAAAAAAAAAAAGACGTACGAAAAACAGATGTAGTTATCAACTACTGATACCTAAATACAAACTTCTGAAAAGATAACAACTGATGAAATCATAACTACTGATGTAGTCAACTACTAACTACTGAAGAGAGGAGCCAACAACTGATGATAGTTATCAACTACTGATACCTAAATACAAACTACTGAAGAGAGGAGCCAACAATTGATCATTGTTCAAATCTTCAAAAATACTAATTGAAAATCCACAAAAATAGTACTCAGTTGAGTTTATAAACAGCCACAACAACAACAATAATAATAATAAAACAACAACAACAACAACAATAATAATAATAAAACAACACATACCGGATTCAGATCTGTCCGGCAACTACCCGTCACCTCGTAAACCACCATCACCGTCACCTCCTAAACCACCGTCGACCACCGCCCATTACCTTCACCCACCTATCTCCACAGCCACGAAACCACCACCATCTAGAACGCTACACCTTCGAAAAACCCAACACGTTCAGATCCCACCCAACCCCCTTCAGATCTGTTAATCTAAGTTAATATAAAACACATAAACAACGTAAGTTCAATTAATATTTGAAAAGTCAGTTATGATTTATTTTTTGAATTTGTAAGATTTATCATTTTATTGAGGATAAATCCTTTTACTAAAATCCAAGCACGCCAAAATTGAAAAAAATATTTGGTCTTTCTTGGATTCCCTTTAGAAACAATTAATATAGTTTATTTTTTTTTGTAAAAAGTCCATGAAAAAAGTCCATGAAAATTTTCATTCTTTTATGTCGTGGGACTATTTGGTTTTAAGAAATGGCCAGGTTATTCGCCGTCTTTCTTCCTGAGTCCAAAAACCCAAGACAACAAAAAACCAACCCACAAACAAGAAACTTACCTTGGTTTTAGTTTAAAGGGAAGGGTGCCTTCTTTCGCTGCTGGGAAAATGACACCGAGCTGTACTAGAGTAGAATAGATTATTGTGTTTGAGATAGTGAGAGAGGAGTGATTGAAACCTCCCACCATATTCAGATCTGAAACTCGAGAGAGAGAAGGTTGAGTGTGTGATAGAGAGAGAGAGAGAGAGAGGAGTGTGTGTTTGAGATAGTGGGAGAGGAGTGTGTGTGAGATGAAAGAGTAGTATCTATGTGATGTTTCTTTAAAAAATGTGGGCTGACAAATGAGTGGGTTGAAGTTACAATATTGCCCTTCCTAACAAAAGACAAAATGGTAGACGTGGAAGAATTGTGTCCATGAGATGGGTTTCAAGGGATTCTCCAACTCAACCAAGTTTCCTATGGATATATAGCCTATATATATATATATATATATATATATATATATATATATTAGTAAATAAGTATTTGTAAAAAAAAGAAAAGGAAAAAAAAGGATAAAGACAAACCTCATTAAAAAGTACTGTTCAATTATATTGGTGTTAAATATATTTATAATGACTAAAGTGTAGGGGTGTTCAAAATAGCATTATTAGATTTTCGGATATTCGATGATTTCGGATAGTGATATTGATATTGATATCTGAATCTGAATCCGAAATTTCAGGTATCCGATTTTCGGATATCCGAATTTTCGGATTCGGATTCAGAAAATCCAATGGATATCCAAATCTTAAGAACACACACAAAAAAAATCAACAAGTGTGAACCATGTCAAATTAATTAACATAACACAAAAAAGGTAATAGAAAAAATGGGAGACATGATAGTTGATGGAGCCTCCTTACAAGTAACAGACAAAAAAATAACCTATCATAGAAGAACAAAGTAATAGAAAAAAACTTACGAGTGCAGATTGGTCGATGGAGAGTAGGGTAGCTGGTGGTCATTATGGGAGACGATAGGTTGGCTGGTGGTCGTGGTGGAATGGATTGGAGATTGAGGGTGGTTGATAAAATGTCTTGGAGAAGGAGAAGGAGGCGTATGTTTTATGTTTAGGGTTAGGGTTGTGTAATATAATATAATGTGTGTGTGTGTATATATATTAGACAAAATTACACATTGTGTCCTTTATGTATGACAGAAATTATGAAACGTGTCCTTTTTTTTCATTTTATATCCAAACTATCTTTAAAAGATTCAGTTAACTTCATTAAACCTAGGGGTAATATAGTCCATTCACGCCCCTTCATCATCATTTCCCCTTAATAACACACCTGCACATATTTGAAACCCTACGACCATTTTTCTTCATTTAATCAAATTAGGGTTTTTGAAAAACAACCACTTTCCTCTCCTAATAGATCATGGTGGCCTACTGGTTTGAATAAGTTTTGAAACATCTGGATTGAAACCCTAATTTGAATAGTTTTTAAACGACAACTTCGATTTTTACCAATGCCATTAGACCATAGTATGATAACAACAACCATTATGATAAAGCTCTTGTTTCCACTGATGTGAATTCACTGAACATGGAAATTCACATGCGGAAACATGTGGCTTAAGTTGTCACCATCCGTGATCAAAAAGGATGTAGCAACTAGATAAAGCTCCAAGTTCATCACCAGCAACACGATATTCCTCCATGTTCTTCCAAAGGCCCTACTCCAAGTGTCTGGATAACTCCTTAGTGATTGATCCATGTCCATACACCGTTTAAGCAGTAGACCGGTGAGGAAGGTGCAACTTCCAATGGTTAAAAGAAAAAGCAGGCCTAACACTCGCCTTCTGGTACTGCATAGCGAACTGTTATAATCCCAATGCCTGAGGAACAAAATAACAACTTTGGTTAGAGATAGATAAATACAGTAAGACAAATGAAAAACTGTTGTTTCAAAAGCTGTATTTTGGAATTATTAGATTCGAATTCCAGCCTCTTTACCACACCAACACTGCACCACTGGAGAATACATGATGGATTAGGAGAGGAAAATGATTGTTATTGGAAAACCCTTATTTGATTAAATGAAGAAAAATGGTTGATTTGGGTTTCAAATATATGCAGGTGTATGATAAAGGGGAAAGGATAATAAAGGGACGTGACTGGACTATTTTGCCCCTGTGTTTAAAGAAGTTAACTAAATCTTTTAACTTAGTTAGTGATAAAGGACACAATATGTAAGAAACAAAGATATTTTGGACATAACATGAAGAAAAAAGACACGATTCATAATTTCTTTCATACATAAAGGACACAATATGTAATTTTGTCTATATGTTATTTTTGTAAGATTTCAGAATCGGATAATTCGGATATCCGAAAATTTCAAAATTCACATCCGAATCCAAAATTTTGGATTATCCACTTTTCGGATATCCACAATTTCAGCGGATACTGGTTATCGTATATTTTGGATTTGAATTCGGATTTGGATTTTTTTGAAAACCCCTAGTTTGAAGCACTATGAAAAGAATCGAGTTAAATAAAAACTATTTTAGTCCATGTGGTTTGACCAATATAACTATTTCGGTTCCAAAGTTTGAATTTTACTTTTTAGTTTGATTGCATCGACTAACATCTAGTTATATGACCTTACCTAAGTAGTATGATAACAGCAACCATTATGATAAAGCACTTGTTTCCACCGATGTGAATTCACCGAACATGGAAATTCACATGTGGAAATATGTGGCTTAAGTTGTCACCTTCCATGATCAAAAAGGCTGTAGCAACTAGATAAAGCCCCAAGTTCATCACCAACAACGCGATATTCCTCCATGTTCTTCCAAAGGCCCTGCTCCCAATTTCTGGATAACTCCTTGCTGATTGATCCATATCCATACATGGTTTAAGTAGTAGACTGGTGAAGAAGGTGCAGCTTCCAATGGTTAAAAGAAAAGGCAGGCCCAACAACCCACCTTCTGCTACTGCATAGGGAACTGTTATAATCCGGATGCCCGAGAAAAAAATAACAAATTTGGTTAGAGATAGATAAATACAGATAGATAAATGCAAAAATTTTGTTTCAAAAGATGAATTTTGGAATTATTAGATTCGAATTCAAGTAGGCCATGAAGTTCGACTTCCAGCCTCTTTACCGCACAAACACTACACCACTGGAGAATACACGACGGATTAGGAGAGGAAAATGGTTGTTTTTAGAAAACCCTAATTTGATTAAATGAAGAAAAATGGTCGATTTGGGTTTCAAATATGTTCAGGTGTGTTATAAAGAGGAAAGGATGATGAAGGGACGTGAATGAACTATTTTGGCCCTGGGTTTAATGAAGTTAACTAAGTCTTTTAACTTAGTTAGTGATAAAGGACACAATATTTAAGAAACAAAGATATCTTGGACATAAAATGAAAAAAAAATTGAAAGACACGATTCATAATTTCTATCATACATAAAGGACACAATGTGTAATTTTGTTTATATGTTATTTATTTATTTTAAAGATTTCGGATTCGGATAATCCGGATATCCGAAAATTTTCAAAATTCACATCCGAATATGAAATTTTGGATTATCCACTTTTCGGATATCCAGAATTTCAGCGAATACGGGTTATCGTATATTTTAGATCGGATTCGGACTTTTTTGAAGACCCCTAATTTGAAGCACTCTGAAAAGAATCGATTTAAATAAAAATTATTTTAGTCAATGTGGTTTGACCAATATAACTATTTCAGTTCAAAAGTTTGAATTTTACTTTTTAGTTTAATTGTATCGACTAACATCCAGTTCAATATCCTCACCTATGTAGTACGATAACAACAACCATTATGATAAAGCACTAGTTTCCACTGATGTGAATTCATCGAACATGGAAATTCACATGTGGAAATATGTGGCTTAAGTTGTCACCTTCCATGATCAAGAAGTCTATAGCAACTAGATAAAGCTCCAAGTTCATCACCAGTAACACGATATTCCTCCCTGTTCTTCCAAAGGCCCTGCTCCCAATGACTGATAACTCCTTACCGATTGATCCATGTCCATACACCGTTTAAGCAGTAGACTGGTGAAGAAGGTGCAACTTCCAATGGTTAAAAGAAAAAGCAGGCCCAACCACCCACCTTCTGCTACTGCAAAATGAATTGTTATAATCCCGATGCCTGAGAAAATAATAGCAACTTTAGTTAGAGATAGATAAATACAAATAGACAAATGCAAAACTGTTGTTTCAAAACTGGATTTTGGAATTATTAGATTCGAATTCCAGTAGGCCACGAAGCTTGAATTCCAGCCTCTTTACCACACCAACACTGCACCATTGGAGAATACATGACGGATTCGGAGAGGAAAATGGTTGTTTTTTGAAAACCCTAATTTGATTAAATGAAGAAAAATGGTCGATTAGGGTTTCAAATATGTGCAGGTGTGTTATAAAGGGGAAATGATGATGAAGGGACGTGAATGGACTATTTTGCCCCCGGGTTTAGTGAAGTTAACTGAATCTTTTAATTTAGATAGTGATAAAGGACACAATATGTAAGAAATAAAGATATTCTGGACATAAAATGAAAAAAAATAAATAAAAGACACGTTTCATAATTTCTGTCATACATAAAGGACACAATGTGTAATTTTGTGTATATTTTATTTGTTTTTCTAAGATTTCGGATTCGGATAATTCGAATATCCGAAAAATTTCAAAATTCACATCCGAATCCGAATTTCGGATATCCGAAATTTCAGATATTTCGGATACGGGTTATTGGATATTTCGGATTTGGATCCGAATTCGGATTTGGAATTTTTTGAAGACCCCTAATTTAAAGCACTATGAAAAGTATCTAGTAAAATAAAAACTGTTTTAGTTTGATTGTATCGACTAACATCCAGTTCAATATCGTCACCTAAGTAGTATGACAACATCAACCATTATGATAAAGTTCTTGTTTCCACTGATGTGAATTCACCGAACAATGAAATTCACATGTGGAAACATGTGGCTTAAGTTGTCACCTTCCATGATCATGTGGCTGTAGCAACTAGATAAAGCTCCAAGTTCATCACCAGCAACACGATATTCCTCCCTGTTCTTCCAAAGGCCTTGCTCCCAATGTTTGGATAACTCCTTACCGATTGATCCATGTCCATACACCGTTTAAGCAGTAGACCGGCGAAGAAGGTGCAGCTTCCAATGGTTAAAAGGAAAAGCAGGCCCAACCACCCGCCTTCTGCTACTGCATAAGGAACTGTTATAATCCCGATGCTTGAGAAAAAAAATAACAGCTTTTGTTAGAGATAGATAAATACAGATAGATAAATGCAAAACTGTTGTTTCAAAAGTTGGATTTTGGAATTATTAGACCGAATTCTAGTAGACCATGAAGTCTGAATTTCGGCATCTTTACTACACCAACACTTAGGGCTGGCATAACAGGTTACACGAACCTGTTAAGACACGGACCTGTTAAGACACGAACACGAAACCTGTAAACACGAACACGCACCTGTGTATAACAGGTTAACACGATAAGACATGATAAGGAATACCTAGTAAAACAGGTTAACATGACAAGACAAGACATGATAAGACATGACAAGACCTGTTAAGACACGAACACGATAAGACACAAGCACGACACGAAAATAAACAGGTCTTAACGTGTTGACTTGTTATAGACACGAAACCTGTTAAGGCCAAACACGAAACTTGTTAAAATTGTATAGGTTCGTGTCAGGTTATCGTGTTCGTGTCTGAATTGCCAACCCTACCAACACTGCACCACTGGAGAATACACGGCGGATTAGTAGAGAAAAATGGTTGTTTTTGGAAAAACCTAATTTGATTAAATGAAGAAAAATTGTCAATTAGGGTTTCAAATATGTGAAGGTGTGTTATAAAGGGGGAAGGATGATGAAGGGACGTGGTTGGACTATTTTTCCCCTGGGTTTAATGAAGTTAACTGAATCTTTTAACTTTGTTAATGATAAGGGACACAATATGTAAGAAATAAAGATATTTGGGACATAAAATGAAAAAAAACTAAAGGACATATTTCATAATTTCTGTCATAAATATTTTTGTGTACGAATGAATTCCATATTAACTCATATATACTATTTTGTCATGAAACATAAATAGGGTATATGTTATTATTCCTACGTTTTGGAGTCAACTAGAATACAATATATATATATATATATACACCGATAGTCGTATATGTTTATATGTAGAAAAAACAAAGAAATGTACCTACATATAGGGGTATGTATATATATTTAAGCATTAGCTTATGAAAGGAAGCTATACATATATATACATGTACGAGTTGTGAAGGTACGCGTACAATGATTTTAAATAGATACATACTTATACGTAAGTATTTGTGAATTCATGATGCCCTTTTTACTGATTTTTAAACTTTTGGGCTAAAATGCATGCCCTGAACGCGTACTTGAAATCTTACTTGTTAAATCAGATCATGTCTTGATTGTTACATGGTTTGAGTTATATGTGTTATATATATATATATAGACTGTGTTTGACGGTTATATGATATTATAACCTATGTTATGATAGAAGTGGGATATACCTGCTCCGATTAATAGTTATTGTTCGAGTCGAGTAGGCGGAATGTGCTTAAGTAGACTTGGTTTAGCTTTGTGTCAATAGGCGGAATGCACTTATTATATTTGGTAATTGAAGTCTTGAGATAAATAGACGGATTGAGCCTATCCAAGACTTTGATTTTTTCTTGGGGAAAACAAATTAGCGGATTGCGCTTATTGTTAACTCTGAGGTTGAGGTGTTTTGTTAATTCCTATTTGACAAATATACTTGTTTATATAAATTTATAAAACTTGAACTCACTCAGGGTAGCTGACTTTTGCATACACGTTAGATTGATTTCATGTTAAAAGAGAGATGGATGGATGACTGCTTGGCGATATAAGAAGCTACCTGGCGGCATTTCTAGTGGAAGACGACTTTTGTTTACCCATGATAAATTTTAAATTCGTGTTAGAACTGAATAAGTATTTTTCATGTGTTTACAAGTTGTTATCAGAGTAATAGTTTAAGAGATCTGGGGGTCCTTGTTGCTTAGACTTAAACTGAGAATGGGACCGAAACTAGAAATGCCACTACGGGTAGTTGAACGCCAAGAGGTAATCCTTTAATTTTGAAGTATGTCTATATATTTTTTTTCATTTAAATGCTTAATGACATGCATTGATAAGTGGGAGGTTAATGCCCTTATATTTTACTATAGTATGAGGAATTTATAATTTAGTATATAAATGCACAATTAGGTGGGGTTGTTTTCCATCGAATGCTTAAATATACAAAATTTTAAATGGAAACTCAATACCTATATGTTTTAAAGTATGCTAATGTATACCTTGTCAATTTCTTAGCTGCAATTATTGAAAGGTAAGAATGTTAATGGTCATCTGATATAAGGCAAGGTAGAATGCCCTCCTTTGATGGTAAGTTGCTTGCCTCAATGCATCAAAATGTCTTTATTCTTTAAAGTACGTGTATATGTTATTCTTTGAATTTCTATTTTCAATACGTCGAAGGTAGAACCCTAGTGTGACCGTGTCGGGAAACATTTAGAACATTGTAGTGGCATAGGCAAACGATCGCACTTGATCAGCGTTATTGGTGGTCTATTGTTACTTTTCTGTTCTGAGTTGTGACATGAAATGATCATATGAATGTTCTATCTTGTGTAAAAGTAAGTGGATTGGAATAGAAGTAGAAGGTTATTCATTTGTACATGTAGTTAATGTAATCTTAGCAGGTTATCCTTAAAACATCGCATTTGGTGGTGCCCTATCCAAGAGGATTCGAGGACGAATCCTATTATAAGGAGGGTAAACTTGTAACATCCTGAAATTCGCCAGATAATTATTTTGGAGGAATCAACTACCCGGAATTCTAGTGGGTGGATAAGTTGACGGGTGTTGAGCATTAGACCTTATTTAAATACGTCGATTAACGAACTTGACGCATATATCTTCGTTTAAAGATCTTGAGGGACCTGAATTGTCATTGTATAAAGATGTTGAAAGTAACTCTGGGAGCAAGACGCATGTTCGATAAAGATTAGGGACCTTGGTGTAACATTCTAGTTAATTCATCTAGAACTATATATAAAGGAAAAGGTCTTGTATGACATGGCACTCATTGAGGCCACCCCCTTGAGTGTGCCACGTGTCATCCTCCCTCTTATTCCCTCCAAAAGTTTTTTTTCTCTTTCATGTTTCCACTCACAATTTTTAAACATTAATAACTTTTATATACGAGATTTTTTTAAGAAAAAACAAATTAACGAGCATGTTATTATCTTTCCAACAAGAACCATAGTGCTATACAAAAAACGAAAAAATATAAACGACTTTTTTTGGTGCGTTTTTCTTCATACAGGAAAAAAAACACAATATGTTCATGTAATTCATTAATCATGTGTAAGCAAGTCACTAATCATGTTCAAACCAGTAAATAGGAATTCCATTTTCATCCAGAGCAGAATATGTTAAAACCACTCATTTCGAAAAAAAAGACACACCTTTACCACCATCTCAATCATGCCTTGCAATGGTTGCTTCTGGCTCTGCTACTCATCCAAACGTACATCTTTCTTTTTAATATACGTTTTCATTCTTATTCACATGATTAAAATTGTTGTTTTCTCATATTGTAAGTACATAAATTTTTATGTTACATCATAACACCTATTTTATCACTGCATATTTGATTTATATATCCCAGAAAGCTTCCGGGATATAATCTAGTTATCTTTAAAAGATCATCATGCTATGACAAAACCCTACTTCCTCCCGTTACCGCCGCAAATAGAGAAAACAAGAAAGCTAAGGATTTTTGATCCCCTATCGATCATAGGCGTTTGACTGGAGTCACGACTATTGATTCCATAAAAGGTGACGACAGCTTCGGTCACAAGTTCAGGGCTTGGTAATCACCACGCTTGTCATCTTTGAGCATGGTTTGGTTTGGTTACATCACTCCACACGATCTAGGTACAAACTCATCCCTATGCTCATGGACTGGACGAGTCTTGTTTTGGCGAGGGGTGTTGTACGAGAGTAAGGGATACGGAAATGGAGGTGATGTTAGTCAGGGGCGAAGCATGTGGAAGCCCGGGTGCCCCGCCCCGCGCAGTTTTTTTGGCGCAGTGATGGAATTTTGCGATTTTTCATATGCAATTTTAATATGAATTGAGTCCGGCCCCTGCCGATTCGATCTCCAAGCTTCACCATTGACGTCATTGGTGGTCTTTGTTTCTGATGGGAGTGTTTAGATGTGGTGTTGTTACAATGGTATGTTGTCAGCGGTGCTGGCGATAATTGAAGGTTATGTATTTGGTGTCTTGGTGACCTGCGATTATGACGGGATCGGCTACTGCATGTATGATGAGGGTGGTGATGTTCATTGAGATGATGAAGTTGTTATCTTTATGGCAGTGGTGATGATGCATGATGACGGGTGGTCATGGCAGTGTGCGGTGGTGTTAGAAGATGGTAGAGGTGGTGTGCGATGGACATGGTGTTGGTTGGTGGTTGTTGGTGTTGTTTGATGGTGGTGCGAGGTGGTGTTCAATGGTGGCGGCGGCCTGCTTTGTTGAAGATGGTGTGCGGTGGAGGTTGCGGTTGTGACGGAGGTAGTGTGATGATGATAATGATGAGGAGGAGGATGCTCGGTACGGTTGGCTTACGAAGACGGTGCAAGGAAAAGATGGAGGTGGTCAGGGGAGGATTCAGGCTTGTTCGGTGGGTTCCCGAGAACCCAGTCGGTTTGTAAATTATAGTGTTATTGTATATAAAATTCTAGAAGGGAACCCATAAGAAAAAACTTAAGGAACCCATTACTAAATATTGAGAGTGTTTTAGTGATTGAAACCCTCTTTAATACCCAACAAATTATCGGTTTGATCCTTGTTGCGTACATGTATTTTGTTTCCTTTCTATTTTTTTATTCAAAACCTAGGGTTTGTCTACTGCAGCCTCCTCTCCAAACACTCATCTCCTCCAAACCCAATTCATCTCCTCCTGACCTCCTCTCCAAACCATCCTCCCTGTCTTATGACCTCCTCTCCGATTCTCCAAACCCAACCATGAACTGTCGGCCCTGCCTCCTCCTCTCCTAAGCTCCTCTACGACTCCAGCCTCCTGGCGAGTGTAGGTATAATTTAGGGTATCTTTTTGGTGCAAGTTACTGATGCATTTGTGTGTTTTGAAATTAGGCTATATTGTAATACATTACCTTAGCTACTGATCACATTCATGTGTTTTGAATTAGGTTTGGATTCTTTCATAATATAAATTGAAAGCAATGTAATTAAGGAACATTGAGTCTATGTGCTTAATCTGTTAATCATCGCCCTTAGGTAAAGTTGTTATGTTGTTTTAATTTCTAATTTCTCAAGTTAATTTATAGTGCTAATTAAACTATTATTGATGTTAATTTTTATTTTCTAATATGTTTGTTATTTTAATGTGTTGAAACTTTGAATTTAGGGATGTTGGTTTTTAATTTGTTGAAACGAGTGATGTTGAAAATGACAAGAGATTGAGCCATTGGATGTATCATTGAAGTTCCACCTACTAGTGTAGATACCATGAAGAAAACTATATCTGGAATGTTGGGATTGCTACCTTCAGACCAGTTTAAAGTTTTGATGGAAATTCTATGGAAGCTGCCTTTCAAGTTATTGGTTTCTTCTTTGATTACAAGGTAACTACTCTTTTTCAGTTCTTTTTGTATCAATATTCTTATGATTATATAGTTCTTTTTTGGGGATAGTTTTCATAATTATAAGTTTTACGACCCAATCCAACCCAAAGACGACATCACCAAGTTAGGAGTGATATCCACATCTTGGTGACTAGTTTCATATTTCCTCATTTTGTAGAAGCTCTACTACCAAGTTAAGAGTGAATTCCTTTATCTTGGTAGCGCTTCATTCTTATAAATTAACATAGCAACTTTATCATCAAGATAGGAGTGATTCCCTTTACCTTGGTGATTAGTTCCATTCCTCGAATTTTTTAATCTCTCCAAAGTCTCAAACTTTCGATTGATAAGGGACATGTAGTAACTGGAAGAGTGAATACCGTTAACCAAAAGTTTCGGCGAGAGTATTTCCACCTATTAGGCCAAAGCATGATTCCCAAATTCAAAAGAATTTTCGACCACTTTGGTTAGTCGTAGTTCCGTTTTGGAACAATCCAAATCTTGTAAATCTCTTTTACGTTCTACATCCAACTTCAAATCCATTTTATTAGATGCGTTACTTAAACCTCATCCACTTCTGCCTAATCCTAGTTTTGAAATTCTCAAAAGTATCGGTAAACATCATCATTTCTGAAAATATTTAATTTTTAATATCTTCAAATGTTTTAATCAAATATTTTATAATAAATCTGGTTTCATATTAAAGCATTTTATTATCAAGTATTTTCAATTATGCACTTTGTAAAGTTTTCTCCAACCTTATACATCGATTGACAATCGATTCTATAAAAAGTTATGTTTTAAACAAACCCGAAATTTTCGTATTTATGATGTTGTGTTAAAAAAAAGTATATCAAGTAAATATTTTTTTGAGTATTATAAATTATTATTATTATAAAATTCCAAAACATTTATACATCAAAAACCTTAACTTTATATATTTTTCATTCATATTATCGTATTTCACATTTTATACATATTCAAGTTACGTTATACCAAACTAATTTCAAAAGGAATTAATTATCGAATTATTAGCCTAAACCTTTAAACATTTGTTAGTATTTAATTTACAAAAATGCGTAATACCAATTATTATTTTACATTATTCTATGTATGCAACATTTGATCCAAACCATATAATTCTCTTCATAACATACTCGAAATTTTTAAACAAAATATTTACCTATACTGTACAACTCCATTATCTCCGGTATTTTCTTGTTTTCATTCTAAATCTCCTCTGTATTTTCTAAAAACAATCTTGTTCGAAACATGTACACAATTATTTTCGTTATGCTTGATTTCATAATGCTAAAAAAAATATTTGCGAACATGAATTCTTCTTTCATGAAACATGAGGTCCTTTTTATTTACTTAGATCATACTTGGTTTACAAATGAAAATTTTTGACAACATAAGAAACTTGACCTTCTCATATATGGGTAATAAGAATCATAAGTTCTTTTCGCAAGTAGACATCTATTACTTAGTTATTTATTTATTTACTTGTTTTGTAAAACCAATCATTTTCATAAACTTGATTTCATGTCAAGTAGTCTTTACCCACATGTCTATAAATTTGCAAGTTAATGAGCTAAACTATTTACCAACAACATTTTCATTTTTCACAACCAAGGTTTAAATTCCAACTATATTCCATATACATCATTTCCTACGAAATTTGAGTATTTATCGACCAAAAACTTCATTTTTCCAATATCAAAATTTCCTTATCATCCATGATTCACTTCCGATATGTGTCCTCTATTTCTACAATCACTGACTTACATATTGTTAACATTCTTCAACACATTCTACACCTCCATCTCCTACAAAGAATAGTTACTCATTAATTACTCTTGCCAAAGGGATGACTATTCTTTTTTTCAATAAACTCAAACATGTTTTTCCATCCTGATTGTCCGTAGACGTTTATCTATGTACGATATAATTGGAAATACCTCTACATATACGTTTACAATTGCATCTTAACACTTTTACAAATACACTTTCAATTTTAATACATTTATCTATCCAACAACTAGTAGAGATCTATATGTCCTCTCGACAGTTAGATACATTTCTAGATACACCTTCTTAGATTCAATTATACTTATAATACAATAATTGATATGTTTTGATACACATACATCTTTTCATAAACTATGAAACCTGATACTTGAAATTCGATGCATATTCTATACTACTTGAAAACTTGATCATACATGAAACTTGCTTATCCATGAAACCTAAGACTTGATTACGCGTAGACTAGATTTTCTTATGATATTGAAATTTAATATTCTATAGGACCTATGACATTCTATGAACTTAATCTTCCTGAATACTTATAAATTTGTTATGGAAACATGTATCCACAAATTTGAACTCAACTATCCTAAAAACTCAACGTAACCATCGTAATACTCATGTTGAATCTTCTTTAAACTTGGGAAAAGTAAACGATTCCTTTCTATTTCAATAAATGCATAAACATTACTTCGTGTATTACACTTACAACAATTATAAGAATACATCTCGTAGGGATGTAGCCTTCTAGACAACCAATTTTGTTTGTAACTCATACTTTAAATCATCCGTGCATATATTTATATACATGTCTTGATTCATCTATACTTGCTTCCTACCTGCATACAGCATCATTACGTTATTAAGTTGTCGCATATCAACGTGTTCGTTTCACAAATACAATGACTAGTTCGTGGAGTTAGGAAACATTTACGTCAGATCCATTGTTTTATTTCGAGTTACTGTCATAGAAGGACATAACACCCTAATGTAAGGTAAATTGGTGATTGCAGTCCGGAACGTAATCATGAATTTACAGGTACGTTAACGTGAGATGAAATTCTATTTAGGATTGTTGGTGGATGCTCAGTACAAATTCAAAATACCAAAGGTGTGGTGGGTTAGTTGCGGTACACCCTATATATAAACACTAATGGTGTATCGAAAATGTGACTAAGGGTCGGACCAAGGACCAATTCTAGTCAACCTAATAATAACAATAAGTCATGCCCTAAGTCTAAGCATAATCATTAGAATATTAATTAAAGCACATTTAAACAATTTCATGTTTTACACAAAAGCATGCTACTCATCTAAACTCAGCAACACAAACAACAACCCTTACATATTTATACTTCCTAGTGTTCGCAATAGTTTCTGACGGTCTTTCCAATTAAATTTCGAGGACGAAATTTCCTAAAGTAGGGGAGACTGTAATGCCCCGCTATTTCAGAAGTTTATAAACAAATATTATAATCGCATAACTGTTTAAATTCGTTAACGATAAAATCTAGTTAACAAGAAATACGTTTTAGTCGTTAATAAATTAAATTATTCAAATACGCCATATAATGACGCGGTTAGAATACACCACGTATTAAAAGACTAGTTGATTCTAAAGCTAGCGAATTTAAATATAATATACATTCAAAAGACTCAATTTGAATCGAGTTATATAAATAATTTACATAAAATAATTGTTCTATCGATTAAATGAGTTAAATTCATAAACGAGACCCGAGTCGGTGACGGGTTCGTATACGAGCTGACCTCCCACTTAACCCACTCCAAACCCTAACTATATAAACATCATAACATCTTCTTCTCCTTCATTTCTTTACCAACTGAAACCCTAGCCCCCGTAACCTTCAAGCCTCCTACCCCCTTTAGTTCTTTTTTCTTCTCCCTTTGCACATTCCCAGCTTTTTAACACAAGTCCCTCCCTCTGCACATCTCCTTCTCTATTCCACAGATCTCTCTCTCTCTCTCTCTCTCTCTCTCTAACAACAGCTCCATCTCTCTCTCCCGAAATCCCTCTCCTTTCCTCTCTTTGGCAATGGCCGGCCACCACCATCTTTGGAGGTGGCGGCATGGTAGTTTGCAGGCCCAATCGGGTTGTGAAGTGGGGTCTCGGTGGTGGTTAAAAGGACGGGTGGTGGACTATTGGCCATGGTGTTAGGTGACGGTAGTGGGTGGTCTAATTTAGTGGTGGTTATGGTTCAGATAGTGAAGAGATAGAATCTGGAACGGACCTCCGAACCGCCTTGAGCGGGTCACTGTCTCGGAGTTACTTATTTAATAATAATAATATTATTATATTGTACTAACTTGTTCGCGAGGTTCAGCGCTACTGGACCGGGGACTTGTAGAGAAACCCCTAACTAGGCCTGGCCCAATTATGTTAGGGGATCCATTTGGGTAGCCCATTGACTTGGGTCCATTTGGAAAGCCCATTAACTTCCTATATAAAGAGGTCTCCACCTCTTGTATAGGCAAGTTATGAGCACCCCACTTTTTTACTACTAGGTAGAGGAGAGTTTTCTCCTCCAAGCCTAGGCCCCTCTCTACAGTCCCATCCTCTCTTTCTCTTTGTTATTGCAGATCCGGTTACACAGAAGATGGAGCACACTCTCAACCTCACCTTCTCTAAGAGGATTCAAACATGCCCAATCAACCGGGTAAGATTTTTCCTCTTCAATTGGCGCCATCCTTTAAAAGATCTACCCTCTCCATATAGATCTGGAATGGTTCACTTCATCTCCTTCATACCAACCTCCTGATCTGTTTCGGTCGGATCTGTTCTTAATTTCGAGATCATCACCCTCCTATATGTGCTCATTGGAGTTTGTATCGGTGTTTTTGGAGCTCCACAAGCTGTTTATAGATCCATAACTTCCAGATCTGAACTTGTCTGGTCTATTAAGAGATGCTTCTGGAACCTACAATCAAAGAAGCTCCATGAATTATCATCAACTATTAGATCTGCGTTTCGAAATGTTCAAACGCCAGATCCAGATATGCATCACGGTATATCTATATCTGAATTCTTAGTTTCACTGATCTGATGTCTGGATTCTATTACACCGAAGCTTGATTTTTCTTACAGCAACGACTCAATATCAAGATAAGTTTTCTAACATATATCTTTCGTTTTATTCCTCAACGTACATACATTAGTGCTTGATGTACAGTAATGGGAAACAATGAAAAGGAAACTGACATAAAATATTTTGTGCTATAAAAAAGTTTTAAAAAATATATATACATATGTAACACAAAAGACAAGGCACTTTTTAAAACTGTCAGTTTTTTATTAGCCTTCACTTTTTTGTCTTCATATTACACCATGCATCCACGGCTTGCACCATACAAGTTTGTATAGCACCATCTTATAAATATTATCAAGGATCTCATCTATGTACTAATTGATGAAGATAATTTAGGCCATATTTTATAAGGTTTGACCGGAGTATGGTGACACATGGTTCGGCCAGAGAATGGTTCGGCCGGAGCATGTTATACCGAAGCTTGACGCTTCATAGCCGAAGCTCGTCCGTCCTTACATGCCGAGGCGTTGTTACGGCCTGGCGAAGTTCACTAACCCTTGCCGGATCATTGTAACGGTTCGACGAAGCTCATCCATCCTTACATGCCGAAGCATTGTTACGTCTCGACGAAGTTCACCAACCCTTTCCGGAGCATTGTACGGTCCGTTGAGGTTCCTTCGTTCTTACCAAGGATCGATATTGCTTTGACATAAAGCATATGGGGTTACATATCATGAAGAATAACTCATAAAAACTCAGATAAGTGCTATCATTCCGATTTCCATTTTTTCAGTTCTGTATACGTATACGTAGACATAAATATATAACTAGAATCAACATGCTTTATTTCTTGTGCATATGTCTATGAGGAGTATTTTGAGACACATGCATCTTATAGAAATTCCTTTATCAATGATTCATTTGCATCTTATGAATGATTAAGCATGAGCCATCATGAAATGATTTATCTATCATTCATTAGAAATTATGTGACAACCCCATTTTGCGTTCATTTAAATAGCAAGGGCGTCATAATTAACGGAATGGATTACGCCACTTTTTATGCGAATTAAAAGCATTACATGTGCAGAATCAAACACAATATAGTCATGAAAAAATTAAGGCAACTTACTAGCCAGTTAAGTTGTTATCTGTTACACAAGGTGCGGTACAGAACGCATGACATAACGCATGATTGTTGTTATGTTTTTATTAACTCCCAGTTTGGCATGATAATCTTTGCTTCTTCTCAGATTAACAATGATTGGGTTACCCCCTAATAGTTAAGCGAAGCAGATCGTAAGAAATCAACATCCTACGAATCAAAGAGTTGCATTCAGCTCTAAATGAGTTTCAAAGACCGGTTCATGGTAAAAAATTTCGTCAATTTTTCTCCAATCAATCTTCTAGACCAGTGCCTAGTATGCCGAACCAGACGAATGTAAGGCCTCAGTTCGGAACAAATAATGGGTCATGATTTATTATATCAGCGAATGAGGTTGGTTATCTTTTGTCTGGATCGAAAACAGCCGAACCGAAAGGACGTATTGTTCAGATCAAAAAGCCGGATTAGAATAACTTCTTGGTTTGGTGACATGTCGCCAAATAATCTCCAAAACTAACGATCTCCGTAATTAAGCAACCAATCATGATGGTTGCCTCCTTGAGGTCGGTTTACAGGCTAAGATCCTCTGAAATTAGCAAGACACTAAAGCCAACAAAAGTCGAGGCTAGAACAATCTCTCCAGAGATATATCGTTTCTGCAAAAGCGAAACAACCACAAAACCAGCTCTAAGCTCCGTCATCGTGATCAGAAGAACATTTTCAATCTCCTCTTACTTTACTTTACTCCGAACCAAAGAACCGAGGCGACTAGCACAACTCCAAATCGGTGCAAATATAGAACAAGGTTTCGATAACACAAATGTCCGGAAAAAACCGGACGCACCTAAAGGAAATATCTCGTTGTTATTGTGTTATAACTACATGCCAGATATATCAAATTCGCTTTCGTGCCCCGGGACGCAGTATCTTTGTCTAAATGATGCAGGAGCATATTGTGCAACATATAAAGGGATAGCACGGACATAAAATCACCACTATCACCCAACTTGCAGATCCAGAACATGTCAAGGTGATGTAAAAATATAGTAATTTCGTCTCTCCAGCCAAATCTTTCGTCCGGACAAACCTACAACCAGGTATTATAATTAAACATTGAATAGAACACAACCGGACCAAGCCAACCTAGCTGGAAGACCCATACCTTCATGACATCGCCTACCAGCAACCAGTCGCACCTACCGGACCAGCGTGTCCGTACTCCAGACTATTTTAGCTAGTAAAACATCAAACTAGCAAATGTGAAGACATACGTAAAAGGGATTATCAAGTTCTTGTCAAAAAAGTTTCTTGCATAATACACCTCTCAATACTTAAGATGCGGGCTGTTGGTTGCGTATGGTCTAGAGCAGACAACTTTTTGTTAAAAGACCTACTAAAGGACCAGCTTTCTGGTCGTACGATTCTCGGTTGGCCCATATTTGGGGCAACGTCCCTACAACTCCAACTCCAATGCTTGGTACGAAACTTGCATGGTGTGACATCACAAGCGCTGCTATTACCTAAGGCAGTTGCCAAATTTCGACCTTTGGGTTCGGATATTCTAGTGTACACGCCAAAGGAGCCTAATCCATGAGCGTAGTCGTGATAGCAAACAGAGACCAGGATCTCCTTTAAAAAAAATAGCATACATATGCTTTCATCCGGTCTAAATCCGTTTCCGAACCAATACTTCGGTCAAAAGTGGGAGACCTCGCATTTTATCCCCAGCTCCGGGTTATATTATTCAACCCCGACTCCAAGGTCTATTCACCGGTAACCTCCGTAAATAGTACGGCTCAACAAAATATAATTATCCCACCAACCAATACATGCAGCACGACTTGTTATCCGAAGCGTATGCTTACTATCAAGGTCTCACCAGCCATACAATCGACACGTTACACCACAAATATGGGCACCAGTTTGTGGAAGACTTGCCAAAGTGTGTCTCATTGCAGATCGCCAAGAAGACATTCAGTGACACATTGTTCGTTCTGAGAAATCAGTGAACGGAATCCAAGGTCTTCATTTACTTAAGAACAACTTTGCTAGTGGATAAAGATGGATCACGGATCCTAAATGACAAAAAGTGTAACTCAAGATTATTATAATAGCTCCAATTCTTAAGCCCGCTAATATTGTAGTTTATTACTAGAAAACCTCATGGACAAAGGGTTTTCAAGGATATGGATATTATCGATCGGTAAAACAGGATCACATAGACACATTTTAGCGGCGCGAGTTTCTTCAACTTTTTCCGAATTACCACCACCGAATTACCGAATCAAACTTCGGGTGGTACGGATCACAATGAGCCAAAGAGGATATGAATACAATGAAGGCTCATTGACACAAAATGTTCGATAAAAATTAGACACACCTGCGGCTCCGAGTTACTGCAGCTTATACTCCAGGTAAAGTCAGCTCCGGCTTCGGTACTCCCCGAAACAGACTTTTAGTTATATTCTCCCTATGTTCCAAACCAAGTCAAGATGATCACTTCATTAAACGAAGGTCGCATTTGATTTAGTTGCGGATCATCAATAATCAAGAGTTCAAGAAGTATTGTGATGCATCCGTAAACACGATCGAGTGAACTCCTTCCTAACCCGGGTGCATCCAGCTAACTTCGATTCCGGTTTCATACAGAATTGTTGCAAGTGCATCTTTGAAATACTTTAACATCAACCGATGTATCTCCTACGGTGGTACCATAGAAGGTAATTAGCATGCTTATAAAATATTGGGATACTCCTTAGCTCTTCCTACATGCGCTATGGAAAACCCCGCAAGAAAGACTCAAAACATGACTCTGGTAGAACGACAACTAATCAAACTACAACTCCGACTCATTGCTTCGGAGACAACATTCCCACCTATCACATGAAGTAATGCAAAGTTAGACAGTACTAAGGATAGAGTAATCTAGAAAGAAAGTACAATTCGTCTGACACAAGATACCATTTTCTCTATTACAAGTTTTACTTGTATATGGGGAACAACTACCGACATTTACAAGAATTTGCCTTTACGCTTGAATGTATCTAATTAATGATGGAACCCATCTTCCTTTCTTGAAATCGCCAAATTCACCGCATGAAGGTTAAAGCAAACCAAAGCGGTCAGGCAACAAGCTGGATATTTTTGAAACCGAAATCAGAGCGTAATGCCTCTTGTTGTCATCATTTTGTTCTGGTACCATTGTTCTGGTTCGGGCAAATTTATTGCTTCGGTTACATCTCCTGGTTCGGACAATTCATTGCTCTGATAATTTCGTTGTTTCGATCTCATTTATCATTGGGTTGTTCAACATAGTTGGATCCTCGGTATTTTGAATCGACTCACCCGATAGCTTCCTCTCCATGAATACCAGATTGGCATACACCATGATGCATGCACATGATGGAAGTCTCCTTACATGATGAAAGTCTCCAAGATCTGGTACTTCGTGACTTAAATCCGAATCTCAATACCAGAACAGTATATCGCCCGGTTGTCACCAAGTTCAACAAAACTTCTATTGATACCGTTCTCCTCATAATAATACCGATATTCAGCCCTCATAGAAATATCGAACCAGGTGCTCCCTACCCATACTATATTGCTCCGAACGAATCAAAGTGCAAATGATGCTGGAGACCAACTATCATTAGCTAGGATACTTTAACAACTAGCAATTGATCAGTGTCTTCGTAAAACTATACAGGTTGGCAACCATTGTTTAACCATTATAGATAGTCAGATGAGCCGATCTTCCGAAATCTCCTTATCAGGTCAAGACATGGTTTTGAGAATTAGCATTTCGCCATGCCAACAACGATACATGAACACCATCAGTCTTATGTCATCTTCATGCCTAGTTAGGCTTCGGTCATCATCACAGTCAATGGGGTCAATTATGAACATGAGTTATTTTTAGCTCGATACAAAGATTTAAAACCCAATGATACCTTAATATGCACATGCTCCGGTTTCACACACCACTTGACTTCTTGATCAGAGAGTCTTGTTTTAATCGAAGAGCGCATCTTCCAAATTTTCCATCAGTTAATACTGGCAAGCACATAATTGAAAAGCTTCCATCAGTTAATACTTCCAGCCATGAAAGGGCAACGTAAAAATATCGATGCTCACTCCGAAAAAAGGCGATGTTGCAAACATCATGCAACTGCCGAACCTCCACGTTGGATGCATCGCCTACAGCTCAATCAACTCCGTTTACTTTCACAAAGCCGGACCAAGAGACACTCCGGTCTACATCTTATCTCACAAAATAGTTAAAGCTTTTGCAAAACGTCAAAACCATCATTTCTTAAAACATTATGTATCATTTTTGAAGAAATCATTTTACGATATGGGAGGTTCCCAAAAAATGTTTCGGTTCTTCACTCATTTTCGTCAATAAACCATTTGCATTTTTGAAAAATATTCGGTCTATATCAGTCCCGACATGTTTTCTACGATAAAATGTTTTAAACCTTTGAAATATTCTGACCAATATAACTTTGGATCAACCTCATTTCAATATTAACTGTTATTACACCTTTAGACTATCTAACTCCACTTGGCTTCCGTGCCATTATCAATCTTTATTGCCTCCTTTCTTAACAAAATTTCATTACTCAAAGGAGTGACCCGGTTGGAATCACAACACGCTCCGGCTGGAATCCCCTCCTAACATGTTCCGGTTGAAATCAACTTCACACGGTTAGCTCCTTTACCGACTTTGGGTTCTACTTTGTGCATCAAGGTTGAATTGATTCCTTATTGCCAGAACCATCGTTGCCGTAGCATGTTGTTTCTTACCGAAACATAAAGTTGCATCAAACTGTTTATCTAAACTAAAACGCCATACCGAATGATTTTTGTTCGTACCAGAATACCGAACCGTATTGTACAAACAACTGATGGATATTTGAACCATGATAGCAAAATATTGAAAGACTTGCTTCTCCATAAAAGCTGCCAACTACCCGCATGTAGTTCGGAACCAACTGGCCTCCTATCCGGGGCAAATTTCCAAGCATTAGCTTCCCCACCGGTACGAGTAGGGGAAGAGCCATGGGATGTGTGTTATTCAAGGATGTGACTCTACCACAAAAAACAAAAAGATACACAAGGGCCAATTAAAATGAATAATCTAATTCTCATTTTCGGAAACTTATCAGGGGATGTCCGGGCAATCAAGGCCAAATCGGTGAACATGAGTTCATGACCGCTAAGTTATCAAACCAAGCTCCAATACATAGGCTCTCCATGTGCAAATTAAAAGCTGGAGGCTTAACTCCCAGATACGGTTCACACTAGGAAAATTACACAATGAACTCGAGGGCTGTATAGGACAAGATCGTTGTTGGTGAAAAACATCACTCAAAGCCAATTATAATCTTCGGATATGTTCCATCATACGCGAAACAAGTTGGCTTCAAAACCAAAGGTACTACCTCCTACACATTTTACATTATTTATCATTATTCGTTGACTTATTGTAAATTCAAGCAACACTTAAACAAAGATGGACGTTGCGTAACACTTCCATCTATATGTGGCTATATGCCACATTATCGGTCGGCTATATGCCACATTCTCTTTGACCAAAGAAATCCCCTCGAAGGCTCGAAAGTATGCTATACGCATCGGCATAAAGAAACAGCCTTATTAAAACTTTTTATTGCTGTAAAAGCGCAAGGACGTCGCAATATGCCGGACGTTCCTTAAATACGAACCATGAATATAAGGGTATAAACACATGCTACGAGCCACCTCCCAAGGGATAAGAATGTCAAAGTATAACACGGGTTGTAGGGTCCGAATAAGCAGGAATATATGCTCCGGACCGTCCCTACTAACACAACTCTTACGGCTTCGAGCAAAACGCCACGTAGCCAAAGTAAACCCATCATCATAACCAGGTACGGTATATACAAGGTACCTCAAACACAAAGTGAGGCAATGAGGAAACCTCTAAAAATGTCAAGGGATATTAAAACCCGGACGTACTTACAAAGTGTCCCGAATAAGCATGATTGAATGCTTCGGAACACTAATAAACTCAACAAATATGAGTTTTTTCGAGGGATATATGCCCCGAAAATAAATAAATAAATAAAATAAAAAATGCTGGAGAAGTGCTATAATGCCAAAGTAAAGGTCTAGACACTCAATATCGGAGAATTTGAGCCGCTCCAAAAAGGAAACCCCGCCAAAACAGACAGGACCTCACATGATTGTGACAGCTAGACCTAAGAGATCTTATTTATCGGCGAAGATCAATAGAACTTCCGCTCCCTGCACATGGAACGGAGTTCACCTAAAAAATGCTACATGTAATCCGAAGTCCAAGACCGAAGCAGTTCAAACATATAGACAATTGAACAAGTTTTATTTTAATATTACTTGTTTCAAGTGGGACGAGCCATAACTCACCTTCGTCTCAAACGCACCTATGGGAAGAACGTCCCCTATCAATGAGTTGCAAACGAAGCAATGCTTCCTTCGGTCTATTTTATCTTTATGTGCATTATCATCTCGGTTACAGTAATAAGGGAAACTACCCAAAAGTCTCATAGACATTCCGAGTAAAAACAAAAAAAAAAAGACTTCGGCATAAGAAAGCCTCATGCTCTACAATAACATGAAGTTAAGGGAAAGATACCGAACCAAGAGGGCCGGGATAAAGATCTCTTTTGGTTTGAAACCTTTCTATACTCCGGAACAAACAAATCTATACATGTAGCATAAAGCCTACAACGCTAAAATAATGATAAGGGCTTAACTTGTTTCTAAGTTAAAAAATCTTTCACCGAGGCCAGGCTATAGACTTCGGTGAAACGCCCCACCAAAAAAAAAAAATGAAAACAAAGTGTTCCGGAAGAATGTGATCCTTGTTTAGAATGAGATGCGACATACCTCATTTAATAAACATAAGTTGATCCTTAAAATGTTTATACGTATGTTGAAAAACAACATGCAAGCTTCGGTGCACGGAGTAAAAGTACCCCGGCATTAGAAGGGGGATAAGAATTAGGGCATGGGGGTATCGAAGGCCCTTTCGTCCGGACTTCTTAGTCATACAAGTTCGAAAGACAAAATACCGAACTTAAAAGACACCCCAGAACAAAGACTACGTAGCACTTTTTTAATACAAATACGCGAAAAATGAACGTTCTACTTCGAATGTTATAAGCAGTCAAGGATGAAAAGTCCTGAAACACTTAAAACATAATTTATACCGGGACTTGAAAATCATGGACGCATGATAAAGTCTCAATAACACGAAATGAGGTTCTCAAACCCTTAATACTTGCACGACAAGATTATACTTAGAAAAAATAAGCAAAAAAGATATCCGAAACACAAGGATATTCATGACATGCTTCGACCCACACATAACGGGCCGAACCTTGATTATTTTCCATCAAGACCCACCATTTAAAGTCTGGTATTCATTTATTGCTAATGAACACCGGACTTGGGGGGACATGAAGAGATAGAATCTGGAACGGACCTCCGAACCGCCTTGAGCGGGTCACTGTCTCGGAGTTACTTATTTAATAATAATAATATTATTATATTGTACTAACTTGTTCGCGAGGTTCAGCGCTACTGGACCGGGGACTTGTAGAGAAACCCCTAACTGGGCCTGGCCCAATTATGTTAGGGGATCCATTTGGGTAGCCCATTGACTTGGGTCCATTTGGAAAGCCCATTAACTTCCTATATAAAGAGGTCTCCACCTCTTGTATAGGCAAGTTATGAGCACCCCACTTTTTTACTACTAGGTAGAGGAGAGTTTTCTCCTCCAAGCCTAGGCCCCTCTCTACAGTCCCATCCTCTCTTTCTCTTTGTTATTGCAGATCCGGTTACACAGAAGATGGAGCACACTCTCAACCTCACCTTCTCTAAGAGGATTCAAACATGCCCAATCAACCGGGTAAGATTTTTCCTCTTCAGATAGGGTGTCGAGTATTGGTTCCGGTGATGGTTTAGGAATTGACAGAAGCAGCGCCGCCATCTGTTCTCCATGGTGGATCTGGTGTGTCGGCTCAAGGTGGTTCTCGACATTGATGGTGGTCCGATTTACGGGTTCCGGCCAAGTACACTGAAGTCCACAGCCATCAGTGGTTCGAAGGTTAGTTCCGGTTGGGTCTGTTACCGTGACCGGAAATGGTCACGGTGTTGGGTTGGGTGACGTTGGGTACTGGTCTGGTTATAGCTCGATTTAATCTCGCGTTCCTTTTCCTTTTGAGTTGCTTCTTTCGGGTTGCCGAGAAGTAAGTCAACGGGGCAACTTTCGGTCACACATCTCAGTTCAGGTCAACATTAGTCAACAGTCAGCCATGGTCAAACATGTTCCAAGACTATTTGGGAAAGGTATAACGCGCGCACACTTTTGGTTCGTTTATTTCGGATTGCTTTGTATATACACATATATATCTACATATACTATAAAACCGTAAACGAACCAAACCGAACGGAGTTGTAATAAAAGCTTAGAGTATAAATGAGTTGTTGAATAAAATGGTGTATATATGCATATGTATTTTAAGATATATGAACACATTATTTAGATAAACATACTTTTGGTGTCTTAAAAAGGTCCACTTGTATGTCGTTTGGAAATCGGAGAGTTAGTATGTTCATTAAGTCATGCACCCTTTAAGACGCGCATTCGTTCAATGCGAGTCTAGGTAGTTGAATAAGCTATCTTTACAACCAAGAAATGAATTAAACTCATTTGCATTAGAATTCAAGGCATCCTTTACTTGTAATATGACACAAGAGATTCAATTAATCCAACTTCAGACATTGTTTGCTATTCTTTCATAATGCACTTCAGGTGAGTTCATACTTGTCCCCTTTTTACTCTCTATCACTTTTGGGGCTCAACATGTATCATATGCAAATACACTAAATACTTTCATATTCACATGCTCAATCTATCAAACATGCCTGTATGCTATTGTCATGCTAAAATTCTAAGATACAAATGCCCTAGCATAATTCATTAACTATTTTTAGCCCACCTTAACATGTATAGCGTTATAGGAGTAGCACACCGCCCCCTTTATGGGTCTTTGTTAAGTTTTAACGGCCTAACACGATAGTGTTGGGTGTACGTTGTGGAATCGAGGGATTGATTTATGCCTTTTGTATGATTCTATGTATGCAAAGCTATAGCATGATGATTTGAGTAAAACATTTTAATACTATGTATGTAAACCAAAAACTAGTATGCTCACCAATACTTTATGTGTTGATGGATATTTTATACATGTTGCAGGAAAAAGCTTGATGAGATGATACAAGAAACATCACTTAGGACTCGGCCTTAGGAACAAACAAAACAATCTTTATTTTATTTCATGTTTATGTATTTCCTCGGGAACAAATTGTATACTTGTTGAATCTTAGATACAAATGAAATCTATCTTAATATATTGTCGCAATTTAGTGTTATGAAGTCTTTGAACAATCTATCACAAGTCGCGCCTCGATGTATTCCGTCATCGATTGGGGTGTGACATGACAGACCATCAGTTTGCGGATGATAAGTCGTACTCATATCTAACCGAGTACTCAAGGATTTCGGTGACGCTTGCTAGAAATGAGAAGTAAATTGAGAATCACGATCCGAAATAAGAGAAACAGGTACCGCGTGCCGAGAGACCACTTCCTTAAGATAGATGCTAGCTAACCGCTCCAACTTGTCATTTTCCTTAATAGCCAGGAAGTGTGCAGATTTAGTCAATCGATCAACAATCACCCAAATAGTATCACAACCACTTGGTGATTTCGGAAGTTTGGTTACAAACTCCATGGTGATTCACCAGTTCCATTAAGGAATTTCAAGTTGCTGGAGAAGACCAGGCGTCTTTTGATATTCAACCTTGTCGTAGCCAGGGTGAATAGAATACCGGGATTTGTGAGCTTCCTCCAAGACAAGCTCTCATAAATTACTGAACAACAGAACCCAAACACGCTCTGCAAAGTAGTGTAAGCCATTAGACCTAAGCTCAAGAGGTTTGTCAGCACCATGCATGGTTTCAGCTTTAAGGTTTTCCCATTAAGAAGGGTCGAGGGTGTCTAGTTTATTCTTGATGATTAGTATTTTAAGATCCCAGTTCCACACCAGTTCCAAAGCCGTTAGAAACTTATCATTCATGAGTATGATTCTAACCTAGGTAGTGCCTTCCCATCATTTGATTCCAGTTTTAGTTTGCAGTTCGTGTCCTTAGTTCGTGTTTAAGTTCATTTTTAGTTAATCCTTTATTTTCTTGCAATAGATTTGTTAGAAACCCCCCTTAAACAACAAAACATTATTTAGTTAGTATTTAGGATAAGTATTCGAGTCTAGTTTACGTTTTCCAGTAGAGTCTCGTGGGTTTGATACTCGGACTTACTTTAGTTGTGATGCACTGACCGGTACACTTTCCGGTTGTGTGGTTTAGGTTTAGAAAGTCTTAGGTTATAAATTTAAAACTTAGAGTGTCTAGTTTAGGTTAATTTAGTTAGTTTTTATTAAACCACTTTGAGCACATGAATTGTCACCTTGTTAAGCTCACAGTAGTCAATGCACATGCAAAGGCTTCCATCTTTCTTCTTGACAAACATAATAGTGGATCCCTAAAGGGATGAACTAGGCCGAATGAAACCTTTCTCTGATAACTCCTACAATTGGTTGGATAATTCCTGTATCTCAGGAGGTGCAAGAGGATAAAGGGGCTTGAGCAATAGGATCTACACCAGGTGTAAGATCAATACGGAACTCAACCTAACGTTGAGGCGGATGTTAGAACCTAAATGAGAAAACATGAAGTATTGAAGAAAACTGAAGCTATGAACTAAGAAACTAAACAAAGTGAAGAACATCCAGAAAAGGTTCCAGATGAAGAGATAAAGATCATAAAAGATTCAAGAACAAGATCTTTTTGAAGACATAGACAATGGAAGACAAATACAACTCCTATTTGACAAAATCTGGAAAAGAAGACTGAAATCTGGGACAAAGGAACCAGATTTCTGGGACAAACTATGATATTAACTAAGTAACCAATCCCAGATAAAGACTTCAAATTTCTGGGAAGAAATCTGGAATCTTCACAAGTGGGAAAGTTAAAATATATGCAACTTGACCCCAATCATTCATGCAAGACTTTCTTTCCTTTTCAACCTGCAAAACTACAAGTTAATAATAAACCAATTGTTTATTCATCAACTTGGTGTCAAAACTTCTCTATAAATAGAAGACATCATACGAAGGAGAAGAGTGCCAAGGGGTGAATGTGAAAGTGTGTGATATACAAAGCAAACATCTGCTCTTCTTAGACATATCTTTTATACATACTCCACACCACATTCAAAACAGCCATAAGAATTCTTTTGAGTCATTCTTTTGTGAAGTCTAAAGGTGATCCTTGTTAAAAGGTGTTCACTATATAAAACTCAAAACTTCTTAAAACCCGTGTGTTCTATTGTTTCTAAAAGTTTGATTTCTTATTCCGCACATTGATTATATATTGTTGAAATCAAAATGCCATTTGTTTCAAAGTGAGACTGATACTTCTGAGACTAACACTTGGTATCAGAGCAGCTTGAATAATTTATTTTCATAAAGATCCTAAGCTATTAAAAGAACTATTTAAGATCAAATCTTATACGTTTTAACCAAGTATCTTAAATATCACCATTGACAAAGGGCAAGCTTTCAATCATGGAATTCTGCTTTTCAGATGAGCTCAATGTATAAGCCTCCCATTCTTGTGGGAGAGGAATACCCCCAGTGGAAGGTCATGATGATCAATTTCTTAAATGAACATAATCATCGTCTGTACCAAACCATTGTGAGTGGACCATACATTTCCATGACTAAAATACTAGAAGTTCCAACAATTGATAGAACACTAGCAATTCCTGCCACTCGGGTCCCGAATGATAAAAGATTATGGGGAGAGGAGACAAGGAATGTTTGTTTGTTCATTAATGATCATGGCTATTCCAAATGACATATTTTCTCATGTAAATGTTTGTTCATCTGCAAAGGAAATATGGGATCAGTTGGAAATTTTGTGTGAAGGGGGAGAAAAAAATGAGAAGAAAAAAAAGAACTAATTGTGTTTCAAGCTATGAATATTTCAAATGTCTTCCAAATGAAACATTGTCTGAAACTTGTAACAGATTTTCTAAAATCTTGAATGAGTTAAAGAAATATGGGGTTACAAAGTCAAATTATGAAAAAAAAAATGTTAAGTTCTTAAGAGCTTTATCTAGAGAGTGGAGAACACTTACAATGACCCTTGCCTCAACCTTAGAGCCAGACAACATGAACCTCCATGATCTCTATAGCATTATTATCCCCAGGGAAGATGAAATATTTGATATTTCTGGTCAAAAGGGTGGTCAAATAGCATTATATTGCTCAACCCAGAAACAAGAATCCAGCTCCTCACAAACAATTCCAACACCAAGTGAAACAGAAACATCTGATCCCAAATCAGACTATTTGGCCTTCACAGATGCCATTACACTTCTTACCAAAACCTTTGAACATAGAATGTCAGGAAACCATGCATTCAAAAGTAAGGTAGATAGATCCAAGGATAGGAAGATAGAAAAGGCTGAAGTGACCTGTTTCAAATGTAAACAAAAAGGTCACTACTTAGTGAGTGTGAAAGCAAACAGCTGAGAGATGTTGCCTATGATGAAAGAAAGCTTGAAGAAGCAATAGATGGGACTGATTGGTGAACATACATGGCTATCAGATGATGATGAAGAAATGGCCAACCTCTGTCTCATGACAGCTAATGATGAATCTGAGGATAAATCTCCAGATTCACAGGTAATATCCCCTAGTGATACTTTTGAAATTGAAAGCTTAAAAATTGAGCATAAACAATTGGAAGATAAGCTATAAAGAGAAACTGACAAGTTTAAAAGCACAATCTCTAAGATTACAAGCATTAAGGATCAAACATCTAAAGAATTTAAAAAAGAAAAAATTCTGGAAAAAGAAAACCTTTTACTGAAAGCAAAAATCAGTTTTTATGTAACAGAAAGGCAGCAATTGTACAAAAATTTGCAAGACAATTATATAAATGTCAGAAGTTTTCAACAAGCAAAAGATTTTATTGACTACATTGAGGCTAAACCCAGAAATTATGGACAAGGCCTAAGATATGTAAAAGGGACAAGCTCAAACACTAAACCTGTTTTCACGAAAGCAAAAGAAGATACATTTGGAATTGAAAGAAAAATCTGAATGAACCAGATAGATCATGAAAACAGAAACAAGCCTTAATTTACCTAAAATGGATCAAGAATTTCCATAATCTAGAATATAATATCAGATAGCATATCTAATATCAATTTTTGCATGTGTGCTGAAGTTCTAAAAGTAGTCGAAACACACATCACCAAGAAAACAGACAAGGACTCTCATATTCCTGCAACTGAAACCTGGAAGGATATGAAGAACAAAATTAATGTTGAGAAACTGTACTTTAAATCAGTGCCCAGCAAGAGATGGGTACGAAAAAAATCTCTAACTCTCAACATTGCAGGACCTTCATGTGCCCCAGATTTGTTATAATGATTCTGGAAGCTCCAAACACATGACAGGAAACAGGAGCCTATTAAGTAGGTATGTAGCCAGAGTTGGTCAATTGGTCAACTTTGGGAATGGAATAAAAGGTAGAACCTTAGGTTATGGAAACATTACTAGAGGGCCTCTAACCATAGAAAAAGTCTCATATGTTGAAGGATTAAAGTATAATCTGTTAAGCTGTGGACAATTTTTTGATAGAGGCTTTAAGGTAATTTTGTGGCCTGATGAATGTGAAGTGACAGGAATCTTAGATAATGTGATATATTTGACATGTGAAAGAATTAGAAAATTCATTTATTACTTTGATCTTAATGTAAAACTGAGAAGAGAACCATTGTGTTTATTTTCTCAAACAACAAGTGATAACTGTATATGGCATAGGAAACTTGCACATGTAAATTTTAAAACATTAAACACCCTTGCCAACAAAAAGCTTGTAAAAGGCCCTCCCTGTCATAAAATTCAAAAAGGAAAATATATGTGAAGCATGTCAAATGGGAAAATCAAAAAGAAACTCACATTAATCATTATCTGGTTCCTCCACAACACAACCTTTGGGACTACTTCATATGGATCTCTGTGGACCAATCAGCATGGAAAGCAAGGCAGGTAAGAAATACATACTTATCATTGTTGATGATTTTTCAAGGTACACATGGGTTGAATTTTTGGGAAAGAAAAGTGAAACTCCTAAACTAATAATCAATTTTGTCAGAAAAATCCAAAATCACTTGAAACTAAAAGTCAGAAGAATTAGAAGTGATAATGAAACTGAATTAAAAAATTCTAGGTTGGAATCTTTTCTGATAAGAAAGGGAATTTCACATGATTTCTTAGCTCCTAGAACCCCTCAACAAAATGGAGTTGTAGAGAGGAGAAGCATGACACTTGTTGAAGCTGCAAGAAGTCAAGAACTATGTTGGCTTTTTCAATTTTGCTAACATACTTCTAGGCAGAGGCAATGCCAATGCCTGCTTCACACAAAATAGGACTCTAATCAACAAAAGACTTCATAAAACACCTCATCAAATACTTTACAAAAGACTTCCAAGTGTCAAATTTTTACGTATCTTTAGATGTACATGCTACATCTTTAATGATTTTGAAAGTTCAGAGAAATTTGATAGAAAAGCTGAAAAGGGATTTTTCTGGGATACACTCTGGCATCAAAAGCTTACATAGTTTATATTCTAAACTCTAAAACAATCAGAGAAAGTATCTATGTGTCTTTCAATGATTCATCATTAAGAATCAATCCAAAAAACTCAAAATCCATAAACAGAACACTTTTCAAAGTTCCAAATAATACTGAACAGATGATAAATGAACTATGTGAAGAGTTTCTAGGAGGTCAAATGGAAAGTAAATTCAAGACTTTGAATCAGTTAAACTTAAATAATGAAAACATTCTAAATTCAAATGAGATTGGTGAAACATCTGGAATTAATACTGAAAATCTGAATCAAGAAAAAAGGATTCTAGATAATGCACAATCTCAGGGGGAACATCAAAATGAAGTCACAGATATTCATAAAGGTGTAGGTACTTAGCCTCTAAAGGTGTAGGTACAATGTCTAGCAACTGACTAAATGTAGCAGATATGAAACTTTATCGGCGCCATAATCAAATAAAACCGAAGCATAGCGATCGTTAAGAAGAACGTACTGGTAACTGTGTCTGGATCCTATCGGGCTTCCCTCGAACCAGTGACGAAGGTGCGCGTATTCCTGCCCCCCCCCCCCCGCCCCCGTTGTTCCCATTACCGTTCCCATTCTTCCCACCATCACCCTGCTTCAACTTTGGACAATCACGCTTGAAGTGCGCTGCCTGATCGGTTGAGGAGCTAACCTGTCACCAATCTTGACTCTGCAATTCTGCACCTCATGTCCGGCCTTGCCACAATGCTGACACTGAAACTTTTTTCACTGACCGGTATGATGATAGTTACACTTGCCACACTTCGGGTAACTCCCAGCATAAGAACCCGATTTCTGCCCTGCGTGGACCACGAAAGAAGAACTGGTTTCAAACTTCCTCTGCTACTGCTGAGGTTGAGTGAGAGCAAAGTTCTTACGAGAGTTGTCCTACTTCCTCTTGTTGTTAATGTTCGAATTCCAGTAGGCCATGAACATTGAATTCCGGCCTCTTTACCACACCAACACTCATTAGATAATACAAGACGGATTAGGAGAGGAAAATGGTCCATTTTGGAAAACCCTAATTTGATTAAATGAAGAAAAATGGTCGATCAGGGTTTCAAATATGTGCAGGTGTTATAAAGGGGAAAGGATGATGAAGGGACATGAATTGACTATTTTGCTTCTGGGTTTAATGAAGTTAACTGAATCTTTTAGCTTAGTTAGTGATAAAGGACACGATATGTGAGAAATAAAGATATTTTGGAGATAAAATGAAAAAAAAAAATAAAGGACACATTTCATAATTTTTTAGATACATAAAGGACAAATGTGTAATTTTGTCTATATATTTTTTTTAGGATTCGGATTTGGATAATTCGGACATCCAAAAATTTTCAAAATTCACATCCGAATCCGAAATTCCGAATTATCCACTTTTCGGATGCCCAAAATTTCGGATATCCGAAATTTCGTATATTTTGCATAGGGGTTATCGGATATTTCGGATTCGAAATTGTTTTTTTTTAACCCCGAATTTAAAGCACTAAGAAAAGAATCAAGTTAAATAAAACTATCTTAGTCTATGTGGTTTGACCAATATAACTATTCCAGTTCAAAAGTTTGAATTTTACTTTTTAGTTTGATTCTATCGACTAACATCCACATCCAATTCAATATCCTCACCTAAGTAGTATGATAACAACAACCATTATGATAAAGATCTTGTTTCCACTGATGTGAATTCACCGAACATGAAAATTCACATGTGGAAACATGTGGCTTAAGTTGTCACTTTCCATGATCAAGAAGGCTGTAGCAACTAGATAAAGCTCCAAGTTCATCACCGGCAACACAATATTCCTCCCTGTTCTTCCAAAGGCCCTGCTCCCAATGTCTGGATAACTCCTTACCGATTGATCCATGTCCATACACCGTTTAGGCAGTAGACCGGTGAAGAAGGTGCAGCTTCCAGTGGCTAAAAGAAAAAGCAGGCCCAACCACCTGCCTTCTGCTATTGCATAGGGAACTGTTATAATCCCGATGCCTGAAGAAAAAAAATAACAACTTTGGTCAGAGATAGATAAATACAGATAGATAAAGCAAAACTATTGTTTCAAAAACTGGATTTTGGAATTATTAGATTCGAATTCAAGTAGGCCATGAAGTTCGAATTCCAGCCTCTTTACCACACCAACAATGCACCACTGGAGAATACACGACGGATTAGGAGAGGAAAATGCTTGCTTTTGAAAAACCCTAATTTGATTAAATAATGAAAAATGGTCGATTAGGGTTTCAAATATGTGCAGGTGTGTTATAAAGGGGAAAGGATGATGAAGGGACGCGAATAGACTATTTTGCCCCTGGGTTTAATGAAGTTAACTCAGTCTTTTAACTTACTTAGTGATAAAGGACACAATATGTAAGAAATAAATATATTTTGGAGATAATGAAAAAAAAATAAAGGACACATTTCATGATTTTTGTCATACATAAAGGACACAATGTATAATTTTGTCTATTTATTTTTTATTTTTTTAAGATTTCGGACTCGGATAATTCAGATATCCGAAAGTTTTCAAAATTCACATCCGAATCCGAAATTTTGGATTATCCACTTTTTGGATTTAGATATTTCGGATACAGGTTATCGGATATTTCGGATTTTGATTTTTTTGAAGACCCCTAATTTAAAGCACTATGAAAAGAATCAAGTTAAATATAAATTATTTTAGTCCATGTGATTTGACCAATATAACTATTTCAGTTCAAAAGTTTGAATTTTACTTTTTAGTTTGATTGTCTCGACTAACCTCTAGTTCAATATCCTCACCTAAATTTTCTATTAGTTTCTTTAATAACTTCTTCTAAACTCTTACGATAACATATTTGACTTTAATAAAATCAACCACTAAAGATCATAATATTATTCCCACATACAAAACATGCTACTCATTTATGTAAAAGTTTTGGGCGATGGTGGTGGTTATTAAGGGTGAAAGAGGGAATGGAGTAAAAAAATAAACGATAGCGAATTAAATGAAATTTGGGTACGTGTTTAGAAGAAATGAGAACCCTTAGGTTAGGTGATTCTATTTCATTGACCAATCAAATACTACTTTTTGATTCGCTCACTCTGGTTCGTTAAATTCCGCCACGTATTCCTACATACCAAATTCTACTCACCCGTAGGTGGACCAATCTTCGAAACAAGTGCCAACGATTCGAGGGTCTCCACCAAACAACCTTGCAACAAGTACAACCAATACCCTCGAACACGAGGCCGTTGCAATCACAAAAATCGAGTACGAATTTCGCAACGGTGGTGAATTTCCTCACATATCGGTGTGGCAAATGATCAAGCCGACATTAGATTAGGTTTTTTTATTTATGTTTTTTTTATTTGTTAAATTAGGTTAGGTTAATTTTATGTAATGTTTCTATTTGTAGCTTATGGTAAGTTTATTACATAATATTATGTTTATTTAATTACTTTAATCATTAATTTCAAACATAAATAAATAAAAAATAAATAAAACCGACATGACGTAGAAGCCACATAACCACCGTCCACGCCACTACCACCATGTGCATTTTTGGTCTTGGAGGGCAATTCTACCTTAGGTGAGGTAGATGCCACATATTAGTCCATGCCCCTCTTAAGAACATGACCACACTGTATAGTCTTAAAGGTTATGTGTACGGATGACACATAAGGTGATGGCATTTGGGAAAATATATCTATAACCTGATATTATTGTTACATGTAGATATTTGTAGATAGCAAAAGAAAAGTTAAAATTTTATTGTGATATACTGTTCATTAGATAACCTCAGTTTTTTGAAGAACACAAGAACTCATCATCATCATCATACTCAGTTAATCCCACCTATAGCAAAGCTAAGGTAGGGTCTGAGGAGGGTAAGATGTAGACAGCCTTACCTCTATCCCCTGAGAATAGAGAGGCTGCTTCCAGTGAGACCCCCGGCTCGATGTGGTTTTGTATCAAGCCTTGGACATAAGGCACATAACACTTAGCAATCGGGACAAACTCGATTGGTGCATGTACCCCCTTGTCTTTTGGCTATCAACGCCACCACATGATGCATGATTAACCGTCCGTCGTTTTTAACGTTATTTTCACGAAATTAGTAAAATAACGTTAAAACTAGTGCAACTTTACTTTTGCCCCTCATGGCCACACATATATACATTATATGCGCATACCGTAAGTGGGGCGTTGAAGAACACAAGAACTAAGGTTACAAATCAAACACACAAAGTATATCAAAAAAACATTTCTTATACATTCGATTTACTAACATTAGCATCAACCATAGTAAGTGACTCACTTTGCTAACTAACTGAAAATAATGCACATTGATAAACAAAAATATAAAAAGATCGTTTTATCTTGTGATTTTCCTCTGTTCATAAACAGATTCAACTTACCAAAACATCTAAACTGAAATATCAACCATTTAGTTGACAGTGTCTTAAAATCGGCGGGTTTTCTCAAAATCGACCCTATAAAATAAACTAGCCATTCCTGGGGGAACATCTTGGTGGTTAAGGGTATGCCTCACAATCAAAAGGTTGTGGGTTCAAATCGTACGTTTGCTTAATGCAGGTCATGATGTGTTTATCCTATAAAAATTTAGGATTTGTTGTTAAAAAATTAACTAAACCAGTCCATTTTGTTAATATGGATCCTCGTGGTTAAGGGTATGACTCATGTATATGTTTTATGTTAATAAAAAACAATCAACTTTTAAGAAGTCGAAGTTGATACAGAGCAAAACATGTTTAGCCGCTCCGACCGACCTACCTACCTACCTTCCTGGTTCGGTTTACAGTTTGACAAAAAAAAAAAAAAAAAAAAAAAAAGAACCATAGCTGTCAGTTTGGCCCAGAAATTTCCGTTGTAGCCAGTTAAACCAAAAATGCACACCATACACCTGGTTAAAATGTATGGAAATCATCATTCAATATTCAAGCCATATGCATCTTACTGATTGCCATAGCCAGTAGCCCAGTACTATAAATGTGATCAGTATTTGAGTCCAAGCATATGTAACAATCACAGATTGTATACAATATATAAACACAAACGTGCCCCAAAGATCAATACCAAACCAAGTACTTAAACAATGTAACTGGTGTGTTCATCATAGGATCTTAACACAGTTCAATATAATAAACAGTTAAAAAGCATTTTGTAAAAACATCTGTTACAACAAAAAGAACATGGTATTGTTTTGTCAACAGTTTATTTTGGGTCAAAACATCCAGTCAACTTTAATCTGCATGATACATGATCAACAATGAACATCCAAACATATGCATACTATAGGGAGGAAACATTAACATGTTCGTCCTAAACACAGAATTGGTCTAATTAATCTGCACATTAAAAAATCTCATGATTTCATTTCAACAAAAAGACTGGCCTGAGGATGTAATCCAACTTGTTCAAGTGAAAGAGAGAGTTTGTCCGGACCGTATAAAACACGAGGGAAATTCGTGACAAGAGTGTAACTCCCGATCTCCAAGGTTCCTGAAGAATCAACAAAGTCATACAGAGATTGTATTGTTGCACTAGAATGGAACCGCCTCCCCTTCCTTTCCCCATTAGGTAATCTCACAAGTACCTACATCAATTAATAAATAAGATCACATGTAAATAAATCAGGTTGAATTTTGAAAATAGATGTTCATGGTAGAGAAGTGATAAGAAAATTGTAAGTTCATGTTGATCTGACTTGTGTTTTATCTCAAAAGGGTCATACGGATTTATTTGCTTATTTTATTATAACTGAACTGAATGGGTCAAATGGGTCGTACCATAAGAGAGTCAAACAGAAATGTAACAAGTTCAGTTTTTCTATCCGGAATTCAAGGCAAACAACAGACGGAATATAATGTACTTAACTTTTGCTTTTCATGCGATTAAAATGAATAACTTTCAATGCTTAGCTCCCCATTTAAATATAGATATTTAATAAACTTATCGCCTACCATTATACACAGAAGTCGCAAACTGGACGGGTCAAGCGGTTGGTACAACCCAAAATGAGTTGTTTTGGTACGGGTCCAAGAGCACCTCCAATGGTTGCCGCATCACCCGTCGTTAAACTCAAACCACAGTCCACCACCACAAACCAAGCAAACCATTAGAGATCCCCTAGTCCGTGGATGGTGTCCGAAATGGATGGGGTGGGCCCATGACCCATCTCACACAAACAATATTATTTTAATATTTCTTTATATAAAAAATGAAGTTCGAGGAGGCATTGTCGAGAGAACAGGAGAGGAAGCTAATATTATTATCATCATCCTGATCATTAAACAAATGCCAAATGTGCATATTGTGAAAATATTGCAAAGCACACCGGTGATATTCACAAAATAGTAGCTATTGGTACACCAAGGAAAGTAAGCTGTTATTATAGCCAAAACCCTTAGCGATAGTTTTTCAACAATACTCTAGGTTTATGAATAATATAAGTGATTTATGAGGTTTCATGGATTAACTTCACCTTTTGTGCGATTTTTGACCGATTTGACCTGTTTCCTTTTAGCTAAACTTTTCAATTCTATATTTTTTACCATATAGATATAAAAACATAACCCAAAGATCCATTCGTTTCTAACTTATTCAAACTGTCTAATTATAAGACCTTTTCTTCAATGGTTTTATTAGAGTTGCATATTTCTCAGAAAAACGATTCAGACCTCCAATAACAAAATTTAAGCCAACTATCTTATAAAAAGCTAACAGGCAAATATTATTAGCATTAGAAAAGAAAAGTTAAGGCAAGAGTCATAGAGTATAGAATACCTGAGTAACATCAGGCCCTTTTTCAGGTTCAGGTCCTAAAGACAAATATTTTTCCTCTCGCAATTTGATCAATTTAGCTTCTTTTTCAGCAGCTTCAATTGCTGCTCTTTCACGAGCCTCCTCTTCCTCTTTTTGTTTTCTCTCAGCTTCAGCAGCTTCCCTTTCTAGTCGTTCTTCCTCTTCCCTTCTTTGGCGTTCCCTAGCCTAATTTTGCATAAACAAGTTGGACAATATAATTACACAAGTTACATTATATCAATAATATCTATTTTTTAATAATATAACCTAGAATGTTTTATGCATTAGATATATACTTTGACAAAAATTTTATCCATATGAACTGCTTCATTTTTAAGATATTATTTCACTCTTTAACTGATTATTAATAAGATCATAATCATTAGACAACAAATCAGAAAGTAAAAAGGAACATACTTGATCAGCTTCAAGTGCAGCTTGATATGCAGCATCTTGTTCCTCCCTCAATCTTATGTTGTTTCTACGTTCCTCTGCATCAAGTCTTGCTGTTACAAGGACTGGGGCACTTTCTTCAAGAACCCTTTGCAATATTGTAAGCATTTCTTCTGGTGATTTAGGTCCCTCAACCTGCAACAAATATATATATCTCATTTACCATTTTACGATTGTAAAAATTCACGAAACATTTACGTAGTACAAAGATGATATAGGGACTAAGGTTTGAGAAGGCCATTAAATAATATGCCTAGATGGAAAGAATTAGTTTGCATACTTCCATGTGCAGAAACTTAAATTATTGAAATAAACTAAAAAAGTGTCTTGAGGATGAAATGCACAAAACTTATGTATGCATATTATTTGTCTTATGGTCTTGGTCTGTATACTTGGGCCATTCAACATAAGCTAAAAACCACAGTTCTTTTAGAGTTTAGACGCTTAGTTACCTAGGAGTGTATGGATGTGCGATTGGAAATTAAGGACATGAAATTGACAGAATACAAAACAGGTTGTCGGAAATATTGTTTGGATCTGCTTCTATTGTTTTAAGTTCTAATTAATCACTTCTTTATTTTACTACCATATAAGTTATAACAGGAAAGAAGAAAAATCCTGTTATATGGTAGTAAAATAAAATTTTATCAAATTAGGTTACAGAAAAAGTAATTAGACAATATTATTTTACCCCTTAAAAACCAGTTTTATTGCTAGGTATGAAATGAATGAATTTGACCCCCTAAGGCTCTAAATGCCTAAATATTCCCCAAAATGCCAAATTAACGAGAAGCAGAGCCCATAAATTAACGAGAAGCAGAGCCCGTTTATCCAAACATTAAAAGCTGCTCATCATGACTTAAGAACTTGATCAGATCCGAAACGAAAATCCAAACACCACTATCATCCTACATTTAGTCTTGAAAATGCAACTACCCAATTTAGATGTAAATGATCCTAACTTAGAAAAGGTATGTACTAATTACTAAAACTAAAGTTACTAAACAACCATAATGCTTAGCTCATAGTTGTCAATAGCGAATAGCGGACGATAGCAACAAGCTACCTATACGCTACGTAACGATAGCGATAAAATAGCTTCATGTTTAGCGATACGCTAGAAGAAAATTTAATTTATATTTTACAAGTATATTTTGTCATATATCCAATAAATACACCTCTAAATAGGCTTGTTTATTCAATCGCAAAACAAAAAACCCTAAATACGCTTATTTTTTCAATCGCTATTTATATTTATCGAAAAAAAAAAAAAAAAACCTAAAAATTTCCTGCTATTTAGTTGCTAACCATCATATAGCGACATAATGTCACTTCGCTATGGTATTCGCTAAATCGGCCGCTATTACCGCCATTAACAACTGTGACTTAGCTACTCAAAGTTTTAGCTAACCCTCTACAGGTTTAACCACATCATATATCATATAAGTCTCGTACCCCTTTAAACAAGCCATTCAACGTTCCTATAAGAAAAAAACAAAATAAAAGATTTCTACCTACTCATTACATTTACGTGTCGATCTAATAATCAACGCACCCTTCGCTTAAGAAATAGAAACCTCTTAACACACTAAGCAACTAAAATCATTCAACCAATCAACCCCTAGATCAACAAACAAACACATAAGTTAATATAAACCTGTTGCAACAGAGCAATTCTCTGATTAGTAGCAGCCATAACCACAGCACAAAACGGAAACCTATCGGCCTTCAAACTATTACTCATCTTAAACCCTTCACTCCCTCTAATACTCCCACCCCACGCCACAAAATTCTCATTAACAAACTCCACCAACACCTCATCACACAAACACCCTTCACAAAACCGCGGCGTATCCGGATGATCCGGCGAATGCAAATACACAAACAACAACTTAAACTCGCGCCTCGACCGCTCCAACGCATCCATAAACCCTTCCTCCACAAACTCCACATGCCTCCTTTCCCCATACTCCCTCTCAAACTGTAACACAAACTCCCTCGCCTCCGTTACCGCATTCGAAACCGACACTAACCGAGCTGACGAATTACTTAACCCTATCATATTGAATGAATAAGATAATACTCCACCAACTACCCATAACCCGAGGCCAACGGCACCTGAAACTAAACCTAGGCTAGCGGAGACTATGGAAATTGGAAGGGTAATAAGTTTCCAGGCTAAATTAGGTGGGCCAACATGTTGGTTGTTAGGGGGTTGTTCGATGAACGGAATAGGTTGTGGATCAGGGGGTTGGTGGGTAGAGGTGATGGTGGAGATGGCTTGATCGAGGTTCCAGTTATGGGCTGAAAGGATTTCGGTGCATAAGTCGGTGTCTTGGAGGCCTGTGATGGATTGGAATTGAGCTATTTTGGTGGCAGTGTCAGACATGATCAGGTGTAGAGATTCAGTGAGTTTGTGTGATGAATTGATTGGATTAGGGTTTGAGGTGGAAGAAGATGAAGTGGTGTCAGTATGTAATATGCAAGTTTCTTGGGGGATAATTCTAGTGGTCGATTGATTGTGAGGTATATTTATTGGAAAGACGGTTAGGTTTGGAAGTCTTTAAATTGAGTAGAGTTGAATGTCTGAGGTAATAATATTAGACCATATGGTATGGAGGAGGCCCGTCATTCATGTCTTGCTTTCATCTCAGCTGCCACGTCAGCGTAAGGTATGAGCATTCATGAGATGATGGTCCAAGGGGTGTGGAGAGAGGCCCATCATCATTTAATGTTTTTCCTTTTTTTTATTTAATTAAAAAATATTAATGTTACAATAAAAAAGTTAACATTCTAAAGACTGAATTACAAGTTTTGTCCTTTAAGTTTACACCAAATTTCAACGGATGTCCTTTAACTTTAAAATTGATTGGTTTTGTACTTTAAGTTTTAAAATGTTGCACGTTATGTCCTTTGTTGCTAACTGGGTTAGTTTTCGTCGTTAAGTTACATCACGTGCCAGGCACACGAGGGCAAAACAGTAAAATCATCCCCCCTTCATTTCCCCCAAAATATAACACCTCTAACCCTAATTTCACAAATCCTCAACATCAGATCGAAGCTAGGGTTCCAAATCCTCAAAATCAAAATGGTTTATTGTCGATGTGGAAGGGAAGCAGTCATCCTCACATCATGGACCGATAAAAACCCAGGTCGACGATTCTATGCTTGTAATCAGGTTAGTTAATCTGAAATTTATTTGTTGGGTTGAGAAATATAGTGAAGTACCTTGATTTAACGGGTGGATTCGTTGTTTTTAGGGACGAAAATGTGGATTCATTGGTTGGGTTGAGAAAAATAGATGTCAAACTTGCACAGAAACTATTCCTGGTTTGATTAGGGCTAAGAACCAGTTGGAGTCAACGAATCAGGAGCTTGAAGTGTCAAACAAGGTTCTCGAGCAAAAATTGACAGACAGTGAAGCTAAAAGGAAGATTATGAAGAAGGTGTTGGTTATCAGTTGGATCTGTTTTGTGTTGTATATGATCTTCAGTTAGTTTAATGGTCTAATGTAATGTGTTAATGTTGTTAGTGTGTAATGTATCTGGTTTGGATAATGTAATTGTGGTTTTGATGTATAAAAAGTGCAAAAATTGCACAGTTAGTTGGAAGTGTTTGTGTATTATGTATTTGACCCATTTTGAATTTGTTGTTTTGTGAACATAAAGGGACCATGACACTGTAAACCATTACAACTGACCAAATGCATGTTTGCATATTGACCCATTAACAACTAACACAATCTGACCTTTACAAAAGGGACATTTTGACCCATTACAACTGATTGCATATTGCAAAGAACATAAAGGGACATTTTGACCCATTTAAACTGATTGCATATTGCAAACCATTACAACTGAACATAAAGGGACATTTTGACCCATTTAACACCAACTGCAACCATGAGACTGCATAGTCACAAACCTGCAAACTTGACCCATAAACAACAAACACAATCTGACCTTTACAAACAATCAGAAACCTGCAAATAACACAAACATATCACCAAAATACCAAAGTACCATATTTTACCCATACATAAGGTTTGTTACATAGAACATGCAACCAAAAAAACAAACTGTTTTGTTTAAAACCTACATAATAACCATAGTATCGACCAAAATAACAAAGTTCAAAGCCTACATAATAAACCATGCATTCACACAACCAACTAAGCTTTTGCAGCCTTCTTCCCTTTCTTATCTTTAACCTGAGCCTTCCCCTTGCAAGCCTTATCTTTAACATGAGCCTTCCCCTTGCATGTCCTAGAATTGTGTCCCTGGTCCCCACATTTGCCACAGGTCATTTGAGTGTTCTTCCTTGACAACTTTCCAGTCAACTTCATGTCATCCAATTCAACCTCAGACCTCTTTCTTGCCTTCTTTGGTCTTCCAACTTGGACATGATGTTTTGGAGGTACAATAAGTGTCTGAGCTGGATTCTTGGGCCACATATCCCTGCCATTGATAGGATTGATCTTGAATGAGTACACTGACTTCCACCTTTCATTATCATCTTTAATTACCTTGATAACCCTTCTAGTTTCCACTGCATGCTTCTTTATTAGTTGTTTTGCTTCCTCCTTGGTTCCAAATATCTGGCCTACAGAAAAGTTAGCTAGATTCTCATGTGCCCTTCTGAGTTTATGTAAATATTTCTTCCTTATGCTTGTTTCATTATCATCTGAATCAGACCCACTATCAAACCTTTCATTATCTATGACATCCAATTCTGGTTCACCCTTTGGTTCATTTGATATGGTGTCCTCAACTTCTGGATCAATATGCATCCTATAATCAGACATGTCCACATCAGGTTTGTAACAACCTGACCAGGAGGGGGCTAGACGTTACGACAGTTTGGTACCAGACTTGCACAACAGAAGCAACGATAACAAATATTTAAATGTTATACAATTTCTAATCCAAAAATATAAATACATAACTAAAATAAATAATCTAATATTTAAGCAGGGACGAAACGCGGCGGTCGTCGAAGCATTTAACGGGTTGTTATCCACTAGCCAATCCAATCTCTACACGTCCATAACTCTAGAGGCTCTAACCGCAACACATATAGCCGAATCTTCTAACCAGATAACCTCTAATCCGCTACTAGCAATCATATATCTCGCGGTTGCCATCCGTCCATTTGCAGTACCTGAACACATGCTTAAAAGAGAGTTTGGGTCAGCAATTACGCTGGTGAGTCCGTGTAATAGTTAAGTAAATCCAAAACAGTTTAACAGTTCAAAACAAGTTTACATAGTTCAACACACGTGATGTACAAACGACCCCTCAACCCTAACACTAGATCTATCTACTGCCATTATAGATCTACAAGGCATAATATATGCCGCAACGGTCCGCAGGCCTCAGTGGAGGGTTTCCCGGGCCCAACGTCCCGGGTCCACTGTGCGTGGGGGATTCCCCAAGTAGTACTACCCATATATTAAGTGGCTCACCTATGAGTTAATGAGTGTCAGTATTATCCGGCAGCTAGTATCTTGTCACATCACAATAGTTTATAAAACAGAAGCATGCATTCACCCCAAAACAGTAAAACAGAAAAAGGGGAATGGTACACGAAACTCACCTGGTTACCGTATGGTATTTATATGTCATTCCAAGTCGTGATCCATCTATCAATCTCTAGCAAACACCTATTCAAGCTTGCAAACATTAGTTCGTGTAACCAATGTCGTGGTTACACGTGTGGATGAGCTTAGGACTTTTAGTTGTTTATTGTGAGATTATTCTAGTTGTCGGATTGTGGTTTTACTTATTCATTGATATAAGGTATAGTCCTTAATACAAAGTTCCATATGTCAAGTTCATCACCTCAATTCTTACTTGTATTTAGTATTAAGGTCACAACTAGTATTTAAATAACCAATATCTATGTCATGTTGTTTTATATAGTCCTTCGAGTTCCCATTGTCGAGTAACTAGCATGTAAGTATACATATAGTCGTCTAAGGCCTTACTAGTTCTGTTTAACATGATGTAAGTCCATTGTCCTAATCGTCCTTCCTATATACTAATAGTTAGTCAAATCGTCCAAGTTCCAATGTTATACATCAACGAAGTCACTCATTGTCGCCTATGTTCAAGTCATGTATTACATTTAGGATATACTTAATGTTCGCATTCAAATGATTCATTTAAAGTCCAAGGTCTCATATTGATAATCTTATGTTCTATTCCCAATTACTAGTGATACCAAGTGTTATAAACAATCGTGCAACATGTTATACATATTTGTTCTCTATATGTATGTATTTATATAATTTGTCCGAGTCTGGTCCGGGTTTATAAACTTGCCAATACTCCACACGTGATAACCATATCAAGTAGTAATAATATTAGGATGGTTTATGTTCTAGTTTATACCTCTCGTATCCTCTTCGTTGACTGATTTGTCCGGGTTTTACTTGGTCAACACACTGAATCTAATTTCATAGTTACAATCTGTGTACATTTCATTACCAAAAACAATATAGCTTCCTTATGTCATCACCACCACCACACCAATGAAACCCGAGACTACCACTGTAAACATTACTCTTCACCGCCGTGTTAGTTGTGAAGCCTTAGAACAGGCTGTATTCCAATAACAATAATAGTGGAACAGGTAGTGATGATTCAGTAAATGAAGTGGTTGGCCAACCCATCATCCTGCCCATCAACAACAATAATGAACATCAATAATGGGTCAAAGAATGGCTGTAAAGGAAAAGCTAGCAAGCCTAGAAAGCAAAAGTTTTTGTGGCTGCCCATCTTTAATTATTCTTGTTCACCTAATTCAGTTTCTATTTAAGCAAACATTATGTACTTGTAATTGTATCACTTCATAATAAAACCTCTAGTTACCCCGTGGACGTAGGTCAGTTTAGACCGAACCACGTAAATCTCTGTGTTCGTGTGCGTGTGTGTTCTCCGGTCGCCTAACAACTGGTATCAGAGCCTAGGGCTCGGGAAGATCGCCTCCGCCGCCGGCAGGTGTGCCGGGTCGGCGGAGGGCAGGCGTAAGAGAAGAAAGCACATACCTGTTAACACCCGTCATCCACCCCTGTGCCGCCGTAACTCAGCTAGGGCTCCAACCGTCCACCACTCCGAGCACCCAGCCTTTCACCAACCCTTCAGCCGCCGCCACTTCCTAGACCCGATTAGAGCTCTCTGCCGGTCTCTAACAATCATCGCCGCCGCCCTATGGTTTTTTGGCGTGTTTGTTTTTGAGCAGGAAGTAGATAGAGTATTTTTTGTTTGGAAGTGGTTGTTTGTTTTGGTTGAGTATTTGTTGGTGGAGAAGGTAACTTTTATAAAGTTTAGTAGTGTGGTGGAGTTTAAAACAGGTGTTTTGTTTTGAACGTTGGTTAAGAAAAAGAAAAGAAGAGTGTTTTTTTTTCTTTGTCTTGTAGTGTTTGTGGGGATTTGACTTGTTTGGTCAAAGTGGTATTATTTTTTGGGGTGTTTTGGTTCAGTTTGACCAACGTTATTTTCGGAGAGCCGTTTGTGAAAACCAGAGAAACAAGATTATAGGCCAGTGATTATTAATCAGGTGCTATTGTTTTCAGTTGGATTGTTTGTTCGATTTGGTTTCGTTAGTCGTGTTATTGTGTTATCATGGCTGAAGACGGAAGGTGAAAATCGATAAGTTTAACGGTACGAATTTTAGTTGGTAAGCCGGGGTGTAAAGTTCCACCAGGTCGCAAGAAAAACGAACAGAAGGAAATCGAGCAGGTGGCTTTGGATTTGGTTCGTTTTGGCGGGGTGAAAGAAAATGGTGTAAGTGAGTCGGTAGCTTTATTTTCTTTAACTGGTAAAACCTGGAGAAAATGGAACTAGCAGGTGTGCTGGTGACGACACAAGTGCGAGAAGAAAAAAAATAGGGGTTAGTAGCAAGTCATATGAACTACTGCCAATTGGATGATCTTTCGGTTAGGGTTTGCGTTAACTGATCGTGTGTACGGTCATAGAACCCTTGGTACCGCTTGATTTCATGAAAGCTCTGCTGCGTTATGACCGTTTGCTTGTTAGCTGGTTGGGATAACAGGGACAGTGGGAGCTTGGCATAGTTGACTTGTTGGGGCTGTATGAAGGTGTTGACATTTGTTAGAGTCGATGTCATATATATGAAATTCTGCTTCTGGGAATGTGTCTAGGTTTGATGCATTGGGACTCAGTGAAAGGCAGTGAGACTCCTGGGTCATGGATTCTGGCGCTTCATTTCACGCTACCCACATCAGTGAAGCATTACAGAATTTGAAGAAAGGTGATTTTGGTAAGGTAAGACCAATAAACGATGAGGTTCGCTTTACATGGTCAGTTTACCGTCTGAGGGAGTGACCGTCCCAGTTCAGAAGAAAAACAAAGTCGGGTTCATAGAATCTCGTGGCAGAAGAAGGTTGTCTTTGCAAGTGAGAAACCTAGAGTCACAGGTCAGATTCAAGATGAACGAGCAAGGAAAGGTTCAGGTAGACCAGTCAGAGGTGTCGTGACAGTGGGAGCAAGGGTTGTGCTTCAGTCAGAATTCCTAGAAGACATTGGGTCAGGAGAACCAGTATTCTAGCTGATAAAATCTCTCCAGTGGGTTACTTGTTGAATATGGAGAGTGTTTATTCTCAGTATGTTTCAGGATACGGCAGTTCGTGTCAGTGGGAGCCGGTAGAGACAGAGAATGGGTCAGTGGCAGAAGCAGCCATGACTGATGTGTTGGAGCTCGGGGGAGCTTCAGCTGGCCTTCAGGTTAACTGATGAGAAGGCCAGGGTAACTAGGGAGAAAATATGATTAAGTGGAACATGGAGTTCCGTTGAAATATTACAGAAGTACAAATACACAGTTGGAGCATGTATGAAGATTGTTCTACGGCTTCAAGTGGGAGATTGTTAGTTGTGAAGCCTTAGAACAGGTTGTATTCCAATAACAATAATAGTGGAACAGGTAGTGATGATTCAGTAAATGAAGTGGTTGGCCAACCCATCATCCTGCCCATCAACAACAATAATGAACATCAATAATGGGTCAAAGAATGGCTGTAAAGGAAAAGCTAGCAAGCCTGGAAAGCAAAAGTTTTTGTGGCTGCCCATCTTTAATTATTCTTGTTCACCTAATTCAGTTTCTATTTAAGAGATCATTCTGTACTTGTAATATGTGTGGTGTATCCCATCCCTTCATAATAAACAGCCTCTAGTTACCCCGTGGACGTAGGTCAGTTTAGACCGAACCACGTAAATCTCTGTGTTCGTGTGCGTGTGTGTTCTTCTTCGGTCCTAACACGCCGAACCACCAACATCCTCCTTTATAAGCTGAACTCCGCCATACGCCACCACAGTACTCACCGGGACCACCAATCACCACTATCGGCATCTGAAACAACCACCATCCACCTACACCCACTGTTACCAGCCACCACAAATCACCATCATCATAATCATCACCCAAATCGAAACCCTAAGTCACTATCAACAACATCACTATAACCACTACCCCTGATTATCGAATACAACCAACACCCTCACCATCCCACTGGTCAGATAGGAACCCTAATCGAGTCGTCGCCACCGTCACTCTTATGCAGGTCAGCCGGCCGGAGACCATGGCCGGCGACCCTTCACCTCTTCTCTGGTTCTTTCTTTCCTTCTCCGGTTACCCTCTCTCTATTTCTCAGTTCCTTCTCTATCTCTTTCTCTCTCTAACTCTGTACGTTTCTCTCTCTAAATATTATCCGGTGGTAGGGTATTAATTAGGGATAATATTGGATAAAGTGTGGTGTGGTGTGGCCGAAGACCACCAGGGCTCCGCCGTCGCCAGGCCGGGGCTCCGCCCCTGGTCTCCTCCTTGCTCCACTCTCTCTCTCTTTCTGGTGGTTGTGTGTATAATTGTTCAACAGAGGGTAAAGGTTGGGTGGGTTAGAGGTTTTATAAAGGGTGGGTTAAATGGTTTTAACTAAAAACCATTTGAACCTCTAATGGTTTTGTTGTGTGTGTTGTCACACAAGAGTGGGGACATGTGTCCCATTAGAATGGTGACATGTGTCCCCTAATGGTGATTAATTACCTAACTCGGGTCGGGTTCGTTAACGGGTGTTGGTCCGGTCACGTAACGGGTACAATATTATTCTCCTCGTTAGAATAATTATGTAATTCTCTGGTTTAGCTTCGTATTTGTTGTATATTATTATTATTTAATTGTTAATTTATTATTTTAATACCTTAAGACATGAAAAATTTTAGGCCCTAGGTCCCGGGGTGTTACATTCTCCCCCCGTTAACGGAATTCCGTCCGCGGAATTACTTTCGAGTTATCCATTGGACATATCCAATATATCCCATACTCGGATTCAATATTCGGGTCTATACACCCTCGCGTACATAATTATTTCCCTAAATTCAATCATAATTCATGTGGTCTCACACTAACCCTCCCGCTACTTTTAAGTTTAAAACAAATGGTTCAAACTATTGACAAACTTAGTGTTGGTTCTTGGTTTGATTTTCAGTTTTATTTTCAATGCATCATTGGTGTTTATATATAGGGTGTACCGCAGCTAACCCACCACACCAATGATACTTCATAAACATACTGAAAATCTCCCCAAAAACCTGATAGAAAATGTATTTTGGTTAAGGCTTCTTTAGTTGTGCTAGTCGAAATTTCCTACATGTGCGCCTCGATGGTTATTTGTTCTTAATAATTATGTTCTAGTGTGGGTTAACTTCCGAAATGGGGGTCTTATATAAAACTACATTTTAAGGATTATATGCTATTCTCGCAAACTTTTATGCCTAATATTGTGGTCAGTCTTTTCTATACCGTCCACAACATTTTTGATTTCTTAAACTTTCCAAATTTTCTATGGTACGTGCTGTAGGATATGACAATAAATTGCTAAGGAACATAAAATGGTTTAGACATCCAAACTCACTATGTTGTTTTTAACCATGTTAAAGGCACATAACCTTCCTTTTGTCGTGCTAAATCTTACCTTCTCGTGTGGTCGAATAGTTATCTATGGAAAATATTCTACTAACCTCGTCATTGCTTTCTTATTTATATCAATTATTTCCTATAACAATTTTCACTAACACATCCGCTCCCCCCGTTAGGGCCTATCTATACATTTTAACAAGTTTTATACGGGTGGCTCATTGCTTTATTAAAACATTACACAAATAATCCAAAGGTTTTGGTAATATTCTAAGGGAAACTTGGGGTATTAAGATAGCGGAACATGTATCAAACCTTAAGAATACCTTATGTAGTGTTCAATCCTAGTTTCTCTGGCTAGCGAGAATGTTGAATGGTCATGTATTGATTACATACTTGAGTCTACGTCACACCTTTCCATTTAACATTCTTGGATGATCTTAAAACCTGTTATGCGGTTACGAATCAAACACACTATACTTAACTTAAATTTGCAGTAATCAATATCAATCAAGTCCGAATGACATATCCTAGAAATCCATGGTTTTAATCTCTTATCTTTGGTCTAATAGGTACGTAAAACTTAACCTGTACATAATTATGAACCATATATAATAACTAGCCATACGATCGTCAACACTTATTTGGTTGGAAAAATAAACTTATCGGATTATCCATTTGTTGGGTTGACTGAGGTTCACTTTGGTATTTCAGGCTCTTTCAACTTGTGGCGCCAAATTTTGGCAAGGTACCTGATTTTTATGGTTAGCGCACATCTAAATCATAAAAGTTAAATCTTTAGTATTCATTTTAAGTTCGTAGTTTGTATATTTATAAGTTAGGAGATTAAGTACTACAACGGTCGAAGGTATACACATATATACATATATACTATCGTAACACGTAAATCGTACCAAGTATGTCTAGTTCCAGGCCTTTGCTATTGTCATACGGGTATATCACTTATTTGTTTTCGTCTCTAACTTAGTCCGTTTTCTCAAACTCCAATATCGTCCATATTCCGCACTTAAGTTCATCGTCTTATATTTTTATCCTCTCTTAAAATCTCGGCGACTCTTCGGATTTCTTAGAACTTTTTCGTGCCTGTAAATTCACAATTACATGACGTCAAGTGTAATCGTCAATTTACCTCACGGAATCATTCTAGTAATCTCCGTTGTAGTCATTGTTCACGTATCACACATAGTCTGTATACTAGTCACACTGGTTCTAAGTCCCTGTAAGCATTCTAGTGTTCAGATACTCAAGTCCCAACTTATTCCGTTTCTTACTTTTGTCAGTCTTACGTATTTCCAAGGCATTTCCTAGCTAGGTAATCTTAGAGCCTTAAACGCTAAGTTCTCTAAGTTGTCCTGGTGTAGCATAGGATATCTGGAGATATCCTATTCCGGTACATCCGTTGCTCTGATACCAACTGTAACAACCTGACCAGGAGGGGGCTAGACGTTACGACAGTTTGGTACCAGACTTGCACAACAGAAGCAACGATAACAAATATTTAAATGTTATACAATTTCTAATCCAAAAATATAAATACATAACTAAAATAAATAATCTAATATTTAAGCAGGGACGAAACGTGGCGGTCGTCGAAGCATTTAACGGGTTGTTATCCACTAGCCAATCCAATCTCTACACGTCCATAACTCTAGAGGCTCTAACCGCAACACATATAGCCGAATCTTCTAACCAGATAACCTCTAATCCGCTACTAGCAATCATATATCTCGCGGTTGCCATCCGTCCAGTTGCAGTACCTGAACACATGCTTAAAAGAGAGTTTGGGTCAGCAATTACGCTGGTGAGTCCGTGTAATAGTTAAGTAAATCCAAAACAGTTTAACAGTTCAAAACAAGTGTACATAGTTCAACACACGTGATGTACAAACGACCCCTCAACCCTAACACTAGATCTATCTACTGCCATTATAGATCTACAAGGCATAATATATGCCGCAACGGTCCGCAGGCCTCAGTGGAGGGTTTCCCGGGCCCAACGTCCCGGGTCCACTGTGCGTGGGGGATTCCCCAAGTAGTACTACCCATATATTAAGTGGCTCACCTATGAGTTTATGAGTGTCAGTATTATCCGGCAGCTAGTATCTTGTCACATCACAATAGTTTATAAAACAGAAGCATGCATTCACCCCAAAACAGTAAAACAGAAAAAGGGGAATGGTACACGAAACTCACCTGGTTACCGTATGGTATTTATATGTCATTCCAAGTCGTGATCCATCTATCAATCTCTAGCAAACACCTATTCAAGCTTGCAAACATTAGTTCGTGTAACCAATGTCGTGGTTACACGTGTGGATGAGCTTAGGACTTTTAGTTGTTTATTGTGAGATTATTCTAGTTGTCGGATTGTGGTTTTACTTATTCATTGATATAAGGTATAGTCCTTAATACAAAGTTCCATATGTCAAGTTCATCACCTCAATTCTTACTTGTATTTAGTATTAAGGTCACAACTAGTATTTAAATAACCAATATCTATGTCATGTTGTTTTATATAGTCCTTCGAGTTCCCATTGTCGAGTAACTAGCATGTAAGTATACATATAGTCGTCTAAGGCCTTACTAGTTCTGTTTAACATGATGTAAGTCCATTGTCCTAGTCGTCCTTCCTATATACTAATAGTTAGTCAAATCGTCCAAGTTCCAATGTTATACATCAACGAAGTCACTCATTGTCGCCTATGTTCAAGTCATGTATTACATTTAGGATATACTTAATGTTCGCGTTCAAATGATTCATTTAAAGTCCAAGGTCTCATATTGATAATCTTATGTTCTATTCCCAATTACTAGTGATACCAAGTGTTATAAACAATCGTGCAACATGTTATACATATTTGTTCTCTATATGTATGTATTTATATAATTTGTCTGAGTCTGGTCCGGGTTTATAAACTTGCCAATACTCCACACGTGATAACCATATCAAGTAGTAATAATATTAGGATGGTTTATGTTCTAGTTTATACCTCTCGTATCCTCTTCGTTGACTGATTTGTCCGGGTTTTACTTGGTCAACACCCTGAATCTAATTTCATAGTTACAATCTGTGTACATTTCATTACCAAAAACAATATAGCTTCCTTATGTCATCACCACCACCACACCAATGAAACCCGAGACTACCACTGTAAACATTACTCTTCACCGCCGAACCACCAACATCCTCCTTTATAAGCTGAACTCCGCCATACGCCACCACAGTACTCACCGGGACCACCAATCACCACTATCGGCATCTGAAACAGCCACCATCCACCTACACCCACTGTTACCAGCCACCACAAATCACCATCATCATAATCATCACCCAAATCGAAACCCTAAGTCACTATCAACAACATCACTATAACCACTACCCCTGATTATCGAATACAACCAACACCCTCACCATCCCACTGGTTAGATCGGAACCCTAATCGAGTCGTCGCCGCCGTCACTCTTATGCAGGTCAGCCGGCCGGAGACCATGGCCGGCGACTGTCACAACCCGACCAAGGTGGGCCTGGTCGAAATACAGATTGGTACGAAACTTGCACAACGGAAGTAACAATTTTCAATAATAATAATTTATACACTTACTAGTTCTAAATTAATACAACTCAAATAATAATAATTAAACTAAACTACTGCGTGGACGAATCGTGGCACTCGTCGAAGCATTCCTGGATGTATACTTCACTAGATCTCTACCGATGCTTAGCTCTAATACTCAAGTAGCATAATTCATGTGTCATGTAGCTCTTCCAAAATGTCTACACGTTCCCTGAGCTCACATATATATATATACTTCGTTCCTCGATTCCAATCCAGAAGTGGTACCTGAACACATGCTTAAAAATAGGTTTGGGTCAACAAATATGTTGGTGAGTCCGTGTGTGCGTTAAACTGGTTTCAAAATAAGTTTATCGTTCAAGAGTTGATTTATAAGTTATATGGTTTCCCGCAAAATAATTTTTAATTCCCAAAATAAGTTTACAAATTAATATGATTCAACATATGGTTGCACTGGTGATGTACAAGCCACACCTCAAACCAGACACTGAATCCATCTGCTCTCATTATGGATTCCCATGGCAGAATACGTGTCACAAACCTCAGTGGAGGGTTCCCCGGGTTTCCGGATCCACTGTGTGTGGGGGTTTCCCCAAGTAGTACTACCCACATATTAAGTGGCCCAATCTCCCGTTGGGTTAATGAGTGTGAAGGTTCGGTATTCGAGAGCACACCTTGTCACATCAAACTGGTTTATCATACAAAACAGTTTACACGTACAAACATATGTTCACCCCAAAACAGTAAAACGGAAAAAGGGGAAGTACACGAACTCACCTGATAACATAGCATACGGATAGTTTATAATAACCGAAGTGTCTGATATCTCGTACTGGTATTCTCCTGGTCGAATCTTAAGTTGACAAACATCATTAGTGTTTGATTTTAGTTATATTGGTTTCTCGTGGGGACAAGCCCGAGCGTATGATTTTTGTATTACACCATTATTGTTATTCAAACAATGATGTGAACTTGTATTCCTCCAAGTGTAGGATAAAACTAATATTCATGTTCTATTCGAGATCTGTAGGCGTGTGTTTGCATATCTCCGAGTGTTTCATCTAGGTTATTAGTTACACTATGTAAGAGTGGCGTTTCTAATCTTCTCGTGTCACATCTTTTGCTTCTAGTCGTCCAAAGTGTAATGCATTTCTGTTCGTCTTAATACTATTCTTAGGTCTCGTCATCCTTATCCGATGTTTTGACTTTCACTAGTCGCTAAATGATATATGTCAATCTTTATGTTCTAGGTTTATGTCCGAGTGTCGTTACCATTAACTAGCTCTGATTTGTGAAAGGTAATATTCGTCTTAATAGCTATGTTTATATATATAATCTTGTAGGTTTGTATATTTATAATATATGTCGCTTATGTCCTAAACTCATATCCGAATGTCGAGTCCAAAGTTTTGGGTATCCTTGTCCAACGTTTCCATTATCAAGTTCAAGCTTAGATCTTATAACCCAAAGTCCCTTCCTTGCTAGCTAGTGTTCGCATTTGTACCACTTAGATCCAATGTTTCAAGTTCCTAATTCCAAGTGCCATAATACCTAATGTCAAGTCCAAATTTCCAATCCGATAGTCGATATTCAATATGCACCTATGTCCGAAAGTTATTAATACGCTCGTCAAGTCCCACACTCAATATTAGATATTCTAAAGGTTATAACTATTACAAGTTAGTGGTCCGATTATACCTCATACTCGATCTTGGTTCGTGTTGACTAAGTTGACTGCCTGTTGACTTCTGTTGACTGTCCAGTTGACTAGTGTTGACCGTTGCTGTTGACCCGAACCTTTGACTAGTTGACTTTTGTTTACCTGAACCCATGACCCACTCGAAACTACTTCTACACAATCTTTATCAATATCTATCAAATAACCATTACCAATCATTCTCGGCTACCTATACTACTCACCATCTTCCTCTTTGTAATCGCCTATCAATATCAATTATTTTAACTACCACCTGGCCGTAACCGGTAACCACTATCACTGTCATAGCCACACCTTGGATATCATCAACAATCGCTTACGACCACCGTCAACTACCATAGCCTCCACCTTCAATACCCAAGACCAACATCTCCATGAGCTAAGAACATCACAGAACCCTTTATCAACAACTGTCATCGTTTTTATTAACAACAATCATCACCGATCCATTACTGTATCTTGATAACCCGCCTTTTTAATAACTTTCAGATCCATCGTAGGCTGTTATAGTGGAAACGGAACAGTGGGAAGTTACCTTAATATACCGATTGCAAGGTGGTGGAGGTAGTAGCGCCGCCGGAACCACCATCGTCATCATCTCTCTCTTTCTGACTCTGCGCCCTCTCTCCTTAACTTCTCTAATCTCTCTCTCTTTCTGTCTAGGTTTTACGGTAGGAAGATGGGTGTGGGTTGGGTCTGACTCGCCGGAGCTCCGCCATAGAAGGCGGCAGGAGCCACCGGCTTCCTGTCTCTCTCTTTGTTCTTCTCAGTATTGTGTGTGTGTTGTTTTCTTGTACAGAGAATAGGGTGGGTTTTATAATATTAGATAGAGTAAGGTGTGGTGTATGTGGTGTTTAATAATCAAGGGTGCCATGGGGCACATGGCATTTCATGCCATGTGTCCCATGGATGACTAATCTTGATTAGTCACGGGTCGGGTTTGGGTTCGTATCGCGTTTTAGCTCGGTCTCATAACACGCAATCTAATAATATTTTATATATATGACGGTTCGGTTTTTAGTTTCGCACACAATCATACTTATGTATTGGTTTTTAATTAGTATAAATGCGGAAAAATATTTGGGGTCCACTCTGGGTTGTTACATTCTCCCCCCGTTATTAGAATTCCGTCCTCGGAATTAATTTTTGTGCTTTCTCTGATTGTACATACTGTATATTTCATATTATGTTCTACCGTTCCGGACTCCTCACATTAATTTCTACAAATTTTGCCTCCCGAATTTTAATGTCTAAGCTCGTATCTCCTGGTAGTTAATATTCAATGAATCTGTGTTATTAGGAGTACAAGGTCTTATGGGCACAAGTGTACCCAAGGAGTCATCACGGTCGGTTGGTTTAATCTAGTTTGCGTCTTAGTTTCCAAATCTCCAAAACTCTATGTTTATGTATCATACCTCAAACGTCTAAGCTTTCTTTTCAAGGTTTTGAGCATACACTAGTCGTCAAAGGGTATGTGTTGGTCTTATAGGTTCCAAGTTTGAGTTTACGTATTGCTACCACTAATCATTTTCTATGTATCTGTACTAATGAGTTCGTACGGATATCTTTCCTTATTATATTTAGGTGTCAATGTAACAGTTATGAAATGCTAAGATTTCTCAAGATCAAGAGAAGGATTAAAACCTTACAGGGTTTAACACCAGATTCCACGAATAGAAAGCAGAACCACTCATGATGTCTAAGATTTTGATTTAAAACAATGGTGTAAACTATTGACAAACTGATAGTTGTCCTTGGTTAAATTCCCAGTTCCATTTTCGATGCACCGTAGGTGTTTATATATAGGGTGTACTGCAGCTAACCCACCACACCTTTGGTAACCTCAAAAATGTACTAGAAATTTCAGAGATTACGGTATGTTTTTGGTTTGATTCCCAATCTTGTTTTCGACACATCATTGATGTTTATATATAGGGTGTACCGCAGCCAACCCACCACACCAATGATGTCTCGTAGACGTACTGGAAATCTCTCCAAAAACTTGATAGAAATATTCTTAAGAAATCCTATGTGATCCTGGAGTTACTAATCCTTAATAACCTTATTTTTGAGTGAGTCAAACATTAAAATATGGTGTTGTGATCTTAAAATCTGTCACTCTTATTCGTCTTATGTCTAATATCTTGGTTAATTCTATCGATACTGTCTGAATAATGGTTGAATTCGTAAGTCTTTAAAGTTTTCTATGGTACCTGGTGTAGGATATGGCGACAAATTTCTCGAAAAACACTAAAAAGTTGGACGTCTAAGTGCTATACGTTGCTCTTAATCAAAATAATGGGGTATAACCTTCTTTTGGTAATCTTAAATCTTGGCTTCTCATATGGTGGAATTGCTATCCATTAATATTTTCCTTACTAAACCTTAACTGTATTCTTTTATTCTTGTCAATACCTCTCATGATGGTTATCGCAATCCTATACACTCCCCCCGTTAGGGCCTACCTATGTAAGTTCAACATGTTTCATACTTAATATCTCGTCTTGGTATTAAAATGCTACAGAATCACTGCCAAGGTTTTGTCACTAATCTAAAGTCATCATGGGTCATTAAAGTAACTAAACATATGTTTAAATCTTAAGAATACCTCTTTCAGCGTTCAATCTAGGTTTCTTCAGGTTGAAAAGGATTGGATGTTCATGCTAACTAATGCTTTCTTGTATCTGGTTTACTGACTTTTTAGATAGTGTTCTGGAAATATTCTCTAGAACCTGCGCTGTTATCACTATCCAAGATAAAATTTTCTTGGTCTGGATAAATTGAAGGATGCAAACAAGTGTTTCTATGGTTATAAACGCATGATCTATATAGACGAATACATTACTATATAAAGTAGACAGTAAACATAGATTAAAAATAAAACTTATCGGATTAATGCTTTTATTTGCTTGGTTGTTCAAGATTCTTCTTGGTACTTTGAATTTCTTTTCCAGATATAGCATTAAATTTCTTGTTAGGTACCTGGTTCTCATGGTTAGTTCAGAACTTGTTCATAAAAATTATCCTCAATAGTAACGTTAATATAGATTCATGGTACATATATGTAAATTTAAGAGCAAAATGTCACATCAGTCAAGGGTGTATTCATTTATATTCTATCTAAACACGTCAAGTGGTAATAAGAATAATGTATTCAAATCCTAACCTGGTTACACAAATATATCATAGGTTTGGTTATGACTCTAAATTAGTTCATTTTCTCACAAAAGTTTACGGTCACCATGTTCGACACTTAAAATTTCAGCGATTCCTCGGATTTCTTAGAACTTTCTCGTGCCTGTAAATTCACGATTATGTGATATCAAGTGTAATCGTCAATTTACCTCACAAAATTATTCTAGTAATCTCCGTCGTAGACATAAATTTTAGGTGTCAAACACTGCTCGTATACTGGTTACGCTGGTTCTTTAGTTGAATTAAGCATTCTGCTGTGTTCAGGTACTCAAGTTTCGACTTATTTCGCGACTACTTTGTCCGGACTTATGTATGTCCAAGGTATCTCCTAACTGGATAATTCTCAAATCTTAAACTACGATCTCTCGGTCGTAGTCTAGGAGTTTTCCGTAAGGAAAATCCTAGTGTGCTACAACCGCTGCTCTGATACCAACTGTCACAACCCGACCAAGGTGGGCCTGGTCGAAATACAGATTGGTACCAAACTTGCACAACGGAAGTAACAATTTTCAATAATAATAATTTATACACTTACTAGTTCTAAATTAATACAACTCAAATAATAATAATTAAACTAAACTACTGCGTGGACGAATCGTGGCACTCGTCGAAGCATTCCTGGATGTATACTTCACTAGATCTCTACCGATGCTTAGCTCTAATCCTCAAGTAGCATAATTCATGTGTCATGTAGCTCTTCCAAAATGTCTACACGTTCCCTGAGCTCACATATATATATACTTCGTTCCTCGATTCCAATCCAGAAGTGGTACCTGAACACATGCTTAAAAATAGGTTTGGGTCAACAAATATGTTGGTGAGTCCGTGTGTGCGTTAAACTGGTTTCAAAATAAGTTTATCGTTCAAGAGTTGATTTATAAGTTATATGGTTTCCCGCAAAATAATTTTTAATTCCCAAAATAAGTTTACAAATTAATATGATTCAACATATGGTTGCACTGGTGATGTACAAGCCACACCTCAAACCAGACACTGAATCCATCTGCTCTCATTATGGATTCCCATGGCAGAATACGTGTCACAAACCTCAGTGGAGGGTTCCCCGGGTTTCCGGATCCACTGTGTGTGGGGGTTTCCCCAAGTAGTACTACTCACATATTAAGTGGCCCAATCTCCCGTTGGGTTAATGAGTGTGAAGGTTCGGTATTCGAGAGCACACCTTGTCACATCAAACTGGTTTATCATACAAAACAGTTTACACGTACAAACATATGTTCACCCCAAAACAGTAAAACGGAAAAAGGGGAAGTACACGAACTCACCTGATAACATAGCATACGGATAGTTTATAATAACCGAAGTGTCTGATATCTCGTACTGGTATTCTCCTGGTCGAATCCTAAGTTGACAAACATCATTAGTGTTTGATTTTAGTTATATTGGTTTCTCGTGGGGACAAGCCCGAGCGTATGATTTTTGTATTACACCATTATTGTTATTCAAACAATGATGTGAACTTGTATTCCTCCAAGTGTAGGATAAAACTAATATTCATGTTCTATTCGAGATCTGTAGGCGTGTGTTTGCATATCTCCGAGTGTTTCATCTAGGTTATTAGTTATACTATGTAAGAGTGGCGTTTCTAATCTTCTCGTGTCACATCTTTTGGTTCTAGTCGTCTAAAGTGTAATGCATTTCTGTTCGTCTTAATACTATTCTTAGGTCTCGTCATCCTTATCCGATGTTTTGACTTTCACTAGTCGCTAAATGATATATGTCAATCTTTATGTTCTAGGTTTATGTCCGAGTGTCGTTACCATTAACTAGCTGTGATTTGTGAAAGGTAATATTCGTCTTAATAGCTATGTTTATATATATAATCTTGTAGGTTTGTATATTTATAATATATGTCGCTTATGTCCTAAACTCATATCCGAATGTCGAGTCTAAAGTTTTGGGTATCCTTGTCCAACGTTTCCATTATCAAGTTCAAGCTTAGATCTTATAACCCAAAGTCCCTTCCTTGCTAGCTAGTGTTCGCATTTGTACCACTTAGATCCAATGTTTCAAGTTCCTAATTCCAAGTGCCATAATACCTAATGTCAAGTCCAAATTTCCAATCCGATAGTCGATATTCAATATGCACCTATGTCCGAAAGTTATTAATACGCTCGTCAAGTCCCACACTCAATATTAGATATTCTAAAGGTTATAACTATTACAAGTTAGTGGTCCGATTATACCTCATACTCGATCTTGGTTCGTGTTGACTAAGTTGACTGCCTGTTGACTTCTGTTGACTGTCCAGTTGACTAGTGTTGACTGTTGCTGTTGACCCGAACCTTTGACTAGTTGACTTTTGTTTACCTGAACCCATGACCCACTCGAAACTACTTCTACACAATCTTTATCAATATCTATCAAATAACCATTACCAATCATTCTCGGCTACCTATACTACTCACCATCTTCCTCTTTGTAATCGCCTATCAATATCAATTATTTTAACTACCACCTGGCCGTAACCGGTAACCACTATCACTGTCATAGCCACACCTTGGATATCATCAACAATCGCTTACGACCACCGTCTACTACCATAGCCTCCACCTTCAATACCCAAGACCAACATCTCCATGAGCTAAGAACATCACAGAACCCTCTATCAACAACTGTCATCGTTTTTATTAACAACAATCATCACCGATCCATTACTGTATCTTGATAACCCGCCTTTTTAATAACTTTCAGATACATCGTAGGCTGTTATAGTGGAAACGGAACAGTGGGAAGTTACCTTAATATACCGATTACAAGGTGGTGGAGGTAGTAGCGCTGCCGGAACCACCATCGTCATCATCTCTCTCTTTCTGACTCTGCGCCCTCTCTCCTTAACTTCTCTAATCTCTCTCTCTTTCTGTCTAGGTTTTACGGTAGGAAGATGGGTGTGGGTTGGGTCTGACTCGCCGGAGCTCCGCCATAGAAGGCGGCAGGAGCCACCGGCTTCCTGTCTCTCTCTTTGTTCTTCTCAGTATTGTGTGTGTGTTGTTTTCTTGTACAGAGAATAGGGTGGGTTTTATAATATTAGATAGAGTAAGGTGTGGTGTATGTGGTGTTTAATAATCAAGGGTTCCATGGGGCACATGGCATTTCATGCCATGTGTCCCATGGATGACTAATCTTGATTAGTCACGGGTCGGGTTTGGGTTCGTATCGCGTTTTAGCTCGGTCTCATAACACGCAATCTAATAATATTTTATATATATGACGGTTCGGTTTTTAGTTTCGCACACAATCATACTTATGTATTGGTTTTTAATTAGTATAAATGCGGAAAAATTTTTGGGGTCCACTCTGGGTTGTTACAGCGACCCTTCACCTCTTCTCTGGTTCTTTCTTTCCTTCTCCGGTTACCCTCTCTCTATTTCTCAGTTCCTTCTCTATCTCTTTCTCCCTCTAACTCTGTACGTTTCTCTCTCTAAATATTATCCGGTGGTAGGGTATTAATTAGGGATAATATTGGATAAAGTGTGGTGTGGTGTGGCCGAAGACCACCAGGGCTCCGTCGTCGCCAGGCCGGGGCTCCGCCCCTGGTCTCCTCCTTGCTCCACTCTCTCTCTCTTTCTGGTGGTTGTGTGTATAATTGTTCAACAGAGGGTAAAGGTTGGGTGGGTTAGAGGTTTTATAAAGGGTGGGTTAAATGGTTTTAACTAAAAACCATTTGAACCTCTAATGGTTTTGTTGTGTGTGTTGTCACACAAGAGTGGGGACATGTGTCCCATTAGAATGGTGACATGTGTCCCCTAATGGTGATTAATTACCTAACTCGGGTCGGGTTCGTTAACGGGTGTTGGTCCGGTCACGTAACGGGTACAATATTATTCTCCTCGTTAGAATAATTATGTAATTCTCTGGTTTAGCTTCGTATTTGTTGTATATTATTATTATTTAATTGTTAATTTATTATTGTAATACCTTAAGACATGAAAAATTTTAGGCCCTAGGTCCCGGGGTGTTACATTCTCCCCCCGTTAACGGAATTCCGTCCGCGGAATTACTTTCGAGTTATCCATTGGACATATCCAATATATCCCATACTCGGATTCAATATTCGGGTCTATACACCCTCGCGTACATAATTCTTTCCCTAAATTCAATCATAATTCATGTGGTCTCACACTAACCCTCCCGCTACTTTTAAGTTTAAAACAAATGGTTCAAACTATTGACAAACTTAGTGTTGGTTCTTGGTTTGATTTTCAGTTTTATTTTCAATGCATCATTGGTGTTTATATATAGGGTGTACCGCAGCTAACCCACCACACCAATGATACTTCATAAACATACTGAAAATCTCCCCAAAAACCTGATAGAAAATGTATTTTGGTTAAGGCTTCTTTAGTTGTGCTAGTCGAAATTTCCTACATGTGCGCCTCGATGGTTATTTGTTCTTAATAATTATGTTCTAGTGTGGGTTAACTTCCGAAATGGGGGTCTTATATAAAACTACATTTTAAGGATTATATGCTATTCTCGCAAACTTTTATGCCTAATATTGTGGTCAGTCTTTTCTATACCGTCCGCAACATTTTTGATTTCTTAAACTTTCCAAATTTTCTATGGTACGTGCTGTAGGATATGACAATAAATTGCTAAGGAACATAAAATGGTTTAGACGTCCAAACTCACTATGTTGTTTTTAACCATGTTAAAGGCACATAACCTTCCTTTTGTCGTGCTAAATCTTACCTTCTCGTGTGGTCGAATAGTTATCTATGGAAAATATTCTACTAACCTCGTCATTGCTTTCTTATTTATATCAATTATTTCCTATAATAATTTTCACTAACACATCCGCTCCCCCCGTTAGGGCCTATCTATACATTTTAACAAGTTTTATACGGGTGGCTCATTGCTTTATTAAAACATTACACAAATAATCCAAAGGTTTTGGTAATATTCTAAGGGAAACTTGGGGTATTAAGATAGCGGAACATGTATCAAACCTTAAGAATACCTTATGTAGTGTTCAATCCTAGTTTCTCTGGCTAGCGAGAATGTTGAATGGTCATGTATTGATTACATACTTGAGTCTACGTCACACCTTTCCATTTAACATTCTTGGATGATCTTAAAACCTGTTATGCGGTTACGAATCAAACACACTATACTTAACTTAAATTTGCAGTAATCAATATCAATCAAGTCCGAATGACATATCTTAGAAATCCATGGTTTTAATCTCTTATCTTTGGTCTAATAGGTACGTAAAACTTAACCTGTACATAATTATGAACCATATATAATAACTAGCCATACGATCGTCAACACTTATTTAGTTGGAAAAATAAACTTATCGGATTATCCATTTGTTGGGTTGATTGAGGTTCACTTTGGTATTTCAGGCTCTTTCAACTTGTGGCGCCAAATTTTGGCAAGGTACCTGATTTTTATGGTTAGCGCACATCTAAATCATAAAAGTTAAATCTTTAGTATTCATTTTAAGTTCGTAGTTTGTATATTTATAAGTTAGGAGATTAAGTACTACAACGGTCGAAGGTATACACATATATACATATATACTATCGTAACACGTAAATCGTACCAAGTATGTCTAGTTCCAGGCCTTTGCTATTGTCATACGGGTATATCACTTATTTGTTTTCGTCTCTAACTTAGTCCGTTTTCTCAAACTCCAATATCGTCCATATTCCGCACTTAAGTTCATCGTCTTATATTTTTATCCTCTCTTAAAATCTCGGCGACTCTTCGGATTTCTTAGAACTTTTTCGTGCCTGTAAATTCACAATTACATGACGTCAAGTGTAATCGTCTATTTACCTCACGGAATCATTCTAGTAATCTCCGTTGTAGTCATTGTTCACGTATCACACATAGTCTGTATACTAGTCACACTGGTTCTAAGTCCCTGTAAGCATTCTAGTGTTCAGATACTCAAGTCCCAACTTATTCCGTTTCCTACTTTTGTCAGTCTTACGTATTTCCAAGGCATTTCCTAGCTAGGTAATCTTAGAGCCTTAAACGCTAAGTTCTCTAAGTTGTCCTGGTGTAGCATAGGATATCTGGAGATATCCTATTCCGGTACATCCGCTGCTCTGATACCAACTGTAACAACCTGACCAGGAGGGGGCTAGACGTTACGACAGTTTGGTACCAGACTTGCACAACAGAAGCAACGATAACAAATATTTAAATGTTATACAATTTCTAATCCAAAAATATAAATACATAACTAAAATAAATAATCTAATATTTAAGCAGGGACGAAACGTGGCGGTCGTCGAAGCATTTAACGGGTTGTTATCCACTAGCCAATCCAATCTCTACACGTCCATAACTCTAGAGGCTCTAACCGCAACACATATAGCCGAATCTTCTAACCAGATAACCTCTAATCCGCTACTAGCAATCATATATCTCGCGGTTGCCATTCGTCCATTTGCAGTACCTGAACACATGCTTAAAAGAGAGTTTGGGTCAGCAATTACGCTGGTGAGTCCGTGTAATAGTTAAGTAAATCCAAAACAGTTTAACAGTTCAAAACAAGTTTACATAGTTCAACACACGTGATGTACAAACGACCCCTCAACCCTAACACTAGATCTATCTACTGCCATTATAGATTTACAAGGCATAATATATGCCGCAACGGTCCGCAGGCCTTAGTGGAGGGTTTCCCGGGCCCAACGTCCCGGGTCCACTGTGCGTGGGGGATTCCCCAAGTAGTACTACCCATATATTAAGTGGCTCACCTATGAGTTAATGAGTGTCAGTATTATCCGGCAGCTAGTATCTTGTCACATCACAATAGTTTATAAAACAGAAGCATGCATTCACCCCAAAACAGTAAAACAGAAAAAGGGGAATGGTACACGAAACTCACCTGGTTACCGTATGGTATTTATATGTCATTCCAAGTCGTGATCCATCTATCAATCTCTAGCAAACACCTATCAAGCTTGCAAACATTAGTTCGTGTAACCAATGTCGTGGTTACACGTGTGGATGAGCTTAGGACTTTTAGTTGTTTATTGTGAGATTATTCTAGTTGTCGGATTGTGGTTTTACTTATTCATTGATATAAGGTATAGTCCTTAATACAAAGTTCCATATGTCAAGTTCATCACCTCAATTCTTACTTGTATTTAGTATTAAGGTCACAACTAGTATTTAAATAACCAATATCTATGTCATGTTGTTTATATAGTCCTTCGAGTTCCCATTGTCGAGTAACTAGCCTGTAAGTATACATATAGTCGTCTAAGGCCTTACTAGTTCTGTTTAACATGATGTAAGTCCATTGTCCTAGTCGTCCTTCCTATATACTAATAGTTAGTCAAATCGTCCAAGTTCCAATGTTATACATCAACGAAGTCACTCATTGTCGCCTATGTTCAAGTCATGTATTACATTTAGGATATACTTAATGTTCGCGTTCAAATGATTCATTTAAAGTCCAAGGTCTCATATTGATAATCTTATGTTCTATTCCCAATTACTAGTGATACCAAGTGTTATAAACAATCGTGCAACATGTTATACATATTTGTTCTCTATATGTATGTATTTATATAATTTGTCCGAGTCTGGTCCGGGTTTATAAACTTGCCAATACTCCACACGTGATAACCATATCAAGTAGTAATAATATTAGGATGGTTTATGTTCTAGTTTATACCTCTCGTATCCTCTTCGTTGACTGATTTGTCCGGGTTTTACTTGGTCAACACCCTGAATCTAATTTCATAGTTACAATCTGTGTACATTTCATTACCAAAAACAATATAACTTCCTTATGTCATCACCACCACCACACCAATGAAACCCGAGACTACCACTGTAAACATTACTCTTCACCGCCGAACCACCAACATCCTCCTTTATAAGCTGAACTCCGCCATACGCCACCACAGTACTCACCGGGACCACCAATCACCACTATCGGCATCTGAAACAACCACCATCCACCTACACCCACTGTTACCAGCCACCACAAATCACCATCATCATAATCATCACCCAAATCGAAACCCTAAGTCACTATCAACAACATCACTATAACCACTACCCCTGATTATCGAATACAACCAACACCCTCACCATCCCACTGGTCAGATCGGAACCCTAATCGAGTCGTCGCCGCCGTCACTCTTATGCAGGTCAGCCGGCCAGAGACCATGGCCGGAGACCCTTCACCTCTTCTCTGGTTCTTTCTTTCCTTCTCCGGTTACCCTCTCTCTATTTCTCAGTTCCTTCTCTATCTCTTTCTCTCTCTAACTCTGTACGTTTCTCTCTCTAAATATTATCCGGTGGTAGGGTATTAATTAGGGATAATATTGGATAAAGTGTGGTGTGGTGTGGCCGAAGACCACCAGGGCTCCGCCGTCGCCAGGCCGGGGCTCCGCCCCTGGTCTCCTCCTTGCTCCACTCTCTCTCTTTCTGGTGGTTGTGTGTATAATTGTTCAACAGAGGGTAAAGGTTGGGTGGGTTAGAGGTTTTATAAAGGGTGGGTTAAATGGTTTTAACTAAAAACCATTTGAACCTCTAATGGTTTTGTTGTGTGTGTTGTCACACAAGAGTGGGGACATGTGTCCCATTAGAATGGTGACATGTGTCCCCTAATGGTGATTAATTACCTAACTCGGGTCGGGTTCGTTAACGGGTGTTGGTCCGGTCACGTAACGGGTACAATATTATTCTCCTCGTTAGAATAATTATGTAATTCTCTGGTTTAGCTTCGTATTTGTTGTATATTATTATTATTATTTAATTGTTAATTTATTATTGTAATACCTTAAGACATGAAAAATTTTAGGCCCTAGGTCTCGGGGTGTTACAAGGTTCATCAATATTATTGTCAGCATCCACAATATAATCACTGTCATTATCTTCATCATCCATCTCTTCATCCTTGTTTTCTTCTCCAAACAAGTCATCAAGATCCACATCAGTTTTATCATTTTTAACTGTGGCATCAGCATTATCTTCAAACAAGTCATCAACATTGTCTTCAAACAAGTCATTAGCATTATCTTCAAACAAGTCATCAACATTTTTTACTGTCTCATCAGCATTGTCTCCACATTGGCTAAACATGTCATTAATTCCACTCTGTTCCACTACTTTACTTGACTCTTGACTGGCCCTCATAAAACCTCCATGAATTCCACTTTGTTCCCCTCTGTTCATTCCACTATGTTCCCCTCTGTTCTCCACATTCATATTGTCCTGAACTTGGCTAAAGATTAGCTTTGAGGGCACAAGTGCAAATGGGCCAGGTTCATCAATCTCCTCTATTGTAAGACCAGACCTGACCTTTGTTGGTGACAAAAGCAGTTCCTTAATGTTATTTATCCCATGTGTAACGTAAACATCTATGAACTTATGCATTTGCACATGTTTAGCCAATAGCCGACAATCTTCATCACTACTTAGATCCTCCAGACCAGTATCTAAATTTTTACCAGGACTTAAATACATGTAATACATTGCATGTGTTCCATTATATCCCAACAAATCCATCATCAGACCCACCTCGTGAATAGAAAACTGATCAATATCTATCAAGTCGACGTAATCAGTCTTACCTGCCACATATTTACGTCCTGGAGGAGCTGTTAGCCTACCACTATGATGCAGGATAATGGTGAACAGATTCGGATAACAATCTGCAACAATAATAATCAACATTACTAATCAACATTAATAATCAACATTAATAATCAACATTAAACCCAAAATTTTAGGGTTTATAGTACAATAAAACTTAAACTTTACCATATATCTCTAAAACGTCATCATCGTCCAAAGATTCTCGAAAAAGCCAGCCTTTCTTTTCCTGATCATCTGCTTCTCTCACCATTGTGTCGAAACCTTGTTTTCAGAAACGTAAAGGGTGAAATGTGGGTATGGATTGTGAAATTAGAGGGTTATAGGTGTTATATTTGGGGGGAATGAAAGGGGGGGATGATTTTACTGTTTTTCCCTCGTGTGCCTGGCACGTGATGTAACTTAACGACGAAAACTAACCCAGTTAGCAACAAAGGACATAACGTGCAACATTTTAAAACTTAAAGTACAAAACCAATCAATTTTAAAGTTAAAGGACATTCGTTGAAATCTGGTATAAACTTAAAGGACAAAACTTGTAATTCAGTCTATTCTAAATTAATATTAAAAAGAAAATATTACATTAAACCGTTACAAATAATTAAAAAAAACATAACTAAAATTACAAATAATTAAAAATATTAATTAAAAATATTAAAGCAACCTACTCGACATAAAAAAAATTACAAATAATCTACTCTTGCCCGTTGTTCCAAATATATTCAACCAAGTCCGCTTGAAGATTGCGGTGTGTGTACTCGTTTTGTAACGAGAACTCGTTTAAATCTTGTTGATGTGGGTTGACAGGCACCGTATTCTCCGGCGGGGCATTCTCGTCATACACACAGATAGCGGCGCCTTTGTCTTCGATTATCATGTTATGCAAGAGGATACAAGCATACATACAGTAACGCATTTTTTTAGGGGTGAACATACGTGCCGGGTGTGCAATGATGTGCCATCTTGCTTGTAGAACACCAAATAATCGTTCAATGTCCTTTCTTGCCGCCTCTTGATACTTGGCAAATTTCTTTCTTTTTTCATCGTGAGGGTGGTGAATACTTTTAACGATCGTCGAGTAAGATGGGTAGATTCCATCAGCAAGATAGTAACCGCGCCTATACTCCACCCCCGATACTGTAAAGCTGGTATCCGGACCGGTTCCTTTTATGACATCGTCAAAAATCTCCGACTGGTTAATAACATTAATGTCGTTGTTAGAACCAGGAACGTCAAAGAAAGCATGCCAAACCCATAAATCTTGTGAACACACCGCCTCCAAGATTATTGAAGGATATTCTTGATCTCCTCGTTTGAACATTCTGCGCCATGCTACCGGACAGTTTTTCCAAGGCTAATGGTAGCAATCAATGCTTCCGAGCATTCATGGAAAACCATGTTGTTGGTGGTGAAACTGATACAATTGTTGGACCTCACTAGAGTTTGGTTTTCGCAAATATTTCTTGCTGTAAAGCTTCACCACACACTTGCTAAACTTGTATAGACACTCTCGTGAAGTTCTTTCCGACATTTTTAAATACTCGTCCCAGGAATCCGCCGCAGTCCCGTATGCTAGTTGCCGAAGTGCCGCCGTGCATTTTTGTATGGTGGTGAACCCTCTTTTGCCTCTAGCATCGTATCGTAAGGTAAAAAATGGCTCGGAGTTAGCCATATCATCGGCTATACGCAAGAACAATCTTCTACTCATTCGGAACCTACGCCTAAATAGTTCCGCCGAGTATAAGGGTTCGTCAGCAAAATAATCGGCCACCAATCTATCATGGGCACCTACACATATTTACAAAAATATTAACACAATAAAAATCTACAATATATTTACACTATAAAAAAATTTATATATATATAATACACACAATAAAAATCTACACTATATTTAAAAATATATATATATATAATACACACAATAAAAATCTACACTATAAAAATCTACACTATATTTAAAAAAATATATATATAATTAACACAATAAAAATCTACACTATATTTAAAAATATATATATACACACAAAAAAAATCTACACTATATTTAAAAAATATATATATAATACAAATAAATAATAAAAAAATATAAAACTTACCATCTCGGTCTCTATTTATAGCCGCTTTCCTAGTTCGAGGTACCGAATCGACTTCATCTCCTTGCTCCTCGGCAATAATCTGCGCCGCTTGCCCCACGATGTTTATAACAAAATTTACGGCTTTGTTTGTAGATGATGAACCCGAAGAAGACGAAGACGACGAAGAAGATGATAGCGACATGGTTGTTTGAGGGTTTGAATTTTTTTATAAATAATTGTTGGTTTAAATATAGTGAGAGTATTTGAGAGAGTTTTTATAAAAGTTGGGGTGAAAAAGGGTAGGGGTGTTTGGTTTAAATAGTTTGAAAAAAAAAAACTTTTTTTTTTTTAAAAATAGCCGTTGCCCAACGTTCAATACACGTGTCCCCTTCCCATTCGCCGGCATGACCGGCAAAATTATGCCTCTCATGCCGCTCCAAACCAAAGCCGCCCCAGGGGGGTGGTGTAGTTTGGCCCGGCATAGCCAAGCCATGCCTATGCCGCCCCCACACCCCCTGGTCTTAGTCGGGTAATCACCGAATTCATCCAAAAATATTGTATCACGAAACATCATATTTAGGCAACACTTAAGAGTGACAAAATAGGTAGGTAGAATTGGGTTGGGCGTTGGGTTAGAATGAGTTTGTTTCAAGATGGGTAGATTAGAATATGGGTAAGGATCGGTTTGGGTCACGACGAGTTTGAATTAAGATGAGTTCAGATCCGGATGAGTTAAAAAATAGAAATTTTTAAGAACTAAAAAAATAAAAAGTAAAAAAAAATTGGATGTTTGACTTTTGTATTCTATCTCAAACTCTTCACTTTCTTAATCTTTTAATGGTGAGGGTCGTTGCCCGTCTCAATCGGTTCAAAACAGTTTGGGTCATTAACGACTAGGGTCATTAACAGGTCAGGTTGGTCAAAACGATACTGGTCTTTAATGTGCCGGTTCGGGTTGAAACCATTCGTGTCATTTACGGGCCAATTTGGGTCGAAAGGTTCCGGGTTGTTAATGGGCCCCATCGTGTCAGAAGGGTCTGGTTCATTAACGGCTCGCTCATTGACGGACCCGATCGAGTAGAAAGGGTTCGGGTGGTTAACGGGCCAGATTGGTTTGAAACGACTTGGGGTAGTTAACGGGTCTGTTCGGGTCGAAGCGGCTCGGGTCGTTAATGGGTCGTGTCGGGTCTGAATGCCCCGGGTCATTCACGGGTTGTGTCGTGTCGAAATATTCTGGGTCATATTGAGACGGTACGTGTCGTTAACGGCCCCAGTCTAGTCAAGATGGTTTGGGTCATTCACGGGCTTGGCTTGGTTATAAAGTGAGCCTAGCTTGGGTCGGTTTCTAACAAGCCAAATTGTCTCGGTTTAGCTCAGATTATTTTAGTTATAATATATTATAAAAAATTAGTTATTATTTACAAGTATATAACAATGCAATTAGATATCTATAACATATTTGATTGTTAATTAGGGTTAGCGAATTTTGTAGAATTGAGCTTCACACAAAAAAAAAATGCCACTAGGAACACCTTTTTTTTGTCTACCACAACAAAATTTTAGACTTCCAATAACGCTTTTTTTCCCCAAATTGTAAAAGGGCTTGTGTTGCACAAATTTTGTGTATGCATACTACTTTTAGTAACACGTAATTTTTACCACAAAAATCACATCAAATTAGATGTCACGGCAATCTGTTTATCATGTTTTTTTTTTTTTTGAACGGTGGATTTCTACAACAAACGATAGGTACCACACCCATCCTTGGGCCGTAGCCAAGATCCGCCCAGACTACGTTGTCTGAACAGGGTCCGCGCTGGGTTGGCCGGACTTGGTTACGGCGTTCCCCCGGAAACCATATTGCCTTCACACGACTTGCGTCGCTGAAGTAACAGCTGGGTAAAACCGGGGCTTGGCTCAGATTCGAACACGCCTCGGTCGGGATCTCCTCTTCATTGCAAGAGGTGTCCAACCAAATGCAACATTAATTAAAAACACTAGTCATTTACAATTATAACTTAAGATTAAAAGTCTAAAATATAAACATTAAAATATCATCACTTCAATTAAAAGTTCGATCTTCTTCCAAATGTTTGCAAACAAATGTATAACAACAGTGGGTCGGGTATGATAGCGGGTATGGGGAAACTGGTTTTTTTACTACTTGGTTTTGGGTTTTTTTATCGGTAGGGTTTAGTATCGATTTTTATTAAGCTCTAGCTGGTGGTGATAGTGACAGGGGCGACCGGTAGGTGGCATACCGTGAAAGTGAGTAGTATTGACCCATTTGAACTCGTTTATAAGTTAGCAAGTTTTATAAAAGTGATAATTGTATAATTTAAGCAAACAATTCTAAAACATTGGTTAGCAATATTTTTTCATGAAACAAAAATTTAAATGTCAATATATGGTAACGGGCAACAAGCTACGCCGCCGCTAGCCCTTTCAGAACAGCAAAGTCTTTTAAAAACTACATTGTTTAATTTATCTAGACAATAGAGATGCCAATCATTCTTATACAATACCAACCAAATCCCACATAGAAACAATCAAAGAGTTGTCTGTCAGCCTACAAATTGCATATGTTGCTTTCAACCTATGAACATACCATGGGAACTTCTACAAAGAAACCAAATCAAGTAAATTTATATTTCAAACCTTAAACCAGAGTGGTCATAAATCTATGCAATATTGTGTTTCTGGAAAGCTTATAGGAAGTTGCAATAGAGATTGCTGGTAACCGCTAAGTACCCGATTCTTCTCTTCCATAATCGCATTGCGAACGTGGTTATCATCGAGGCATGATGCTTGTAAAAACTGGACAAGTGATGCAAATATATCATGCCTAGTTACATGCCGTTTCGCCTGTAAATAATGATATAAGTAATTAGTTTCTAAATGCACATCCATACACACCCTGAATGAATATTTTACCTCAGCTTCGACTATAAAACGCGCCCATATCTTATCGCGTGTTTCCATCACTCCTTTCAAGATTATCACACCAAATCCCTTGATTATGTCAACCATTTCAAGAAAGAACCCGCGGTCTTCACACAGCATCTGAACAAGATACTAGTTAATATTTATGATTATCCAACACATAATGTCAGGTTAATTATAACACATATGAACTTTTGTTTTTACCTCTATAAGCATTTGTCCAGGGGTGCTAAGGTCCTCAACTATTAGCGGACAAGCCATCGTTTGGTTCCCTACTTCATATGCCCATGTCGCGTCACTGGAGTATGGATCATTATCTTTGTTTTTCTGAAATTATTTTGAAACCATGTCTTTAATATTAACTATTGTGCAATAAAGATTCACATATAAAAGTATAGACATTGCAGGATGAGTGGGTCAACGGGTTGGATAATGCGTCACTTTTAGCACCGGCTGAAACAGGCCCAACGGGTCTTTTAAGTTTTAACAATGTCTGATTTTTTTAAATAATAAAATATATTATTAAAAAATATTGTTACATGAATGATCAGCGATTTTAAGGCTGTGTACATAATAAATATTGTTACATGAGTTGATATTGTCACCTCTAAAAGAAAGGCTCTGCATACCTTTGGTTCATCTGCCTGTTTGATTCTGTCAGCATGTTTTGTTACACTTTGCAAGAAAACCATGTGTTTGACGGTTCGATCCAATAAAGAGTCGATACTCATCTGTGAAAAGCATAAAGTCAATCATGACATAAAATTTTAAGAAACAGTTATATGATTACTTTCAAATAGAAAGTGTTTTAAAAAAAGTTTGAACTTTTGTTTTGAATACATGCCTTGTTACCATTGGGAATAAGTTCCCTCAACTCAGCCATACGGTCCAAGATTTGTTGGCGGTCTTTAGGCCGTGGTCGAGTCCCTGGTTTGGCCTTTTTCTTGGCGGCTTTTGATGGTTCTGGTCGGTTCTTAGCTTGTGAACTCGTGCTCAAATTGTTCATGCCATAACCATTAGCCATACACATACCAAGCTCTGATTTATGCAAAACAGTCGGTAATGTACTCGTGCTCAAATTCCCTGCTTTCCTTCTTTTAGCGGTTGTAGACGCAGCATGTGAAGTACCAGAATTACCCTCGAAAAGCTCATCAATCCTAAGTTTTGAGAGCAACCCTTTTGTTGAATCAGGAGTAATAGAGTCTATACCAACTTGCTTGTTTGACTTTTGATGATGAAAGTTAAGTTGACTTTCATCAACCATAGGCATCAAGTTCCCTCCTTTTTCTTCAGAATTCATGGAAAGAGGTTCTTGATTTTGACCAGGAGAGGGTGGAATCCACTGGGAAATATCGAAATCATCCGGTATTCCAAAATTTGGGAGCGAGTCAAACAAATCATGACCATTGGATTGAGTAGGAAACGAGTTCCACGGCTCTAGACCTCCGGATTCAGATGCAAGCGATTCATTAAACGAAACTAAACTAGAGTTACTAACACCACTGGTGCATTGAGTAAAAATATTATTTGACTGTAACATATTATCCGCCCGATTATGATCAATCAATAAAGACTGAGAACTTGAGCTCAAAGAGCAGGACTGTATTGGACAAGCCAAAGAACACGTGGGTCCCACTGGATCGGCATCTTCAAACATTCCATGGATCACCGTTTCTTGAAACATTCTTTTTGTTTGGTTCACAAATTCAACCGTCTCAATAATCTGAATCATCATAACCAACTCATTAAATTTACGCATGTGTAACACTTATTGTAACATTCCGCCCCTCATACCAACTAATATGTCACAATTATTAAAATCATTTTTTTAGCAACTTGGACCCTTAAACCATAAAACTTCTTATGATTTGTACCATTTCAGGATATTATTAATATAATTGAAGCATGATTGTTTGAAAAGTGATACAACTAACCTTCTTAGTGGACCCAAATTGTACCACTCCTTGTGGTTCCACAGGGATTGCTGCAATTGTCTGCAATAATGGACCAAAATCATTAGCAAGTGCGACGGGTACCAGCCTAGTTCCTTCGATGGTACCACCGAAAACACACGCCTTTCATAGGATCAAACAAAAAACAATACCTTTATACCGCACGAAATTTGGCAATCAAATTCAGAATCATCCTGCAAAGTAAATAATATAATATGTTTTTTTTTTTAAAGATTACAGTAACCTTAAACATTTTCATTAATCATATAAAGGGTAAAAAAACTATAAGAAATAAAACTATTTCATACCAAAAACATATCGCAGATCGAATTCGAAGAACTTTGTTGTCTGTTATGGTCTTCTAAGCACATCCATTGGTGATTCTTGGTAAAAGCAACTTGTCCAATGATTCTTGAATTTTTTCAAGAAAATAATTTTATTATTACTAGAATTGAAACTAAATTAATTGGAAATTGATTTTATTCAATCAAGTGTATTTGATGAGCACATACCCTCCTCCTATCATATGAACTTGTGGACACAAACTTTCAATCAAACCCCTGATTTCCTCATTAAAATAGGCATCTTGCATAGTCAAGAATCTACAGTAAGCAAGTAACATTCAAACATCAGCTTATAATCTCAAAACTACTAAAAAAATAAGACTCTTTGGTCACTTATATTTAAAAAAACAAGAAAAATCACTTAATTTTTTTTTTCTTAGTTAACTACGTACTGTATATACGATCATTAAATAAAAGGGCAAATTTACAACAGGATGACAGGTAGACGAGCAACAAGTTGGGTCGCAACCCCTTTCTGAGTAGCAAAACCAATCAGGCCCGAGAACAAACCCCGGGTCCCTAGGGGTCGAGAAATTGTTATGTACGACACGCTGCTGCATTTTGTCAAGGAACCTAATAGCTTCGGAGGCCAAAGAGCCAAAAGTATCGGAGGCAAAAAGGACAAAAGCAAAGAACAATTTGGGTATTATTATTATTCATGACATAATTGATGCATTAATATTCAAGTGGTCTCACATTGCATTTTGCTGATCAAAACTCCAGAAAATACCATAAGACCATCCATAACAACAACAAAGATTCTTGAGCACATTGTTAATTACTGAATCCTTTTGCATTGTTCCAAAAAACTGCTTTTTAGTTTTTACCCACTCTCTTCTATCTCTGAGCACAAATTCTGCAAAAAATGAACAAAATGTCTTCTTTTTGTTCCAAGAATCAGGGAATGTAAAATTTACAAAACCCCACTTGCAATAAGTGCTTTGGAAAAGAAATTTTGATGAGGTTTGGATGAAAAAAGCAGAAACACTAAATGTGAAGGAACAAGAAAGCAAATGTGTGCTTTTGTGTTTGTGATGTGTTTTAACTGCCAGAAACAGTACTTCAGGGTGATGGAGTGTTTGAGAGTTTGAAGGTTGTGTTAATGGTAAAAAAAAGTAATATTTTGATTACATTAATAATAAAGAAAAGGGAAAAGAAAAAGAAAAAGGCTTCCGAGTGTGTGTAGAAAAAGCTGTAAAGTTGTCTGTAGCATGGCATGAGACAAAAAATGGAACTTGGAAAGGGGGTTGGATGGGCATGGCATTGGTTGGATTTGTCATGGATGATGATAGAAAGAAGATAAAAATGTTGTAGGTAAGGGTTTAGTTACATGTCATGTTACATCAAGTTATACTTTTAGTTATGAGATATGAAGTGAGGGTACTAGAAGCAAAAATCTAACTACCAGGATAACACAAACCAATAACACTATACGCGGTGGGGCGTGGGAAGGGTTGTGAAGCTCCTCCATAGTCCATGCCACCAACATCGTCTTCTATGTGGCGTGGAAGCGACGTGACCCTTGGGGACTTGAAGATTTCCACCGGCGTGAAGGCAAAAGGTAAGTGTGAGATGAATGGTTGTGGTTGGTTATTTGATTAAAAAAAGCTAAAAACAAAAATGTCCCCTCCTCCATGCCCCACCACCCCGTGGTTTTTTTAGGCTTGGAGGGAAAATCCTCCTCTGCTGATATGGAATATGTCGCCTCATGTCTCATTCATTATCACGCCTTAGACCTGGCAATTTCAACCCATCTAGTTGAGTTTGGGTTATTTTGGGTTTAAAATTTGACCTTGTGGGTTGAAATGGGTTTAGTATAATTTTCAAGGGGGTTAGGATGGGTAATTTTAATTGTAGGAAATAAATAAGTGGGTCAGGATGGGTATGTCAAAAAAAACAAATGGGTCAGGATGGATAATTTTAGATAACCAAATATAAATTTGAATTAAAAATCACCCAACACCAAAAGCGATGCCTCATTGAAATAAATGTCATTAAAAAGAAAAAATTATATCTTTTGCATTTGTTGATAACCCAGGTCGGTTCGAAACCGTTCTGGTCGTTAATGGACGACCATGTTGAAACAACACGGGTCGTTAACGAGACCGATCTCATCGAAACGGTTCGAGTCGTTAGCGGGCTTGAACGACTCGAAACAGTCTAGGTTGTTGATCGGCCCGTTCGGGTCGAAATGGTCTGGTCGTTGACGAGCCCGGTCAGGTTGAAATGGTCTGGGTCGTTACCGGGCACGGTCGGGTAGAAACGGTCCGGGTCGCTACCGGGCCCGTTCGGGTCGAAAAGATCCGGGTCACTACGGGACGGGTCAGGTTGAAACGGTCTGGGTCGTTACCGGACCGGTCGGGTAGAAACGGTCTGGGTCGATACCGAGCCCGGTCTGGTCGAAACGTTCCGGGTCACTACGGGACGGGTCAGGTTGAAACGGTCCGGATAGAAACGGTCCGGGTCGCTACCGGGCCCGGTCGGTTAGAAACGGTACGGGTCGCTACCGGGCCCGTTCGGGTCGAAACAGTCCGGGTCATTACGGTCCGGGTCAGGTTGAAACGGTCTGGGTCGTTACCGGGCCCGGTCATGTCGAAACGGTCCGGGTCGCTACCGGGCCCGGTCGGGTAGAAACGGTCCGGGTCGCTACCGTGCCCGGTCGGGTCGAAACGGTCCGGGTCACTACGGGACGGCTCAGGTTGAAACGGTCCGGGTCGCTACCGGGCCCGTTCGGGTCGAAACGGTCCAGGTCACTACGGGATGGGTCAGGTTGAAACGGTCTGGATCGTTACCGGGCCCGGACTGGTCGAAACAGTCCGGGTCGCTACCGGGCCCGGACGGGTTGAAACGGTCCGGGTCGCTACCGGGCCCGTTCGGGTCGAAACGGTCCGGGTCACTACGGGACGGGTCAGGTTGAAACGGTCTGGGTCGTTACCGGGCCCGGTCATGTAGAAACGGTCCGGGTCGCTACCGGGCCCGGCCGGGTAGAAACGGTCCGGGTCGCTACCGGGCCCGGTCGGGTCGAAACGGTCCCGGGTCACTACGGGACGGGTCAGGTTGAAACGGTCCGAGTTGCTACCGGGCCCGTTCGGGTCGAAACGGTCCGGGTCACTCAGGGATGGGTCAGGTTGAAACGGTCTAGATCGTTACCGAGCCCGGTCTGGTCGAAACAGCCCGGGTCGCTACCGGGCCCGACCGGTTCGAAATGGTCCGGGTCGCTAACGGGCCCTGTCGTTGATGAGCCCGATCGGATCGAAACGGTTTGGATCGCTAACGGGCCCGGCTGGGTCGAAACGATTTCGGTCGCTAACGGATCCGGTCAGGTCGAAACGGTCTGGATCGCTGACGGGTACGGCCGGGTCAAAACGGTCATGGTCGCTAACGGATCCGGTCATGTCGAAACGGTTCGGGTCATTAACGGGCCCGTTCGGCTCGAAATAGTTCGGGTCCTTACCGGCCTCGGTCCGGATCAATAGCGGGTTAGTCGGGTCGAAACGGTTTGGGTCATTAACGGGTCAGGTCAAGTCAAAACGGTCTGATAACGAGCACGAACGGGTCGAAACGGTCCGGGTTGTTAGCCGGTCCTGGTTTTATTTTTTACTTTTTGAATTTTGAATTTTTTATTGTTATTTTAATTTTTTTAATTTTTTTTAATCTATTTTGATGTGAACCTATCCTATTCCAAACCATCCAGACCCAAACCCATCCTGACCCAACCCATCCTAACCCATTTTTTTAATCTACCCATCTTGACCCAAACCCATCCTAACTCATATCCATCCTGACCTAACAACCAAACCAATCCGAACTACCCATTTTGCCACCCCTACCACGCCTAAAAGAAAACCACCTTATTTTAACCAAATCCAACCTAAAGTAAATATTTTTTTCCTATGTTAGTTAAAAACTTAAAATCATAACCAAATTAGTTTAATAATGGCTTAGATCCTATCGGTCGGCTCTCAACTCCAACACACACACAACATCTTCCATCGGCAAACACCACATGCTCCCCCAAAACTTTACCACTAACAGAAAGCCTTGCGGCGGTGTTAGCACAAAAGCAGAACTAGTCGATAGCGGTACCAGTACCCTAATATTATGTCATTAAAACTATTTTAATGATGTAAAATAAGTATTTTTAAGAAAATAAATAGATATAAGTAAAACATTTAGTACGTGAAAATAAGATAGAAACATGAAAAGCATGTTTTACATAAACGTCATGTATAACTAAAAAAGTTGGTAATGTTTGTAAATTTAAAGACGTTTAGATAATATGTAATAACTAGTATTAAGCCCCCGCGCGTTGTGACGGGGGTGTAAAACCATGCCAAGTAGCACTAATGCCACACCACCACCAACGATCACCAACACCAAAAAGCTTATAAAAGTACAATAAATAAAAAAGGAAAATAACAACGAATGAAAAGAAGGCGTAAAACCTTAGAATCACGCACGCTCGTTGCGACGTGTTAATGCCAAAGGCGTAAAATCGATGAATTTTAATAACTATGGTTAAAGTGAAGTAACTAAGTCGATCTAGGACCCGCGCATTGCGACAAACTTGTTATAACTCGCAAAATTTAGAACGGAACTTAAAACGAAAAAATCGCGTAAGATGAAAATTATGTGGGACCAAAGTTGAAAGAAAAAAAGTGTTAAGGCTAAATTGTAAAAGATGAAAATCTTAGCGTTAAAAGTAAAAAAATGAGAAGATTTTGGTTAGAAGTGGAAAATCAAAATTGTTAGTGTTAAATTGTAAAAGATGAAAATATTTGTGTTAAAAGTAAAAAAGAAAAACATTTGGGCTAAATGTGTAACATCAACTTTTTTTTAAAAACCCCCTAAGCATAGGGTACAACCCCTCTAAGCACAAAAGTTTTGGTAATTAGAGTATTACCGAAACTGGAATCGGTTCCTTCAATACCCGGCCAAAGTAATTCCCGACCCTACCCGGAACCGGTTGCATAGGGTACAACCCCTCTAAGCACAAAAGTTTTGGTATTTAGAGTATTACCGAAACCGGAATTGGAATCGGTTCCTTCAATACCTGGTCAAAGTAATTCCCGACCCTACTCGGAACCGGTTCCATACCCGGAACAGGGTATTAGAAAAACCCGGTTTGTGCACCTCTAGTGGTAGGACCATGGGAGTATGTAGACCAATAAGAAACCACAATGAGTTGTTTTTTAAACTCCCAATGCATGGAGTACAACCCCTCAATGCATAAAAGCTTTGCTAATTAGATGATTTTGAATGGAAAAATAGACGTAAAAGCGCTAAACCACATGCGCCTTACCGCGTGTTAACTCGCAAAATTTAAACCGAAACGAAAAATATAAAAGATGAAAAGTATTAGGAATTAAAGTTGAAAGTGAAAAAAATTTGGGTTTAAATTGTAAAATATACAAAACTTTGGGTTAAAAGTATAAAAAATAAAGATAAAAAAATAAAAAAGAATTATAAATTAGTGGGTACAAACATCTTATGCACAAAACACCCCTAAAACATAAGGTACAATCAAGCATTGCATAAATGCTTTGGTTTTTAGTATCTATACTTATAATAAACCAAAGCATTTTTGATGACATGTCACTCAATGGTGCATTCTACCCCTTGAGTGAGCCATGTGGCATCCAATGTGGCAATGGTATATAAGTTATAAAATTTTTTTCTCCAAACACAAAAAACAATCGTTAACCCTAATTCCTCTTCATATCACCTACCTAAGTCTTTCATCCTTTGTGATAATCTTTTCCCTAAAGGTACGATTTCTTCATCAGATCCATGAATTCTTCATCAGTTTTATTAGCTTCTCCCAAAAAACGGTTTGTTCATCACGATTATGTTGATATGATTGTTGTTAAATGTTGAAGATCTGTTTTGTACCTAAATCAAGTTTTCGACCTAATTTTTTCATGTTTAATTCTGTCCCTAAATCGAAGATTGTTTACACTTCACAAATGAACGTCTGTTTCTTTCAATTTCACAAATGCTTGATTTTGTACGTAAATCATACGTAAATCAATTTTTCGACCTAATTTTTTCATGTTTAATTCTGTCCCTAAATCGATTGATGTTTACACAAATTATAATTATAGAAGTTGCAGATCTGTATCGTGCCATATGTTTGTTTGATTATTGATATGTTTGTTTGATTTTGTTGCTATGGTTGAGATCTGATTCTTGATTTTTGTTATATTGTGCTATTGATCATCTGTTACTTTCTTTTTAATTAAGTAGATTGATTTGCTATTGTGAAGATCTTTATGTTTCTTTTTGTTATATTTTTGATGACATGTTTGTTTTGTTACTAATTTTAAAATCAATGTTCCAGGATTTTTACAATGGTTCGTTGTTTTTTCAAGGCTATTATTTTTAATCATGAAAACTTTCAGGTATTAGATTTGTTATTATTAATCAAAAATTATGTCATAACACAACTTCAGAATAAGTATATTGTCTAATCATAATGTAAAATATTATGCAGCATCTTCCTTCGTGTTATTATAAGTTACATAAAGAAGAAAACTTTCCTATTGGAAATGTTACATTAAGAAATGATGACGGTGTTACTTGGGCTGCTGAAATAATAGAGAATGTTGAAGACAAAAAAGCGTTTATCATTACTAATGGATGGAATAAAATTGTTCAAGATCTTAAAGTTGAAGAAGATGATTTCATAATATTTGAGCTTCTTGAAGATCATGTTTTCAAAATGACCCACCTGCACTTGAACCAAATAACAAAGAAGTTCCACTTTTGGTTTTTAATTCCTGCTATTAAAAAACTGGTAATTATAATGATTTATGATAAATTTTGAGTAGTAGTGTTTAATAAATTATGTTTAATAACGTTTATAAGTAATTATATTTGTTTTGTACTTTGCAGAAATTGCCACATGAATATATAAATCACCACTTTGGTGCAACTGTGGATAGAATTCCGATTATGATAAAGTATGGAAAGCAATTTCAATGGCAAGTTATGCTTGAGAAGAAGGGAAAAGGTTATTATTTCACTGATGGATGGTATCAAGTATTTGTTGACCTAAATTTACGTTTGGGAGACTTTATAACCTTTGAAAAAGATAGTGAAAACTCATTTAACCTAGACAAGTTCATTCATGATGGATTACAAGTGCTGCCTAAAATAGATGATGTTGCTACTCAAATTTTACGAAAAGATCCAGAAGTTATGAAGATTATTACTGATCATTTTGTAAGTAATCGTTGCTTATCAAATTAATTTATAATATAGTTGTTAAAGTTTTGTGTTAAAGTATTTTTTATATATAGATTATATGTAATTTTAATGGATTTTATTATTTGTCAGCGTTTCCCTGTAAAGTTTGCAAAAGAAGCTGAATTTAACGGTGTAAATCAATTGATGATTCGATTTGAAAATGGAGACGCTTTGCAAAAGGAATTGAGAGTTGAAAAATCAAGGAATGATAAGAGGTATGCTATTAGTGAATGGAAGAAATGCATGAAAATACTTGGGTTGAAGAGTGGAAGCACTTATCGTATGAAGTATTTGATTAAAGAAGGTATGTTGGTCTTTTCAAATCCATAGTTTAGAAGATTGAAGTATATTCGATAAAGAAGGGTAAATGAATGATGTTTTGGTAAAGAAGGGGAAGTGACCAATGTTTTGATAATTTTGTTGAACTAAGAATTGGTACGTTTTATCGTTTTCTATGTTTGTGAAATATGGCGCAATAATTGTTTGAATTTGACATTGCTAGAACATATGCTATTAGTGTTTTTAATAGTGAATGATAAATAGATTTTGGTTTTTGTCATTAGGATTGTTATGCTTTTATGTAATGACTTCGATGTGGATGTTGCTATGAAATTGTTGACTAATTGTGTAACAATGTCAAATGTGTTGCAATATGAAGAATATGGAAGTTTATTGTTGACACCTTTAAATAGTATAATTTTTTAAAGTTATATTGGGTCATTAAATTATTCAAGCTTTAAAATAATGACACATACTACACAGTTGATAATATTTGGTTAAATTATATTTGGGCTTAATTCATAACTAATTTATGGGTTGATATACTTGGTTCAATTGTTAATTGGGCTTATATACCCAAAAGTCCAAAAGAGAGGTTTACATTTATCATTTTATAAAGAATATGTTATTGCATCATCTTGGTGTTAACTAATGTATAAAAAAAAATAGTTTGATATTATCGTAAATATTATTATATATGTTTTAAGTTATTTTTAAATTAAGTATTCTAGAATGTTCTTTTAAACAAACGATAAATAACTTTGTTACAATTTTTGATACACTAAATTTGTAATTAGATTTGATATTTTTAAATTAAGTGTTCTAAAATGTTATGTTTAAAGAAAAGATAAATAAGTTAGTTACAATATTTGATAGACTAAAATTCTGATTAGATTTTATAATTTTAAATAAATATTCTAGAATGTTATGTTTAAAGAAAAGATAAATGACTTTTTACAATAAAAATTGTGAATATATTTCATATTTATAACAAAAAACGTGTAGAAATTTAAATTGTGAATATAGTTCATATTTTTAACAAAAATCGTATAGAATTTTAAATTTGAATAAAAGATAAAGTTACTTTTAAAAAAAAAAACTGTTTTATTCAAATTATTTTCAGATTTTAAGATGTAGTTATAAATTATCGTAAATATACAAATAGGTATTTAATTTAGAAGATATATATGTTTTAATTTAGGAATATATACTTTGAACTTATTTTAAGAGATTGATATGCAAATTTTAAAATAAATTATGATCTATTGTTTATCTCCTAAACCTATTATAAATAGATGCTTATTGTAAACTTCATAAACCACAAAATCTGAAAATCAAGTCTCATAAGTCGACAGCAGGAACATCAGGTATGAATTGGAATTTCTTAAAGTTATATTTTTTTTACAACTTACTTTCTGATCATTAAGGTAGTTGTTCACGAATTATATACTATTATTTGTTAATACATGTTTAAAACAATTGTTAGAACAATGGCACCCAAGAACATCACTTTGCTGAAAGATCTGAAGCAGTACAAAAGGAATACAAACCTTAGGCTTAAGGTTTCAAGTTTATGGAGGAAATTAATGAATGGCACTGAAGACCAAACATTCAGAGTTGATATGATTATGATGGACGAGATGGTAATTCATATTAATGGGATTATTATTTTAAAATTTACTACTGATTTTTTCATCCTATACAAAGGTTACTAATCATGTTTTTTTATGTTACAGGGAAAGTTTATTTACTGTCAATGTTTTCATAAGAATTTAAGTGACTTTGAAAACATGTTACTTCTTGATGAAACTCTTTTGATTAGCAACCCCTCTGTTTCAAGACTTCCAAACCCAAAAATAGTTGAACATGATCACAAAATTTCATTAACTAATAGAACAACTGTTGAACCATGCACAAATTGGGAAGGACCAAAGTATTGTTTCAAGTTTGCTAACTTCAAGTCAGTTAAGCAAAACAAATACAAAGAAAAGGCAGTTATAGGTAATTGTTTGACAATATTTACTATGTTCCCCAATTTAATAGACGAAAAAAATTTGTATGTTAACATTACTTTTTCGACAGATTTCATTGGATATGTCCAACTTTGCAACGATTTGGATCCTGTTACCAAGAGAAACGGAATTGATACTCCAAAAATTAACTTCAAACTTCGTGATCTTGAGTTAGTATTGTACATTATTTATATTATAAAAAATTTGTCTTAAAGATTACTATCTTACACATTTGTCTTTTTTTCAACAGTGGGGTTGAGATAAACGCAAGCTTATGGGAACAGCATGCTGTTGCAATGTCAACATTCATGAATGACAAAAATAGGGATCCTCATGTTTTTATTATTGTCCAATTTGGTACAATAAATAATTACCAAGGTATAAAGTGTCCTTTTAATATAATATGTATTACATAACATAATTGCAACTTTAATTAAACATGTCATTCTCATAGGTGAAATCAGCCTCACTAACAACTTTGAAGGAACAAGAGTTTTCATCAACGCAGATGTTGAAGAGCTGTTATCTTTCAGAAATCAGTACAACCATCATTCGGATTATAAATTTTATTATATACATGCTAATGTTTGTTATTTAATAATTGTTATACTTAATTTTTTATGTGAAGGTATCTTGAGAAACTAAAGGATAATGAATCTTCTGATTCATCAAATGCAACTTCTGGTACAATCATGATGTCAAGGGTCGAAGAAGAATTCCTCCATAAGTGTGACTTCACTCTATCTGCAGCCATTTGCTCAATGTTAATGGTAACTAATAACATTTATTTCAAATACGCATATAGTAATATATTATCCATTATACAATGTAACATTTGTTTAAATTAACAGCCAAAGAAAGTTATTCTGGTGGGGACAATCACTGAAATATCAAACGAACTTCAATGGTACTACAGAGGATGTAACTATTGTAAAAGCAAGGTTGAGAAAAAAAATCAATCTTACGAAAGAGCATATGGAGAAGAAGCAATAAGGGAAGTTTGGGAATGCACAGGCAAATCATGCCCTGGTTTGGAGGTTCATGAAGTGATTAGGTATTTATATTATATACACTTGATTATATGTTGAGTAAGTTGTTTACTTTTGTTGGTATAATTATTATCTTTCTGATTACAGTTTAATTCCGCAACTATTTGATAACAAACAAATACAATAAATAAACCAACGTTTAACTTTCATTATAGGTTCAGGATTTTGCTTAAGGTGAAAGATTGTTCGTCAACAACGACCTTAACTATGTTTGACACTGAAGCAAAAAAGATATTTGGCAAAACTGCTCAACAATATGTTGAAGAACAAGAAGAGGTAAAACTTTTTATTATAGTGATAAACTACAAATATAATATATATATTATTTTGAAAGTAAGTTTTATATTCAATTTTTATGCTTTTGTAGGCTATCAACAATGGTGAAGAACCACCAGAATATCCTAAAGACTTTGAAAAGTTAATTGGTCAAAAGTATGCCTTTGTCATAAAAGTCAGTAGCTACAACATTGCCCATCAAATTGAACAGTATTCAATCACAATGTTCACACAAGACAAGGATATAATGTCTGCACTTTATAAAAAGTTTGACATTGAAAAGGTTTGAAAAATATATTTTCTAATAAAAGTTTTGCATATATTTACATGAAACAATCTAACTTTGATATACAAATTTGGCAGCTTGAAGAAATACACAGTAATGAAGTAATTCCTTTTTCAGATGCAGAATCTACTAATGACAAAGAATTAAAGGTAATACAACATTAATTTACCTTACTTATTTATCTACATAAATTTTATCTACTAATGGGTCAAATATGATGTATCAGGATGATGAATCCGATGATGAGCTTTGTGAGATAGATGGCCCAATCTCAAGCCCACTAAGGAAACGGCAAAAGATGGATGTTGAAGATGGTCAAGTTGGGAAGGATAAAATCAAGCTTCTAATTCCAAAGATTGAGAAAGATTAATTACTTTTAATTTCCATTATCAAACTTTAGTTTATTGTTTTCATTATGGTTATTTGAACTTTGATAAGTACTTATGCATTTGAATGGTTTTTTCAATTTCAGTAATTTAATTTTTTATGTCTTAATTTTGTTTTGCATTTGAATGGTTTTTTGTATTTCAATTTCAGTAATTTACTTTCTTTATGTGTTAATTTGTTTTTACGGTTAACATTAGGAAATATTATATTTAAAGTAAACATGTTATGCTCACCTACCCACTTACATTAATATTATAAACAAATATGAAGCCTTGGGATTATCAATCACTTTACTATATCAAAACAACTTTACCAATATTTCTCACCTCATAAAATATCAATTACAAGATCAATAAACCTCAAACACTCTCATCTTATTCCTTCTTCAAATCCAGATCGTTATGTAAGATTCAACAACTATTTCTTTTAATTTTACTTCTATTTTTTCATTCTATTTTAGTGTTTGTTTTCCTCTCTTTTTATTGTTTAATCTCTTTATGTTGAATATGAAATCGATGTAATGCATTCATTCCCTTTCTACTTCAATAGTAATATGTTATGATATTGTTGTAAACTTATTCTTTATGATGTTAATAATTTAGGTGTTATTATGATTTAAGGATTATTATGATGAAAGTGTTTAGAAGTACTTTAAACACAATACTTGGGATTACATAACTAATCAGAAATAAATAATTAATTGTAATTGTATATAACTCTCTGATTCGTGTTTCTTTGGTTTTATCTAACTTTATATTTTCATTTATTTCAGCGACCTATTCAATCGTTTCCTTATTCCTGTATGAACTTACATCATCTATGATGCATTTGAACTCTCTGATTCGTGTTTCTTTGCATTTATCTAACTTTATATTTTCATTGATTTCAGCAACCTATTCAATCGTTACCTTACCATTAAAATGGTATATAACTTTTCATTCCTGTTGTTAACATTATATGTCATACATTTACATTATGATTTTTTAATTCTTTAGGTGAAACCACAAATTTCTGGTGAAGTGATTGAAATTTCAAGTGATTCATCCGAAGATAGTATTTCTGACTTTGATCATGAAATAGTGACGAATTCTGAGAACAGTGACACGTACACAGGAAGCGACGGTAAATTTGAAAGTGTTCCAGAAACTCATTCTATTATTAGCAAAGTGACACACAAATTTGTAAGCATTTTTCATGATTATAATGTGTTAAATTTCATTAAAACTGACAATCTTTTCTCATTAATACAGTCAATGCTAATGTCGTTTATTGTTCGCAGCGATTTCCAATACCATTTGGAAGAGATTGTAACTTTGAAAACCTTATGAATGTCTGTGTACAATTTGAAAATAGCAACTTTATGCTTAACAAATTACGTGTTGAAGGAAGCGGTAGTAGCAGAAGGTATGCTTTGACAAAATGGAAGTCAACAATGAAAAAGCTTGGTTTGAAGAACGGTCGCCGATATAAGATTACGTATATCGAAATGGAAGCAACGTTGGTTTTCTCACGTCCTTAGTAAAAACTAAATATATCAAGTATTTTGTGTCATCATATGCAGTTGAAGATGCTGTAGTGCTACTACTACTAATTATATATAACTTAATGTTTGTAAAACTTTAGTGGTCCCAAATTTTGGTTTTTCTTAGAAAGGGACAATATTGTAGTACAATGATACTTGGTTGATGACAAATTGTGGTTCCTGCTTTTCCAATTATGAAAGGAACACTATTTATAATGTATGCTTTATTAGCTTTGTAAAGCATTGCTTACAACAATTCGTTGACATAGTGGTCCCAAATTTGGGTTGTTTCCTATAAACAAACATTAGCGTAAAATAATATTACAAAAGCATTATCAATATGAAAAGTAATTGTGGACAATATTTCTTCCTTACTTTTTGAATGATAAAATAAACACTTTTTATTATGTGTCCCGACTTTCCTTTGGAAACAATATAAGAAACCATAATATTCCTTACCGAAAAAGATATCTTTGTTTTTTGCCTTTCTATCAAATCAATGTGTTCAATTAATTGGTTTATACAACCAATTTTGTTATTCATTATTTTGTAAACTATATATTATTTTAATTTAAAATTATTCGTATCATAACTTTATTTTTTTATAGATTTCTATATATCTAATTCACTTAATAAAGATATACAAGATAAACATTCAATTATTAAAATAAAATATCTTTTAAGAAGTTTAAAAAATACATATTTTAATCAACTATTTTCCTTATAAATAGACATTCAATACATATTCATTCACATCTTCATAAGGCTTTCGTTCCAATCAAGGTAATACTTTTTTTAACTCATTATAGATGTTCATTGTTTGTTACAACTAAATTATTTTTAAATTTTCCAAAGTAATAATAACAATACGTTTTAACTGTTTGTTTATTAATTCTTCTTTATAATGAAAGTATATTAATATTGCAAGTCGAAATTTTTTTACTTTTTATCGAATGCTTAAGCGCTTTTTTTATCAACTGATTACTAAACTTTAATTTCAACTTTCATAACATATTATTACGTATTCTAACGATTTTCATTCTTTGCATTACATGAAATTCATATCAACAATGGATTTAAACAAACCCGATTCTACGTTTCGCATCGATAAGTAAATCTTCATTCAAACAGGTTAGTATCAATTAATTATTGTTAACGTTCAATACTATTAAAAATCCAATTATCGTTAAACATTATTACATTACTTTCTTAATTGAACAAAGGACTTTCGTCAACTATCGTCAATAACAACAATTGCAGTCAACCAGGTTTGTCGCAATTACGTTATGTTACTACAACGCCTTTCTTGATAATTAAAACTACCATTGTAAACCAAAATTCATAATCACGTAAGTCCAGTAATTTATATTGCAGGAAATGGCAAAACGGAAGAGAGTACACAATGCAAACATAATTGAAACAATTACAACTTCACCATTGGAAAGAGGTAGGACAATTAACATTCAAAATTTACTACAATAATCATTAACTGTACTACTATTTTAATATACATTTTATTAATTTTTTTCGCAAAAAATTATAGCTCAAGCCGCTGCTGAAAGACGTAGAATTCGAAAGTTAATCATTGATAAAAAAAAGAATAGAAGATCTTCAAATTTGTTAATAAAAAAAAGTCCTCCAATTATACAAGCAACTACTATTCCACCAATGCCTACTACACATTCATTCGAACGTGTTAATCAAGGTAACTTTAATATAAAATTAACTTATTTTATAATTTTTCGTATTCAATTGCAGTTTTGAATATAACATTATATTACTTTTTCTAACTTTGAATATTGATAATATGTAAGTTAATGAGGCAGCAGAAAGACGAAGGGTAAGAAAGACTATTCTACACAACAAAAGAAGAAAAAAATTGTTACGACAATCAACAATAAATGTGAATGTTGGTAAGTTTCTTTATTACGTACACAATTTAACTTTATTTCCTTCTACATAAATTAACTAATAAATTACTATTGAAGGAATCAATAATCAACAAAATCTTGAAGATGTGCCAAAAGGAATCTCTGGTGGTAAGTATTAAAAACCAATGTTATATCATTATTAATTTTAAAAATTACTTAGCTTCATTTTTTTAACAGATTATATGGATGATGGAGATCAAACTATAACATGTCAAATGTGTAAGGCAAAGTTATGGAGAAAAGAGGCCCGTAAGCATCGTGAAACCATGGGAAACATAACATATTCGTTATGTTGTGGTTACGGAAAAGTGGTACTTCCAACTTTGAAAGATGCAAATATAAATTATCAATCTTTATTTCAAGGATTGGATTCAAAAAGCAAGTATTTTTTGCACCACATTAGACGTTTCAACTCGATGTTTTCTTTCACATCAATGGGTGGGAAGGTTGATGATAAACTTAATAAAGGGAAAACACCTTGCATCTACAGGTTAAGTGGACAAAATTGTCATAGTATTGGCAGTCTACTTCCCAAACCCGGAACCACACCAAAATTTGCACAACTTTATATCTATGATACAGAAAATGAGGAATCGAACAGACAACAACTGCTCAGGTTAGCGTTTTCATAATATTATTTTTACTTATATATACATAATCTTTTCATTCTCAATTATTTGGTCAAAATAATACATTATTAATAAAACATTTAATAATAAAATAGTACCCACTCTTTAGGAGAAAGTGAACTAGGTTGATGGATAAGTCTTTCTTTACGTTGTGTATGTGGCCTAATAGAAAGTTTCTTTGATAATTCAATAAAGATGCAACCATAGTTTCTTTTTTTCATTTCCATATATTATTAGCTGTACTAAGTTATTATGTAACATAAATTTCATATCAACTACACGACACTATAATAAATTATTACTTTTACCGTAAATAATATTTTGTTTCCTATACTTAAACATTCAACTCAAGTTTTCAATTATTTTTTTTCAGCCATTCAACAAGCAAGTCAGCTAAAATTGATCCTAAACTTGACCTTGAATTGATACAATATATAAAAAGGTTATTAGATGAAGAAAATGAATTGGTCAAAACATACAGAATGGTACGAGATCACTTCCATGAAAAGCCCGAGGTATCTCTAAGGCTTAGGCTTATTTACGAAAGGAAGAAAGATGGTCGAGTTTATAACTTACCAACTTCATCGGAGGTAGCTGCTTTGATTGTCGGTGATATAAAGGACGTAGACAAACGTGATATAATTGTTGAAACTCAATCAGGAGAACTTCAACGTATTAGTGAACTACATCCTTCATACCTTGCTTTACAGTACCCGCTTCTTTTCCCCTACGGTGACGATGGTTACAGGATTGACATACCGCATAGGGATGGTATAAAAACTTTAAAGAAAGTACCACCGCAGTGCACCATGAGAGAATTCTTCGCATACAGAATACAAGATCGTAACAGAGGTTTCTCTTTAACTTTAAATGCAAGAAGATTGTTTCAGCAGTTTTTAGTTGATGCTTACACCATGATCGAAAGTGAGAGGTTGAAATATATACGTCGAAAGCAAAAGCATCTTCGAAGTGACACATATGAAAACTTGATTAACTTACCACAAGATGGTAACACGGATCTAAGTCAATCAGGACAACGTGTCATCCTGCCTTCATCATTTACTGGTGGTGCTCGATACATGCAACAGAACTACTTAGACGCCATGGCAATATGCAAATCTTATGGTTACCCTGACTTTTTCATTACAGTCACATGTAACCCAAAATGGCCTGAGATAAAAAGGTTTCTACAAGATACAAAAATTCAACCGCAAGATAGACCTGATATCTTGTGTCGTCTTTTTAAAATTAAGCTTGAAGCTATTATTAAAGACTTTAAAGACAATTGCTTATTTGGAGACATAAATGCAGGTAAAAAATTAACTTTTCCTCAATATTTATATAACTTAACTTTTTATTTACTAATAAAAATATATTTTTCTTTCTATACAGTTGTTTACACAGTTGAATTTCAAAAGCGTGGATTGCCTCATGCTCACATTTGCTTATTTCAAAAGATAGATCATAAAGTAACAACTGTTGAAAACATTGATCCATTTATTTCTGCTGAAATTCCTTCTAAAGTAGAAGACCCTGAACTCCATGATCTTGTAGCAGAATTCATGATTCATGGCCCATGTGGAATTGCAAATTTAAGATCTCCTTGCATGATCGACAACAACTGCTCGAAAAATTTCCCAAAAGATTTTCAAACAGAAACTACCATTGATGAAAATGGATACCCATTATATAAAAGAAGAGATGATGGTAGAACTGTTACAAAATCAGGGGTTGAGTTAGACAACAGGTACGTTGTACCGTATAACAAAAAACTACTAAAAAAATATCAAGCTCACATAAATGTTGAATGGTGCAATCAAAGTGCCTCGATTAAATATTTGTTCAAATATATAAACAAAGGCCCAGATAGAGCATCACTTGCTTTTACCAATGAAGAAGGAGAATTGGTACAACAGAAACAGAGAAACGAAATTAAAGAGTACTATGATTGTAGGTACGTTTCTGCGTGTGAAGCGGCTTGGCGTATTTTTTCTTTCGAAATACATTATAGATTCCCATCTGTAATGCGCCTCCCATTCCATCTACCGAATCAACAGAAAATTGTTTTTGGCGCAAACGAAGACCTTGACAACGTTTTAAGCAAACCAAGTGTTGCATCCTCTATATTCTTACAATGGATGAAAATCAACAAAACAAATACCATTGCACAAAAGTTGACATACGGTGAATTCCCTACAAAATTTACATGGAAACATGATAAAAGATGTTGGGAAGAACGAAAGTCACATTTCACAACAATTGGTAGAATTCATTCTGTTCCTCCTTCATTAGGAGAACCTTATTACCTACGTATTTTGTTAAATGTTGTTAAAGGTCCAAAATCGTTTAAAGCCATTCGAACAGTAGATGGAAAGCTTTGTGACACTTTTAGAGATGCATGCTATGCATTGGGCCTCTTAGACGATGATTCAGAATATGTCGAAGCAATTAAAGAAGCAAGCTTTTCGGCGATTCCTCACTATCTTCGTTACCTATTTGGTACACTGCTTTTAACCGAAAGCCTTTCCCGTCCCGAATACGTATGGGAAAAGACTTGGACCTTAATGGCAGAGGATGTTTTATACAAACGGCAAAAGAGATTTCCAGGTACTAACCTTTTTTAACAAAACTTTACATCAATTAATAAGATGTCATTTATTGTAAATTCCAAAAAATTATATTTTCTATAAAACTACGATTACGTAGATGATAGCAACGGAAAATTTAATATAATCACTTGACTTCATAATTAAAAACTCTGACACAATATTCATATTCCTTTTTTCAATTTCCTTTTCACTTGAATTAATGATTACAAAGTCTGACAGAATCTTCATATACCTTTTTCCAATTTCTTTTTTCCAAATAATAATGTCTATATATAAATTGTTGTTCTTATGCATAATGTAACTGAATATTTGTATTCTTCATTATTTTAAATAACATATTAATAATTACATATATTACGTATTAACTTTTCTTACATATGTATAAAGTATTAATAAATATTGTATTGTAACTATTTACAGGTACGAATTTTCCAGACGAATTAATTATGAACCTGACTCTTTTAGAAATTGAAAATTTCCTTCGCCGAAATGGCTCCTCATTGAAAAGATTTACCACGATGCCATACCCAGATGCTTATGCTTTAAATGACATCAATAACCAATTAGTTAATGATGAACTGTCATTTGATCAAGAAGATGTTCGTAATGAATTCAATCAACTTAAAAATTCTTTGACAAACGAACAGAAAGCAATCTATGATCAAATAATTGATGCAGTAGATAATGACAATGGAGGCGTTTTTTTTGTATATGGGTATGGCGGAACAGGTAAGACATTTTTGTGGAAAACCCTCGCTTCTGCAATTAGGAGTAAACGCCAAATTGTACTCAACGTTGCCTCAAGTGGTATTGCTTCTTTATTAATGTCAAGAGGTCGAACAGCACATTCAAGATTCCATATTCCTATTAATCTTCATGAAGATACAGTTTGTGGTATTAAACCAAATACTGATGAAGCTATCCTCTTGAAGAAAACAAAATTAATAATTTGGGATGAGGCACCAATGGTCCATAAACATGCTGTTGAAGCATTAGACCGGACATTAAAAGATGTTTTAAGAAGCAAAAATAATACCACTTCAGATCTACCATTTGGCGGTAAAGTTGTTGTTTTTGGGGGAGATTTTCGGCAAATTCTGCCTGTTGTGCAAAATGGTAGTCGGCAGGATATCGTCAATGCAGCTATAACATCGTCATCTATATGGTCACATTGCAAACTTCTGACATTAACAAAAAATATGAGACTACAAATTGGTTCACCAATGTTAGATCATAAAAAAACAGAAGAATTTGCAAATTGGCTTTTAGATATTGGTGAAGGAAACCTTGGAGGGTCAAACGACGGAGAAACAACTGTTGAGATACCTAAAGATTTATTGATCTCTGATTCAACTGATCCAATTCAAAGTTTAATCAACTTTGTTTACCCATCTATTAAAGATCAATATAAAGAGAAATCATTCTTTTCTGAAAGAGCAATACTTGCACCAAAAAATGAGGTTGTGCATGAAATTAATGATCGGTTGACTGCGTTAATTCCAGGAGAAGAAAAAGAATACCTTAGTTCAGATAGCATTTGTCCTTTTGAGGACATGAGCGCTTTTCAAAGAACCTTATACTCTCCTGATGTTCTTAACAAAATTGAACATTCAGGTAAATTTCTAATAAAAATACCCTTTTACTTATTATAATTACCGTTAACATATTTAACTCTTATATCCTTTTTTCCATATATAACTTACCAATATCTTATACACCTAATAACAAACTTTATTTTTCAGGTCTTCCTAACCACAAATTGGTTCTCAAAGTTGGCCTCCCTGTGATGCTTCTTAGAAATATCGACGTACAACAGGGACTATGTAACGGTACAAGGTTACAAATAAAGAAACTTGGGAAACGAGTCATTGAAGCTGAGGTTATAGCCGGTGGGAACATCGGTACTAGAACTTTCATTCCAAGAATCAACATGATACCATCGGACAACAAAATTCCATTTAAGTTTCAACGAAGACAATTCCCATTGTCAATTTGTTTTGCAATGACAATCAACAAAAGTCAGGGACAGTCTTTATCCAAAGTTGGACTTTACCTAAGAGAACCAGTTTTCACTCATGGCCAACTATACGTAGCATTGTCAAGGGTGAAAAGCAGAGACGGAGTGAAATTGTTAATACTTAATAAAGATGGAAAAACAGCAACCGAAACAACAAACGTTGTGTTTAAAGAGATCTTCTCTAATCTATAATTCAAATTGTCGTTTTTTTACTATGATTTATAATACATATGTCAGCTGTTTTTTTCACATTAGCTATATAAATTTGTGTTTTGCAACTGTTTGTACTACCTTATATACATACGTTCACTATACATCAACATACCGTTTAATCTATAACATTTTTTTAAAAAATAATTAAAGCCTTAAAAGGTAGCCTACAAAGAGAATATGTTTTCATCTTTTCCAAGAAACTTTACACTATCTCAATAAAGTTAAACAACTTTACCAATCTTGATCCTTCTAGAAAAAAACAACCGAATGCTTCATCTTCTTACCTATTCCCTTTCTTTCATTCTTACATACCTAAACAAATATCACCATTAGAAACCCCTAAATCAAGAACACACAAAATCAACTACACGATCAGGAACAAATCTTCACAGGTTTTACTTCATCTTCTACATTATTCACTAACAATTTAACATTACTTATCAATCTTCTATTAAACAATTTTGTAATCTTTCTTTACCATCTCTATTATCAACACATTGCATGTCTAATATTATGTTTCAATCATCTAAGTTTATCATCATGCATTCGCTGAAATATTCATTCAACAATACTTACATGTTTGCTTTCCATTATAGTTTATAAATGATCTGTTCTCACTTGGTATTTTATATAATTTTTTTACCGTCACTGTTAATATTTAGGGGTATTATGTCTGAAATAATAATTCAATAATGTAGCTTTATAATCAAACTATGGATGAAACTTTAGATGATGTGTTTTGAAGTAGTAATTTATATAGTTTATATGACGCCACTGTTAACATAAACTTTAGATTATGTGTTTTCAAGTACTAATTTATATACTAAACATGACGCCACTGTTAACATTAAGGCCTATTAATCACTTACATTAATGTTGAAATTTTTATTCATTATAGTATGAAGTATATTCTTTGTAAATGGTTGTTTGAATATGTTGTTTTCATATGCTTTGTAAACAATTGATTTTTGATAAAATTTTCTTCATTTACATTATTCAAATACTGTTATTAATGTTCTCACAGAAACTTTACAAAACTAACTCAAAGATGGTTCGCGGATTTCTTACAACTGCCGTTGGAGACTATCGCTCGAAACTGGTAAAACTATTGTTTTTATAACTAATTGTATTTTCTAGATTTTATTTCATTTTTTGCCTTAAACTAACGATTTCAAATTGTTGGTTCAGATCTTACCACAGTGTTATAATCAGTTGAAGCAAAATTACAGCTTTCCAGTTGGTATTGCTTTGCTAATACACGACACTTTCGGTTATTGGTTTGTTGAAATAGCACAAGAATCAGGCACTTACTATATGCTAAAGGAATGGGATAAAGCGGTAATCGAATGTCACATCAAAGATGAAGATGCAATAATTTTCCAATACGTAGGTCATCTAATTTTCGGCTTCAACATCATAAGAAAAGATGCACGTCAACAAATTACAAACGTATTCCACTTTCCCATTTTAACTGTTACACAATCCATGGTACAATTCTAAACTTCATTATACTTACTAACTTCATTTTCTTTCAACATTTACTTCCTATATATTAATATCATTTTCTAATTTTTATATCCAGCCAATACCATATGATCATGCTTCACGTAACTTTACCGATATAAACCTCCAGTCTCATTTCACATTTAACTTTGGAACCACACGTCAATGGTTAGTCAAAGTGAATAAGGTTTGCAACAATTATTACTTAGAAGATGGATGGGAAATTGTTAGTAGATATTTGAATTTACAATTGGGCGACACTTTGGTTTTCGAAAAACAATCAAACACTTCTTTCAATATACTACTGTTTCTTCGTGATGGAACCTATGTTGATGCAAAAAACTATATCCCAAACTCAACAGGTCAGTCTTTTACTGAATGACTACTTAATATTGTCTTTAACAATATTACTTAATATTGTCTTTAACAATATTATCATGTTTACGTTTATCATGTTGTAGTTGATCATCAAAACCAAGAACTACCTCCTGCTGTTCAAATAGATGAATCCACTTCTCAACCACATTACAACATCTCAGAAAATGAAGGTACAATTATATTGAAACAAAACAATAACTTCAGTTTATAACAATACTACAATTTCTTTTTATGTCATCATATTAACCACTCAAATGTTATTACTCTTATTGTAGTAATCAGCATTTCATCTGATGAATCAACTGCTTCTGTACATTCTAATGACATTGTACTAGACGATGATCATAATGCTGAACATGTTGCTCATAATGCAAATCCTTTTGTTGAACCAACTGTCCAGTCCATTCAACCTCAAAATCTAGAGATTCAAAGAGAAATTACTGAAAGATTTGTAATACTCCTTTCATTATTTTCAATGAATTATTATTACTAATAATCACACTTTACTAAAGAATTATTATTTTCAATGAATTTTCTATTTAATATTTCAGAGATTTCCTGTGACATTTGGCAAAGCTGCTGAATTTGAAAATAAGCAACAAATAACCCTGCATTTTGAAGATCAAGTTTTCATGAACGCGACACTTAGAGCTGAATCTTCAGGAAAAGATGTCAGGTTCGCTGTTTGTTCATGGAAAAAGTGCATGGCAAGACTTGGATTAATAGAAGGATGGACGTATCGCATAAGGTATTACAAGGATGACGGGGAAGTGGGTTTTTATATTGCGTAGAAGGTATTATATAACTGTCTGAATGATCATTTTGTTGGCATGTTTGTTTCACTTAAAACTTAAATCTAGCTTCATGTGGTATTTGACTTTAAGACAATTAACAATATAATATTGTATGTCAAAAAACTATGACCCATTTGCAGGATCAAACAGCATGTTTACATTTTTAGGATATATGAAACATTTGCAGAACCATCCAAACTATTTGAATGATAATGCAAATTATAAACACCAATTGTTTAGATGAGAGCCTTTTGGATAGATCCTAATCTAACCATTCAGAATTTTTTTACTATAACTCCTAAACTTCCTCTCATGGACAAAATGAACATTTGCTCCTTCCTAATTAATCATCTTAATTATTCATTTCTTATTGGTAATTAATGACAACATTAAGCTTTTATTTAATTACTTATAACTTTTAAACTTAACTGAATTACAAAAATCCTATGCTTATCAAACATATATTGCGCCATATAATTCCTTTTATTTCTATATTTCAATTTAAATACTAAATTCAATTAATCATATTATAACTTGATATTATATTATATTTGAACAATAAAATTTGTCAGCCCGGGACGCTCCCGGGTATAAGCTAGTTATATATTATATAAATGTAAACATAAAGTAGATATGTAATCTTTTTTTACATATTTTATGTTATTGAAAGTAAAACTTCGTCTGATGTATCACATTATACCTGAAATAAGGTTTTCAGGATTTTTCTCTAGAAAGTGGCATGGGTTAATACATGTACACAGATAAAATAAATGGTTTTCATGATTTTCTCTAGAAAGTGTATACACGTTTGTCTGTTGTATCATATGAAAATTAAAAGGCATATAAGTTTATGTATAAAATATATTGGATAAAAACGAAGGTTAAACTAGCGGTGTATGAAATGCACGTCAATCACGTTTACATATTAACTAGCGGTGTGCATCAGTGCATAACAACATAAGCTGATTTGACTGTTTGAGTGTGAGATTTTAGCCGGTTTTAGCTTGGGGCAATATTTTGTAGCCAATTTTTTCAACCCATATTATTAGATTGGGCCAATATATTGTTTATTTTTCGAGCCAATAATCATTGGCTCCAGCCTTCAACCCGTTAAAAAAAGAAGAGAAAAATGCTTCAATACTCCGTGTGTCTATGTGTTTTGTTTAATTTTTACCTTTAGTTCCCTATCTTTTAAATAACACACTTCTAGTCCTTGACATATGCTCAGTCATCGTCTCTAGAGTGGATGGGGGTTAGATTACCCAATTAAGTGTATATTTGTTTTATAGTTTTCAATCAAAATAAAACATGTGTAGATTGGTATACTGAGTATTAATTTCGAACAAAAGCCTACCATGAAACTAGTGAGAAATCCAACGTATATAATTTTAATCTGCTTCTCATGAACATTATAGACTCCTTTTTATTTTAAGAACTTTTCTCTATCATTATGCAATTTTGTCATTGACTCATTGAGCACATTCATAAGTTTTTGACATGTCAAATATTTTCGTTAATGGATGTAATATCACAACTAATAACCATTCATTTATCTTGCCACATAATAATGTTGAAAGTTAATCCTAAAACACGTATGAGTTGAAAGTTGAAGGTCCAAAGTGAAAGATTGATTTAGATTAGTTATTTGATTTATCTAGTAAGGTTAAGATTAGTATAAATAGGGGGTAGGTTAATGGTATTATTTGTCTCTTGTTTATAAGTTCGTTTGGTTGAATAGAAATAGTCGCGGTTCGCCCCTCCAAATATCCCGTGTTCGTGTTTGATCTGATTGTCTGGGCCAACAATTGGTATCAGAGCTTGGCAGGTTTGAGAGTCGTTTCGGAGAAGGGGAGCAGCCCCTCACGGGGTTGCAACCAAAGCAAGTGAACCCGGTGGTGGCTGAAAAAGAAGTCAATAAGTTTTAAAGAATTGATTGTAGTTGGCGGCGAAGAAAAATATTGGAAGCAAGAAAACTTGCAGGTGAAGAAAAGAAAAGAAAAGTAAGCTACTTGGAGAAAATTAATAACCAAGAAAGTTAACTTCTCAATTTTTGGAAGCGACCAGGAAATTGGAAAAAGGAAAAAGGAAACAGTAGGTGATATAAAATTGTCTACATATGTCGTCACTTGCAAGTTCGGAGGAATTCGCTATATAATTGATTGTTTTGATTTACTTAGACTTGATGTTTAAAAGGTCGGGCGCAAGAAAATATTTTCCTCTAAAATTGTGATGAGGTGGAGCGATGCAAATACGTGATGATCTGATGGTGGAATTTAGGTGTTGTTTGTTTTTTCTGCAGGAAAAGGTCTGCAGTTTGCGAACTACATCTGCAGACATCTGCAGGAGAAGAGGTGGACAAAAGGTCTGCAGTCTGCAAGAAGAAGACTGTTTGTTTGTTAACGTCTGCAGGCTGCTGAAATAAACTGAAATTTAAATAAACTATTTTTTTACAGCAGTCTGGTGGTAGACGGTGGTGGTAGTGGTGGTGGTGGACCATGGTGGTGGTGGTAGTGGTGGTGGTGGACTGTGGTGGTGAACCGTGGTGGTGTTGGTGGTGGACGGTGGTGGTGTGGACCGTGGTGGTGGACGGTGGTGGTGGTGGGTGGTGAACCGTGGTGGTGGACGGTGGTGGACGGTGGTGGGTGGTGGTGGACGGTGGTGGTGGTGGTGGGTGGTGGACGGTGGTGGTGGTGGGTGAGGAGAAAAAAAGAGGAGAAGACCTTGAAACAAGTCTGCACCAAGAAGAGGTCAGGAAGACCTTTATGAGTGAAAAGTCTTCCAAAAAACAAACAATCTGCAGACCCCAAATGTTTGCGCGGCGCAGACAAAAAAGGTCAGAAGTGCTTATGAGCAAAAAACAAACAGCCCCTTAATCTTCATAAAAAATAATGAAGATAGTGAATATAATCACGTGGATGTGACCTTGATATATGAAATCACAATGGTGGTTTAACCTCAAGAAAGTGGGTGTGGTGTGATCCTCAATTAAGTTGCACTTAATGGTCGTAGAAAAATATAACTTCTTGTGATCAATTCGTAGAGAAAGGTGAATCAAAGCAAGGTGGCGATCATATTTATTGTGGTGGTGACCGAAGAAGCTCAGGTGGGCTGCGTCTTGTGTTGATCAGTAATATTTGGCGGCTTTGTTGCTAATGGCAGTTGTGAGTTGGTTAGGGCAAGCCGATGTTGCGGGCAAGTGATTGCAAGGACGTCATGGGTTAGTAGCATGTTCGAAAGAAGAAGAAACAAAATGGATTGTGGGTTCGTTTTGTTGACCGTAAGGCAACAAATGTTGTTCGGGTGATGTGAAAATAACTGTGAAACAAATATTATCCAGGTTTACAATTTTGTTCCGGTTAAGTAGATGAATCAAGAATATTGTTCTTGATAAATTAAGAAAGTTCGTAAGTAAAAAGGTAAACAAGAACCTTCATTGGAAAGAAGGTTGTCAAGTTCGTTTCTTGAAAGAAAGAGAAGAGAAAAGAAGAAAGTTTTGCTGTGTTTCGAGATCGGGAATCAATTCTAACTGGAAAAAAAAGCAAACCGGTAGAAAAAATGAATGTGCCCTGAAAAACAGATCTTGAAGAATGTGCCCTCAATTGCAGATCTTGATGAATGTGCCCTCAAGAGCATATCTTGATGAATTAGGACCTCAAGAGCGGATCTTGAAGAAGAAAGAAAGAGATGATGCATTCAAGAGCATATCTTCAAGAACGAAAGAAAGAATGAATGCAGTCAAGAAACTCGTTTTCAAGTTGACGAATGAAGATCAAGAACCTGCGTGGTTCGATCATGAAAGATAGCAAGACGAACCATTGTGGTTCAAGAAAGAAGAGCAAGAATGAAGGCAAGATACTAAGCAGGAAGCAAGAGCGATCAAGACCCACGTGGTTAGATTGGCGAAGCTAGAGAAACATGGTCAAGTTTTAGGATTAATGGGGAATGCTGAAAGTTAATCCTAAAATACGTATGAGTTGAAAATTGAAGGCCCAAAGTGAAAGATTGATTTAGGATTAGCTATTTGATTTATCTAGTAAGGTTAAGATTAGTATAAATAGGGGGTGTAGGTTAATGGTTTTATTTGTCCCTTGTTTGTAAGTTCGTTTGGTTAAATAGAAAGAGTCATAGGTTCATCCCTCCAAATATCTCGTGTTCGTATTTAATCTGATTGTCTGGACCAACAAATAGTACATCAATCTTTTGCAATTAAAATCATAGAGATAATATAATTATGATCCATTTATCTACCAGGAATCTAAATTGTAATTACATAGATTTATTATGCATTTATATATCTGTAATATGAGTGATGTTTCATTTGAGATTTAGGTCAACCAATAAACCGTTTCCATGTCAATGAGGTAGTGATAGAGTGATTGGGAAAGACTTGATACTCCTTGTGACCTAGGTTCAATTTTCACTCTCCTCATTATTTTCTACGGTTGCTGGGCAATGATGGTGACAAACGCACCGAGGAGCGTTCGATCCTGAGCCACACCCCGGTTTTCACCCGACTGTTACTCCAGCGAGGTAACTCATGTGGAGGTAGTACGGTTTCCGGGGAAATGTCGTAACCAAGTCTGATACACCAGTGCGGGCTCGGTTAAGACAACGTGGCCTGGGGCAGACCTTGGCTAGGGCTGCCGATTAGGCAGTGTGACATTGGGTCACTTTTGGGAAAAATTTACCTATATACCCTCATTATATCTTTATACCTACCCTCCTTATATCTTTTTTGGTCATTTTACTTGAAAATCTAATCCAAAAACTTTTTTATAAACTTTTCTAAAAACTCCTTTTTGAAAAGCTAATCCAAACACTTTTGAGGGTGTTTGGGATTGAGTTTGGAAATACAAAAGTGCTTTTGGTCAGAGGTGCTTATTGGCTTATGATTTTTTGAAAAGAAAATTTAAAAAAAGTGTTTGGATTAGTTTTGGGATGAGAAACGTTAAAAAGTTAATAGATTGTTTTTTTAAAGTGTTTCGCTTAACTTATTGTAAATATTGGTTTTATGGGTGGTAGATTTGTAATTTTTTTTCCAAAAGCCAGGATTTCTAACTTCTCAAAAACAGTTTTTCCACCCTTAAAAGCCAAAAGTCAAAACATAAAGTGCTTTTGGGTTAAACAAACAGCTTATTGACTTATTGGAAAAGCCAATAAGCCAATAAGTTGTTTTGAAACTCAATCCCAAATAGGGGTGAGCATTTCGTGGTTCGGACCCACAGGAACCTCGGACCCGACCCGCGAGAACCTTGGACCCGAACCTTTTTAAATATATGGGTCGGTTTCCGGTTCTAGATTTATATGAATTATCGGTTCCGGGTCGAGTCGGTTCCAAATCCACGGTTCTAATATAAGAACCACAAGAACCGTTTGTATTTTAATTAAAAAAATAAAAAATAATCTTTTTTAGTCTTTTCACTATTCGTTTTTACGTGCTTTTGTAATCGAGTTCATGTAATGTTAATACAACATTAAAATTATTATTTATAAGAATAATACAACATTAAAAATATTATTTATAAGAATAAGAATGTATTTTTTTTTGAAATATTTTTCGGCTTGATGTATATGTATAGATGTGATATATTATATAAATTATATCCAAATTTGAAGTAAATATTTATGTATGCTGCTCAGATGTGTGTGTATTTATGATACATAACAGATTTACATAATGTTTCGAGTGATGAGAATGGAAAAAAAATGTTACCAAAACATAAGTCGAGAAACGAAAAGTGACTTAAAAAACTCATGGGATATTGTTAGAACCATATGGAGGAATTCTTTTACGAGCATGGTAAAAGAATAGGAATATGTAATCCTCTAAAAGTGGCTATTACATTAAAAGGTTCTAGAGAGTCAGACCCTTTACCCGACCCATCGGAACCTTTAGGACCCGGAACCACATAGCCTTTTAAGGTTCGGTTCGTGGTTCCTAATTTCAACAATGAAAGGGTATACGGTTCTAGTGGGTCTGGGTTGGGTCGGTCGGTTCCAGACCCTTTGCACAGCCCTAATCCCAAACACCATCTTTCTAAAAACTCATTTTCAAAAAGTAATAAGTTAATAAGTCCTTTTCACCAAAAGGTTTTTTTGTCTCGAATAAGTTTATCCAAATATGCCACAGATTATATCTCAGGAACGTCTCGAAAGTTGAGAAATATCAATTTTACATATGATCCGCTTTATAATTACAATCAGGAGATTTCAATAAAGCTAACTCTATTGGATAAAAGTCATATTATAATCTCGATTGTCTATTTATCCGATTAGTATTGAATATTATCTTTGGCTTGGTTATGCACTTGACACATGTATTAAAAGTTAGCGTTCTCATTATTATCACCATCACCACCACCGCCGTTACCAATTACCATCACTTCACCAACCAAACAAACAAATAATCATATCTTCAGTCACCACTTTCCGACCAACAAACACACCCACCCACCCACTTTACAACCACACACACCACTTGATTCATCCAAACCAACTCGAATAATAACAAATGGCCAACTTATATGTTCAAGCTGAGCCACCAACGGATCTGAACCGAAACACCGAATGGTTCATGTATCCTGGCGTCTGGACCACATATATACTCATCTTATTCTTCGCTTGGCTTCTTGTTCTCGCTGTTACCGGTTGTTCTCCTGGCATGGCTTGGACCATCGTCAATCTCTCTCACGCTCTCGTATGCTTCTTTCTTTAATTTTTTAAACATTTTTATTTAATTAATATTAGGTTTAGATAAATAAGTAAGCGTTTGCCTGATCTGTGTGTTTTTAGTAGTGTTTAAAGTATTGTCACTGTTGATTGCAAAACAGTTGGATTGTGCTTCAAGTAAACATGAACAGAAAGTACGTGGTTTGGTTAATGTGACCTAGGGTTTCAATACATGTACGAACAACGAAATAGAGATTTACAAACGCTCTACACATCTATATATACTAAATAGATTAGGGTTTACAACTTTGGGAACAAGAAAACATAAATTAAGCTGGTTGCCTGATTGATTACTACTCTGTGCAAAAGGGCTAAGGTTGGCTTGCCTTTCGCTTGTCCGAAAGACGCCATTAATACCAACTTTAGAATAGTCATGGTAGTATATGCTTTGCAAGAATTGGAACTATTCTTTGAAAGGGAAGGGGGCCGGGGATAACTAGTACTAGTGGCTTCTAGTGCGTATTGATGAGAATCTCTACATGTTTATTTAAGACAATATGATAAGTTGGGTAGTCATCAAGGACCAAACACTTGCTTACTAACTACTGAAGGTTGAGTAATCTCAAAGTTTAAGAGAACGGAAACAAGCCTCGAGGCGTCCCCCCCCCCCCCCCCCCCCCCCCCCCCCCCCCCCGGCCTCACGAGGCATAAGCCTCGAGGCGTAAGCTTGAGGCGGAATCAAAAAATAAATATAAAAATTATATATCTTATAAAACTTAAAATAATTCCAGATAAGTCTAAAACATCAAAAACATACATCAAAAATAAAATAATTGACCAAAAAGTCTAAAAACATAAAACACACACATAAAAACCCCCTAAGGCGCACCTGAGGCGCAAATTTTCTCAACGCCTCAGCCCTTAGAGGCGTATGTACAGACTGGACCCCATGAGGCGCACCTCAGACTCGTTTTTTTGGCGCCTCTCCTCGAGGCGCGCCTTGAGGCGCACGCCTCAAACGTTTTTTTAAACCATGAGTAATCTATAATGTTTTCAAACCCGGACTGGACATGGAAGCAAGGCCTTAGCCAGTCCGGTTAGGGTGTTAGGACCGCATTTGATGCGAACCGGAGATTTGACCGGAAAACTAGGAGGTTGAACCGGATTTTAAAATACATTATTCCTGTTTTACTCTATTTACCTTATATATACTAAGTCATTTGGTTCTTACATCGATCGGTTTGATGTCCGGTCCGGTCCTGAAAACATTGATAAGCTATATGACTATATGCCAAGCCATTAAAACAGACTCACGTTTATGTGATATTAGCGCGCAGGAACACATTATTTAACGTTTATGTGACAAGGCTGACATAGGACCATTTGAGGATGTTAGGCAGTTCGTGATGGTCTAGTGTCTGTTGCTTGCAATCTTGCATGTGTGTAACATTTGGTTTGGATTTAAATTTTAGTGTTAATCTATTTTTATTTTTTTTCACATCAGATTACATATCACTTCTTTCACTGGAAGAAGGGAACACCCTTTGCTGATGACCAGGGGATCTACAACAGGTTGACTTGGTGGGAGCAAATTGATAGTGGCAAGCAGCTCACCCGCAACAGGAAGTTTCTTACTGTTGTACCTGTAGTGCTGTAAGTTTCTTCAATTTTCTTAACTAGAGTTAATATCAGAATCACTATCTTTAGATGTTATTGCATTTTGAAGTTTAGTTGAGTGCATACTCTGCTTTTTGTGTAATTTTAACATGTGTCTTGCAAAAGAAACGATAGATGCTTTTAGGAAATCTAATTGTAGCATCTTTAGAAATATATGCTTTTATAATTTAAGTCCCTTATAGTAATTTCTTGTGACGTGACTTGATCCCCTTATGTTTAATTATTGAGGTTAGGAGGTTATATGGTGTTATTGGGTACTGAGGTTTTCGGTTATTAATTTTTGTCAACTATATTAAAGATTATCCACTTGCCACTGGTTTTTGTTAATGTAATTGGCTAACTGTATGAATTGAGTTCTTTTTTTTTTCTTTAGGGTGAATTACATTACCCTTTTCCACTCTTCATATTGTTACTTGCCCTCACTTAGTCACTTTGCATACAATAAAAAGTGTGCATGTTCTCTGCTGAAACAAGTGCGTCATCATCCTTGGTTTTAAAAATGGACATGATAATAAATTACATACCATTTCTATACTTCGTAGATTAACATATCTTGTGTATGATCCATTTCGTTCTTGATAATAAATTACTATGGTGGTGATAAACAAAAATGTAGTTTCATCTGTGATGATGCGTCTTTTTAGGATCCAGTCGATTGTAATTTTTTTCACAGGCTTCTGCCATCAACAAGATTCATGTAACAATTATTATTAGAAAGATGCTTTTGTCACAAGTAAGAACATTCTATTTGTCACCGTAATCAGTGACTATGAAAGACCAGTTAATTGATGTATGAAGTAAAGAAAGTAAGTAACAGTAGGTTAAAACCTGCAACTTTGATATGATGTATTGGAAATGACACATCTGGAAGGGAGAGTGTGCCTCTTTGCCACCTCTCTTAGATTCATTTTTATATTTTTCTCGTATATGCGTTCGGATTGAATCGGGTCGGAACAGGTCTGTTGTATTCATTTATGATTGAAAAACATGATTACCCAAGTAACTTAAATTATATTCTTTTCATTAACATTCCTTCATGATAAATGATTTTATTTAATGTGACATCATTTGTACAGGTACTTGATAGCATCCCATACAACTGACTATGAGAACCCGATGCTGTTCTTCAACACAGTGGCAGTTTTTGTGCTAGTGATTGCCAAGTTTCCTCACATGCATAAGGTTCGAATTTTCGGTATCAACGCTGAAGAGTGAAAAGTATGCTGTTTACATACAGGTGCTACTTCACTTTGCTGAATATATGTGCATCGATAATTTTGACATATCACGACAGTTAAAACAGTTAAAAGTGTATATTAACTTTTTTTTTATTTGTGTTATTATTTTCTCATGTTATGTGGATGATAAAAAAACGTATAGAAATGACCTTGTAATATGCATATAAGATAGACCTTTGGTTCTCAGTTTATACCTAAAGGTCCAACGTATTCTATACTTTAACATGCTCAGACATTGCAATAGAATGTATGCAGGGCTTGTTAACTAATAATAACTTGGTGGGAAAATAAAGGAAATGTACACTAATGTTATACATATAGAGTATAGAATCCAGTTATGCTGTAAAAAAGTAACAAACAAACAAACAACTAAATATACACAAATATCAACTAACTAATTAAACAAAAAAAGAGACTTAAAGAGTAACAAACCAACACACAGAAATACAATCAGAAAGAAAAAAAATACAAGAACAATCATTTATAACCTATAAACAAATAACAAAAACATAAATTAACAAGTAAATACAAAATGTAAGAACAATGGGGATCTAACATGATGCATAAACCATAATGATTGATGACAGGGAAAGAGTGAAGCTTTGTACGGTTTGAGACCCTTGTGTTGTGTGTGTAGAAGCAACAACCAATCCTCATGCAATAGTTATTAAACCTCTGATTTACAAGGAACTTCATAAATTGAAGAACAGCAATAATAAAAAAAATGATTACCTGAAATCAAGATCTAAACTTTCAGGTTCTAATGTTTATTGTGGGTTCCATTAAAATAATATTGGAAAACAGAAACTAGTGGAACAGAAAAATAAAACCTGCCCAAATATCATCTTGCACTTGTCCAAAACCTGTGATAGGATCTTGGAATCAACATAATAAAAAAGTAATCATGGCTGCTAGGTTTCGATCCCAGGTCTCCACGACTAAAACACGGAACTTTTACCACCCAACTAAATTCACATCGTAATTAAAACTAATCAAAGTACAGTCAAGGGCCACAAGTATATAGATTTATATTAAAACTGAGGCTCAAAGAGGGAGCCTATTTTTACAGTATAGGGCCGGCAGCCGGCGCTGGTTTCTGGTTCTGAGAAATTCCAGTTTTGGATTTCAGTGTTCACTAACTGGCAGCACATTTGGCCTTTTAAGCTCAGGATTCAGGAAAACCCAATGTGAAATGACTATTTTGCCTTGTTATTAAAAAACAAATATGATTAAAAGTTAAATAAAATCTAATAAGAAAGAAAAACAAATTAAATAGTTAGGAAAACTGAGAACATGTTGTCTTCTCATTTGTCAACCATCGCAACTTTGCAGCGACTATCCCAAGACCACAATCTTCCTCCTTCCCTATAACCCTTGGAGGATCCACACATCGATCGGGGTATTAATTTTAAGCACATACATGTGTATAATAGTTCTTTCTTATGGCCATCCGCTTCAGTGACCGCCCCGTGTTACCCGTAATATGAGCTTTACTGAAACCGTAATATGAAGTTATCACAAAAAGTAGCCGTGAGCTTTTGTAATTCTTTCTATAGATCTTATTAATGGGTGATAGTGTGATACATCTCTAATCTCTGTAGGAGAGTATAGGGAGTGCAATTAGAGGGATAGGATAGAAAGCTGGTGTAATCAGCAGGGAGCGTAGACCTTATGAAAAAGCCCAATCTAAATAAATACCCTTTACTATTTCGGGCCCCTAAGATCACGGTCTGAATTGGATTGGATTGGGTCACAGCCCAATGACAGGCCTAAGAGAAGAAACATCATCGTCTTTAAACCAACCAGTGAACCAGAATGAATATCCCATTCCCAGTTATATATATGTGCTCTAAAAAGCTAGGAGCTGTTCATTTTGAGAAATGGTCTACTTTGCGTTTACAATTTGAGTACTTGGCTTGGGACATGAACACAACCCATTTGATAAATTGGTTAACATGAATACGAGCGGTTTAATAAACGTGTTAGTTTATGTCTTTCTAAAGAGTTTTTATCTAGATTTTAGATTTGATTATTTACTACATACCAAGTGTTAATATTTCTTTTTTTTTTTTTTTTTTTTTGAACGGCCAACAAATTGGAATCACTCATGGAACACTGGAGTATCAATGTGCCACTAGTGTTGCCACGCGATCATATTCCACCACCAAGTCACCAATTCAGGAGGAAACTCATAATTATGAGAAAACCCCCTTTGTGAGATTCGAACCCAGGACCATATGGCCTCTAAGTCTTATCTCACCACCAAGATACCACTAGGCAATAATAGTTTGATATATTTTCATTTGTCTATTCATGTTCAGAAGCGAAGTTAATGTTCGTTCTTGAATTCATCAACAATTCTTTCTTTTCTACAACTTTATTCATTTTGTTTTTTTAATCTCGAGTTAAATAATACATGTAAACTCAACTTTGTTAATCGGAGTGAGAGTCGACTTGCAAAAAATAAATAAAAAAGACATCAATTATAAAAATTGTTCCTTTATGTAGAAATACTGTTTTATCTAAATTTTACCAAGTGATAAGGTGTTAAACGTATTCACATTTGAACGTTTTTTTTAAAGACCAAACTAACTTTATTAATAAGCTAGTAAGGAGCTAGTGGGCAAAATCCGGGAAAAATCCCAATACAAGATAATCCGACAACACAAAAGATGGGTTGATCCAAAACACGACATAATTGAGAGTGCGTTTAGGTTGTAAAGTCAATGTAGTTGTAAGTTATTACGAGAATAGTCACCTATTTAACCAGTCAACTTAAAGCACTTCAATCCATGACTTGTTTACGTGACACGATTGATTAAGTAATTAAATTGTCTTGTAGTTAAATTGAATTTATATCAACAATATCAAAATTTTATAGTCAGTTAAAACTTAACAATATATTGCCACTAAGGCTTTAGCCTAGTGGTGGGGGGTGATGTGCATAAAAGAAGGGGCAAGGGTTCGATTCCCCCCAGGTGAAAAAAAGGGAGATTATTAAAAAAGGTGAAGGAGGAGTAATTAGCCATTCAAAAAAAAAAACTTAACAATATATTACATTTACTTAACTATATATAACATTTAACAAGAAAATAACATTGATGAATGAAACCGTTTTTGCAACGGATGGCATGTGATTGTTTTTGCAAATCTATTAATAGATCATATCCCTCACGTTAGAATGTATGTTTGTTTCGTATAAAACCCTTTGCACAGTTACGTGTGAGATCTAGTGTTTATAGAACTCATATCCGGTAATTTGGTACGAGTGTGGTTCGCTTTTCCAAAAGACCTGGAATTTAATCAAAGAAGGGAAGATACGCATGTTTTTGGATCGATGGGTGGCGCAGAATCACCCTCAATGGCACATGTGACTCATCGGTGCCATGTGTGATCGTATTAACACAGTAAGTGTCTGTGAATTTTTCTTAATTCTAATAATCAACGAACGAATATGATGAATAGACGCAGTCAAGAACAAAATATCAAAATATAATGCCTAAACATTTTGTTTCTTTTCATCAACAAAAGATCAAAATAGTTTGTGAAAGATTGAGATGTATCATTCATCCATCAACTTGTTGGTTGGGGGACCTTTGCTAGTGATAACATGCCTTTCTAGATCCATGGACCCAATTCTTTTTTGGGCGGGTGACATCTCACTTAAGCATCAAACTATATGTGGATGATATGATCACCAAAACAATGAACTATCTTTGAACCATGAAAATAGACACCCAATGCTTTGTATAGTCTCTGCCTTACATGTCTCTATCTTTTCGGTTCCATAAAATCTAAACATCTTGGCTATCATGTCGTTAATTAGCGAATGGACCATTAACCAAACTTTCTTTAATTTGCGAGCAAACCCTACAAATATGACAACACTTATGTATCATTGCAATGTACATTGGGTCGTTTTTCATCACAAGGTCATTACGAGTAACTAAATACTTAATGTTACATCTAGTAAGGTTCTATATGTATACTATGAATGATTTAATGTTACATCTAGTAAGGTTCTATATGTATACTATGAATTGTGTAAATCACGGTTACTTTTTTAATTCCAAGGTTTTGTTCTGGAATCTTTTATTTGATCATTAGCAAATGAAATGTAGATATAATTAGTAGACAAACTTTGAATCTTTTATTTGATATATAAGTCGATGATACTAAACCCAAGCAAATGGTGGGAGAGCAAATAAATATATAAAAGAACACCTAACTAATTCTTTTAAAAAATTACAAGTGAACCAAACGGCCCCTGAAAAGCTGAGGCAAGTGCTTTGCAAGCAATCCAATTGCTTGGAAAGCGAAGATTTTGGTCTCACATGCATTTGAGTCTATCATTAATGAGATTTCAAACCCATGGATCATAATTTTTTATATCTAAACCCCAAGAGGGAAAACATATCCAATCGATTTAGGCAAAAAGTTTTTACACATATACCCGAGTCTTGACACCATCAAGGAACTTGAGAGCGCCACTAAGAAAAACAGGACCCATAAGTTTGTAAGAAAAAATACGTGTTTGATGAACCGTTACCACCTAAATATACAAGATTGAATTACTTATTCAACGTAAGTTAAAAGGAACATTTAGTAAACCAAATTCACCGACTGAGCCCTACTTTCGCAAGTGCTTCCCTAACCGCGGTCAAGTCTCTGGTCTTCTAACTCATCGTCTTCTTAAAGTGGAGGCTTGACTTCCGTCCTGGAACAACGTACACCTCCCTTAGCTCTCGCGTTCCGTACCGAATGATCTCTCCTTAGAGTCAGTCCTGGCAACATCGTATCCCCTAAGTAGGTTAACGATCATGAAGACCGAAGGATCTCTCTTACAGTCATCTCAGGCGACGTGTATCCCCATTGGTTAACGGTTTTATACTAATGAGACCTAGATATAGAATTCCTGTTTTATTTATCTTAGTTGTGACACTTTATTATTTATTGATAAAGTAAATATAAAGTTGGTTCTTTGATTTATGACTTAATTAACCCAACCCATAACCTCCCGAGATGAATGAAATCCTTGACAAAGCTGGAACATAATTCTAAAGGTGTGCAATCCGAAGATCACTGATGCACCCGTAGGGAATCCTCCCTTGGCCAAGAAAATCATTCATTCATCTGGTAAGAACCAGAAAATGTGTTACTCAGATCTGGTCCACTTCAGAAGCCATTGCTTAGAATCCGGTTTGGATATTAGAAGCCTAAAGGATATGTCTCACTACCGGTTTCCTTGCCTTGGATCTAGCTCGGGACTACCAGAATCTGATTATACCTCTTGATAGTTTATTATTTTAGTTAAGGTTGATTTAAGTTTATTAAGTTAATCATCAATTGAATCTGTCACAAGATAAACAAACAAGGATTAGAAAGAAAATAACACAACAAATAGCTAAAAATAAACTAATAATAATAATAATAACTGTTAGGATCTGAGTATTGGTTTGTTTTGATTAAGTATGAGATATGAATGAAGTATAAATGGAAAGTGCAGCGGAATAATAATAAATCAAAACATAGAGTATAATTGATTTAATCGAATGCTTTCATTAAATGGAAAGATTACAATTGTACAATTAACTCCCCCTCAGCCTGATCACTCAGAGAATGTTTGTCTAAAAGAGAATGACGAGTGATGAATAGAACAGTACAAGTACTGTTCTATTTATAGACAAGTACAAACCTCTGATGATCAGTTGCTGACGTGACCTAGAAAGCGACCCCTAACTGACTAACAAACTATAACAACTGTTAAGCTATTAACTACTGTTACATTGAAACAACTGATAAATAAAACTCTGTTAGTCTAAACTCTGATGTCTTCTTATCATCTGTTGAACCAAAGTGTTGTTGGTTCAACAGACCTTTGCTCTTCAGATCTTTGATCAGCAGTTGTTCTTCATCAGACTTTATCCATCAGACTTTATCCATCAGACTTTGTCAGCAGCAGTTGTCTTCTAACAGTTGTTAAGCAGCAGCAGTTTAGGAATCAACAGATCTTTGGAGGAAGCTTTATTGTAACAACTGTTCTTTATTCTTGATCAAACACTTAGTATATTTTGGCTTTCAATCATCTGTTCTTCTCCAGGTCAGCAGACCCAACAATCTCCCCCTAGAACAGATGATGCCAAAACTCTGCTTTATTCTTGATCTTTATTCCTCATCAGACTTTCTCTAATTTGCCCTTTTAGTTGCAATTCAAAGTGTAGAGAGAAGAGGTCTTCAGCATCTCTATCCAGTGTCAAATTCAGAAGTGTCTGGAGATCTTCAGCACTTAGGCCAGGTGCCTCATCCATACTCAACTTCTGAACACTACCATCTGATCTGAGCAGTGTCAATTCATGGGTCTCTTTATCAGAATTCCATTTTAGAATTTTAGAATCAGAGGAGTGACTGGGATGCATCTTTATTTTGGATGAGTTTGGTGATGGTGGCCTGCCAATGAGTTCTCTGAGCCTGTCTGACACAGGATCAGAAAAAGATCTGATTTGGTTCAAGATTCCCTCTTTCACATAAGTATCAGTGAACTGTCTTGTTTCTTCTTCAGTCATTTCTTTTTGCTTCTTAAATTGTCTTCTAGCAGCAATAGTAAGATCTGAAGTTTCCAGTAAACTGTCTAATGTAAAGGCCTGAGAGGGTTTCTTGGGTGCATCATCATAGACTGGTTTTCTTGGTAGTTTGGGATTGGTCTTTCTTTCTTGTTCAAGCTTCTTGTATGTTTCAATTAACCTGAGCTCAGACCATCTAGCAACAGATCTCATCTCTCCATACTTGGCTGCGACAAGCTCTTGTCTCATTCTCTTGAATTTCAAGGTTCTAGCTTGATCTCTCCCTTTACTGAAATCAGGGGCAGAGGCCTTAGTAGGAGGATTCTTGGCCATGCTCTCAATTCTAATGAGTTCTTCCCTGAGAGCATGTGTGGTCCAGCCTGTGAATTGATTCTTTGTTGCTTTATAAGGCTTGGTTGCCAAGATCTGTTCTAGCAGTGAATCCCTCACTTCCATTTCCAAGTCTCTGCTGAGTGGCATGGTAGACATGGAGTTGCTCAGGGTCTTAGCATAGTCTTCAATCCTTCGAACTTTGCTAAGCTCTGCTGAATGGATGCCCTGAGCAGTCCTGTCATCCTTCCCTTTGCATTTCTCCTTGATGACAGCATCAGCCTGTTCACCCTTGTATTTAAGATAGGTGTCAATGTTGGGTGGAACAGGGAAGCCTTTGAGAGAAGGGAAGGATCTTTCTGATGGCTGATCAGTATTGTAAAAGGATTGAAGTTCCCCCTTGATTAGATCCAACTCAAGGGGATACTTCTCAGCCAATGGGGTGATGGTTGGTGGTGGTCTATGTGATCTGAGTTGAGATGTGTGTGGTGAAAAAGATGAGAGTGGAATGGCATTGACTGGTGTGGATTGTGAGCTTGGGGTGTTAGGTGGTGTGTTGTGGATGTTTTCATCTTGTACAACAAAGGTGGATTTCCTTTTCCTGCTGTACAAGATTTTGGGTGAAGGTGAGGATGAAGCAGTTGTTTGGGTTTTAGGTTGTGTTGTGGTAGGTTTGGGAGTTGTTTGAGTTGTGGCTGGTTTAGTTGTTGATGGTGTGGTGATTGGTTTGGTTACTGGTTTGGGTTGTGCAGATGTTTTAGCAGCAGTTGTTTTGGTTTCAGTGGTTTGGGTAGCAGAGGTTGTGGTGGCAGTGGTTTTAGGATCAGTGGTTGTGATAACAGGTGTTTGAACAGCAGAGGTTTCAGCAGATAGTTTGGAAGGTGGTTTTCTAGTGTGTTTGGCTGGCATTTTCTTTCTCTTAGAAGTACTTACATCTTCCACTTCTTGCTGTTGTTCCTTTTTCAGCTGCACCAACATCTCTGCCTTTACTTCCAAAGTGTCAGCCCTTTTCCTTTTATCCTGAGCAGCTTTCTCAGCTTTTTCATTAGCTGAAGTGTCAACTTCTTTTGCCTTTGATGCTTGAGCTGGTTCAGTGACAGGGATCTGAACTTTTGGTTGCTGTGTTTGTGGAGCTGATTTGGGTGACTCTGGTTTGTCAGCAGTTGGCTTCTTCCCTTTTTGTGAGGGTGGTGCACCAAATGGATCTAGCTTTGGCAGCCTATCTCTGCCACTCTCCCCCTTTTTGGCATCATCAGCTGTGAACTCATTGTCATTCTCATCTCTGAGGATGGTGGTAGGGGCAGAGCCAGTAGTCTTCAGCAGATGTTCCTTGATCACCTTGATGTCAGCCTTGGTGTCATTGAATCTTGCATCCACCATGTTTCTGATCAAGGACATGTAGGTTTCTTGGGTCTGATCTGCCAGTTTTCTGTGAGCTATGATGATGGGTGAAACTGATTTCCATAGCTCACTGGCAATATCAGAGGTTGAGGGTTGACTTTTTGTAAAGTTGTTCAGTGTTTCCAATATTGACTTGACATCAGATTTGATGTCAGCAACAGAGGATTCAAGGTTTTGAACTTTAACCGTCAATTCTTGAAGATTTGACTCATCACCTAAGTTAATAGGATCATCTGAATCCCTACCAGAGGTAGTTTTAGCTGGTTCAGCTCTAGGAGGTGAGTCCATGGAGTGAGAACCTGCTGCCCCTTTTTCTTGGTACTGGGGACTTCCAACTGTTTTAGGAGACACAATGGTGTCCTCATCAGTTGTTGCCTTCAAGGAAGTCTTATCAATGGAACCACTGTCCTGCTGTGAGACAATGGTCTCAACAGCAGTAGTAGCTGCTTCTCTTGAAAACTCATCAGAAGTAACATTGACTTCTGGGAGTATAACCTCCTCTTCTGTTTGTGGGATAGCTAAATGACTTTCCTCAGCCCCAGTCACTGGTGGTGGTGTACTCTCAGTGATAGGTGAAGGAGAGGAACTGGGGTCGTCCTGAGTTTTGTCAATAGCTTCAAACAGGGGTTGCATAGTTTGTGGGACATGTGGTGGTGATGTAGGTGGAGTAAGAAGCTGATTAGCCCTGGGAGATGGACTTGTAAACATATGGTCAAGTGACTCATATGCCTCAGTATGAGGTTCCCTTTGGCTTACAACAAGATCCTTTTGTGAGGATTCTTGAGGAGTTTGCTGGGGTTGAGATATCTCCAACTGTTGTGAGGAAGTAACAACAGTGGTTTCATGTTGCTTTGGTGATGCAACAGGGTTAGCTTCTGGTATCTCATCTTCCAGAAGTCCCTTTTTGGGTTGAGAGGTGGTTTTGGTGGATGGACGTTTTCTTTTGGTGGCTGGTGTGGGTTTCACAGCACTGGATGAAGTGCCATGATCACCAGGAGCAGTGGGCTCACCAACAGAGGTTTCAACAACAGTTGTTGTTTTTGTCCTCTTTGGTTGTGTTTTTGAAACCTTTTGTACTTTTAATACTTTTTCTTGGGTTGAAGAACCCAGCATTCTTGTAAAAGTTTCATCAGTTAAACTTTTCATTTTGAAAGACTCTCCCTTTTGAAAATCCTTTTCAGGTAAAATCTTTTGTAGAATCACACTTAGAATTCCAGGGTAGAGCAGAAAAGCATTGTTTGAGCCAGATTTTATGGCTTTCACATTTGATACCAAGTCTAAGAACAATCCCTGAGACAGATTGAAGTCAGAATCTGACAACATTGCATATCCCAAGTATTGTATCCTCAATGGGATTTCATTGAAGGATGTAGTCTTGGCAGAGGCACAGAGGAGTAGGGTATGAAAGAAAAACTTCATGACTGGTGGGAAAAACTTTTTATATAATGTTGAACCAGTCATTTGTGCATCATACCCTCTCTCTTGAAACTCAGTGTGAAGCTCTGTTTTTGGAAAAGTTTCCATACCTGACAAGTCGTTTAGTGAGAAGGTAGTGGATATGATTTCAGGGGTTATGGCGATACTGGTGTCTCCAATTTTGGAAATTATGGAAGTTGGCTTTTTGTCTTGATATAAGACTTCAGCATTCGCCCAGAATTCTTGGAGTGTTTCCAGGTATATGGGAGCATCAGCAATAAGAACATTTTTATATTTTGAGTTATTGATGATGTCGATGGTGGAATGGAATGGAGTGTTATCGTCGGTTTTTACCAAATAGGGAAGGAAATTATGAGTGGCTTTTGTTTGGAGTTCCATTTTAATGGATTTTGATTGTGAAAGTGATGATCTTTTGAATGAGGGTTATGAGGAAGACGAAGGCGGTTTTCAGTATTTTGAATACAATGAGACAGTAAAACTGCTGTTGGGGGAAAAACAGGGTTTTATAGGCTCTGGTGAAACCGCTGATGTGGCAAAACTCTGCTTTTGAGAGCAGACGTGGCAAACATCTGATGGTTGAAACAACTGGTGACATACAGCTGTTTTGTTAAACATCTGTTGCCAACCTCTGTTGTTAACCAAAAGACTGATGAAAACAGTTGTTTTATCTGATCAGATGTTTGAAACAGATTTTTCAACCAACAGTGGTTGTTTTATCTGATCAGATGTTTGAAACAGATTTTTCAACTATCAGTGGTTGTTTTATCTGATCAGATGTTTGAAAACAGATTTTTCAACCAAAGTGTCATTTTTAGCAAAATTTGATTTTTCTGAAAACATTTTAATGTTTTTTATTGAAACATTTTTGTTGTTTTAATCCATGTTTAACATTCCAATTCGAGAGATCAGATTTGTGAAGGTAGATGTGTCTAAAGCTTTTGTCAGCACATCTGCCAACTGATCCTCTGTTGGAACATGGTGCAGAGAAATCAAACCTTTTTCATAGCTATCTCTGACAAAGTGATGTCTGATATCTCTGTGCTTGGTGGTTGAGTGAGAAACTGGATTCTTGATGATATTTTCATCAGCTTGGCTATCCAACATGAGTGGAGTCCTTAGTGCAGTTATCCCAAAATCCAGTAGTTGATTTTGAAGCCACATGAGTTGGGCGGTACAGCTTGCAGCAGCAATGTATTCAGCTTCAGCAGTGGATGTTGAAACAGCTGCTTGCTTTTTGCTTTGCCAAGAGACTAAGGCATTCCCTAGAAACTGGCACCCTCCAGAGGTGGACTTCCTTGTGGTATGGCAGCCAGCAAAGTCACTATCTGAATAACCTGAAAGCTCAATGTTTCCATTAGCAGGATACCAGATACCAAGTGTGGGAGCACCTTTTAGGTATCTGAATATCCTTTTCACAGCAATAAGGTTAGACTTTCTAGGAGAAGCCTGAGATCTAGCACACACACAGGTTGCAAACATGATGTCTGGCCTGGATGCTGTTAAGTGCAATAAAGACCCAATCATGCATCTATAGTGTGTCTGATCAACCAGTTCATCCTTTTCATCAATAGTGAGTGGCTTGACAGTGCTCATGGGTGTACTACATGGCTTACAATCATTCATCTCAAATTTTGTTAACAAGTTTTTCACATACTTGTTTTGATGAACGAAAGTGCCATTTTGCAGTTGCTTTACTTGAAGACCAAGAAAGCACTGAAGTTCACCCATAGCACTCATTTCAAACTCTGCTGTCATGAGTTCCCTAAACTCCTCACACATTTTATTACATGTGGATCCAAAAATGATGTCATCCACATATATTTGAACAATCATTAAGTCTTTTCCTTTCCATTTTAAAAACAAGGTTTTATCAATTTTACCTCTTGTGAAACCAATGGATAAGAGAAAAGTAGAGAGAGTTTCATACCAGGCTCTTGGTGCTTGTTTCAGTCCATACAATGCTTTGTTAAGCTTGTAAACATGATCAGGATGGAATGTGTCTTCAAAACCAGGTGGTTGACATACACCTCCTCCTGAATTTTGCCATATAGGAAGGCACACTTGATGTCCATCTGATACACCTTGATGTTGTGGTTGACAGCAAAGGCTAAGAAAAGTCTTATAGCTTCTAACCTTGCTACAGGGGCAAAGGTTTCATCATAGTCAATTCCCTCTTCTTGTCTGAGGCCTTGAACCACTAACCTGGCCTTGTTCTTGACAACTATACCCCTTTCATCAGTTTTGTTTTTGAAGACCCACTTTGTGCCAATTGGACAGACATCCTTAGGCAGTGGTACAAGTTCCCATACTTGTTGTCTTTTGAACTGAAGGAGTTCTTCTTGCATGGCTTCTACCCAACTGTTGTCTTTAAGTGCCTCTTGGTACTTGACAGGTTGTGAAAGGGATAGAAAGCCTGCAAAAAGACAGATATTTGAAGATTGGCTCCTTGTGAGCACACCTTCTCTGATGTTGCCAATGATTTGATCTGGTGGATGAGCTCTTAGGTAGATTAAATCTCCCTGGTATGGTACAATGGCATTTTGTGGTGAAGGACAGAGGTTTGGAGACTCTGTTGACATAACATATGTTGGCAATTTTGAAGAGTCAACAGATGTTTGGAATGGAGGTGGAGGAATGGGTCCAAGTGGTGTAAGGTTGGACTGACTTTTGTCAACAGATGATTGACTTTTGACAACAGATGATTGAGCAGTGGATTGGTTGGGTGAATCAGTGGTTTGGAGATAGGACTGGCCAACAGTGGTTGACTCAGCAATGACAGAGTTTTGACAGTTGTTTTGAACTCCTGCTTCCTCTGATGCAGGATAGACTTTGTAGTGGTCTGGAACCACAACATCTATTCTGTAGTCTTGTTGTGAAGATTGTGGAGTACCTGCAGGGTTAGTTTTGACAGTAATATCTTCAAATTTGAATTTATCTAAATCAAACAACTCAGCAGGGTTTGCTGGGATTTTCAAAGATGAAAGTTCATTGAACTTCACATTCAGAGTTTCTTCTATTGTTTTAGTCCTTGTGTTAAACACTTTATAGGCCTTGGCAGTAGAAGAATACCCCAGAAAATATCCACAATCCACTTTGGTTGCAAATTTTGAAATGGAATCTTTAAGATTTAAAATGAAACATGGGTAGCCAAAGACTTTGAAAAATGATATCAGTGGTTTGATTTTGAACAGAATTTCATAAGCAGTCTTTTGATGTCTAGGGTTGATTAAAACTCTGTTTTGAACATAGCAAGCAGTGTTTACAGCTTCTGCCCAAAAGGACAGAGGTAAACCAGAATCTGCTAGCATTGTTCTTGCAGCCTCAATGAGAGTCCTGTTCTTCCTTTCAACCACCCCATTCTGCTCTGGTGTTCTTGGGATACTGTACTGCCTTACAATCCCTTTTGACACACAGAAATCATCCAACTCCTTATTTTTAAACTCTGTTCCATTGTCACTTCTCAGGACTTTTACTGGCAAGTCATATTGTTTTTCAACTTTGATGACAAAGTCCTTCAAAATACCTGCAGTCTCATCCTTAGAGTGTAAAAAGTAAGTCCATGTAAACCTAGAAAAATCATCAACTATGACAAGACAAAATCTTTTTCTTCTTAGACTCATGATTTTTACAGGGCCAAACAAGTCCATGTGCAACATTTGTAAACACTGACTAGTTTTGGACTCATCAATGGATTTGTAAGAGCTTTTATGTTGTTTACCTTTTAGACAGGAAACACAATGCTCATCACATTTGAATTCTTTTGATGGCAAACCTCTGACAAGGTTTTGTTTAGAGAGTGAGTTGATAGTTTTAAGGTTGGTGTGACCAAGTCTCCTATGCCACAATTCTGTCTCTTTGGTAGAGGCAGCTGAGAACAGACAGACATTTGCCATAGGATTATCCTTTAACATATCAACAACATACACATTGCCAATTCTGTGAGCAACAAGTTGTGCTTTGCTCTCTGCAATGATGGTGTTAATCTTTTCTACAGCCTCTGGGCCAACAATCTTACATGTTTGCTTAGTGAAGAATGACCCAAAGCCTTTGTCACTCATTTGAGACACACTAAGTAAATTAAATTTTAGATTGTCTATTAGATTAACATTTTCAAACTTAAGCCTCCCTGCTTTGACAGTACCAGAACCCAACACTTTACCTTTAGAATCGTTACCAAAGGATATATCACCCCCTCCATGTGCAAGAAAGTCCAGAAGAAGGGCTCTACATCCAGTCATGTGCCTGGAGCCTCCACTATCTACATACCATAAACTGTCTAAACAAGCAGAAGCTCCCTGCACATCAGTAAGGATTTCAGTTTTGGTGAGTGTCCAAAGCCAAATTGGCTTTGGATGGGTCCATAGCTGTCTCAGCCTTAAGTTGAGGAGAATGATCAGTGGTTTGAACTAGCTTTTGAACTAGGTTCAACAGCTGCAGTTGACCATTTGCCAGTGCTTGTATGTCAACACTTGGTCCGGCAGATGTTTGATCATTTCCTATCAGTTGTTGAAAACCATGAGGGTGTCTGTTCACTTTTGGTTTTGAAGGCCTCTTGGGCTCTTCATAAACATGTGGCAGACGGTGACAAGTGGGTTGTCCATATCCTCTTGGTAATCTGTTAGTGGGTGGAGCATCTGTTACCTGAACATCTCTGGGAGCAGAGTTTTTGTTCAGACTTTTGGTAACAGATGTTTGGACTGAGTCAAAAGTCTGTTTGGGTTTTCCTTTTGAAGTACTTACCACTTGACTTTCCAGAGTTTTAGCCTTATACTCTTTTATCTTTTCATCAAAATTTTTGAGATATAGGCACTCTTTTGTTTTGTGATTCTTTTTCTTGCAGATTGAACATTCTTTAGTTTTAGAATCATTTAAACTTGTTGTTTTGTTGATGTCATATGCTTTTAGAAGAAAACAGTTTTTGGTGACATGGTTCTTCTTTTCACAAAAATCACAAAACAAGTTGTTCTTGGCTTTCCCTTTTTCTTTCTTCTTTTCAACAGATGTTTCATCATCTGTTGGAAAATTTACTAGAGGGATTACTTTGGCCTGTGGTGCCATTTTACCATCAGGGGTTTTGAAGGTCATTGGTTTGAAATTTTCAAGGACTTCACACTCATCTGACCATGTTGGTTTGAATTGATATTTCTCAATTTCATCAAATGAGGGTGTACCTTCCAACTTTTCAAGAATGATTTTCTTGCCATTGGGTTCAGTAACCTTGATTTCTTGACCTTTTGAGTTTGTGGGAATGACTTCAACCAACTGTGGTACCTTTTTGTCAGTGGTTTGTGAACTTTGGGCAGTGGTTTCTTGATAACCAAACCCAAATTTCACATGACTTTTAGATTGTTGGTTGACAATCATCTCAAAACCTTTAGATGATTCCACCCATTTCTTACATTCAACTTGGGTGGACTCAAGCTCCTTCTTACAACTATGATATTTTGTTATCATAGTCTGAAGCTGGTCTTTGGTTATGCTTGCTTCATGTTTTAAACTGCTGATTTCAGACTCTTTTTCAGATATTTTTGATTTTAACTCTTTTGTAAGTTTTTCAAACTGAATTTCAGAATCCAAAATTTTCTTTCTAAAGTTTTCATTCACCTCTTTTATCTTAGCAAATGCCACAATACATTTGTCTGAGCACAAGTCATTTAAGATTTGAGGAGATACCTTAGCAGCTGATGTGCTATGTATGGTCTAAAATATAATAAACTAACCTAGACACCTAGTAATATAAAACAGACTCAACTAAACTAGACCACACGACAGGCAAGTGTACCTATCAATGCAGTACAGACTAAGTAAGTCCGAGTATCGAACCCACAGGACACTAATAGAAAACAAAACTAGACTCGACTAAGACTTAAAATAAATAGTTTTAAATATGATTTTTGGGTTTTTAATAATTAATTAAAATAAAATAAAATAAAGATAAATAGACAGTGAAGATAATTGAGGAAAATATCAGGATAGAAGGCAACTACCTAGGTCAAGAATCCTACATGTAACTCACAACTCTCGGTAATGGAAAACTGAATGGCTACCAGATTCTAAAGATAACTTAAGAAACTCTAAGACGTATTAGATCTCCTCCCGGTCTCACCAACACACCCAAAGAATCCTAAAGAATAAAATACTGGTTATCTAGCTCGGATCACCTCCCGGTCTCACCTTACTAAGAATGTAAAGGTACTCTAATGACTCGATCACCTCCCGGTCTCTCTAATCACAATACACCCGAAGATGTAAAGGAGTAATTTAATTGGGTTAACTATGACTTGGAATTGCAAGAAACTAAAGAAAACTAGGATAGGATCACCTCCCGGTCTCACCCAAAACCTAACACATAAAGCTCTAGACAACCCAACATTCCATCACCTCCCGGTCTCAAGAATGGAAGAATACATAAGTCCTCTAAATTCTCTAATCAAGTTCCTATGGCTTTTGGTACCAAAACCATAAACTAAGCTACAAGCACTAAGCAGGTAACCCTAATAAACATCCAAACATGAAAGACATTCACTAAGACGTTTATGGAACTCTCAAAAATAATAAATTAGACTTAAGTACGCACACACATCATAATAAACACCAACTAAATCGTTACCAAAACATTAACCATTCAATAATATCCATAAACCGAAAGTTATAAAATTAACATGCAGTCATCATACAACCTAGGTAGTGGTTCAAGATTTAGCTACACATAGTAATGGAAAACGATATAAACGTAGGTTCAAAATCGCATAAAGTCATGCTAACAATATTCATAGACACAAAGTAAATAAATATAAAAACTAAGACTTTTAGTGACCGAACCCGAGCCTTCAATCTTGAACCCGAGCCTTCCTGGCCTTCACTTCCCCTCTATTCTGATCTAGAGGTGCTGCTGTGGACCTCTTCCTTGTGCGGCACTGATCAATGTCCTTCGAATATAATGATCCTCTCCAATTAAATTGCCGCTGTTCGTTGTCTTCCACGAAAATAATCCCTAATAATGTTTTTTTCTTTCGTGGATCTCATCTCCACTTGGGCCACGAGCCCAGGTTTACCATATTTTATTATTATTATTATTATTATTATTATTATTATTATTATTATTATTATTATTATTATTATTATTATTATTATTATTATAATAGATAGTATTATATTCCGTGCCCTAGACTCGGGTGTTCTTGACTTGATCAAAGTTCCTCGTTTAGGCTCCAACGTCCATGACCACCTTCTCTCAAGTGTTCGTGTCAAGATTAAAATTCTTTCGTTTTGAACTCATTTTTCACGAACACCTATAAAATATTTAAAATAATAAATAAATAATAAAAACGACTCAAAACAAATAAAAACTTGACCAAATAATATACAAAATACATAGGAAAAGAGATGTGTTTTGCAACACATCAAACATCCCCACACTTAAACCTTTTTCGTCCCCGAAAACGACTGCAATGGAATCATAACCAGGACTTTCAGTTTCTAAAAACTCTTAGGTTCATTGATTAAGATTTAATCACGCATCAACCAAAACTGTCGGTATTGTTGTCCACCTAAACCCAACCACCAACTAATCAGGCCCCAATCATGTAAAGCAATTAAGTTCATATTATTACAATCAATCTATGCGTCTCACACTCAAGATATCCGGGTTCACCTAATCCCACCTCAAGCTTTCAAGGCAAAGGTTAAATCATATAGATTTACCAACCACTGCAAACTAAACTCCCTAATGTATTAGAAATTAAATTTATGATGGATGATGGATGAAGTGTATGAGCTTATATATATATATATATATATATATATATTTTTTCATACCTAACCCAGAGGTTGTCTCAATCAGAGTCACCATCCCCAAGAGCGACAGCATGAGCTTCGGTATTTTTTTTTCAACTTGACCTCGAGGGAGTTTCGATCAGAGGCTTCAGTTTTTTTTTTTTTTTGGTCTAGCTCAATTGATGGACATGTGGATTTTTTTTTTGTTTGGGCGCCACTTTTCACCGGATTTATTCTCATAAAAAGGATCAAGTGTGCCATTTAATTAATAATACATATGGGTTTTAAACTACAGTGGTACCTCTAATTACTATTAGCGGTTTCAGTTCTACCGTTTCTCCTAAGATGAGAACCCACAAGATATCATGATTTATTAAGGTATATTAGGAACAATCCTGGGACCTTTCAAAGCTAGTTGGGCCTACCGACACAGCTTAAGCAAACACGCTTTCAGTCTATTTATTTTCTCATATATATAATATTTTGAAAACCAAAAATCCCAATTCTACTATCATTTTCCATATAAAATGCACAAAAAGTTAGGGACATTTTTCAATTTTTTTCATTTTTTTTTTTGGATTTCCAAAATTTATGACTCAAACTACCTAAAAATAAAAACGAAGTTCCCATCCCCACACTTGAACGACACATTGTCCTCAATGTGAAAGTAGAAAAAAAATAAAGTAGAAATAAAAAACACAACAAAAAGGAACAGACTCCCCTGGATATAAGCAGTGTAGCTGCCAGCGCTCAGAAGTTGTCCTTCCAAATCCGGCCGTATAGCATTTCATTCGCGGCCTTTGACTCAAACCTGACAGATAAAAACTAAGAAGAAAATATAAAAACAAATGGTTGCCTTAAATGATTGTTGGGTCGTCCCCACCCGAATGGAGATTGAGTACGGGTGGCATCCAAACCTGCAATAAAGTATATAAGACAAACCAATGACTCGAAAGTAAAGATTCTCTCCATCATCCCCACACTTGAAGGAAAGATATCCCCCAAAGTGAGTTAAGAGAAAACCGACTAAAAATAAAAATAAAGAAAATAAATAAATAAAAAGACTCTAAAAAAAATACAGTCTCAACCGACTCAATATACAAAAATGCAGGAAACGTACATGGAAGGCAAAATGGTTGTGAACGGTGGTGGAAGAAAACAGGGTAAAAAAATAATTTTTTTTTAATCAACTTGCGCAACGTGAAGGACACTGGTGATCTCAACGCGCATCGCGAGTGAATAAAGTATAACTATCCGGGGTAATTACTGTTCACATGAGGCGAACAGGTCAGCCCAGGCTCTTCGCATTACACAAAGAACCTTTTTTCACAGAAGGTTAATCAAATTTAATGTTTAGAAAAAATTCTTTTATTACCCAAACCTCCACCAAAAATCCCAATCATATAAATATATAAATAAATACCCGGGACCCGCTCATGATGTACGTTGTCCTTGCCAAACAAATACAAAAACCTGCAAAATAAGACAAAACAAAACACAAAACAAAAACAAAGAAAAACATCTAATCCTAGAACTCTACAAACTCTACAACATGGAAGCATCCAAGTGTGCCTATGCATCAATCACTCTAGCATCGGGTGGCTTCTCCTTGCAATACGAACCACCCCAGAAATCATACACCTTCAACACCTCTTCCTTTCTCTCGGGTTCTTTCCTATTCCTATACCTACCCGGTAAATTCATCCACCAATTAACCACACTCACAGTCTCTCTCTCCTTCCCTTTTCTTCTCCTACTCTTAATCTCCTTAGGGATTAATTTCTCCAACTCATGATCCAGATGATCATCTATAGCCTGTAACTCATCTAACAAATCTCCTCTCATCCTAGGCTTAATCCCAAACTCAACCTGCTCTTCCCCCACACTTATGCTCAACTTACCCTCACCCATGTCTACCACAGCTCTAGAAGTAGCCAAGAAAGGACGACCTAAAATCAAAGGCACAACATCATCCTCAGGCATATCTAATACTACGAAATCCACAGGAAACACGAACTTATCCACCTTAACTAAAAGATTCTCAATAATACCACGAGGGAATTTGGTGGACTTGTCCGCCAGCTGGATGTACATGCGGGTGGGCTTAAGTTCTCCTAGGTCTAGTTGCTTAAAAATGGAGTATGGCATTAAATTAACACTAGCACCTAGGTCAGCAAGAGCATTCTTAATGGACAGGTCACCTATGGAACATGGAATGATAAAACTACCAGGATCATCCATCTTAACTGGCAGCTTATTCTGCAAGACTGCAGAACACTCCTCACTCAAAGTAACCTGTGAAAGTTCCTCAAGCTTTTTCTTATTAGCCATTATGTTCTTGAGGAACTTAACATATTTAGGCATGCTCTGGAGGACTTCTATGAAGGGTAGGTTCACCTTAAGTTGCTTAATAAGTTCAATAAACTTATCATATTGGTGATCTATCTTATTCTGCAACAACCTACCTGGATAAGGAGCAGTGGGCTTATACACTCTAGTGGGCTCTACCTGCCTCTCACTCTCTCTATCCACAACTACTCTCTCAGAAGGACCATCACTGCTAGACATAGGACTGGATGTAGCTACTCTAGAAGGTGTCCTAGCAGGTGTCTCTAACTCTATCTCCTCATCTACCGATTCCTCCTCATCCTCAACCGGTATCTCTACTCTCTCAGTCGCACCCCTACCACTACGAGTGCTCACAGCCATCGCTGTACCCTTAGGGTTCTCCTCAGTGTTACTAGGGAAAGTACCTGGTGACCTAACAGAGAGTTTCTGTGAAATATCTCCTACTTTTCTCTCTAGGTCTAACAAAGTATTATGCTGGTTCCTAAGCATTAGGTCATGCTCCTCAAGTTTCTGAGTGGTTTGCTGGTCTTTTGCAACCAGCTGAGTGAGCAGCTGACTCTGACCAGCTATCATATCCTCTATCCTCTTCAAACTAGACCCTGAGCTATCACCCATGTCTCCTCTATCAGACCTCCACCCAGAATTAGATTGGTTCCTCCACCCCGAGTTATAATTATTACCATTTCCCCGGTTAGAACTACCCAAATAATCTACATGCTCACGGTTTCCTACTGGGCAGTCTATGGTGTCGTGTCCACCCCTACAAATCTCACACTTGCGTGCATTCATCTTAAGCTCTTTAACCTCTCTCGCTAAAGCCTCTATAGCAGCAGCCATACTAGTCTCAGGAGTGACCTGATGAACACCTCTAGTAGTGGAGGAGGTAGTCCTAGTAACTGGGATGGAATCCCCATGAGCTGGGGTCTGCTGTTCAGCTAGAGCAAAAGTCTCAAACATGTCCTTACACTCATCGGGGTCTTTTTTATCCATAATGTGTCCCCCAGCAGCAGTGTTAAACATCTGCCGCGTAGCATAAGTAAGGCCATTGTAGAATTTCTCTACAAGGGCCCAATCAGAAAGTCCATGCTGGGGACACTTGTTCAACAGAGTGTTGAACCTCTCCCAGGCCAAGTGGTATGGCTCGTCTGGATCCATTCGAAACGAGTGGATCTGATCCCTAATGCGAGCGGCCTTAGAAGGAGGATAATATTTTTTCAGAAACTTAGTCTTCAAGTCTTCCCAGGTAGTGATGGAATCCTGTGGAAGAGTATCCAACCAAGTGGCATCACGCCCAGACAGAGAAAATGGAAAAACTCTAAGATAAATCGTGTCTGGGGTGACACCTGTCAGACCAAAGGTGTCATAAATGCGCACAAAACGGGACAGATGGCCTGGAGCATCCTCATCATCCAGGCCATTGAACTGGGCGGTATGGGCGATGGTGTTGATGACGTGTGAGGGGATCTGCCAAGTGTGGTTATTGGGCATGGCAGTCCGAGTAATGGGAGTTCTCACTCCCGTGGCTCCCTCACAGGCCATCTGGTGGACAGTACGTCTAGGTGGTGGTGCTTGGGCGTCGCCCATGATAGTAGCAGGAAGAGAAAAACGTACCTTTTTGGCTCGGTTGATAGCACGACGAAGTTCCCTCCGAATGTCAGCAATGTCTCGCTCGGGTTTCGGTATGATCGGTTCAGATGGTCCCTGCGAACGAGTACGTGGCATAAAACTGCAGGACAGATAAAAAAAAACGCGTAAAGAAAAACAAAAATAAATGAAATATAAACAACAAATAATAAAAATAAAATAAAAAACGCAAAAAGAAAATAAAAACCTAAGACTCTCTAGATACGCTAAAAAAACGAAAAGAGTCAAATAAGACCAATTAATCAGTGAAGTCCTAATCAACGCTAGTTTCGCAATCGCCAAGTGTCCCCGGCAACGGCGCCAAAAACTTAATGTGCTATGTATGGTCTAAAATATAATAAACTAACCTAGACACCTAGTAATATAAAACAGACTCAACTAAACTAGACCACACGACAGGCAAGTGTACCTATCAATGCAGTACAGACTAAGTAAGTCCGAGTATCGAACCCACAGGACACTAATAGAAAACAAAACTAGACTCGACTAAGACTTAAAATAAATAGTTTTAAATATGATTTTTGGGTTTTTAATAATTAATTAAAATAAAATAAAATAAAGATAAATAGACAGTGAAGATAATTGAGGAAAATATCAGGATAGGAAGGCAACTACCAAGGTCAAGAATCCTACATGTAACTCACAACTCTCGGTAATGGAAAACTGAATGGCTACCAGATTCTAAAGATAACTTAAGAAACTCTAAGACGTATTAGATCTCCTCCCGGTCTCACCAACACACCCCAAAGAATCCTAAAGAATAAAATACTGGTTATCTAGCTCGGATCACCTCCCGGTCTCACCTTACTAAGAATGTAAAGGTACTCTAATGACTCGATCACCTCCCGGTCTCTCTAATCACAATACACCCGAAGATGTAAAGGAGTAATTTAATTGGGTTAACTATGAACATCCAAACATGAAAGACATTCACTAAGACGTTTATGGAACTCTCAAAAATAATAAATTAGACTTAAGTACGCACACACATCATAATAAACACCAACTAAATCGTTACCAAAACATTAACCATTCAATAATATCCATAAACCGAAAGTTATAAAATTAACATGCAGTCATCATACAACCTAGGTAGTGGTTCAAGATTTAGCTACACATAGTAATGGAAAACGATATAAACGTAGGTTCAAAATCGCATAAAGTCATGCTAACAATATTCATAGACACAAAGTAAATAAATATAAAAACTAAGACTTTTAGTGACCGAACCCGAGCCTTCAATCTTGAACCCGAGCCTTCCTGGCCTTCACTTCCCCTCTATTCTGATCTAGAGGTGCTGCTGTGGACCTCTTCCTTGTGCGGCGCTGATCAATGTCCTTCGAATATAATGATCCTCTCCAATTAAATTGCCGCTGTTCGTTGTCTTCCACGAAAATAATCCCTAATAATGTTTTTTTCTTTCGTGGATCTCATCTCCACTTGGGCCACGAGCCCAGGTTTACCATATTTTATTATTATTATTATTATTATTATTATTATTATTATTATTATTATTATTATTATTATTATTATAATAGATAGTATTATATTCCGTGCCCTAGACTCGGGTGTTCTTGACTTGATCAAAGTTCCTCGTTTAGGCTCCAACGTCCATGACCACCTTCTCTCAAGTGTTCGTGTCAAGATTAAAATTCTTTCGTTTTAAACTCATTTTTCACGAACACCTATAAAATATTTAAAATAATAAATAAATAATAAAAACGACTCAAAACAAATAAAAACTTGACCAAATAATATACAAAATACATAGGAAAAGAGATGTGTTTTGCAACACATCAGCAGCAGCCATCAAAGCACAGTTACACTGGCAGTCACAATCATCACTACCCCAGGGGTCTGAGAGATTCACAACCTCCACTTCAGATTCTTCAGCTGAAACAAACTCACCAACAACACTATCAGTCACATTTTCAGACATAGATACCACCTCCTCAGAATCAGTCTCTTCAACAATTGTTTCTAGTGCCATAAAACAAAAATCCTTTTCAGAATTGGCAACTAGAGCAATGTTGTCATCTGGTATCTCATCTGGTAGACTGCTCCAATCAACAAAGCCCTGAGTAAAGAAACTCTGTTGACTTGGTTGACTGGTTTCTGCAGGAGCAGAGGGTGGAGTAACAGTCATTGGCACAGGTGCCTGAGCAACAGGTGTTTGGACATAGTGATACTGAGGAACAGTGGTTTGGACATAATGCACATGAACAGTGGTTTGGGTCTGTGCAAAGTGAGCAATGTTTTGCACATTAGGTACATTAGGGATGGTTTGATAAGTGTTGGTCTGTGGTCTTTGGTTTGGATAGGTGATCATAGGAACTCCATTTTGACTCCTACATTCCCTAGCAAAATGACCCATTCTGTGACACTTGTAACACTTTATCTTTGATTTATCCAACCCAACCTTTGACCCACCATGTAAACCTGGAAACCTTCTGCCAGTTTTCTTATAAAAGTTATTGGTTCTAATACTGAGCAGGGCAACCTGGTGTAAGATGTCCATTTCTTCTAGGTCCAAAGGGTCAATATATTGCAAGTCATTGTACACAAAAGATGAATTATCAGAAGCCTGGATATCACCACTGGCTGTGAAAGCACAGTTGTTTGGTGATGAGTAAGAATCATTATTGAAACCAGTTGTTATGTCAATGTAATGATCATAACTCTGATCCTTACTACTTCCAGAACCATCATCCTGACCCAACAGTGCAGTATTACCAAATACATAGTCATCTGACACTTTGCCAGAGTCCTGGAGCTTCTTTTTCTGGTTAAGCTCCCTTTCATAAGTCAGGAGCTTACCATGAAGCTGGGTCAGGGTTAGGTCTTTGAATCCGATAGAGTTTCTCATAACTATGGGTATAGTGTCCCATTTGTCCTGAAGTGATCTAAGAAACCTATGATTCAGTGTTGAATTAGGAAAAGTTAGACCAACCAGTTTGAGTTCACTAATTAGACAGTTAAACCTTTCAAACTGCTGTGTTAATGACTCCCCTTTTATGTGACTAAACGTTTCATATTGTTGGTTAAGTATTTCACGGTTGTTTTCAATCACATCATCAGTTCCCCCGAATTGCTCTTTGAGAGCATCCCACAGTTCTTTAGCACTATTGCAGTGCAAGAGACCGGCATAGATATCATTCGGCAGTGCCATGGCTACTATGCTGAAAGCCTTGGCATCTAGCTCGATTTTTTGAAAATCTTGCTCTGAGTAGTTCTCAACACTCTTTGGTACTTGGATCTTTGGATCCTCGGCACTCGGTACCATTGGAACATGTGGTCCAAATACTACCGATTTCCAGCACCCTGTGTTCTGTTGTGCTAACACATGAGCCACCCGACGCTGCCAGATGTTGTATTCTGACCTGACAAGCATCGGAGGCTTGTTGTGTGTTCCAGTGTTGTGTGGATCTTGATTGAGTGAAGTCATTCTCTTGGTTTTTCAAAAACAAAGTCTGTTTATCAACTGTTGAATCGAAAATAAACTATTACTCTGTTTTAACCCGACAAACAAACGATATCAATGATTATGAGCTGATATGTGTATTAAACTGATTGATTAGATCAGATTTAAATGACCAAGCTCTGATACCAATTGTTAGGATCTGAGTATTGGTTTGTTTTGATTAAGTATGAGATATGAATGAAGTATAAATGGAAAGTGCAGCGGAATAATAATAAATCAAAACATAGAGTATAATTGTTTTAATCGAATGCTTTCATTAAATGGAAAGATTACAATTGTACAATTAACTCCCCCTCAGCCTGATCACTCAGAGAATGTTTGTCTAAAAGAGAATGACGAGTGATGAATAGAACAGTACAAGTACTGTTCTATTTATAGACAAGTACAAACCTCTGATGATCAGTTGCTGACGTGACCTAGAAAGCGACCCCTAACTGACTAACAAACTATAACAACTGTTAAGCTATTAACTACTGTTACATTGAAACAACTGATAAATAAAACTCTGTTAGTCTAAACTCTGATGTCTTCTTATCATCTGTTGAACCAAAGTGCTGTTGGTTCAACAGACCTTTGCTCTTCAGATCTTTGATCAGCAGTTGTTCTTCATCAGACTTTATCCATCAGACTTTATCCATCAGACTTTGTCAGCAGCAGTTGTCTTCTAACAGTTGTTAAGCAGCAGCAGTTTAGGAATCAACAGATCTTTGGAGGAAGCTTTATTGTAACAACTGTTCTTTATTCTTGATCAAACACTTAGTATATTTTGGCTTTCAATCATCTGTTCTTCTCCAGATCAGCAGACCCAACAATAACAACAAAAGTCTACAAATCGAAGTGGTTCGGAGGGACTAGAAAGATACAACCATAATGAATGATCAACACAAGAACATGGCTGCTCATAGACAAACCTTCCACATCCTAGTGCTATGTATCTAGTATGATCCTCACGACCCTCGATGTTTTATTGCATATACTACTCTACGATCCCATGCTTGGCCAAGATGATCAAGGTAGGACGAGGCCTAACCTTGGTGGGTTGTTAGCATGGCCCTAAGGCCTCCCACAGGACCCCAAGATCTCTGGATGACTCTTGTAAGTCGACCCAAGAGGGCACAAGACTAAGTGAAATGAGATGGAATGGGATGAATAATGATTAAGTTGAGCTTTCTATTTATAGGCAAATAGGCAAACATGTCCCTTTCAAGATCTTACATATGGGAGATAAGGTTGTGGTTGTTGCTTGTACTCTTTGTCTCTTATCCACATTTTTATCCATAAGAAGCCTTTTCTTGTCCTCCAAGTTTGCTGCTTTGTCTTTTAGTGTGCGGGGCCCTTGTATCAGTAAGCATGGACGTGCTTAGTCAACCTCGGGTCAATTTTATCATTGTTTAAGTCCCGAAAACGTCTTTACACATACGGGAAACATGCTGCAAGTCTCGTATCCTCAGGAATCTCCGGTTTTTATCTGTTTTTACCCAAAAATCATTTGTTTTCGATTTGGAGCTCCAATTTACTAAGAAATACAAATAGGAACGATTTAGTGGCTAAAATTAGTAATTTAAACTCAATTCTGCCCTATTATGAGATTAATTATGCATGTTTTATATGTTAATTTTGTGACACATCATCTAGAAAAACAGAAAAACCGGAGTAACTACCGTCCTGAAAAAAAGTGCCCTATGATATCAAGGACATAGTAAGTTGCGCGTTCTTGTTGTTTACTATATAAGTTGTTCACCCGACTTGTGGACCCTTGTACCATGTATGTGTGGGGCCATTGTTTGTGCACGTGACAATTACTACGTATCTTGTATGTACTTGTGTAAAGTGTATGCTTTCATGAAAAGATATGTATTGTTAACAAAACGGGCCCCACATGTCATCATGGGTTATAGAATATTCCCCATTCTAACATGTGTGGTGGATTCATGGGAATATAAGTGTTTTAACATGTGTTATAATATTATTATGTCAAGGTTGTGATTAACAAATGTTATGGCCATTGTAACATATGTTGTTATAATGTCCAAAACTTTGATATGATACATAGATCCAAATCCGATTCATATAGAGCAAAATCAACTTCTAGAAACTTGTTTATGATGGTAAAAGTTGATCTCAAATATGTAAATGTATAACATTACACATAACCATATACCTTTATGTATAAAAAGGGGTTATCTTCATGTATGTATAAACATTATGTTTTTGAGTTTAAAAGTCGGATTTCTTTGATAATACTCAAGATTCACATACACATTCATGGGTCGGTCTTATGTATTAACATGTATGTTGGTCGATGGTTTCATATGTGCGTCATGTATATGTGTGTGTGTACATCTATATTTGAAACAAAAACTAACACATTGTATCTTTTTAACTTCCATATTGTCGTTTTAAATGTGTTAGGTCCGATTATACATGAACAAGAACCATGGGTTGGGTGCACTTCATATAGGCTGATTCTTTTAGGAATTTTAAGTGTTAAGAAGAGTTATTTAACATACCAAAGAAATGAGAGTGTGGTGAATGAACTCGATGATCTAGAGCCTTCCTCGAACTATGTTTCTCCAATGTGGCTCCCTAGTTCTCTTGTGATCTTTGTGTATGGAAACGAAAGCAACTCGTGGGAGCCTTGTATGGACTCGGCCGAAGGTGCAAGAAAGGAAAGAGAGTTGTGAGAAGTTTGTGGTGAGTTTGTATGTGTTGGTGAAGGGATCAAGTGGCCATTCGGCCATTTATATAGGCCGAGAGATGGGGTAGGGTGGTGGTTGTTATGGCAAGTCAATGATGGTGGGAGGTGGTGAGTAAAAGTGACTTTCTATTATCATATAACTAGTTGACAATATGGGTGCATGCATGGCATGGTTAGGGCGATTACTAGGGTGTTGAATAGATAGTTTTGGCAAGTCAACTCATATAGGAAGTGAGGTAAAATGGTGTAGGTACTACATTTTTGTAATCCTTGGTGTGTTTGGTTGTTTGTGGGTGATAATAACTTGACAATGGACAAAGATTTGTTTCTTTCATCTCCATGTGATCGCGCATGTGTGTGTGATGTTGATAGATGATGATTTGTGATCTTTGTTCCATCATGTGGCCGATTAGGGGAAGAAGACCAAGAGTAAAAGTGTTGTCATGTGTTGGAGGTTGTTTATAAGAGATGGAAGCTTCCTTTTTGGTATAAATTAGATTAGGTTCATTCTTGTCCTTAGTTGCATGCATGTTCCTCTGTCATTCCTTGTCTTTTCTTCCTTCCAATCGAAATGGTGCATATGTGTGGGTTGTTTGTTTGTTTCCGGCCGAAGAGGAGGGGAAAAGGGAGAGGAGTTAGTTGCCTTGAATATCAACATGTTTAGTGTACATTTCCATTTTAGTGTAAGTGGTGAAAGTGACATGTGTATGAGAGGTTTAGTTTGTTGTTTCTTGGAGTATGTAGTCGTATGTATGTATGGATATATGTATATAGAGTTTTGTCTTGTTATCCATATATACGAATACATATATTATATATGTGTATAGTCATGTGTTTAATGGATGCATATGGATCATGTGTATAGGTATAGGTGTGTAAGATGGTTCCCACTAATCACACATTCATATACATGATGTCGTATACATACATACATACATATGTAGATTAGGTATCTTGGTTTTGTGTTAGGTTATGTTATGTTATGTTGATGTATATATCCATGGCCGTGTATGTATATATACATACACATGTGTGGGATATGTTAGTGCAGTCTCTATTATCAAATGTACAGGAAAGATTTCCGGTGGATAACATATAATAACACATGTCGTTTCAATAATAATATTAATCATGTTATCAATACGTGTGTTAATTGTTGATAAACATGTATTGTTGGATATAATCAATTCATGTTTACATGTGTTTGTACCTTGGGTAATGTTTCATGATTTTGTGTGCTATTTTCATAAAACATATTGGGAGTTGTTCGGATTTGAGTGGAATTGTGTAATTTCCCACTGCGGTATTGTCACGTGTATTGTTGTTTTGTCCGTATTTAGTAATTGGATGCCCGGTTGCTCTCTGTTGAGTGTGTGATTGGCTTGATTGTTCAACGCCAATTGTCTCGAATAGTTCGGGTGTTGTATGCGTAAACGGATAATGTATTGAATTTTTGCAATAGTTTGGAATTTACTAGACTCGGGATGATATAGTAAGTGCTAAAAATGTCTAATGTGCACATGAAATGACATAGTTAATTGAGATGTGTACGGATCTTGACCTGGTTTGCTGATGGGTGTCACAAAAACAACCATCATCAACAACAGACCAAAAGACAAAACCAAACATCATCAACAATAGACCAAAACCAGACCAAAACATCCAAAAACCCACATCATAAACGACAGACGTAAACATGCATAAACAACAATCATCGAAAAACAACCAAAACACAAAGCATATAAAAACCCTGACCGACCGCCATAGATGCCAAGAAGAAAAATGAAAACAAACATCATCGACAAGAAACTAAACATCCGGCAAACAAACACCATCCACAACAGACGAAAATATCCCAAACCAACCACCATCAACAACAAACCAAAATACAAAAAAAAAATCATCAACAACAAACCCAAACATCAGAAAAATAACATAAAAAACAACAGATGCTAACATGCAAAAACAACAGCCATTTGAAAATACTGAAAACAAAAAATACCAAATAACCGTGACCAAACGCCGTAGATGACCGGAAGAAAACCGATAAAACTACAGAGCTCAAAGAACAGTAAAAAGTTCAACGCAAGTGGTACAACCACGTTAAGGCCAAGAAAGGGTCTTATTTACCGAACCAACACACTTGCATCGGTGGCCGAGCCCAAAAACCAAACCAACACAAAACAACCGAACAAAACCCTAAAAATCCCTTACACCGGCCGCCATAGACGACAACCACCACACAAAGACAACGACCGGTGAAGACGGTCATAGACAATCGGGAAAAATTTGTAACTCAACGGGGTTAAGGCGGTGCATTTGTAAAGAGAGAAGCAAAAGAGAAGGTAGAGAGGAGGCGATAGAGAGAGAGAGAGACGAAAAGGAAAGCTAGGTATAAAAATCCACCAGGCATACAACCCACAGAGCACAAGTTACAACCCACCAATGCACACAACCAAGCAGTACGTACAAGCGAGCGATGCACAAACGCCTTGCTAATAAGTATAGTTTAAATAACTACTTCGAGGTAAGTTAATGTAGAAAGTCCAATTAATGTGCGAAGTGTAAAAAGGGTAATTACAAGTAAATTACACATAAAAAATACGCATGAAGATCAAAATTATGCATGAAGAAAAATCATTTTTACGTTAAGAGTCCTTTGATTCAAAGAGAAAAGTTATGATATTTTCGTATCAACACCAATATAAACAAAGAATATCGATACAAGTAAACTACACTTTCAACTAGTTTTTATATAACATATCGGAAAATGGGTCAAAAAGATTATACGCGAGATCGTCATGACTACTTGTTGGGCTCTATGGAGATGTCGGAATGATAAAGTTTCCAAAGGAGCAAGTCCTAAGGTTGTTGACATTATTGCTATTGTAAAATCTTGGACGTTTTGGTGGTTGAAGAATCGGTCTAGATTTTCTTCCATTCAATGAAAGGATCGGGTGGTTTATCCTTTGTATATGGTGTAATTGGTTGTTTGGCCGGTCCTCGCTTTGAGGACTGGTTCTGTTTTTAATGAAGTTCACTATTCAAAAAAAATAGTTTTATATAACATATAAACAAAGAATATCAATACAAAGAGAACAGTTATTACAAAATTAAATAGTCTCGAACAGTTATTACATTATAAGAACTTTTGAATAGCGTGTATTTTCCACCATCAACTATATTCACATGACAAAATGTTTAATCTAGGGTATATGTATATTAAACTGCCAGCACTTCTTTTATATTGTAAACGTAACATGTTCCTTGAGTATCTACATCTTTTTTTTATATGATATAATATGTATTATTCACTGAGTATCTGGATCCTTTTTTTAATCTTAATTAATAATGGTATACCATGTTGTGTATATGTGTTTGGATTAATCAAATCCATGGAAATGGTCAACTACTGTTTTGGGTTCACTAGAAACCATGATTTGAGAGTACGACCATAACCGAGCAGCTTCATCCGGATTGCAACCTAGTTTCGATGGTGTAGCTTCGTTGCAATCAACGAAGTATTTTCCGTTCACATTTGTCACACTTGGATGAGTTGCAACATAACATGTTGTCGCAGCCGCCTATTTTTAGAAACAAGGAAAAATATAGTCATTATAATGGGGAAGGAGCAATACCGTATTGTACTCTAACACCTACTAAACTTGCACTAACGCAGTGTCACCTTATTTCTATCCTCAAACCACAAAATCACTGGCAGTACCTACCCTGAATCCCCTCATGTACCTTAGAGCTTTGCCTTTCTTTTTAATTTAAAATATTTTTTGTAACGGTCATTGGTCCCCAACCAACCTGTGGTGATCTTCTGCGGGTTCGAATCCGGGTCGTGCAAGCCCCAACCTCCCCTAAACAACTTTTGCAAACATAATAATTTGACCTTATTGGGTGGATGGTTAAATGGTCACATCCGTAACAAATCAAAACAGTACGTAGGGTCAAATCCCATTTATTAAACAAGATGACATGCCATTTCCTGTTTAAGGTTGACGTGCCATTGTCATCTTCCTTGACCATAACATTTTCAATTTTCAAGGTCATAAAATCATCATTATATAAACACATCATATTTTATATAATCATTTGTAACGGTAGTAGTATGTTTTAAAAAGTTGATCACAAATTACTATTTAACTATTTAAGTAAAAACTTTAAAATGACCATTTAAACAGTTTCATAGTTTTACCTAGAAGAATACACTGGGAATGTGTTAGAGAAAGAAATACAAAACTACATTACCTGAGGAATTGTTTTTAACAGCTTTGAAGCAAGGAAAAATATGAGATCTGCATGTAGACATTACACCAAATAGTCAATTTTAAACATTTTAATAGTCATTTTCACAATAATATTTTTTGAATATTTTATCTTTCGACCGTAAAGAAATAAGTTTATGTTAGCTCGAAATTACTTGTCAAGAAGCCTTCATGATCCCTTGTTAATCGCGTTCTCACGATCCCAGGGTGCACACAGTTTACGATCACATTCGCATCCATTTGCTACATCAATAATACTTGGTTATGTTTATCAATATCAACGTAAACTTTTAACAAATTAACATTAATATCATTATTGACATGGCATGCATCAAATCAGAGGATTCAATCTTATTGGTCCTACGTTACGTCATTTTTTCTCTTTGCTTTTGCTGACTACACTCGGATAGCGAGCAGGCCTGGGCCGGCCCGGAAGGTTATGTTTCAGGAAGGGGTCAAGGTAAGCCAGTGAGACGATGGGGATAAGCATAAGCTTTCACTAATACTTATAGCATCCACAATAGTCACTTTATAGCTAGGAGAGGGGATAATATGGACAAAAGAGAGCATGGTAGACGTTCTTGTGCAAAAATGTACAATTACTAATTTTGGAGAGGGCAAAATCCGGGCAGGATGGGCGGATGCTTATATATATGTATAGTCGGTTTTAGAGCTTCTACTCTTAGAACACCCGTAGTCGGGCGTCTTTTGCAGCGCTATTTCAAAGATGGCGCCCCCAACACCATTACACGGGGGCGCTATCTTTCCAAAACCAACCAAGGCGCGACAAACATAACGCTGTGCAACAAATCCCACAACCAATTAATGCTTGCCACCTAAGATCAGCTCTCCTTTTCACATTATTTTATTATTTTTTTTATTTAAAAAATAAAATAAAATTTTATTAGGGAAGTTAATTTTTTCCCCCTCCCACTACACCCCATTTTGAATTAAAGGCCCATGCTGACTCAGCTGCCACGTGGACCATCACAGAGAGTGGCCTTAAATTTTTTCCCCCTCCACTACGCATGGTCTTGTAACATTTTCTTTTAAACGACCAACAAAACCTTTGTTAATAAAATGACTAACAACGTGTTATGCCATGATAAGTACAAAACTACGCCACATCCACTCTTATAATTAATAAAAATAGGCTGCTGCATCATAAAACTTTATAAAAAAAAAAACTAAAAATCGGGTGATATTCTAAGACTATCTTAAAAATTTATTATAATAATGTTTAGGTACTGACTTTATATGAACAAAATGAAGTTAGAAACTGAAACATGGGAACAGTGAGATTTAATCTTGTCAGTGTGTATATCCAGAGAAGAGGAAACAAGTTTTGTCATTTAATTAATAAAATATATTATTATTCATCAACTAGAAATATATAAAATTATGATCACCATATATCTAATAATACCTCGAGTCTCCGAGCAAGTTCCTTGGTATGCAAAACGTTAGCTACCTTCGAGATTGCATATGCACGTGTTGCATCGTACTGACTGCATACAAACACAACACAAATAAGTATCAAAACCATTTTTAATTATTTAATCATATTAGGTAATTAATCTTAGTTTTTTTTTATTTTTTTGATTCAGAAAAGATGCTATTAATGGTTTCAACAAATTCGAGGATTATCTGCAATTAGAGCGCAGAATTAGCCAAGAATATTCGAGAAATTTTGATATTTGAAAGCAATTAAAAATAGACAAAATCATGGCTTTTATTAGATATGTTCTTGATCTCGATTTTTGCATAAATCGACTTTTTTTTTTTTTATGAAATTTACCATAATAGTCAAATTAACTAAAAATTTTAAAATTAGTTTTTCACTAATGCAGTCTGGCCTTGGTGGCCCAATGGTAGAAGCAATGCTTCTAGGAACACCTAAGGGACAGGTCATGGGTTCAAGTCTCACAAAGAGTAGAAATTTGCCGTTCAATTTTTTTTTTTTCTATTCCGTCAATTGACACGACGGCCTGCTTTTGGCTTTAGACTGCTAGGAAAGCGCCCTCTAAGCCTAAATTTTGGTGAAAACTGCCGCTTGCGTTTTTTCAATTTCAATTTATATTTTTGAAAACTTCTAGTACATTTTGACTCTTTGGTAATTTTCGGTTACTTTAACCTACCTCTTATCTCGAGTAATTTCCCTTATAGAACGAATCAAGTCACCGGAAAACCATGTATGGATACCGGACGACACGTTTACTATACGACCTTGTACGCCACTTATTTTCGCCGTCTCTATCATATTCTCCATCAACAATTCCGTCAACAAAAAATGACCTATAAATTAATCAAACACACATCATATATATATCAACTCATCACACTTTTGCCTTTCATAATTTATCAAACAAAACTAACCTAAATAATTAGTCACAAACGTCGTCTCTATTCCATCTTCCGATATACAGTGACAGTGAGAATATTTTCCAGCGTTGTTTCTGCAATAACAAAATATAGAATTAGGTTACAGTCTTGTGTATTACACAGGTTGATAAATGATAAATAACGATAATAAGGTTACATACATTAGAATATTAAGTGGTAAATTAAGAGACTGAAATTCTGATACAAAACTCCTGATGGAACGAAGTGAGCTAAGATCAAGCATTAGAATAATAATATCCGAATCAGGAACCTCTGACTGGATACTAGCCTTGACCTCCTCGGCTGCTTTTAGGGTCCTAGCAGGCATGATGATACGAACGCCTCGCTTTGCAAGGACTCGAGCCGTCTCAGCACCAATCCCAGACGTTGCACCTGATGATAATAATAATTGGATAATGATGTGTGTGCATGTGCGTGAATAATAATAATGATATCACATAATAATAATAATAATAATAATAATAATAATAATAATAATAATAATAATAATAATAATAATAATAATAATAATAATAATAATAATAATGATAATGAGTGTTATTAATATTATTATTATTATTACCGGTGATGATGGCGGTTAAGGAGAGTTTGGTATGGAAGTTATTTGTGACTTGTTCGGCTGTGGATTTGGAACCGAAACCGCTCAGTCCGGCCAAACCGAAGAGGTAGTTGATTGTTTCTTTCATAATATGTGTGGAGAGAGAGGAAATGATATTGAATTTGTGTTGGTTGGTGAAGATTAAGGGATGATGATGATGATAGGGATAGTGGGGGCTGGTTGATATGGAAGGTAACGGAATTGGAGAAGATGGTTGAATTTGTGATATTATTTGTATTTAAAAAGAGAAAAAAAGGTTAAGAAAATATAAGAACCGTTTTTTTTTTTTTAAATAGGGAAGTCAAAGAAAAATTGTAATTTTATAAGTCTTTTAATGGAAGTGAGTGGAATGGAAATAAATGAAAATATTGAAATGGAAATAAATGAAGATTTTTAGTAATCTTTCTTTTAAAATGGACGGATTTGATGGGAAGTTTAGTTTTACATGTAACGAGTTGACGTTGTCCCGTGCGTTGCGGCGGGATGTTGATTATGAAAGTTATTAGTATCACTATATAAGAAGCAAAAATTCTTTAATTTTGGAGTAAGTTATTATAACATGTATTATTTCGCTATAAAAACTGTTATCTTATAGAAACTTTTAAAATTGGTCGAATAAAAAGCTATTACCTGAAGTATCGTTTCATTATTTTTGGCCAAATAATCAAATAATATTTTCCTCCGAAGTTATTCCCTCCAAACCAAATCAAAATAATCGTGTCCTCTTTATAGCAATGACAAAAATCATATGCACAACATTGTGTTAAACATATACACTAAGTTATGTTTGGTGTGTCTTTGTAGATTAAGTTTTAGTCTTTTTTATTGTGTGACTATATTGACTTAAAACATGTGGAACTTGTTCAAGTCAAGTCAAACACCTATATTCAATATATGTCATAACATTTTGTAATTGGTTTTAAGAAACACATATAAGAGATGTAAGTTTTTATATTTATAAGACTTTGTTTGAAGGATCTATAGATTTAAAACTACCAGTACGTATCGATGTTTATCTTTGTTCGTCATACTTGCGACACTCGTTGTAGATCATATTACCAAAAAAAATATTTTGTTTTGAATACAACTTCGTTTTTGCGAAATTTATATGAAAACGTAGTTAAAAATAAACATACTTCTGTATTTAGGCTTTTGTGAAGTTAATAACCGTAATCTACTACAGAAAATAGAGAAAATAAAATTCCTATAGGTTAAAAATCATATATTAGTTAAAGTAAGAGTTAGATTTATACTCTTAAATCCAGAGAAGTCACAATTATATTGTATTAGTCTATTAGAGTAGATTATATCATTTACAATACTACACATAAACCATTACGTATATACTTTAATTAAAGTCTTGTTATAACTAATATATTAGTTACTAAAACTTATTCATTATCCCGTTATTTGATGGCAAAAGTTTTTTAATTGTATTTATTATATGATTCATTATTGATATTAACTTCTAGTTTCCCAGTGAGTATAATACATGCTTATAAAAAAAAGGTAACAGTTGATAAAAAGCATGTGGTTAAAAAATAGCAAATCATTTGTTTTTACCTATTTAATACCTACTTTTTAACATTAATTATTACTTTCAATATCATGAAGTCATCAAGAAAAAATATTCCCTTCCCCTTGCCTTCACGAGCTTTAAGAATCCGGTACCCACCGGAACCCTGATTGCGCCCCTCTTTCCTCATTATAATCCGAATTAACGCAGATCTCGTCGGCCGTAGGTTAACCCGGAACTCCAGAAACCGCGCGAAATGGCGGAACTCTCCCTCTCCATCTCACTCTTTCTTCGCCGGAGTTCTTCATTCTATCACAGTCTGGAGTTTTCGATGACCGGTTTTGCAAAGCACAACAGCCGCATAGGCATTGCCTTATGTCTATCTTGGTTAATTTGTGTCTGAAAATTCGCATGTGAGTTTATATATACATATGTTGGGGTACATGCCTGTTCGGAGAAGATACGGCGGTTGCATGAAGGTTGTTGTGGCAGTTGATAATTAAGTGCAGTTATCTGGTGATGTTTGAGTATATCGGTTATTGAATGAATCGTCGACTTCATGTTGATGAAGCGATGCGGTGGTTGCCGGAAATGCTAAAGTACTAAACGTCAAACTACAATTATAGACGAAGAGAAGAAGCCGTTTATTGCATACGGAAACCATGTTGTTAGCAGTTACGATAACGGTTACGGTTAACGTCTGTGAAACCACCGTTAAGTTGATATTTGTATTATTATATAATATCTTTTTTAAAGGTTTTTTTTAATGGAAAAGGAGACTTTGATTCCATCAACGAACTAGCAAGAAGCTAGAGGTACACCAAAAAATACGAAAAACATGAAAAATACATCACCAAAACCGAAACACCTAAAACTAACCGCAAGAGACCCCCAAAACTATGCTAACCTATCAAATTGTCGGGACCGGAAACATCACCTTGAACCTTGACACTTTAACACATTTTCTAACCCGACGGCTTCTCCCTTGGATCTTACCATTCTCTTTTTTTTAAAGGTTAATTTTCTTTTTTAATCTTGTGGTCACTGGGTCTCGAACCCAAGTTCTCTCACAACCTAAGTGTTTTAAAGGCTTTGCCTTCGCCAATGGACCACCACCTCATTAGTACATGTAATGTCTTCTATTTCTTTATTATTTACTTTAAAATATGGAACACAAATCTAATTTTCTTTCTCTTCTTTTCCTTGATCTAGGAAATTAATGGATGAGACTAAAACAAAGATGTAGATTGAAATTCAGGCATGAGAAAATTAAGGAATGCGTTGGGATGAGTAAAATAGGTATAACCTATAACTATTGATTTTTTTCAACTTCCACCCCTATTTTCTAAACATTCATAACTTTTTCATATGACATTATTGTTATTATTATTTTAAAAAAATACATCATAAAAAGAAGTGTTTGTCCTTATTAATTTGCATACCATATTGTTATACTTTAAAAAAATCGCTTGGTTTATAACATTCGTAAGTATCACGTATAACGTGCGTCATTACGTTTTTTAACATCAGTCATTACGTTTTTTAACATGAGTCATTATCTGGTTTTGTGATAAGGTGTGTAATTATGGTTGATTAACAAAAATACCATTTTGTCTATTGCCACGTGTCACACTAAGAGTCCTTCGTATCCTAAATTTGTATGTTAAGGATGCTTTTTATGTTAACCTTCCTCTTGTTTAGTAAATCAGGAACACATGTGATATGGGTTATGATTAAATAAAAAGTTGATTTTGCTTAGGTATGATGGAAAATCATATCTATCTTTTATTTTTTTAAATTAATTTCTAAGATGAAAGTGTATGAAAAAAGGGAATGAAGGTATTTTTGAATAGCCTATTTTGTTGACTTTCTCTTTCCACATGCAAGCCATATGCATATTCCCCCTATTTTTTAAATGGTTATAACTTTTTCACATGACTTATTTTTATAAAAAAATGCAACATAAAATCGAGCATCTTTTTCTCTGTCATTTGAGTACTATATTGTTATGTAAAAACATTAACTAAAAAACACAAAAAAATGGGTTGTATTTTTATGTTGTAAAACATTTTTTGTGTTGGATTTTTGTCCTAAAATTTTGGTGTAAAATTTTTTGTATTATTTTTTTTTGCTGAATTTTTTGTACTAACGTTTTTTATACTGCATTTTTTGTGCTAGATTTATTGTACTATGTTTTTTTATGCTGGAATTTTTTGTACTATATTTTTTTTCAGGGATTTTTTGTATAATTTTTTTTATTAGGTAAAGTGTTGAATTTTGAGAAAATAAAAGGATAGCAGTCTGTGTCGTTAAATCAAAATGCTCTTTAATCTGATTATAAGAAGTGTTACATGTACAACCGGCTAAAATTCTACAGCGTCAGGCTTGTACAGCCGGCCAAAAGCTTTAGATGATTCTGCAACGTCAGTGGTGCTCATTGGATTGATGTTACATCTACATGGAAATAACAAACCTGTCCTTGGGATTTTGAATTCATGAAAGGGATTGTGCTCTCTTCACTTCGTTTGTCCTTTAGATGATTCTACAACGTCAGTGGTGCTCATTGGATCGATGTTACATCTGCATGGAGATAACAAACTTTTCCTTCGGATTCTGAATCCATGGAAGGGAAAGTACTCTTTTCACTCCGTTTGTCCTTTGGATTCTGTATGAAGAAGCCCTTGACTGTATTTGATAGTGCTCTCGTACCAAACCGGTTAACGATGCCACGTCATCCCCGGTTGCAACCAAGTGATGTTTCTTCTGTGAAATCATCAACCTCACTAAGCAACTTCGAGCCAACGGTTAAAAACTTGGAATTGGTGTTCTCGGAAAAAGCACACTATTGTGCTCATTGGATCGATGTTACATCTGCTAGGAGATTTAATAATATTGGAGTTGTGGCGTGTCTTCCATGTCAATGTCATGGAGAGATAACAAACCTGTCCTTAGTATTCTGAAGCCATCGATAGGAATGGGGTCCGTTCACTTCGTTTTTCTTTTATTTTAAGTATTTCTGGTCTAGATTTTCGAGACCGGATTCCCCCATCACCATGTTTGTCTACTCCTACTTTGGATGAATGTTATATCTGCTACTTACTTTCACGTGTTATTTTTTATCTTCTATTTTCAACGGCGTTGTCAACGGCCTAGGGAAAACACTTAGGAATTTACACAGGCGGCAACGTCTTTTATCTTTGGAAAAAGCACATTGTTGTGCTCATTTGTTGTTCACTTTGATCTTTTGGATCGATATTACATCTGCTACTTAAACTCGCGTCGTCAGCGGCGTATGGAAGACACTTTAATGCAATCTTTGTATTTAATAAAAAAAATGTGAGTTTGATGTAATATTAATATTTGGATTTTATTTGAGTTGTATGTTGGGTCTGGTGACCTGAAGAAGAACAGATGAAGTGAAAAGCCAAAACATACTAAACATCTGATTACCAATAAAACAGTATTTTGCATACAAGATCCTCCCAAAGACTGTTGACACTAACTGTTGTTCCCAAACAACTACTGGACAAACCGCTTATTACAAAGTCTGATGAAAAAACCAATGTTTGTCAAAGTGCTGATGAAGATACAAGGTAAAGTGCTGATGAAGGCACAAGGTCTGTTGGAGCCAACAACACTTAGGCTCCAACAAATGATTCAAGCAAATAGAGTTTACCCTATCAGCTGTTAGGTCATCAGAGGTTTAGTCTTCAGAGTTTTCAATGTAACAGTAGTTATATAGATAAGATGTTTTATGTTGTTATTATAGTTAGCTGTCAATGTCTTAGGTGACGTCAGCCTTAAGTCATCAGAGCTTTCGTTTGTCTATAAATAGAACAGTGTCTGTACTGTTCTATTCATCACTTCAACATTCTCTTGCACAAACAAAGTCTGTGAGTGATCGGGCTGAGGGGGAGAATTGTATACTTGTACTGAGAATCTGTGATGACTAATGAAAAGTACTTGTTAAAAACAATTGTCCTATTTGTTATAATTTAGAGTTTATATTTCCGCTGCACTTTCCATTATTATTCATCATTCATTTACTGTTTCATTACTTAAACTTAATAACAAATCAAACTCAGATCCTAACAATTGGTATCAAAGTTTGGTCAATTAAAATTGATCTAATCAATCAATTTAATATAAATAGATCAGCTCAAATTTATTGATATCACTTTGTTTGTCGATTGAAAACAGAGTAAAAGTTTATTTGCGTACAAAGTTTTTTAAACACACTTTGTTTTACAAACAATCAGAGAATGGCTACAATCAATCACGATCCACACAACACTGGCACGAGCAACAAGCCACCGATGCTTGTCAGATCTGAATACAATATCTGGAAACGTCGAATGAGCCATGTTCTAGCTCAATAAAACACTGGGTGTTGGAAGTCGGTTATCATCGGACCACATGTTCCGATGATACCGAGTACCGATGATCCCAAGGTTCAAGAACCAAAAAGCATTGAAAACTACTCCGAGCAAGATTTTCAGAAAATTGAGTTATATGCCAAAGCCTTCAGTATTGTGGCCATGGCTCTACCAAATGATGTCTATGCTGGGCTGTTACACTGTAACAGTGTAAAGGAGTTGTGGGATGCTTTGAAAGAACAATTCGGTGGGACTGAAGAGGTTATTGAAAACAACCGTGAAATTCTAAATCAACAATATGAATCATTCAGTCATGTGAAGGGAAAGTCCTTAACTCAACAATTTGAGATGTTTAATTGCTTAATTAGTGAACTAAAACTGGTGGGTCTAACTTACCCAAAATCAACATTGAACCATAGGTTTTTAAGATCTCTACCAGATAAATGGGGCACTATTGCAATTGTTATGAGAAACTCAATTGGATTTAAGAACTTATCTCTGACCCAGCTTCATGGTAAGCTCTTGACTTATGAGAGAGAGCTTAACCAGAAAAAGAAGCTTCAGGATTCTGGAAAAGTGTCTGATGATTATGTGTTTGGGAATACAACACTTTTGGGTCAGGATGAGATGCCTGGTAGCAGTAAGGATCAGGGTTATGATCATTATATTGACATAACTACTGGTTTTAACTCTGATTCTTATTCAACCAACTATGCTTTTGCAGCAAGTGGTGATATCCAGGCATCTGACAACTTGTCTTTTGAGTATAATGACCTTCAATATATTGATCCCTTGGACTTAGAAGAAATGGACATTCTGCATCAACTGGCTCTGCTCAGTGTTAGAACTAAAAAGTTCTACAAGAAAACTGGCAGAAGATTTCCAGGTTTACATGGTGGGACAAAAGTGGGGTTGGATAAATCTAAAATTAAGTGTTATAAATGTCATAGAATGGGTCATTTTGCTTGGGAATGTAGGAGTCAACAAGGAACACCTATGATTACCTATCCAAATCAAAGACCTCAGACAAACACTTATCAGTTTTCCCAAAATACCCATGGACCAAATGTGCAAAACACTGCTCACTTTGCATAATCCTCATCCACTGTTCCTGTCCATTATGTCCAAACCACTGCTTCACAGATTCAATATGCTCAAACCACTGTTGCTAAGGCTCAAATGCCATTAGCTGCTACTCCACCCTCTGCTCCTGCAGAGACCAGTTAACAAAGTCAACAGAGCTTTTTCACACAAGGCTATGTTGATTGGAGAAGTTTACCAGATGAGCTAACAGATGAGAACTTTGCTCTAGTTGCCAAATCTGAAAATGAACAAGAAAACTTCTGTCTCATGGCACTAGAGACAATTGTTGAAGAAGTTGAATCTAAGGAAGTGATTTCTGAGTTTGAAAATATGACTGATGATGTTGTTGATCTAGTTGTTTTAGTTGAAAAGTCTGAAGTAAAGGTTGTGAATCTCTCAGATCCATGGGGTGAAAATGATTGTGAGTGCAAGTGTGATTGTGCATTGATGGCTGCTGCTAAGATATCTCCTCAAATCTTAAATGATTTATGTTCAGACAAATGTGTAATAGCTTTTGCTAACATTAAAGAGGTGAATGAAAACCTTAGAAAGAAAATTTTAGAGAATGAAATTCAGTTTGAAAAAGTCACAAAAGAGTTAAAATCAAAATTAACTGAAAAAGAATCTGAAATCAGCATTTTAAAACATGAAGCAAGCATAACCAAGGACCAGCTCCAAACTATGATAACAAAATATCAGAGTTGTAAACAGAAGCTTGAATCTACCCAAGTTGAGTGTGAAAAATGGGTGGAATCATCCAAAGGTTTTGAGGTGATCCTCAATCAATAGACTAAAAGTCATGTGAAATTTGGCTTTGGTTTCAATGAAACCACTGCTCAAATTTCTCAAAACACTGACAAAAAGGAACCACAGTTGGTTGAGGTCATTCCAACAAATTCAGAGGGTCAAGAACTAAAATCACTGAACCTAATGGTAAGAAAATTGTTCTTGAAAAAATTGAAGGTTCCTCATCATTTGCTGAAATTGAAAAATATCAGTTTAAACCAACTTGGTCAGATGAGTGTGATGTTCTTGAAAATTTTCAATCAATGAATTTTAAAACCCCTGCTGGTAAAAAGGCACCACAGGCTAAAATCATTCCCATAAAAGATCTTCCAACAGATGTTCAAACATCTGTTGAAAAGAAGAAGGAAAAAGGGAAGTTGAAAGAAAACTTGTTTTTGTGATTTTTGTGAAAAGAGGAACCATGTTACTAAAAACTGTTTTCTTCTAAAAGCATATGACATCAACAAAGGAACAAGTGTGTGTGATTCTAAACGAATCTGTTCAATATGTGGTAAAAAGAATCATAAAACCAAAGAGTGTCTTTATCTCAAAAATTTTGATGTCAAAATACAAGAATATAAAGTAAAAACTCAAATGAGTCGAGTGGTTAGTACTTCTAAAGGAAAGCCCAAACAGACCTTTACACTAGTCCAAACATCTGTTGTCAAAAATCTTAATGAAAACTCTGCTCCCAGAGATGTTCAAGTAACAGATGCTCCACCCTCAAACAAGTTTCCAAGAGGACATGGACAACCACCTTGTCATTGTCTGCCACCTGTTTATGAAGAGCCAGTTTATGAAGAGCCAAAAAGGCCTTCAAAACCAAAAGTGAACAGACATCCTCATGGTTACTATCATCTGACAAGAAATGGTCAAACATCTGTTGCACCCAGTGTTGACATACAAACACTCGCAAATGGTCAACAACAGTTGTTGAACTTGGTTCAAAAACTTGTTCAAACCACTGACCATTCTCCTAAACTTTAGCCTGTAAGGTCTGAGAACCCATCCAAAGCCAACTTGGCTTTGGACACTCACCAAAACTAATTCTTTACTGATATGCAGGGAGCTTTTGCTTGCTTAGATAGTTTATGGTATGTAGACAGTGGAGGCTCCAGGCACATGACAGGATGTAGAGCCTTACTTCTGGACTTTCTTGCTCATGGAGGGGGTGATATATCCTTTGGTAATGATTCTAAAGGTAAAGTGTTGGGTTCTGTGACTGTTTAGGCTGGGAGACTCAAGTTTGAAAATGTCAATCTTATTGATAATCTTAAATTTAATCTTCTTAGTGTTTCACAAATGAGTGACAAAGGTTATGGGTCATTCTTCACTAAGAAAACTTGTAAGATTATTGGGCCAGAAGTGGTTAAAAAGATTGAGACCATCATTGCTGAGAGCAAAGCAAAACTTGTTGCTCATAGAAGTGGCAATGTGTATGTGGTTGATATGTTGAAGGATAACCCTATGGAAAATGTCTGTCTATCTTCTGCTGCCTTAACTAAAGAGACAGAATTGTAGCATAGGAGATTGGGTCATACCAACCTTCAAACTATCAACTCACTCTCAAAACAAAGCCTTGTAAGAGGCCTTTCACCAAAAGAATTTAAATGTGATGAGCATTGTGTTTCCTGTTTAAAAGGTAAACAACATAAAAGCTCTTACAAATCCATTGATGAGTCCAAAACTAGTCAATGTCTTCAATTGTTGCACATGGACTTGTTTGGCCCAGTTAAAATCATGAGTCAAAGGAAAAAAAGATTTTGTCTTGTCATAGTTGATGATTTTCTAGGTTTACATTGACTTACTTTTTACACTCTAAGGATGAGACTGCAGGTATCTTGAAGGACTTTGTCACCAAAGTTGAAAAGCAACATGACTTGCCAGTAAAAGTCTTTAGAAGTGACAATGTAACATAGTTCAAAAATAAGGAGTTGGATGACTTCTGTGTGTCAAAAGGAATTGTGAGGCAATACAGCATTCCAAGAACACCAGAACAAAATGGGGTGGTTGAAAGGAAAAATAGAACCCTCATTGAGGCTGCAAGAACTATGCTAGCAGATTCTGATTTACCACTGTCCTTTTGGGCAAAAGCTGTAAACACTGCTTGTTATGTTCAAAACAGAGTTTTGATTAACCCCAGACATCAAAAGACTGCTTATGAAATCTTATTCAAAATCAAACCACTGCTCTCATTTTTCAAAATCTTTGGCTGCCTATGTTTCATTTTAAATCTCAAAGATTCCATTTCAAAATTTGCAGCCAAAGTAGATTGTGGATATTTTCTGGGATATTATTCTACTACCAAGGCCTACAAAGTGTTTAACACCTGGACTAGGACAATAGAAGAAACACTGAATGTAAAGTTCAATGAACTTTCATCCTTAAAAATCCCAGCAAATCCTGCTGAATTGTTTGATTTAGATAAATTCAAATTTGAAGATATCACTGCTAAAACTAACATTGCAGGTACACCACAGTGTCCACAACAAGACTACAGATTTGACATTGTGATTCCATAGTCTCACAGCAAAGTCTACTCTACATCAGGGGAAGCAAATGTTCAAAACATCTGTCAAAACTCTGCTACAGCTGAGTCAACCACTATTGACCAGTCTTTCCCTCAAACCACTGCCTCATCCACCTCAACCACTGTTCAATCATCTGTTGACAAGAGTCCACCTTCAGTTGACAAAAGTCAGTCCACTTTTACACCACTTGGACCTATTCCCCCACCTCCATTTCAAACATCTGTTGCCACTACAGAAGTGCAAACAAATGTTACAACAACAGATGCTTTAAACCTCTGTCCCTCATACCATTCAAAGGAGATATAATCTACCTTAGAGCTTATCCACCTGACCAAATTATTGGGAACATCAGTGAATGGGTGCTCACAAGAAGTCAATCCTCAAACATCTGTCTTTTTGCAGGCTTTCTATCCCTCACACAACCTGTCAAGTACCAAGAGGCACTGAAAGACAATAGTTAGGTAGAAGCTATGCAATAAGAGCTTCTTCAGTTTAAAAGACAACAAGTATGGGAACTTTTGCCACTGCCAAAGGATGTATGTCCAATTGGCACAAAGTGGGTCTTCAAGAACAAAACTGATGAAAGGGGTATTGTTGTCAAGAATAAAGCCAGGCTTGTGGTTCAAAGCTTCAAACAAGAAGAAAGAATTGATTATGATGAAACCTTTGCTCCTGTAGCTAGGTTGAAAGCTATCAAACTTTTCCTAGGTGTATCAGATGGACATCAAATGTGCATTTCTTTATTGCAAAATTCAGGAGGAAGTCTATGTGTGCCAACCACCTGGTTTTGAAGACACTTTCCATCCTGATCATGTCTACAAGCTCAACAAAGCTTTGTATGGCTTGAAACAAGCAACAAGGGCCTGGTACGAAACTCTTTCCACCTTTCTCTTATCCATTGGTTTCACAAGAGGTAAAATTGATAAAACCTTATTTTTAAAATGGAAAGGGAAAGATTTGATGATTGTTCAAATATATGTGGATGACGTCATTTTTGGGTCCACATGAAACAAAATGTGTGAAGAGTTTAGGAACTCCAGTGCTTTCTTGGTCTCTAAGTTAAGCAACTGCAAGATGGAACATTTATTCACCAAAATAAGTATGTTAAAAACTCACTTACAAAATTTAAAATGATTGTAAACCATGCAGTACACCCATGAGTACCACCAAGTTACTCACCGTTGATGGTAAAGATGAACTGGTTGATCAGACACATTATAGATGCATGATTGGGTCTTTATTGTATCTAACTTCATCCAGGCCAGACATTATGTTTGCCACTTGTGTCTGTGCAAGATCCCAAGCATCACCTAGAAAGTCAAATCTTATAGCTGTGAAAAGGATATTCAGATACCTAAAAGGTGCTCCCACATTTGGTATCGGGTATCCTGCTAGTGGAAATATTGAGCTTTTAGGTTATTCAGACACTGATTTTGCTGGTTGTCAAACCACAAGGAAGTCCACTTCAGGAGGGTGCCAATTCCTAGGCAATGGCTTGGTCTTTTGGCAAAGCAAAAAGCAAGCAGCTGTTTCAACATCTACATCAGAGGCTGAATACATTGCTGCTGCAAGCTGTACAGCCCAACTCATGTGGCTTCAAAACCAGCTACTGGATTTTGGTATAACTACCCTAAGGACTCCACTCATGTTGGACTGTCAAGCAGCTGAAAATATCATCAAAAATCCAGTCTCCCATTCAACCACAAAGCACATTGACATCAGAGCTTTCGTTTGACTATAAATAGAACAGTGTCTGTACTGTTCTATTCATCACTTCACCAATTCCTAGGCAATTGTCCTATTTGTTATGATTTAGAGTTAAATTTCCGCTGCACTTTCCATTATTATTCATCATTCATTTACCGTTTCATTACTTAAACTTCATAACAAATCAAACTCAGATCCTAACAATTGGTATTAGAGCTTTAGACACATCTACCTTTGCAAATCTGATCTCTCGGATTGGTATGCTAAACATGGATTAAAAACAAAAATGTTTTCATAAATAAAAACATTAAAATGTTGTCAGAAAATCAAAATCCATCCTTAAAAATAGCTTTGGTTGAAAAATCTGTTCTAGATAAAACAACCACTGTTTCATTAATTGTATCATCTGTTGGTTGAAAAATCTGTTTCAAAACTCTGATCAAATAAAACAACCACAGCTGGTTGAAAAATCTGTTTCAAACCTCTGATCAGATAAAACAACTTTTTTTCTAAAAACATCTGTTGACTAGTCAACAGATTAGTCAACAGATGTTATAAACAACTGTCATCCACCAATTTTATCCTTCCATCAGATGTTTGCCACGTCTGCTCTCAAAAGCAGTACTTTGGCCACATCAGCGGTTTCCCCTGAGACTATAAAAACCCTGTTTATCCCCAACAGTTGTTACACTGTCTCATCGAATTCAAAATTCTGAAAACCGCCTATCATCTTCCATCAAACCCTCGACCTAAATTCATCAATTTTCTTACTTGAAACCAAAACATGGATCTTCAAGTGAAAGCTCCTCACAATTAATTGCCATATCTGTCTAAAACAGAGGAAACCCGTCTTTTTCATTCCATCATTGACGTATTGAACGAATCCAAATACTTGCTTGTTCTCACCGCTGATTCCCTCATTTATATTGATACTCTCCAAGAATTCTAGTTGAATGCTGAAACCCTGCTTACAGATAAAAAGCCAACAGCCATTATCTCAAAAATTGGTGAGACACATGTCACCATAACCCCCCAAACCATATCCACAACCTTCTCACTGGATGACCTGGCAGGTAAGGATTCTTTTGATAAAACTGAACTTCACACTGAGTTCATAGAGAGAGGATATGAAGGTTAAATGACTGGGGCAACAATTTGTAAAAAGTTTTCCCCCCCAGCCATGAAATTTTTCTTTCATACCTTGCTCATATGCCTCTCTGCTAAAACTACTTCTTTTAATGACATCCCATTGAAAGTTCAGTACTTGCGATATGCGATTTTGTCAAACACTGATTATAATCTATCCCAGGGACTGTTTTTAGATTTAGTAGCAAATGTGAAGGGTGTCAAGTCTGGGTCAAACAATGCTTTTCTCTTATACCCAAGACTTTTAAGTGTTTTCCTACAAAAGGTTTTACCTGAAAAGGAATTTAAAAAGGGTGAAGGCCTTCAAATGAACAACCTTTCACAAGAAACTTTTACAAGAATGCTGGGTCCTAACACCAAAGAAGAAGCACCAAAAGCAAAAGTTTCCAAAACACAAGCAAAGAGTGTTAAGACAACAACTATTGTGCAAACCTCTGTTGATGAGCCCACTGCTCCTGGTGATCATGGCACTACATCCAGTGCTGTGAAACCCATACCAGCCATCTCCAAAAAGAAACTTCCATCCATAAAGCCCACCAAAAAGAAAACAAAAAAGGTGACTCTGGAAGATGAGATACTAGAGGAAAACCCTGTTGTAACACAAATGCAACAAACAACCACTGTTGATACTTCCTCTCAACAGATAGATATATCTCTACCTATCAAAACTCCTCATGTATCCTCTCAAAAGGATCATGTTGTAAGCCAAGGGGAAACACATCATGAAGCATATGAGTCACTTACTCATATGTTCACAAGCCTTTTTCCTGGGGCTGCTTCTCTTTTCACTCCACAACCCTCACCATCAAATAATACTTCCATTCTACCCACAATGCAACCATTGTTCGAAGCTATTGACAATACTCAGGCTACTACCAGTTCCTCTCAACCACCTATCACTGAGAGTATACTCCAACAAGTGACTGGGCCTGAGAAAAGTCAAGTGGCTAGCCCACGAACCGAGGAGGCCACACCCCTTGAATTACTTGTAACCCAAGGAGGTATTCCAAGTGAAGCAGCCACTACTGTTGTAGAGACCATTGTCTCACTACAGGACAGTGGTTACATTGCTAAGACTTCCTTGGAGGCAACAACTGCTGAGGCCACTAGAGTGACCCCAATACCAGTTGGAAGTCCCAGTACCAAGACAAAGGGGCATCTGGTTTCTTTTCAATGGACTCACCTCCTAGAACTGAACCAGTTACAACTACCACATCTGGTAGGAATTCAGATGATCCTATTAAGTTAGGTGATGGATTAAGATACCAAGAATTGACGCGGAGAGAGTTAACACCATTGAGTCATAAGTGAAAGAAATCAAAACTGATATCAAAACTATGATGCAAACTTTGGTCACCCTCACCAAAAGTCAACCATCCACCCAAGAGATTGCTAGTGAGTTATGGAAATCAGTTAATCCAATTATCATAGCTCATAGAAAACTAGCAGATCAAACACAAGAAACTTACATGGCTATGATCAGAAACATGGTGGATGCTAGGTTCAATGATACCCAAGAAGATATCAAAGCCATTAAGGAACATCTGCTGAAGACCACTGGCTCTGCCCCTACAACCATACTTAGAGATGAAAATGATGATGAGTTCACAGCTGATGATGCCAAAAAGGGGGAGAGTGGCAGAGATAGACTACCAAAGCTGGATCCATTTGGGGTTCCACCTTCTCAAAAGGGTCAAGCACAAAAGTCTGCTCAAAAGTCTGCAAATACACCAAGGTCTGCTTCAGCATCTAAACCACTGCTCAAACCACTGATGACACTGCCAAAGATGACAAGGCAAAGAAGATTGATGAATCTGCCAATGTCATAGCTGAAAAGGCTGCTGAAGCAAAGCTAATCATGTCTGAGACCTTGGAAACCAAAGCAGAGAATCTTTTAAAAAGAAGACAAAAAGAACAGCTGGAAAAAGATAATGTTGGTTCCTCAAAAAGGAAGAAAAGGCCTGCACAACATGTTAGGCAGCCACCATCTAAAACCTTTGTTCCTCAAACATTTGCTGCCACCACCACTACAACCACTGAACCTGTCACCACAACAACCACCACCACTGCATTATCCATAACCATGTCACCCATATCATCTTCACCACCTCAAACATCTGCTGGTACTAAACAAGTGCCAACAGATTTTAACATACCCATTACTTCACAATCACCATTGTAAAGCCCTTTTTTTGTAAAATACATACAAATCTAAATACTTACATACCAACCATTAATATTTACCACTAGTTCAAGATTAAAAAAAACATAGTTTGAGAAGTTGTCATGGGGATCTATCCCAACATGTAACCAAAACGCTAACCAAAGACATTTATAAGGTATCAAAACATTGTTAACAAAATAGATCCCAAGTCTTTAACAATGACACCTAGACCCACCCAAACACGTGTGCATCTCCAAATCCGATCCGCGACTTGATCTTCAAGCATGAGACTTACCTAATACACAACACAACCAAGAGTGAGTTAATTGTGTATTCTACCAAAGGTTATTCCATTATTGACATTAGCCATTCTGAAACATCATACATGCTTCCATTTTTGACCCATTAAAGTCCTTCCACCCTTTTTGACCCATTAAGGTCTTACCATCCATTGACCTATTATGGCCACTCCATTCATTCTACATAACATCAACCCTTGACCCGTTAAGGTCTTTCCACCCTTATGACCCATTATGGTCACTCAATTCATCCTACCTAGTTTCCACCTTTGACCCATTAAGGTCTTTCCAACCATTTGACCCATTATGGTCATTCTACACACTACATAGTCCAACTATTTTAAGTCATTTAACCAAGATACAATAATGTACACTAAATGGCTAGTTACTAGTCAAAACCAACTTACCTTTGTCTTGCGAGTCGTGCCCTCCTTGTTTGCTTGATCCTTTCGTCTTAATACCTACACTTGATGAACTCATAGTTTAGAACTCATGAACTCATCTTCTCTTTTATACACACCTAGCCATATCATAATGATAACTTTACATGTACACCATCATTTTACATTAATTCACACCACGTTAGTCAAGATGCTTTTGCACTCTTTCATTTAAACATTTTAACATACACTTGATGTGCATTATCTTTAATTTAAGTTCATATACCCAATTATGGTCACATAACCTTCCCATCAACAATATACATCTCTACTTATCTTACAACTAGCAAAATCACCACATTAATTTCATCTTTACTAAGCTATAATCTTGTTTGACCTGCAGTAAGTCAAACATGGACTCCCTTCCTAAAACCCACTTTCACATACCCACATTTTCATACAATTTACCACTAATTAACTGAAATTATACATGCATCTTAATAGATTTTCACAATTAAACATACTACTTTAAATTTCAAAGCTAGATTACCAAGAATCATACATTACTACCATTATCCAAGAATTTCATCAACATAAAACAACCATCAAATGCATTCTACAACTCACCTTGAGCTTATTATAACTTAAGGACTTGAATTCACATCACATGCAAGTCCAACAACTGATTTTAGCTTGGTTTTGGGGCTGATTTGTGAGCTTTAAGGTTAGGGTGGTTTTCTCCTCTCCAAAATCGTGAACTCCTTTCCAGGAGTTTTTGTTTTGTTTCAATCCTTCCCCATTCCAACCCATAAACATAAAAATGTTCCAATTCAACCCCTCCCCTTTGGTCACTAGTAATTTTAGGTTATAACTTGAGTTACTAACTAGTTAGCCCTTTATTTATTCAACACTAGCAATTTTAGTCTATTTATTTATGTACATGTTTACCCACTATCCTTTACTAGTAATATTTTAAATTTTTGGGGTGTTACAACCATCATCCTGTACAAAAGAAAAAGGAAATCCACCTTTGTAGTACAAGATGAAAACATTGAAACCACACCTACACCATCATCATCTGAACCCATTCCAGCCATTCCATTATCATCTTTCTCACCACACACTTCACAATTTTCATCCAATCCTTCCACCACCATAAGACCACCACCATCCATGATTCCTTTGGCTGCTCAGTATCCTCTTGAGCTTGATATTATCAAGGGGGAAATTCAATCCTTCTATAATACTGAGGATCCATCACAACTATCCTTCCCATCTCTTTCTAATCTAAATCAACCTAAGCCTAAAAATGTTGATGAATATCTGAAACTGAAAGCACTGCAGGCAGATATGATAATTAAAGAGAAATGTAAAAGGAAGGATGACAGGACTGCTCAGGGCATCCATTCAGCAGAACTTAGCAAATTGAGAAGGATTGAGGATTTTGCTAAGGACCTGAGCAAGTCTATCTCAAATAGACCTATCAATGGTGAAATGGTGAAGTTTTTCAGGGATTCTCTTCTAGATCAAATAATGGCAACCAAGCCTTACAAAGCAAACAGAAAACATTTTACAGGCTGGACCACTCATGCCTTGCAAGAAGAACTAAACAGAATTGAAGAATTGAAAAGGCATCCAAACCAGAAGGCATCTGTTCCTGCTTCAGAAAAGGCAAAGACCCTGTCAGAGCTTTGAAATTCAGAATAATGAGGGTAGAACTAGTAGATGCTGGTTTTTGAGAGATGAAGTCTGTCTTAAAATGGTCTGAGCTAAGGTTGGTTGAAACATACAAGAAGCTTGAAGAACAAAGGAAAACTGATCCTACACTTCTAAGAAAACCAATTTACCCTGATAAAGCAGAGGTTAGAAAATCCCAACAGACCCTCTCACTTGAAAGCCTACTTCCAACCTCTGATCTCTCTATTGCTGCCAAGAAACACCACAAAAGACAGAAGGAGATGTCTGAGGAAGATCGAAAGAAGTTTGCTGACACTTTTGTGAAAGAAGGGATTTTCAACCAAGTTCATTACTTCTCTGATCCCATCAGTGAAGAGCTAAGAAAACTCATTGGCAGGCCTCCATCACCAAACTCATCAAGAATAAAGTTGCAAACCAAAAACTCCTCATATTCAAAAATTCTAAAGTGGAAAGTAAACAAAGACACCCACGAATTGACTCTACTCAGATCTGATGGAGAAGCTCAAAAGCTAAGCATGGATGATGCATATGGTCTGAGTGCAAATGATCTCCAAGACCTGCTTAACTTAGAGCTAGAAAGGGATGCTGCAGACTTGTTCTCTTTCAACTTTGAACTACAATTCAAAGGTCAGATTAGAGAAAGTCTGATGAGGAATAAAGATCAGCAATAAAGGTTGAGTTTTGGCATCATCTGTTCTAGGGGAGATTGTTGGGTCTGCTGACTTGAAGAAGAACAGATGAAGTGAAAAGCCAAAATATACTAAACATCTAATTACCAATAAAACAGTATTTTGCATACAAGATCCTCCCAAAGACTGTTGACACTAACTGATGTTCCCAAACAACTGCTGGACAAACTGCTGATTACAAAGACTGATGAAGAAACCATTGTTATTCAAAGTGCTGATGAAGATACAAGGTAAAGTGCTGATGAAGACACGAGGTCTGTTGGATCCAACAGCACTTAGGCTCCAACAGATGATTCAAGCAAACAGAGTTTACCCCATTAGCTGTTAGGTCATCAGAGGTTTAGTCTTCAGAGTTTTCAATGTAACAGTAGTTATATAGATCAGATGTTTTATGTTGTTATTATAGTTAGTTGTCACTGTCTTAGGTGACGTCAGCCTTAGGTCATCAGAGCTTTCGTTTGTCTATAAATAGAACAGTGCCTGTACTGTTCTATTCATCACTTCAACATTCTCTTGCACAAACAAAGTTTGTGAGTGATCGGGCTGAGGGGGAGAATTGTATATTTGTATTGAGAATATGTGATGACTAATGAAAAGTACTTGTTAAAAACAATTGTCCTATTTGTTATGATTTAGAGTTTATATTTCCGCTGCACTTTCCATTATTATTCATCATTCATTTACTGTTCATTACTTAAACTTCATAACAAATCAAACTCAGATCCTAACATTGCATGTATATGTCCATTTAATCATTGTGATTATTTTATTTGTAGTTTTATCTTGTAATTTAATCATTGTATTTAATAATAAAAATAATAACCACTTCCATATTAGAGTGCAGGGAGTGGGAGAGAAAGCAGGCGTGGAAGGGCTAAAAGCCCATGAACACCGCCCCTTCGGGGCGTTAGTCCAAGGGGGGGGGGGGGGTTCCCACCGGCGTGGGGGGAGATGTGGAGTTGAAGTGTTGTATTGTGATTGGAGGAATGGATTTGGGTGGGACCTTGTGGGGTGAACCTTGGGACCATTATAAAAAAAATCCTAAACCTATGTAATATGACCGTTTAAACCAAAAAAATTTTTTAATAAAATTTAAAGTATGACCGTTTGAACAAAAAAAATAAAACATTACATTATCCCTAAATAAAAACATTACATAATCCTAAATTACTTATTAAATTAAAACATTACATAATCCTAAATTACTTATTAAAACATTACACAATTACATAATTAAACCTAAATTTCTTATACGGAAAATAGTTATCCCAATCCTCCAAGCGGATGCAGCCATAGTCAGGACTTGGCATATAGTATGGTTCATCATCCATACTCACATACTCCCCACCAGTGTCCGCTTCGTACCCTTCCTGATTTGGCTCCGGAGTAGTAGGGTTTGTTGTGACGATGGGTTAGGTTTCCACCAGTTGTAGCTGGCCCATTCCCATGAAAGCCATTGTGTAGTCAACAGCCCGGATATATATTCCTCATCTGTGAAAGGAATATCTGGAGTTGGGGGGTGTAACTTGGTAGTGGAGGAATGATTGTTGCTCCAGGATGAGGAGTGTACACTGGTAGACGAGGAGGAGTGTACACTATAGGAGGAGGAGAGGACATTGATTGAGGAGGAGGAGGAGAGGACACTGGTTGACGACGTCTGCGGCGAGCATATCGCCGGAGATTGGAAGGTCCGGCAGGCTTGTTAGGATAACCACCACCCATTTCTGAATGTTTGATTGATAATTGTGACTGATAATTGGTCAAAGTGTCTTGTAGTTATAGATTTAGAAAACTAGCCGTTGGAATAGTAACGGTTTGAAAACTAGCCGTTGGAATAATAACCGTTTGAAAACTAGCCGTTTGAATATTATTTTTTATTTAATATTTAAATTATATTTATTAAATATTTAAATAAATTTTATTTAAATATTAAAATATTTTTTTAGTAAAGATTTAATTATTTTTTATTTATTAAATCTTATTAAGTTTATTAAATTGATTTATTTTCCTCATCTGCGAGAGGAGCATCTGGAGTTGGGGGGTGTAACCTGGTAGTGCGGTAATGATTGTTGCTCCAGGATGAGGAGTGTACACTGGTTGACGAGGAGGAGTGTACACTATAGGAGGAGGAGGAGAGGACATTGATTGAGGAGGAGGAGAGGACACTGGTTGACGGCGTCTGCGGCGAGAATATCGTCGGAGATTGGAAGGTCCGGTAGGCTCGTTAGGATAACCACCACCCATTTCTGAATGTTTGAGTGATAATTGTGAATGATAATTGGTCAAAGTGTCTTGTACTTATAGAGTTAGAAAACTAGCCGTTTGAAGAGTAGTCGTTTGAAACTAGTCGTTGGAATAGTAACGGTTTGAAAACTAGCCGTTGGAATAGTAACCGTTTGAATATTATTTTTTATTTAATATTTAAATAATATTTATTAAATATATGAATAAATTTTATTTAAATAGATTTATTTTCCAATTATACTTTATAAAAAAAAATGAAATGACACATGGCACTTCCTCCCCCCCCCCCCTTCCACTCCCCACAATTTTCACCCTTCACACATGGGCCCCACAAGTGACACATAGCGTATCTTGTCCCTCTTTCCCCCCTCCACTCCTATAGTCTTATAGAAGTCTCTTTGCAGATGTAACATCGATACAATGAGTACATAGGGCATTTTCAACACGTTGGAAAAGCTTTTTCACCGTTTTTGTCGGGGATAGAATGATGTGATCTGGATATTTTTAGGGCCAGATTTTTTTTGGGCGGTGATATATTGCCTGAGGACAACGCGTTGACCATCCCGGGATGCCAGGTACGTTAATAAAAAAGGCCCGAAAACGGCCCCAGGGGCATTTTCAACATGTTAGAAAAGCCTTTTCACCGTTTTTGTCGGGGATAGAATGATGCGATATGGATGTTTTTAGGGCCAGATTTTTCATGAGCGGTGATCCTGAGTACAACGCATTGACCATCCCGAAGACCGTGCCGGGATGCCAGGTGCGTGGATAAAGAGGCCCGAAAACGTCCCCGGGGCATTTTTAACACGTTGGAAAAGCCTTTTCACCGTTTTTGTCAGGGATAAAATGATGTGATTCGGATCTTTTTAGGGCCACATTTTTTCATGGGTGGTGATATATCGCCTGAGGACAACGCGTTGACCGTCCCGACGACTGTGTTGGGACCGAGATGCCGGGTGCGTTAATAAAGAGGCCCGAAAACGGCCCCCGGGGTATTTTCAACACGTTGGAAAAGCCTTTTCACCGCTTTTGTCGGGGATAGAATGATGTGATGTGGATATTTTTAGTGTCAGATTTTTCATGGGCCCAAGTTAGTTTGCTATTTCTTGGTACACTTTAAAATATGTTTGAAATTAAAAATAATAAAATAATAATTTGAAATTAAAAAAATCAACCCACTTCATATATCTCATTCCATATCTATCTATAAATACCCCTTAACTAACTTCATAAACCTTCACCACACATTTACAGAACAATTTTGGAGACGCGTACGGCGGCCACGCACAGCAAACCAACCTAGTTCATCTACAAACATTGCCCATGAAAATCAACAACAAATCGTTGTGCAAAACCCCCAAGGAAGTAACCACAAAGACAAAAGTGAAACCAAAGTTACTTCCAAAAAGAAGGTAACAACGTTTCGTTTTACAGACGAGGACTCAAAAAATGGTCAAAGCATTTTGCTATATTTCGTTCATTTCCGAAAAATTGGACAGTAATTTCTGGGGTGCCTTACTAGGTTGCCAGTCCAATCGTTCCCTAACAGATACGGTAAACTGCTATGCATTAGTTGTGTACTTTTAAATTGTGGACCACCATATATAACTTTATTTATGTCTTATGGTTGTGCAACACGTTGAAGCATGGACTGTAAGACTTATATGTATAAGACAAGCGAACCTTGTAAAAAATCCTGCTTGTAAATTACGTTGGACAGTCCTACCACCTTCTTTCTATGACGAAATGAAAGTACAGGACTCTCAAATTGCCTTGGATATGGCAGGACATATGGACCCACCGTATCCTCCATTATGGGAGGTTGACACCGTTTATCTCCCTATATCGATTAGTGAGGGAGACTATCTACTTATTCGTATTGATATGCAAACCATGGTAATCACGCAATACTGGACTGATAAGAGATGGAGAAATGAAAAGCATCGTACGGTCTCACACTACATGGAGATGGTAACTCTTTTTTCGGATGGTTTCTTGAACATATTCATTACTAGACACATTCAAAACACCACACAAAGTATGAAATTTCTCTTGGTTTAGTTGAACCTGATGTGCCCCAAGATAAGGGGGACGTTCAGAATGTAGGTGTTCTGGTTTGCATGATGATGGAGAATCTAGTAAGAAACAAGTCGTTGCAAATACAATACAAGGTCGACGACGCTTGTGTAAATTACCAATGCTACATGGCCGACAAGCTATACAAATGTCGTTATCTGCCCACTACTCATCACGTTTAGCTATTATTAATATTGATGTTATTGTTACATTTCTTGTAGACGTTGAATATGTTGTTGTTGTTGTTATTATTATTATCATGGACCACAATTTGGGATTAGCTTTGTTAACTTGGTTGTTTTTCATGTAAACAATACATAATACAAAGAAGTGGGCTCCTTCCATTAAAAACTAATGTAATGATACATGAATTGTTAAAAAAGTAAACTAATCATACATGTTACGCCTAGTCGATGAGTTCCTAATATGTTGTGATGCCCTTGTGGGTTGTTGGTGTTGGGTTTGAGTTTCGGTGGGTGGTGCTCCTACAAGATCCGTCTCAACATCAGGAAATAAGTTTAAATTGAGTGACAGTTGTGGGCGGATTGCAGGTCGTTGGTCGAAAGAATTATGGGGGCATAGTAATTAAAATCTGTGGCATTGTTGGGTACAACTAGTGGCAAGAACTGTGTACCCGACGTGGTATAGACCGGACTAAATGCCCAATCATTTCCTATTCCAATTCTGGATGCAATCAACTCATCAAGTGGACCGGATGCAGCACTTCCTCTGGATGAACCGATCTCACCAAACTGATTTTGACTTCCACCAGATGCACCCATTATGTCCAAGTTTGAAAACATGGAAATTTCAATACCACCAGATGCACCCCTTAATCCAATGTTTTCAAACAGATTCTCACCACCACCTGTTGCACCTACTAAACTGTTTAAAAATTGTCGGATATATGCATCACCCGGATTTTCATTGTTACCAGCACCACCCACACCAGACGCAACACCATGCTCAAAAGTTGAAGAGATACCAATATCTTCAACATTCTCACCCATGACAAAATTGTCAAACCCAGCATTCTCTCCCGGACTACCAACTTCATCCGAATTTAACCGCACGTTATGGACAGCGCGTTGCCGGCGTAACCTTTGAGGTCGTGGAGGTACGGAAAGGTCGACGTCGTTCAGTGTCAAATGTGACGGATATTGTAAATGTCTGACTTCATTTGACATCTACATTGCTTGATACGTCGTATTCTGTATCAACTGAAATTGCTTGGCAGCGGCGTCCTGATCATTAAATGCTTGCTATTGGGAAGACTGGTAAATTGAACCCATGGCATCCATCTAAAAACAAAATTATTAGTTAGAAACGATAAATTAATATATGTAATCTATCAATTGCACACGTAAAAATTGTTTACCATTAACTGTATTCTAGCACCCTCGTCTTGAAAACCACCAACCGGGACATGTGCTACCCTCGGATTGGATATAAATGCAATAGTATGACCTGAATACCATTGCATATACAAGGCATTTGTGGAATGCGCCGTTATTGTTTCGATGGCGTAAACAGTGTTATGATGGTTATTCCATGCATTCACAAAAGATCGATGCCTACCCATCCAGTTCACCCCATTGTTACCTTGACAGCCCAAGCTATGCAATCGTTCATGCTCCGCCATGAGTATATGTATTCGGGGAGGGATATATTGCACCATGTTGAATTGCCTCATAACCCGTTTCAGTAAATGATGCTCAACCATCTCCCAACATACATATCAAAGGGCAGCAACTCCTCCAATTATCGATACCGATTGGGCAGATACCCGGCAGTCTAGACAAATGCATGGAGTAGGGGGTCCGGTTGAACTATAAACAAATAAGTATACAATTAAGTTACACAACACATAAAATTTTTACTACATAAAATGGTATATTTACACAAGATTAATAAACTTACCATGCCCTCGGTTAAAGATTGAAGCTGAGAACGATATGTCCTCAGGCAATGTGTAGGGATATCTGTATATTTCAGATCGCCCTATTCCCACCTACAAAATTAATACTTTAAAAAATGTGTTGAATAAAATAAATTTAAAAATACAAATACATTAAATTTATTTGGGATGTGATATACCGAGCCGCTTGCGGACAACTATAATCAAAGCGGTTGTCGGGTTGTGGTGCCATACACCGAATCCTCTCCCAGACCCACATTTGCAGGATGAAGACCGGCCCGCTCACGCCTCTTGGATCCGAGTGGGTCTCATCACACAAGTGCCTATAAAGGCAACCTAAAACCGCACTCCCCCAACTATAAGATCATGTTATATTTAGGTCTTGTAAAAATTTTAAATAAAATAAATTTATCCTATTGTTATAATTATCAGCTAACAATATGGAACCAATCATATAAAAAATTATTAAACGTGCACGTATAATGCACTCTTCATCAGTAGCTTTAGCTTCAACAAACGGGTTGCTTATTTCCCTAATAATAGCACTACCCAAAATACATTTGCCTCTAAATTTATTCTCTTCGGGGGTAAAACCTAACAAGTTTTGGCATAACCCTATTGCCTCGGCAGTTGACATCGTGACATCCATCCCAGACACAACCATTACCCTCAATCGATAACCCCCACAACACGTTAACATCCTGTAACGTGACAGTAGCTTCACCAATGTGCAGGTGGAACGTGTGAGTTTCAGGCCTCCATCGCTCAACCAAAGCGGTAATTAACGAGTGGTCAATATAACGATAACCACAGTCTAGAATGCCCCAAACCCTGCCCCCATCAATGAGGTTACAAACCCGTCCTACCACAGGGTTATTACGGAGTGCCACCCATAGACTTCTATCACCTCGTTTCACATTCATAGGCTCATTATAATTTTCTGGATTGTAAAAATGTGAAATGCCCGATGTCTATCACGTAAGAACAACATATCATTTGTGAGGGGACCATGGTTTAAGTTAAGATTGTGATTCATGGTGGTAAGATTGTAAGAATTCAAGCTTGTGATTTGGGAAAGTGATTGTTAAGAACAAGAAAGTTGTTAAGTTCACAAATTTCGTTATTAACATTTTTTACCACAACCTTGATTTTATAACATCTTTAAAAAACAATATCTTACACATTTACTATTTAGTCATTCATCCATCTAATCAACTCTAAATTTATACTTCATTTTAGCCAATTTTTTATTAAACCCAAGGCCATGCATTAGAGGATTGTGGTCAAATAATCGGTGCCTTATGTTTTAGCTTGGAATCAATTCTGACCGAGCACAACATTAATTCAAAACAATTCAGAAGTCACGTACTGGGTCAGCGACTTCTGTGAGAAGTCTCTATCAATTTGGAGACATCATCAGAAGCCTTCAATTGATTTAGCGACATCACTGATGCCTCCATATCGTTCAGAAACTTCAGTGAGAAGCCTCCCTCTGATTTGGCGACTTCATAAACATTCTCTTGCACATTCATTAAACATGGCAGGTTGATTGGTGACGAGAAAGAGAAGTCGCTGAACCGTTTAGCGACTTCACATCTTTTGCTCTTTTCCTGATATGGTGCCTATTTGCAGTCTTTCAAAAAATAACTCGCCTAGAACTGCAAATGATTCCCACCTTGCGCTGGTGGTCAGGTTCTCCATTTTTTGCGTTTTCAGCTACCGTCTTGCATACACACTCCCAATGGTTAAATACCCTCTAAATAGGGAGGTATCATGTTATAGGGCGCTCAAGGTCGTTTAAGTGTGTTGGTGATGGGTGGTAGCAGATGCAAAAAATGGCGTGTAGTGTTGCGAGTCGTGGCGGTTGAATAAAAAACATTGAGGAAGGGTGAGCCAATGAGGGAACTTCATGATTAAGGGTGAGAGGAAGATGGTTAGCATTTGGGATAGCAGAGACATGACGTGCGAAGAGTGTGAATTATTTTTTTGTTAAATCAATGAGGAAGATGGATTTAGGCTGCTCGAACGCAAAAGATCTTATAAAATTATGTACAAATACTTTTTTGTCTACATCATATTGTAGAGAAATTCATGCCATGTTCATCGTTTGTTTTCGTATACTTACGTTGTGCGTACATGCTGACGAGGGAGAGCAGGGATACGACCCCGCTAATCCATTGGCATTAATGAGCGTGTTGTGTTGTGAGTGATTTTTTTAGGTTACAAGGAGTCACATCACATTATAACAAGTCATTTTAGTGTTAGTGACGTACAAATACTTATTGTACAATATTAGATTTCCAAATCTTATAGAAAAATACGAATATTTTTTTTACTACATCATATTGTAGAGAAATTCATGGTGTGTACATCGTTTGTTGTCATATTCACAACGTGAGTACATGTGCACAATTCTTCCCATATCCTCAACAATGTAATCTCGAAGATGTAGAAGTCGTGTGCTATATGAGATACTTTCTAGCTTGATTTTACTCAATAAACTTGTCAACGAAGGACTATTTCTAGAGCTAGAAAGAAGTATGCAAACGATGTACACCATAAGTTATTAAGTTTCTCAATTCCAACTTTTTAAGCACATACGTACGTGGAAACCATATTGGACACTCATAGTCCCCAATATTCTGATGCCACACATTCCAATATTAATAGCCAACTTTCAATTAAGACGTTATATTAAAGTTGATTTCATATTTTTTTTAATCGTCATGAGAATGATAAAGATTTAAATATAACTAAGGTATGGCCAAAGTCACAAATATATGTTATTTCTTGATTTCAAATCAGTTTATATATCTTTTAAGCATTATTAGTTTTCGTAATATTTAATTATAGTTATCAAAACCGACACCATGTGTTTCATTTGATAACAAAATGAAAGCATGTTTGATAACACTATGGTGTTTCGAATTAATCAATTAAGTATTACTTAAATCCTCCACTTGTGGCTCAATGGTTGTCAGCTCAAATCTCCTTTGGGAGATTTTGAGTTCGATTCCCATAAGCTCCATTTGGGGGTATTGCCAAGTGATGGTCGAAACTAGCCTGCTTGCAGGTGCCAGGTTCGATTCTGATGGCCCCCCGGTTTTCTACTACCGTGCATTTACTCCAGAGAGGCTTGCCTCTTGTGGAGGGTGCAACATCTGTCAAGTGGCAGGTGGCGGGAAATTTTCCGGGTGGAAGCCTTAGTGCCCCTTATGCGCAGCCTCGACTCGCTTGTGGGCCGGCCACTCTCGCGTCAGCGTGGACCCAGTTAAGACAACATAGTCTGACCATTGTAGAGTGGCTAGGGGACTCCCCTTATGGGGGGTTACGATGATCTCTGCCGCAACATAGAAAATTCGCCTTCCAAAAAAAAGTATTACTTAAAATTAATGTGCAAAATATTATTATTGGACTTGAAATCTTAAACATACTAAAATTAATTACCATGCACGTTATCAAGTGAATCTGTTTTAGAATATACGAAGTTTGGGAAACTAACGGTATTTTATATTTTATGTCTTTTTTTTTTCGTTTTGCCAGGTTCATTGAATTTCTTTTTTAGTATGTACTTTTGTTTTTGAATAAATTTTGCAATATTTAATAAACATTATTAATCAATTATATATTTTTAAAATATAAGTTGAAAATATATTTTGACTTTGATGGAAGTCAAAGATTCGCCTCCTTTCCGATCCGAGAGGCGAACTGCTCGATGCATCCAACCAACGAAATCAATATTTTAATTTAACTAATGACATTGACAACCCACTACAAAGTAACATATACACACAACTGATTGAGAAAATCTACACACTTTTGTTGGTGACAAGATTAAGCAAGTCTTTCTTGTTTTTTTTTGGAGTTTATCTACAGAAAATCTACACACTTTTATATCTTTGTATATATGTGACAAGCTACTTAGATACGCATGTCGATAGTCAATTAAAATTGCATAACCTTATACATTTTTATAAGTGACATCTAACTTAGTGTACAACATTGACTTGGATGACCATTAGCGTTGAGCTTCCCCTAAACCGGTTCTTTGCACTTAAATGTAATAGTATGATAAAATAATTGTGTCCCAAGATCATTAAACAAGAAGTCCATTTAGTCGAAGTCGAAGACATAGCTCAGATAGAGTTGATAAGATAAACAATCGAACTCTAGTTAGAGAGGCTACAAGGAATGGGGTGACATGCATTTTTGAAGATAACACGTAAGTTTAAGAGCTTTGAAGATCTTCAGTCTAGAGGGAAATCTCAAATACAATGGACGATCAAAGCTTTTGAAGGAATAATCTTGAATTAAGGAAAAGTTGTGTCTATTTTATCAAGATCTAGGGCATGTTTGGCAAAACTAGCTAGTGGTTGGAAGCTGATAGCTGTAGCTTTTTAAATATATTTTGGTGTTTGATAGAGTAGCCGGAACTTTTAATAAAATGTATAAAATGACCAAAATGAGCATTAACTAAAAGCTTGTATACATGTTTTTTTAATTATAGAATGGGTATTTGTGTCATTTACTCATTAAAAGCTTGTAGCTAGTATGAGCTTTTTCTTAAACGCTAGTACTGGGGTATGTTTGGCAAGGAGCTTTTATGAGCTTCAAGCTTCAAGCTTTTAAGAAAAAGCTCCTACTCGATAAAAAGCCATGTTTGGTTGAAGGAGCTTGAAGCTTTTATGTTAGAGAAAAAGCTCTATATTGAAAAGGTACTAGTACTAGCGTTTAAGAAAAAACTCCTACTAGCTACAAGCTTTTAATGAGTAAATGACATAAATACTCATTCTATCATAAAATAAAAATAAAAACATTCCTTACAAGCTTTTAATTATGCCCATTTTTGTCATTTTATACATTTTATTAAAAGCTCCAGCTGCTCTGCCGAATACCAAAATATATTTAAAAGCTACAACTACCAGCTACCAGCTAGTTTTGCCAAACATACCCTTGTAGCTTTTCAATATAAAGCTTTTTCTCATAACCTAAAAGCTTGAAGCTCCTTCAACCAAACAACACTTTTTATTAAGTATGAGCTTTTTCTTAAAAGTTTGAAGTTTGAAGCTCATAAAAGCTCTTAAAAGCTCATTGCCAAACATACCCCTATTATAGTATGTTTCTGATTTGGTAAGTTTTCATGGTTATGCTTATTTGTTAAGAAAGTTTGTTTTATTTTTGTAATTAGGTTTAGGAAAGATTTAGTGTCTTGGAGAGCAAGTTTAATAGAAGTATAAATTGGGGTCTAGGCTATTGTTTTATATGTCCCTTTCTTTGTAAGTTTGATAAGTTCGTTTGATTGAATAGAAAGAGTTGCGGGTTTGTCCCCCCAAATATCATGCGTTCGAGTTCGATCTAATTGTATAAGCCAACAATTGGTATTAGAGCTTTGGCTCGTTACACACACGGTTTTCTCCGAAGAAGATTCGCAGAAAGTTTTGTTTTTTTTCCCTCAAGTATTGTCATAGTCGTGCTTCTGAATTGAGGTGGATTTGTAGAAAGTAAGAAAGAAGAAAAAAAATATATTTGTGGTGTTTGATTATTTATTAGAGATTGGTTTCAGGAACGGGAATCAATTTTAACAAAAAAGAGCAAACCATAAAAGTAAGTAAAGATAAAAAAGACACGATGGTGACTAGGGGACTTCCAATATGGACGAAATCGGACTACAGAGTATGGTCGACCAAAATGGATGGATTTTTGAAAGACTATGGCTTTTGGGATATTATTGAACCTACAGTCGGTGTAGTTGTATATGAAAGGAAGATGTACATAGCATTGGGTTGCATACTTCAAACTCTAATGGGAAGATATCTTGGTACAAGTTGCCATACTCATGAATGCTAAGGAAGTATGGCGTGCTTTAAAGATTCGATTTCTAGAAATTGATCTTTTACGAAAGGAAGAACAAGAAAAAGCAGCTCAAGAAGCCGTTAAGAAAGAAAGATTGGATAAGATTGTCAAGAAAGATTGAATGCGATTGTTCGAGAAGAACAAGTACATGAGAAGGAAGCTACAGAGAAAGAAGAAGCTTTGCAAGTTGTTCTGGTAAGCGAACAAAAGAAAAGATTGAATGAAGAAAAAGAAAGAATTTTTTGGAACAAGAAGAAGAGAAGAGGGTGATTCTTCAGAAATGTTTTTTTTTTGACTCAAACAGCCTTAAAGATGAAGGAACTGTTAAGATCAGTGAGCAGCAGCGAGGTGAGAAACCCGTTACTAGTCAAGATGATGAAAGAAGGGATGTAGTATTGAATGAAGAGAATGATGCAGCCAACAAATCTGCAAATTTAGAACCGTATGAAAGTCAATAATCGAGCATTTGATGAATGAAAGTTAGAACTGAATGAAAAGTTTAGAAGAATAGTTAGAATGAAAAGCCTAACAGAGTTTGATAAAGAAAGAAAGACTAACTCATCTGCGAGTTTTGGGTCAAAGTCGGATTGGCAAGAATGTTTGAATGAGCAAAGAAAGAAAAGAAAAGTGAGAAAGAAGAAAATGAAGAGTGAAGTTGTATCTGAGATGAATTCATGATGGTTGAACGATGAACGTGAAGAACCTGCTAAACAGGTGTGTTACAAACAATTTAAAAGAAAGGGTAAAGACAAACCAAAGATTGAAACTGAAGAGCTGAGAACGTTATTGAGTATTCAAGACCAAGGAGAAACAAAAGAAAGGAGAAGAACAATTTAAAATTAAGGGGGTGAATGAAGGACTAATCTTGAATTAATGAAAAGGTGGGGTCTATTTTATTAAGTTCTATTATACTATGTTTATGGTTTGGTAAGTTTCCATTAGTATGCTTATTTGGTAAGAAAGTTTGTTTTATTTTTGATGATTAGGTTTAGGAAAGGTTTAGTGTTTTGGAGAGCAAGTTTAGTAGCAGTATAAATAGGGGTCTAGGCTATTGTTTTATTTTTCTCTTTCATTGTAAGTTCGTTAAGTTCATTTGATTAAATTGAAAGAGTCGTAAGTTCTTCCCCCTAAATATCGTGTGTTCAAGTTTGATCTAATTGTCTAGGCCAACAGGTTTAGTGTGAACAACATGGTGTTTTATTTACCTTTTGATTATTTTCATTGAGACACGAGTTTCACAAAGGAAGTTAAAGTCACTTTTTGCATAAGAAAACACCTACACATTCTTCAAACAACATCAATATGAAACATGAAAATGTTAGTGAGGGCATAAAATGCTAAAGCTAAGTGTAATATTCTCACCAATGTAAAGAAATGCATGCATCCTCAAGCCGTCTCTGTTGAAAGTTAATCATAAAATTTGTATGAGTTAAAAGTTGAAACAGTTAATTTGAAAGAGTTTAATTAATTAGTATGAATATTTAGTATTATGTTATTTTATTAAATTAGTTGAGATAATTATGGTTATTTTTGTATAAATAGGGGTGTAGGTAATTGTTTTTATTTGTCTCTTTCTTTGTAAGTTTGTTAGTTTATTTGGATGAGAAAGAGTCATAGGTTCGTCCTCTCAAATACATTTTGTGTGTGTTTGATCTGAGTGTCTGGGCCAACAATTGGTATCAGATCTTGGTTGTTTTGAGAGTCATTTTCGAGAAGGGGGAGCAGCCCCGCTAGATGCGGTGCTAAGAAGAAACCATCAAGTTAATCAACCTAAAGAGGAAGGGTGTTTATGAGAAGGTAACATCATAGCAGTGATCCGCAAAAGGCGGTAGGTTTTGGTTGAGGATAGAAGAAAGGTTTGTGTAGTTTGAAGATTGGTTTTGGATTTGATAAAATGAATTAACAACAAAAGACGTATTGGTACAAGTTGGCATACTCATGATTCATGAATGCTAAGGAAGTATGACGTGCTTTAAAGATTCGATTTCTTGGAATTGTCTTGTATGAAAGGAAAAGCAGGAAAAAAGCAGCTCAAGAAGCCATTGAGAAAGAAAGAATAAATGAACTCAAGAGCATATCTTGAAAAAAGAATGCAGTCAAGTGCATATCTTGAAGAAAGAAAGAGATAACACAGTCAAAAGTAGATCTTGAAGAAAGAAAAAATGCAGTTAAGAAACTTGTTTTTGAGTTGGCACATAAAGATCAAGAACCTGAACGGTTCGATCAAGAAATATAGCAAGAAAGAAAGTAATATACTGAGCAAGAAGCAAGAATGACCAAGACCAGAGTGGTTAGGTTAGGGAAGCAAGAGAAACATGGTCGGGTTTTAGGATTAAGAGGGAATGTTGAAAGTTAATCCTAAAATTCGTATGATTTGAAAGTTAAAGGGGTTATATGAAAGAGTTTAATTAATTAGTATTTATTATTTAAGTAATTAGTATGAATGTTATAATTATGTTATTTGATTTAATTAGTAGAGATAATTATGTGAGTTAATATTAAAATATGATTACTTAAAGTATTTGAGTAGGATTAGTATGGTTATTTGTTGGGACGAAGAGGATTGACGAAACCACTTTTTGATAACCTTAGTCTTTTCCATATCTGCCTAAGTATAGAACTGCTGAAGAACAAAGAGAAGAAGTACTGAAGAACAAACACAAAGTACTGAAGAGTAAACTCATCAGAAGTTCTGAAGTCTAACCAGACATTTCACTGAAGAACTACTGAAGACAAACTGCTCATCAGCAGTTTGTCACTCATCAGCACTTTCACTCAGAAGCTTCTAACCGACTGAAGATCAGCAGTTTTACTATTATATTGTTTTGTTAAAGTCTTGATTTCAAGTTTCAATGTACAGACTGTAGTAACCTTATCTTAGCATAATATCTTTGTTAAATATCTTAGATTACTTCAGACTACAGTTTAGTACATTAGTCTATAAATAGATGAGTTTGTTCATCTATTTTGATATGTGATTTTGTGTAATATCTTTGAACTTATATTGAAATCCTTCGGGCTTTAAACTTATAATTTCCACTTCACATCTGAGAAACATAAACTGCTATTACTGCTTTATACTTAGATCATTTATTGTTTCTCATTTATTGTTCAGTCAAGGGGGAGTAATAACTCCTCATCAAAGTGATCTTTTAGACCTTTGAACACTTGTATTTCCGCTGCTTAATAACTCATATATAAATCTGATAAACACATAAGTGTTCATATAAACAGCCACTGATCCAACAATTGGTATCAGAGCTTTCTGGTTAATCTGATCAAAATCAATCTAACAAATTGAGATTCAGACACAGGCTCAATATTGATATTCAATAAAAAGGATAAAAGGCTCACTTTTTAATCCATCACTTTAAGAAAGTATTGACAAATCCAAACTTCTTAAAAATGGATCCCTACAATACTGGATCTGCCAACAAACCTCCTATGTTAGTCAGAAATGAATATAACATATGGTCTAAGAGGTTGGCACATACTATTTCTCAAACAAACACTGGATGTTGGAGGTCTGTAGTTTTTGGACCTCACAAACCAGTTGTTACTGATCCAGAGGGTAAGACTGAAAGACCAAAGGATCCAAAAGAATACACGGAGGAAGATTTCCTAAAGTTTGAGCTTGATGCAAAAGCTTTCTCCATGTTGGCTATGGCTCTCCCAAACGAAATTTATGCTGGCCTTTTACACTGTGAAAGTGCCAAAGAGCTGTGGGACTGCCTAAAAGAGCAGTTTGCAGGAACTGCTGAGGTGATAGCCAACATCAGAGAAAGATTGGCTCAACAATATGAAACTTTTACTCACATAGAGGGTGAAACTTTAACTCAACAGTTTGAAAGATTTTCTTCACTCATCTCTGAGTTAAAAATAAACAATCAGACCTATACAACTGAGTCTATGTTACATAGATTTTTAAGGTCTTTACCTTCAAAATGGGAAACTTACTCTATAGTCCTCAGAACCAGTTCAGACTTTAACACCTTGAACCTAACTAGGTTACATGGTAAATTACTAACTTTTGAGAGAGAAATCAATCAAAAGAAAAAGTTGCAAGAATCTGGTAAAACTGCTGATGACTATACTCCGGGTAGCACAGCCTTATTAGGACATGACTCACCATCCTGTTCTAATAATTTTGGTTCTTTTGACCACATTGACATAACTGCTGGGATCTCATCAGATGGATCTTTCCCAGCTTATGACAATGAAGAACTGAGTCAAACTGCTGACAACATGTGTTTCATCATGGATGATTTAAAATACTTTAGCAGTGATGACTTAGAAGAAATGGAAATATTGCACCAACTGGCCTTGTTAAGCTTAAAAACTAACAAATTTTACAAAAGGTCAGGAAGGAAATTTCCAGGACTAAACAATTCAACAAAAGTTGGTTTTGACAAATCTAAATTGAGATGTCATAAGTGTCAGAAGTTGGGACACTTTGCTAGAGAGTGTAGAAGCTCTAGCTATAACCAACCAATGTCCTCTGGAAATCAATATAACCCCTCATATAATAGGAATAATGGAACTAATGGGAGTGCTCATTTTGTACAGGCACAAGCTCCAAATGTCCAATATGTGCCACAAGTACAATATGTACAGATGCCTGCTCAACAACAACAGCAGCTCATGCCTCCATTTCCAACTGCTCAACTTCCTGCACAAACTCAACAACCCCCTCAGCAACAAAGCTTATTTACCTCAGGGTATGTTGACTGGAGCAGTCTTCCTTATGACACATCAGAATGCAGTCAGGATGCAGACAATAAGGTCTATGATGTCAACTGGGGAGAACCTGATAATGGCAGAAAGAATTTTGCCTTAATGGCTTTTGAAGGATACTCTTCAAATTCTGCTCTAACACAGGTATCACAACAATCTCTGTTAAAGCTTTGCACTAAATCTTGCAAAGAATCATTTGCTTTAATTAGAGAAACTAATGTGCATTTACAAGGCAAATCCAATGACATGGAAAGAAAATACACACAAATGAAGTGTGATTTGGAAAGAAAAGTTATGTTGAAAAACAAAGAAATTTCCAAACTAAATGATAAATCCATTGAAACAGAAGCACAAATTAAAACCATGATAGACAGCCTAGGAAAAATCAGACAAGAGCTTGCTGACACCAAGGTTGATTGTGAAAAATGGGTTGAGTCTTGTAAAGGGTATCAAATGTTACTTAACAAACAAACTGCAGCCAATGTTAAGTTTGGCATTGGATATACCCACACTGAATCACCAACAGATTTCACCCACAAAACTGATAATGATGGGAAGAAATTGATTCAAACTTCTGATATGGAGGAATGCACATCCTACCATCAGAACTTCCTTAAAAAGGGAGGTCCTGCAGAAGTTAAAACTACTGACAATAAGCCATCAACAGTTTCAACTACATCAGGAGTTGAGACCCTGAAAACTGCTGATGACCTATTTCAAAAATCAGATTTTGTCAGTAAATTGCCTTCCAGCTCTCTTGATCTATCTAAAAGGAAAGAGAAGGCAAAAGCATGTGAAATATGTGGTCTGTTTAACCACATAACTGAACTTTGTAAATTTAGAAAGGTAAATCAGTTAAACAAACAAAGACAACAACTGATTGTGGGAAAACAGATAAAACAAGATTTTCAAAATACCTTTTTTCCCAACAAACAACAATCAAACAAAACCCTTTCTAAGAAGAAGCCTTTATCTCAACAAAGGTCATCTTCTCAAAGTTCAATTTCAGAAGTTTCACCTAACTCATCAGCAGATTCACAAACTGCTGAAGTTAAAGATTTGATAAACCTGGTTAAACTTCTGATGACCAAAGTTGATGGTGGAAACCAAAAAGAACCCACCATTGTTCTTAATGACAAATCCATTGCCAAAAAGACATGGATTACTAAAATCGGTCCACAACAAGCTGCACCTGTTCTCAAGAGCAAACCCAAAGCCAAACTGGCTTGGGTTGCCAAAACTAACTAATTTGCTATCTTGTGCAGAGAGTCTCCAGAGGTTTGAACAGCATATGGTATGTGGATAGTGGAGGCTCAATGCACATGACTGGATGCAGATACCTGATAAACAATTTTATCAGTCAAAGAGAAGGATCTGTGTCCTTTGGGAACAATGCCAAGGGATATGTGCTAGGATATGGCAATGTATCCTCAGGCAAAATGCAGTTTGACAAGGTCAATCTGGTTGAAAACCTTGAGTACAACTTGCTGAGTGTCTCTCAAATGTGTGACAAAGGATATTCTTCCTTTTTCACAAAGACAGCATGCAAGATCATATCACCAGAAGGCCAGAAGTTGATAGAGAAGATCATTGAAGATCATACTTTGCTGATTGCCAAAAGATGTGGCAATGTCTATGCAGTGGACATTGAAAAAGACAAAGTATTGAACAAGACTGCCTGTTTCTTCTCAAAGGCATCAACTTCAGAAAATGATCTCTGGCATAGGAGACTTGGCCATGTGAACTTTAAAACCATCAATAAAGTCACAAAAATGGGCTTGGTCAGAGGTCTACCTTTGAAGGAATATCAGTGCAAAGAACACTGTGTTTCCTGTCTTAAAGGTAAACAGCATAAGTCCTCTTATAAGTCTATTGAAGAATCAAAAACAACTGCATGTCTTCAACTACTCCATATGGACTTATTTGGACCAGTCAAGATTATGAGCCTTGGTAAGAAGAAATACTGCTTGGTCATCATTGATGACTACTCAAGATTCACATGGGTCTTCTTCTTATATTCCAAGGATGAGGCAGCTGAGATCATCAAGTTCTTTATTCTACAAGTAGAGAAGCAATATTCTCTATCTGTCAAAGTCATCAGGAGTGACAATGGGACAGAGTTCAGGAACAAAACTCTGGATGAATTCTGTCTGTCTAAAGGGATTGTTAGACAGTTCAGCATTCCCAGAACTCCTGAACAAAATGGTGTGGTAGAAAGAAAGAACAGAACATTAATTGAAGCAGCCAGAACAATGTTAGCTGATTCAGGCCTACCTTTGTATTTTTGGGCTGAAGCAGTCAACATTGCATGTTATGTTCAGAATAGAGTTCTTATAAACAAGAGACATACCAAGACTGCCTATGAAATTCTTCATGGCATTAAGCCCCTTATCTCCTTCTTTAGGGCTTTTGGATGTCAATGTTTTATCCTCAACATCAAAGACTCTATTTCTAAGTTTGCTGCAAAAGTTGACACAGGTTATTTTCTTGGTTACTCTCCTTTGAGAAAAGCTTACAAAGTTTTCAATTCAAGAACCAAGATAGTAGAAGAAACACTGAATGTCAAGTTCAATGAATCAAAACACACTCTTATTCCAGCAAATCCTGCTGAATTATTTGATCTTGACAATTTTCATTTCGGACCTGAAAAGACTGTTGAATCATCCAAACCTCCTCAAAATGGTTTTCAAGGATTTGAAGATGATAGTCCTGCACCATGGACTCCAAACACAGTCATAAGATCAACTATTAAACCTTCAGAAGTTTCAATAGCTTCTACTTCAGGAACTACTGATGAACATTTTGAAACTACTGATTCAGCTGAACCTAAAACTCCTGAAGTTCAAATAACAGCTGAACCAGATATTATCAATCTCAGTGGTTTATTTGAAGAACCTGTAGAGACATCATCCAGTACAGGTTTACAACAACTGATTGAACACAAGGATCATCCATTGGATCAAATCATGGGTGATATTGCATCAGGGGTACTTACAAGAAACCAGCTTTCCAACTTTTGCTTATTCTCAGCATTCATCTCTCAGTTGGAACCAAAGAAGTATCAAGAAGCCCTCAAAGACAACAATTGGGTGCAAGCAATGCAAGAAGAGTTGCTTCAATTCAAGAAACAACAGGTTTGGGAAATCTGTCCCTTACCTGACAACAAGCAACCAATTGGAACAAGATGGGTCTTCAGAAACAAATCAGATGAGGCTGGTATGATCATCAAGAACAAAGCAAGACTAGTGGTACAAGGTTATTCCCAAGAGGAAGGAATTGATTATGATGAAACCTTTGCACCAGTTGCAAGACTTGAAGCTATCAGGTTATTTTTAGCTTATGCAATTTCCAACAACATTAAAGTTTATCAAATGGATGTCAAAAGTGCATTTTTGTATGGAAAAATAAAAGAGGAAGTGTATGTCTGTCAACCTCCAGGGTTTGAGGATCCTTCTCATCCTGATTGGGTTTACAGACTTGACAAAGCTCTTTATGGGCTAAAACAGGCTCCAAGGGCCTGGTATGAAACACTTTCCAACTTTTTACTAAAGAATCACTTCTCAAGGGGATCCATTAATAAAACTCTTTTCATAAAACATGTTGGAAATCATGTCTTACTTGTTCAAATATATGTTGATGATATCATTTTTGGTTCAACAAATTCAAAACTGTGTGAAGAATTTAAGAAACTCATGCAATCAAAATTTGAAATGAGTACAATGGGAGAATTGCAGTACTTTTTGGAACTGCAAATCAAACAACAGTCAAATGGAACATTTATACATCAATCAAAATATGTTAAAGAATTATTGAACAAATTTTCTTTACAAGACTGTAAAACATGTTCCACTCCCATGACACCAATCACACAAGTTGAACCAGATGATCAAGGGAAACACATTGATCAAACCATGTATAGATGTATGATAGGTTCTCTCTTGTATCTAACTGCTTCTAGACCAGATATCATGTTTTCAACTTGTGTCTGTGCTAGATACCAATCTGCACCAAGAGAATCTCATCTAATTGCAGTCAAAAGAATCTTCAGATATCTGAAAGGAACTCCTACTTTAGGGATTTGGTATCCTGCTTCAAGCAATACCAAGTTAACTGCTTTTTCAGATAGTGACTATGCAGGCTGCAAAATGTCAAGAAAATCAACATCTGGTGGTTGTCAATTCTTAGGAAACTGTCTGGTGTCCTGGCAATCAAAGAAACAAACATCTGTGGCAACTTCAACAGCTGAAGCTGAATACATTGCTGCTGCAAGCTGCACATCACAGATACAATGGCTCCAATATCAACTACTTGATTATGGAATCAAAGAGACCAAGACCCCACTTTTAGTAGACAGCAAATCTGCCATTAGCATCATTCAAAATCCTGTTCAGTTTTCAAAGACTAAACACATTGAAATCAGGTATCATTTCATAAGAGATTGCTATGAAAAAGGCAAGATTGAGGTGAAGCATGTCACAACAGCAAATCAAATAGCTGACATTTTCACCAAACCCCTTGATTCAACAACTTTTCAGAGGTTAGTATCCATGCTTGGGATGTTAAACTTAGAAGAAAGTCTGTAAGTGTTTCACTTTTTAATTCTGCACATATTTTATTTTTCACTTACATACTTATCTGTTACAAACCTCTGAAAACCAAAATTTGAGAAAAGAGAAAGTTCTGATGAACAAATTTTGAAAACTACTGATAAACATCAAAATGGGATATTTTCAAAATGGATATAACTACTGATGAAAATCAGAAGTTAGAAAAGTGTTTTAAAAGTCATCTGCATCAGCAGTTGAAACTGCTGATGAGATAACTAAAACCACTGATGAAGAAACCTTTCTTCTTCAGCAGTTTGACTAAAAGGGTAAAACAGACTTTTCACTCGTCAGAAGTTTGACCTAGTCGGTTAAAAACTTCTGATAAATACCCTGTTCCAACACTTATCCATTCAAAAAGCAAAATTCCCTCTTTCTCTCTCAAATTCAAAGCAAAACCCCTTCTCTAACCTAAAAATCACTGTTCGATCAAAAACATCCATGGCTCTCATGTTAAAACAGGGACACAACCAAAGAGGCTACTTTGTTAAAGATGAAGCCTGGTCCCAGTATGATGAGATACTTGATCTCATCATGAAATCCCAATATTATGATGCTTTCACCATTGATCCACCCATTCATGAAGAAACTCTTAATGAGTTCTGGGCAAATTCAGAGACAGTGAAAGTAAACAATGAAGTGATTTCCCTCAAATCTTCCATAAAAGGGAAACTGATGGCCATCTCACCAGAAACACTAAGCATCAGGCTTGGTTTGAAGGATTCTGAGGCACCTGAGCATATTCCAACCTCAGATATTCATCTGACCATGACAGAGTGTGGCTATCAAGGTACTTTGGCACAAGCAACAGTTTACAAAAAATATTTTGACCCACAATATAAACTGTTATTTCATTATATTATTATGTGTCTTAGTCCAAAAACTGGGTCAATAGATCAGATGCCTTCAACCTTTCAACCTATTTTTCATTCCATCATAAATGAAACTTCTTTCAAGGCATCAAAACTGTTTTTCAATGAACTGGTTTTACATCATGAAAATGATAAAAAGAAATTTTTGTTGTATCCAAGGTTTGTTATGCAGTGCATAATAAAAGAACTTGGAGAGGGAGTACTTGAGGGAGAAGCAACAACTTTAAATCCTTTAACTTCTCAAGTATTCTCTAGGCACAACAAACCAGCACTTTTGCTAGAAGATGACCAAGGGGAAGAACAACCCATCCCCAAGGAACCCACATCTTCCAAACCTAAAAAGAAAACTAAAAAGCCTAAACAACAAAAACCAAAAACAACCAAGTCACTGAAAAAGAAAGTTCAGGAAGTGGAGAAACCTGAAACTACTGATGTGCAATCTGCACTTGAAAAGGAAGTGGCTGAAACATCCTCTCAGCACACTCCTTCTCCACCACCAAAAAGAAAACCAGTCACAGTTATTTTCCAAAGAAAAAGATTTAAGAAACCAATAACTGTTGACCCTGCTTTTGAAACTGCTGAAACCATTCCTGAACCCACCCAAACTCCTGAACACCAACCCATCACAACTACTGAACCTGAACCCTCACATACAACCATAGAAATTGCCCAACTTCTCTCAGGACTTAAAGGAACCCATTCACCACATGTCACTCCCCTTGCAACACATCAAATTGGGGAGATACATTCAGAAGTTGACATGAATGTGGATCCCTTTAGCCCAACACAGAGAGATGAGGATGAACAAGAGTTTGTAAGCCCAAACTTGCAAACTTTTGATACTTTTGAGGCTGCTACTACTCACTTATCACCCGGTGGTGAACCTGAGGACAGTAGTAACATAGCTAAGACCTCAAACTTGGCAACTACTGATGAAGGCCTAAGGCCAGAGGTAGGAAAACCTCAGAACCAAGACAAAGAGGTTCATGAGACTACTGGTTTGGGTCCAGCTCATGATATAACTGATCCTGCCCTTTCTGAGGACACTATCAGGGATTCAGATGATTCCATTAAGTTGGTTGATGAATCAAAACTTCCACAAACTGAATTGACGGTTGACATTGAAGGTCCTGAATCTAAGGTCTCCAAGCTCAAGAAGCTGGTCACCAAAGATCAGGTTAAAGACCAGTTAGCCCAAAAATCCCCACAACTGGCATCTTCAGAGCAATCTGAAGATCACCCAAAAAGCACCCCTTCACCAAAACAACCTACCCAATTCACTGGGCTTACAAGCATAGATCTGAACCAACTATGCAGCCTAGATGGTCCCCTGTACCAGGCACTCAAACAAATCATAACTGATCAACTCAAACCCTTCACAACTGCTTGGGAGTTAAAAGCTAACAATCAGTTTGGGTTGATCAACTCGAGACTTGCTGAGTTGAACAAGAAGATGGATGAAACACAAGATCAACTGGCAAGGTTGTCTGCTGCAACATCTCATTCCATTAGGCTTCCAGAAGTGGATGAAGCCAAAAAGGGGGAGATGATTAAGGAACCAACAGATGCTACACAAAGACAAACTCCTGATCAAGAAGCTGATAGACCAACACAAAGACCAGGAAAAGAAGTAGCACCAGAGTTCAAGTTATCTAAGGCATCAGAGAGAACTGCTGATTACATTTCTCAAACTACTGAAGACAATCCTCCAGCAGTTGTGACTCCATTTACCACATCAGCAGTTCTACCTCCTAAACCATCATCAGAAGTTCCTAAGGCAACTGAAAAAGAACCTGCTCCCACTCCTTTGCCTACAACAACTTCCACAGCTGTCTTAAACCCTACTCCCATCAGCATGTCAAAAGACTTATTAGAGAAGAGTTTGAAAGAAGCTGCTAAGAAGGCAAAAGAAGACAGAGTATGGAACAGCCTAGAAACTAGAGAAGACTTGAGCTTTGAAGAAAAACTGATCAAGTACCAAGAGAAACTTGATGAGCTTGAGGCTGAAGAGAGAGCACTTGAAGCTGCTGCTGAAGAAGACAAAAGAGCACAGCTTATAGCATTCATAACAAAGAACTCCAAATCAAAGCAAGTGGCCCTCAAAAGACTCTCAACACAAGAGCTGACCAGAAGAGCACAGATGCTATCTGATAGAATAGCAACTGAAAATGAGAGGAAAGCCAAAAGAGCTGAAGTGATTGAAGAATTAGTGGCAAATGGCTATGGTTCAAAAGCCTCAATCAGCAAATGGAAAGAACAAACTTTGTATGAGGCTTACAAGAAATTCAAAGCAAAGAAAGTTGCTGAACCAGAAAGATTTGAAAGCCAAGAAGTCCAAACAACTTCTATTGTCAAAAGACCATCTGGTACATTAAGAAGGCCAACCACCAAAAGAAAAGCAGATGGAGATCCCATTGTCAAGACTGACTTCAAAATGATTTTGCTAGAAGGAGATCAGCTTGTACATGGTGATTTTGATGTTGAAGAGAAACCCATCTTGACCCAATTCAGAGACAAGGCTACCTATGCTTATCAGTTACAACAATCCATCCAAGAGAAGACACATACAAGGGTTGTTACAGAGCATCACCTGCCCAACATGCCAATCCAAGGTGCTGCTGAATTACAAGGAAGTCAAGAGTCTCACCTGAGAGTCACTGAAATAGAAGACATTCCTCAATCAGGTCAACCTAAGGAAACAGGCTTGGTTTCCTATGCCTCTGACTTTGACAGGTCAAAGGTAAACATTGTAAAATGGTCATTTACTGAATCCAACTCAGTACTTGTGACCAGGAGAGACCGTTCAAGTAAGGTCTATAGAAACTCAAAGGAGTTGAGTGTTTTATCGTCCAAAGACCTTCTCACCATACAACATTTGACACCTGAACTTGGTCCTCTCACTGAGCAACAAAGATGTACTCTTACCACCCGGATGACAGCAGAGATCTGGAGGATGCTAGAAGAGAGAAAAGGACAACAATAAAGGATAGATAAGGTTTTGGCTTCATCAATCCAGGGGGAGATTGTTGGGACGAAGAGGATTGACGAAACCACTTTTTGATAACCTTAGTCTTTTCCATATCTGCCTAAGTATAGAACTGCTGAAGAACAAAGAGAAGAAGTACTGAAGAACAAACACAAAGTACTGAAGAGTAAACTCATCAGAAGTTCTGAAGTCTAACCAGACATTTCACTGAAGAACTACTGAAGACAAACTGCTCATCAGCAGTTTGTCACTCATCAGCACTTTCACTCAGAAGCTTCTAACCGACTGAAGATCAGCAGTTTTACTATTATATTGTTTTGTTAAAGTCTTGATTTCAAGTTTCAATGTACAGACTGTAGTAACCTTATCTTAGCATAATATCTTTGTTAAATATCTTAGATTACTTCAGACTACAGTTTAGTACATTAGTCTATAAATAGATGAGTTTGTTCATCTATTTTGATATGTGATTTTGTGTAATATCTTTGAACTTATATTGAAATCCTTCGGGCTTTAAACTTATAATTTCCACTTCACATCTGAGAAACATAAACTGCTATTACTGCTTTATACTTAGATCATTTATTGTTTCTCATTTATTGTTCAGTCAAGGGGGAGTAATAACTCCTCATCAAAGTGATCTTTTAGACCTTTGAACACTTGTATTTCCGCTGCTTAATAACTCATATATAAATCTGATAAACACATAAGTGTTCATATAAACAGCCACTGATCCAACATTATTTTAGTGGGAGTCTAGGTAATTGTTTTTATTTGTCTCTTTCTTTGTAAGTTTGTTAGTTCTTTGAATAAGAAAGAGTCATGGGTTCGTCTCCCCTTCCATACTAAAGGCGTCATAGTTAAACATTTGCTTTCAAGTTAGTATCTTATTTTTTTCTTTTTTAACGGCTTAAATTATACCAAATTCTTCTTTGACGGCTTAAACCTCAAGTAAAACCACACCTTAACTTTAATGGCTTTGCCAATTGGATCCAATCCCCACCCAATATTAAATTCTAACTTTTTTTCAAACATTTGCTTTCAAGTTAGTATCTTCTACGAGTTGAAAATTGTGACTGATTTTAACGTTATCAAGTCATTTTGAATAATTAAAGTTTACATAAATATCAAATGAGGAAATATTGGAATTAACATTGATACAAGTTAAGAGGTGTGAAATGCATACTCGATCAAGATTGTTCTGATTTTAGGTAACATGGAATCTTATAATGGTTATAAGGGACAAAACCCATAGACCATAGGGGGTTCCAAAAGAGAGTACTAAACCCTCCTCCTACTCTGATCATTTGCTATATGTCTTAGGACCGAGAAGGGTCAGGGGACCTTCTATTCTTATTCCTCTCCTGTTGTTTATCATTTTCTACGTATCTTTCTTTTGCACTTCAATAATATAATAAATGGCAATCATGTTCTTGTGTTTCTCATGATGAATAAACAATCAACTAAAAGGAGATAGAACATGTTCACGGTCAAACGCAGAGGCAAAGTGATCACTATCTCCCTACTTTCTGTTTCCATTTTCTTTGCCAAGCCTTCCTTACACATGTCACAAATATGGTCTATGGTGTATGTACTTGTGATATAAACATTTTATATTACATTTCTAGGCCTCTGGTATACTTGCATATATTTTTTTTTGTATAAAAACAAACACACATGTATAACGCCGTACCGAGAAGCTTTATAGAGTGAGATTTTATATGATGCTTTCATTTGGGTTATCATCGCGCTTTTTTAGAACAAAACTTAGCTTACACTCTGGTTGGTGCATGTTTGGTTAACTGTTTATTTCCTTATTTAAGAGTCAGGAAAGAGTTGTAACGTGTTTATATATATAAAAAATATATATAAAATTAAGAAACAATTATATTAAGCACTAAACTGAAATAATTAAAAACGGCAACGAACAATTCTTATTCAAACACGTATTATGATTTGTTTAATATAAGCATGCTTTATAGAAAACTAGTTTTTACCTCGGGAGCGTCCCGAGGTTGTAAAATCTAATATGATATAATAAAGTCTTACATAGCAAGACTGTACATTTTTCCGGGCATTTTCACCAAAACACTTCCATATCAAAACTTAACCTAATTGACCAAAGTTGGCCACCAAATTTAAACCCATCAGATTTAGGAAGATTTAGCATTTAGAATATATGTTGGCTTAATCAAAGTGGGCTTGACCATTCCAGCCTTCGGCTTTCTTATACTTATACTGTTGACACTATGACCCATTTAGCCTCCACTAACAGTTGACCATCTCAAACTATTTTTGGAAACTGCAGAACGACCAAGACATTAAGGGTTCTGCAAATGATCAGTTTGTCCGGTGGTTAGCTTTTATTGACTGGCTCAATTAGCAGCTGCATAGACAATTTGGCAGTAACACAATCAGATTCAACGTTCAGCTGAATCTGATCTTCCTGAACATAGCTGCCGTGACTGTTGAATATTTTTAAACGGGTTCCTATATTTTTTGAAACTATTAAAGATCACACAACGCATACACTACAATACAATTAATAGTCTGAGAAGCAAGTTGACAGAAATGATCTTCAAACCGAAACCGAACTCGAACCCGCACCGATGAGCACCCTTAAAATTCTATACAATATGAACACCATCATTTCAGCTACATCACTAAAAGCAAGAACGAAGTTATCTCAATTGGTAAATGAGAGGATCTAATGAAGCTAAGCCTGAAAAACAGCTACTGAAGTGTACCGTGTTTGAGTAGCATAATGAACTGGGTGTTAACTTACAAAAACAATAAATTATACAAAAGTCAATTCTCAATTCCTTTCATATCAAATACACAAATTTTAAAAAGATTAATTCATTTTCTAGATAAATTAGCACCAAGAAACACATACATCTAACAACTATTAATCAACTTTGGGGTGCACATACCATCCATTAAACCAAATTAAAAACAGTAAGAAATTCACAAATTATTTTCATTTTTCATTACCTAACAAAAAAGCAATATAGAGCCAACCCCAAAGAACATGTACAACCTGAAAAGCATGTTGTACTAACATCTTATTGCACAAAATAAGGCATATAAATGAGGCGCGCTTCTCATGGTCAAATTTTTGCTGAAAAAAATGCCTTGCATGCGCATCCTCTAAACCTCACGCCTTAGGTAGGCTGTGACTGCCCCTGCGCCTGAGGCGCGCTTTAAAAAACCAAGGTTGTTTTGGTAGTACTATTTGATAATTTGATTGTTAGAACATTTATTTGTCTCAAAAAGATGGTTTCTAATTTCATTGCAATTATAAGATATTATCACCATGATTGTTGGCATTTGTTATCCCAAATTTCCAAAAACCAAAACAAAAATCCAGTTTTGATCTAAACTAATCCATGAAACCAAACTCAAACTCGAACCAGATCGGATCTGATCCGAATTACTGAGGATTAGGCGGGCCGATTATTAGTCGAGCAGACTCTTGAACCCCATTCAAGTAGTTCTTTGCTGGTATCATCCTTGTGTACAATCATTGCTTCACAATCTTTGCAGAGTCGACACTGTCATCCTCAAAACGCATGTAAAATCCAAGAACTACAACAAAGTTACAAGATAAGTGTTATCGGGTCATATAAGTTTAAAATGTTGCATGATGTTATATACAAAGCATGATCACCTAGCTTAATCCAATCAAATACACATAAAATTTCAAAAACAAATATCTTAAAATAATAAAAACTCACTTACTTTTATTAAAGATCTTAACATGATCCTTAAACGGCACTCGTCCATCCATCTTGATACCTGTGTTAACACTCATATGGCTGAATATGTTACTCTTGCAGGAAGTTAATAAAAAGAACATGACCCGCTACATAATCACTACAAAATTGAAGCCATGTACCATACATAAAAATAATCAAAATAAACAGCTAATCCCAAACAACAAATGAAAGAAACCCATCTACATAATCACCAAAACACTCATAAAAGCCTATGATCTAGTTGTTACGCATAACCCTCAAAAGCAGAATATACCTTCAAATTAACCTCCGGATCATCCTCTGTTCCATTCTTAGATTTGTTAGGATCATCATCATCATTATAATAATAATATAAATCAGATTTAATCAACAAATAAATCAGTTCAATACCAAAAATTTCAAGTTCCCGGATCCAAAAGGCTTGTCTACTAAGCATCTTCTAATTTCTCCACAATTGAGTAAACCCTAAAATCGATTTTGATTTAACCAAGATGCCTTAATCTTGATGATCTGATAAGAAACGCCAGACCAATGGGTTTTAGACATCAGATAACTGATGCCCCAATTATGAAGAAACTGAGCCACCTTCTTTCTCCTGGATTTTGACACTGTTGTGCTTGGGTTTCAAGATGAAGCAGAAGAAGAGAGTCGGTGGTTTTACTGTGATGTTTCTGAACCCTAAATAATGTTAGAATATAGATAAACTCAACAGAAGTAGATCGGAAATTAGTCTTTAAGTCAAAACGAAAAGATGAATAAAACAATTCTTACATCAATTGTCAAAATATGTTGTAAAGATTTGTTAAAAGATGAAGAAATTCGTTATTAAAAGATGAAGAAATTGAAGATGTAGTTAGGTAGATGAAAGAAAGAGTTACCTAGGGTTTCAAATAGTAGAGAGAATACAGAGTAGATGGATCGATGGTTGTGTTGTGTTATGTTTAATTATTTTTTTTAGCTTAAATATCATGTGACACCTAGGATGACACTTGGCACTCTCAAGAGGGAGAATGCCTCCTTGAATGCCATGTCATCAAAATGGCTTTCTTTTATTATATATATAGATTATCTGGTTGACGGGATATTTGGTAATGTGGTGTATATTATCTATATATATATATATATAAAAGAAACCATATATGCCCATTGAGAGTGCCACGTGGCTTAATAATTGAGTGTTTTTGGTGTTTTTGAGTATTTTTCTAAATTTATCTCTCTATCTCTTAATTCTCAATTACTAAAATTAAATTGAGTTATTTTAGAAAAAAAAATTTAAAAACAAATTTAAATTTTTCTCTCTTATCTTCCTCCCATAATTTTTAAACATAAATATCTTTTATATTCGAGATTTTTTAAATAAAAAAATTACACCAAATTAACGAGCGTTTTATTATCTTTCCAACGAGTACCATAGTGCTATATAAAAACGAAAAAAAACGACTATTTTTTGTGGGGTTATATTCATACAGAAAAAAACACAAAGTGTTCAGGTTATTCATTAATCAAATTGTAACATATTTTAATTTACGTGAAGATGATTATATGTTGAAGGTTATCCTTTTAATACTTTATTATGTTTAATATGGTTTATGCTTTTTATTTTTTTAACTTTTTAAATAAATGTTTTTAACTAAGATTGATTATGTTTAAGTTATTTACTCTTTTCGTGATTTGAGTTTTCTTTTTTTTTATCATTTTTTATTAAATCATATTAAATTTTTCAACCCCGGGACCTTCCCGGGGTAATCGGCTAGTAATGTATATGGTTAAGACATGGAAAATACTAAAATTAATAAATGTTCATCGTGTTTCATGTTACGCCACTTTGAAGCCATATCCGTTCATATTATTTTCTTTTTCAACATTATGAAAATATTGATGCAATCTAAAGTCCACTTAAACTTTGTAATTATAAAATTTATTTCAGAATCAAATGTACTTTTATTACTAGTTATCAAATCTTTACATCATGTTAAATAGAACTCATTTAATAGAAATAGAACTCATTTAATAGAAAAGTTTGAGCTTAAAGCTTCATATCCCAATTTTTACTCAACTCGCGAGACTAATATTAGTAAATAAAAAAACCTAATAAGTTTATTTAATATATAAAAAGATATATATTAAATAATAAGTATTATATATATATATATATACACACACGATTTTTTAATGTTTTTTAAATATCTTAAATTTATCTTCCTTTTACGGAATAAAAAAATGAAAATGTATACAAATAATTACATCAGTGTAAAAAAATTTACAAGTGCATGACGTCCATGTAAACATTGCGTAACATGGTGTAACGCCATTTTACTTACACTTATGTAAATATACGAATACAATTTTTTTAGTTTTTGGGCAGGTTTCTTAATTAGATGTTTATCTATGTGTATGAAAAAAAATGGTTAAAAAATCGCATAGGAGATAGGATTTCCAACGGAGTTCTCAAATTCTCACAATAAGAATGAATTCTTAGTTATGACCCACATCCTATATATGTATCATTTTATGGTAAACATAACCAAATAACATTTGTTATCTATACTATGATACTATCTTATAGTACATTTCTAATTATATATAGCATTAAAAAGGAACGTTGGTTGTGAGGGGGAGTTACTGTTTCGCTCAATACAACCGTTTTATGTGTCTATGTACAACCTGTGATGCATGGCAACGTTTTTTCTGGGTTGTTCATAGCATTCTGGGCGTTTGTAGCTTCTTTTCTGAACGTTTAATTTTTTTGGGCGTTTCTTTTTGTTTTGGGCTGTTCAATTTTGTATTTTTGGCAAAAAAAAATTTGGGCAGTTTTTTTTTTTTTGGGCGTTTCCTTCCCCCTTAGACATTAGACAGTTTGAAGAAACCAAACATCCGGTAGCCCCCGCTGCTGCAACGTGCGGCGGGTATAAAACTAGTTACCTCTTAAATATTAAGCTTTATAAGTATAAATGATTGCTTACAGTACAACACCTAATGTGAATGCTAACTACTTTTTTAGAGCAATTATGTCTTTCATACAATACTTACAAATTTGTCCCCTCTACTTTACTCAACCTTTTTTACTTAAGACTATAAGGAGTGGTGGGGGGAAGAGGGGGATCAAGCGCCATGTGCCACTTGTGGGACCCATGTGGAGGGGGGATTGTGGGGAGTGGAAGAGGGGGACGAGGGGGGTAACATGTGGAATTTCTTTTTTCTTTTTTTTTTATAAAAAACTTTAATATATTAATAAACATAATAATAATAATAATTTAAACCGAAAAATTATTAAATTAATAAAAATAATAAAAAAATAATTAATATTAAAAAAAATAATAAAAAAATTATATTCAAACATTTGAATTTCAAACGGTAGCCCCCGCCGCTGCAACGCGCGGCGGGTATAAAACTAGTTACCTCTTAAATTTTAAGCTTTATAAGTATAAATGGTTGCTTACAATACAACACCTAATGTGAATGCTAACTACTTTTTTAGAGCAATTATGTCTTTCATACAATACTTACAAATTTGTCCCCTCTACATTACTCAACCTTTTTTACTTAAGACTATAAGGAGTGGTGGGGGGGAAGAGGGGGATCAAGCGCCATGTGGCACTTGTAGGACCCATGTGGAGGGGGATTGTGGGGAGTGGAAGAGGGGGAAGAGGGGGGGTGACATGTGGAATTTCTTTTTTCTTTTTTTTATAAAAAACTTTAATATATTAATAAACATAATAATAATAATAATAATAATAATAATAATAATAATGTAAACCGAAAAATTATTAAATTAATAAAAATAATAAAAAATAATTAATATTAAAAAAAATAATAAAAAAATTATATTCAAACATTTGAATTTCAAACGGTTACTGTTCCAAACCGTTTGAATTTCAAATCCCCCCCCCCCCCCTTCCTAAACGTTTTCCCCCCCAAACGGTCATATTTCTAACCCATGGGGGGGGGGGGGGGGGGGATTGTGAGGAGTGGAAGGGGGGAGGAGGGGGGGTGACATGTGGAATTTCTTTTTTCTTTTTTTTATAAAAAACTTTAATATATTAATAAACATAATAATAATAATTTAAACCGAAAATTTATTAAATTAATAAAAAAATAATAATAAATAATTAATATAAAAAAATATTTATTAAAAAAATAATAAAAAAATTATATTCAAACATTTGAATTTCAAACGGTTACTGTTCCAAACCGTTTATATTTCAAATTCCCCCCCCCCCCCCCCAAACGTTTAAATTTCAAAGTTTGAATTTCAAACGTTTTCCCCCCCAAACGGTCATATTTCTAACCCTAAAAATACAACACCAAAACTCATTCTCAGTCACACCTCCTCCTCAAAGCAATGAATAATATGGGTGGCGGTTTTGCACCATAAGCTGCCGAACCGTCTAATTTCCGGTAGTACTCTCGCCGGAGCCGGGGCCGGCCCCGGCGACTACCATTCTCCTCCTCTCCTCTTCCTCATCCTCCTGCTGCACAACCAACTTTCTCTCTTCCTCCTCAACCTTGGTTCTATCCTCCTCCTCCTGCTGTTGCACAACCAACCTTCACTCCTCCTCCTCCTCCTGCTGCACAACCAACTTTCTCTCTTCTTCCACAACCTTGGTTCTATCCTCCTCTTCCTCCTGCTGCTGCACAACCAACTTTCACTCCTCCTCCTCCTTCTCCTCCTCCTGCTGCACAACCAACTTTCTCTCCTCCTCTTCCTGCTACTAAAGCAGATGATGACTTCACGGAGGAGGAGTTGGTCTGGGTCGTGGATTATACCATGGCTCTTAGGGAAATGGACCGACTAATGTTGTCGGCACCAACCCCTAGTGTAGGGAGAGTGCACCCACCCCCCACCACCAGACTACCCCCACCCCCACCACCATACTACACCCACCACCATCACCAGACTACCCCCACCACCAGACTATCCCCACCCCCTACCACCAGACTATCCCCACCCCTACCACCACCAGACTACCCCCACCACCATACTACACCCACCCCCTACCACCAGACTACCCCTACCACCAGACTACCCCTACCACCAGACTACCCCCACCCCCCGCCACCGAGGGGAGCCAACTGAGGAGGACTTGGAAGCACTTAGGGAAGCGATGGAAGAGGAACGCTGCTACAATTATTCCCCTCCTCGTGAGTATAGCTGGATCCGCGAGGATGCGAGATCCGATGGTCGCGATAGCGATCGTTCCGTGTCCCCACCGTACTACACACTCGATGAATGGGACAATTACTCCCTGTAGTGGGGAGTTTAGGTTTAATTATGTAATGTTTAGTAGTTTAATTATGAAATCTTTTAGGTTTAATTATGTAACGTTTAGGATAATGTAATATAATAAATAAATTAGGACTACGTAATAGTTTTATTTAATGTTTTTATGTAATGTTTTTATTAATTTTAATATGGTTAACTATGTAATGTTTTTTTAATATTTTTTTATTTTTTATACCCAACATTTAATTTTATTTATTTTTAAACCAACCGGCCAAACCCAACAAATATTATTTGTATTTGTTTTTGTTTTTTTTATATAAAACTCAAATAAAACCCAACCAATCAACTTGTGCCACATCACCCCTCCACAAAGCCCCACGCCGGTTGCAACTTCCCCCCCCCCCCTTCCCGCCCCTTTCCACGCGATCCAGCGGTGGTGTCCCCCCCCCCCCACACACACACCGGACGGTCTAAATAGTAATTGCGCTTTTGCACCCTATTTTAACCAACTACCCCCACGATTTTTAAACATCCATAACTTTTTTCATACGTTAATATTTTCTTAATATTATTACACTGTATAAACGAGCATTTTATTCTCTTTAATTTGAGTATAGTATTGCTATATTTTTTTAATTTAAAAATGAGATTTATACTATATTATAATACATTTCTAAAAACATCTTAAAATTTAAGTTTTACAAATATAATTGTTTAGACTACACACACAATGCATGTTAATTGCTTTTTTAGAGAAAATATGTCTTTTATATAATACTTATATATTTGCCCTAAACTTTACTCTACTTTTGTTTATTTAAATAGTAATTACGCTTTTGCACCCTTATTTTAACCAACTATCCCCATGATTTTTAAACATCAATGACTTTTTCATACGTTAATATTTTCTTAATATTATTACACCGTATGAACAAGCACATTGGATTTTTGCTATATATATTTATATATTATTTATATATTCATGTGTTTGCACATGTAACTTCCCACTTCCTCATTATCACCTTGATTTTTTGCTTAACGTATCTCACAAATTATTGTTAATGATATATTCATGTGCTTGCACTTCCTCTAGCACATAGGATTTGATTTTTTTATTGTGGTTAAAAAAAGTATATTTTATTTATTGCATTTAAAATTTTGTTTTAGGATTGTTTATCGTGTACTCTGCCGGTATTATTTATTTATGTCAGAATTTTGTCTAATTTGTGTTTGTAGACAATTTTCGTGTAACATGTTGTTGAATGAGAAGATATATGTTGTAACATAGTTCTCAACTTGTTTTTTTTAATGAAAAACACTATAATATAGTTCACAACTCTGTGTTTTTTGGATATATATATAGGGGAAGGTTTAAATAAAAACCCACCCAAAACGAAGAAACCCGGTAAACTCTGACTTCCCGAACTTTTTATCATATGAAAAAATTAGGGTATGTAATGTACATGATTTTAAGAGTTTTGAGCCAAAAAAATAAAAAAAGCGCCGAGTGGATATTTTTAAAAAAAATAAATAAGTTTTTTGTGTTACATATGTTACATGTCTGTTTTTGTGTAACATACGTAACACACAAAAAACTTATTTATTTTTTTTAAAATATCCACTCGGCGCTTTTTTGATTTTTTTTTGCTCAAAACTCTTAAAATCATGTATATTACATACCCTAATTTTTTCAGATGATAAAAAGTTCGGGAAGTCAGAGTTTACCGGGTTTCTTCGTTTTGAAAGGTTTTCTCTCTATACTTAGCCTATATATATATATATATATATATATATATATATGGAAGGAAAATATCTTGAAAATGTATGATGTGATAGTTTTGTTTTGTTTTTTTTTTTTTTTTTTTTTTTTTGAACATTGACTTTCATTAAAACGGCTAGCACTCAAACGCGAGAACCGCCAAAACTAATTACACATGTACAATGGATAAGTGGCCCAATCCTTCCAAACTATATATTTAAACTTCGACCTATGTTTTAACCATAAAAAAGACCTTGATTTCACTTCAGCCAACACCTCCATAACCTTCGTAGTTTTGTCTTGGAAGATCTTTACATTCTGAGTGTTCCATAAAGCCCAAGTCGTAATCATCACAATACCTCTAATAATCTTTTTCCTCCACTTACCACCATGGACATTCTTGTACAACATTAATAAATCATCGTAATCATATGCAAAGAATGGTTCCAACTTACACCACTTACAAATGCCACTCCAAACTCCATATGCATATCCGCAGCCCACCAACAAGTGCTTTAAATCCTCATCCGTAGTGCTACATAACAGGCAAGACACGTCTGGAATATTAATACTTCTTCTAACCAAGGCGACCCGGGTGGGTAATCTGTTGAGTTCAGCCCGCCAAGTGATCAAATTGACTTTTACTGGATTGGTTAATTTGGTTATGCCCATTGGCAGAAGTTCTTTGGGGCCACCGAGTGGCCCCTCCCCCCATTTTTTCGTATTGTATTTTTTACCAAAAAATTCTGAATATTTTATATGTATTGAGTCTGCCTCATAATTTTTTCAAAAACGCAGTTCAAGCTCCGTTAATGATTATGTCACACACCAAGATAAATATTTTGCTTAATTGATTATGGCTTAACCGAACCAATGTAAATGTTGTATCCCGTCGTAACGTGTCGACACACTACTAGTATGTAATAGTATATTATATTATATTATATTATATATAATTAAATTTTTATATAATAATATAACTAAATATTTCACCAGCAGTAAGAAAGTCAAGTTCAACATAGCCGAACTTTTACTCATATCAAGTCAAACATGCGGCAAATTTATACAATACCAAAATGAGCTTGTTGTTAATAAGCAGTAGCCTTAACAAATAGCATTGGGCATTTGCGCCAAGGAGCCGAATTGTTAGTTGTGACATGGAGGGAGGCGTTTTTTAACCGCTAACTCACACTTTAATATACACACCTCTTGTTTACTATGGGGTAGCGTTTGGTACGATAAAATGGAAAGGGGAAGAAAATGGACCATTACAATGTAATGAAAAATATTGTGTTTTATTGTTTAAAGGAATAGAATCACTCATTTCACACGGCATTCCATTCCCTAAAATCATTCCATTCATCCCAAATTTTTTTTTTCATTTCATCCCTCATTCACTCTTTACTAACAATACCATAACCCACCACCACCATCGTCACCACCCACCAATGTTGCAACCACCACCGCCATCACCACCCACCACCATTGCACACCACCGCTGCCGCCACCACTCGCCATCGTCGTCGCCACCACCAACCACCGCCACCCACTGCCTTCACTTACCCAAGACCGCCGCCATCCAACATCACCAAACCCCGCTGCCTCCACCACTTGCCACCGTCACTCACCACAATTTTCTTTACCCACCACTACCGCCGCCACCCACCACCGCTATTACCCACCATCGTCACCAACCCACCACCACCGCCATCCACTCCACCCATCGCCACAGTTGCCACCACCCACCACCGTCGTCGCTACCACCCATCGCCACCGTTGCCACCACCCACCACCGTCATCGCTACCAGCCACCACAGCCGTCGCCACCACCCATCACCTTTGTCGCCCACCCACCACCACGCTACTGCCACATACCACCACCCACCATCATCGCCACCAACCACCGCCACCGCTAGTACTCACCATCATCGCCCACCCACTATCACGTCTATCCACTTCCACCTTCCATTGTCGACACCACCACCGCTGCCACCCACCACCGCCACTACCGCCACGTATACATCACCACCCACCATCACTGCCACTGACCACCACCCACCACAACCCTCACCACCGACTTTATTCCTTCGTCTTTTCCTGCCTATCCAACAACACAAAGTAATGTTTTTCATTTTTATATGACAACCAAACAAGACATAGAATTGTAATGCTCCATTCCACCTTGTGCATTTCATTACCTCGTTCATTACATTCTCTCATCCTTTCCATTACCGCATACCAAACAGGAGTTCAACTCTCATCGTTTGGAAAAGAACACTTTTTTAACACCTTGTTACTATAGTTATAAAATAAGTATTATTTTGTTTACTGAACAATGAAGTTGAGTAACTATTCGAGTTACTATCTTATGTCGTATTTATTGTTGCCATGATAATATATAGTTTTTTTTATTGTAGTTAATATAATTGTAACCTTTTACCAGTATTGATTGTTTTTTATTTTGAGTCTCATACATGTGAATTCACGAAACTCAAATTTTTTGCTAATAAATGAGATCAGATAAAAGAAAAAAAATTAAAAAGTTATCCTGAATTCATTATTTTTTTTTTCAGTTTATTAATTAAATTATCTGAATAAAAGAAGGTTTGTCCAATATTCAAAATGCGTATCTTGAAAAGGTGAGTGTATCCATAGTGTGCGTAATCAATAGAAATAAGTTAACAATTATACTTTAAGAAAATGTTATAAATATTATTAATTTGTCATACTATGTTACTTTTTATAGAAAAAGATCAAATACAAACAACTTTTCGATATGAACGGAAGGAAAAAACACGCGGTGCATATATAACTAGAGTATATAATTACTCTAGTTATACACGCCCCATGTGTTTTTTTCCTTCAGTTCGTACAGTTTGTACCGAAAAAGTTGTTTGTACGTAAACCTACCCCTACTTTTTCATATGCTACATTATTAGTTTTGAAAACTTGTTTATCCATTATTTTACTTTAGGTTGACATCTAAAAATTGTTAGATGCCATAAATAAAATTGTAGAGTAAAGTGCACGGATGGTCCCTGTGGTTTGCCCAAATTTCACGTATGCCCCCATATATTTTCAATGGTCCCCAATGTTGACATTTTATAACATTTTGGTCCCTACCAGCTAACATCGTTAAATTTTGTCAGTTAAGTCATGTAAAATGACCAAAATACCCTCAACTTATAAAAAAATAAAACCCCCTTTCTCCTTCACCAATCACCTGTGCAAATCAACTCCATCACCACCCCCTTCAAACTACCAACACCACCACCTCCTCCTCCAACCACCACCACCCTACCTATAAAAACACACGCGCACACACTGCCAAACCCTTGGCCCTTTATATAAAAACACACGCACACACACTGCCAAACCCATTTTCTTTCTAAACAATAAACATACACACACCACACATATGTCTGGAGATAGAGAGAGAGCAGGAGGAAGATAAAAGGGAGCCGATGGCTCCTGCCACCGCTGAAGGTGGATCTCCGGCCACTACCCCTGGCTACACGACACCCACCACCGAAGAGAGAGAGGGAGGAGCATGAAGGAGGGATTCAGGCCACCAGACCCGACGGAGTCCGGCAGAAACCAACCCAAACCACCACCCTTTTCCCTGATTGCGGCGGAGATCCAGTTCTGATTTGGGGATCGATTAGGGTTCCTGTTCTGATTTGGGGATTTTCAGAATGTGTTCGATAAATTGTTAGAGGTTGGTGTGAATGGGAAGTTGAGTGAAGACGATATGGTGAAAAGGGTGTTTGTGTTTAGGGCGTGTGGGTATGAGAAGGTGCTGGAAATTGTGTTTTGGAATCTTGGGAAAAGGTGCCGGAAATTATGGGCTAGAGAGAGAGAGAGAGAAAGATGGTAGTGGTGATGGTTGTGGTTGGTGATGGTTGGTGGGTTTGAGAAGATAAGATATAACAGAGGGGTGGTGGTGGTGGTGGGTTTTTTTTTTTGTTTTTTTTAAAGAGGGATAATTTAGTAATTTCACATTGACTTAACTGAAAAACTTAACCTCCATCCAAGTCAGGGACCATCGATGAAACAAAATACAAACCACAGATACCATACGTGTAATTTCCAAAGGTTGAGAAGCAGAGTTTAAATTTGGGCAAACCACAGGGACCATCCATGCTCTTTACTCACATGCAAATATACTGGTCACTTCTTGATAAACAGGAGAATAAAAAGCTACCTATATGCCAATAGGATTTATACGTGTATTCATTATCTGGATATCTGCCAACATTCAATGACATATCATTAATTGAGCAAAAATAAAAGAGCCTAAGTTTTAAAGTTCGTCAGAGTTCTCTAGCTACAAATTACCATCGTGAAAGGCATCTTACCCAACAATAAAAAAATATATTGAGTGGATTTGACGGACAAGAAATCAAAGTTTGTTCGAACATAAGAGTTTCAAGGTGGCAGACATAGTGGCGAATATCAAGACGACTGGTTTTCATTGGCTTAAACATAGGCAAAACAAAATAGTAGTGGATTGAATGATTGGTGTAGTTTTTGTTTGATGTAATAGTTCTTGCCCTGGCGGTTGTGTTTCTTCTCGAAACATAGTCGGGGGATTTTTGGTTTCTAATGAAGTTCAATTTTCAAATAGTCGGGGGATTTTTTGTTTCTAATGAAGTTTAATTTAAAAAAAAAAAAGCAATCACCAATGGACGTCTAAACATTATACCTTTTTAATTAAACAAAGCATAAAAATATGGAGAAAATTAAATATCGAAACTGTTGGTAACGACAGACGGATTACTGAAAGAATTATGTGAATAAGATTTCCTTCAAATCTGACCGGTTATCAAATTTGCGATGAACAATCCGTCAAAACATTTAAGGATACAATTTTCTAAATAAGGCTTGTTAAAGTTGTCGGAACATGTCTACTGGTAATTCCTTCGTTGAATCCATCGAAATCTTAAATTCAATATATTATCGAGAACTCTGTACTTTTTATATTATGCTCTTGATCTCTTGTGTCAATGTCTGATGATGTGTCTATATTGTTGTAATGTTTATATAAGCATACACTTTTTATGCGTGTGTGAAGTTGGTGTCATTAGGGTTTGTCTTGTGTTTGGATGCAAAACCCCACTCAACCACATCTGTGGATTTTGAAATCCCAAAAGCTACTTATTTAGGTTGTTTAATGCTTCCTTTCTCTATCATATGTACTAATAGTAGCTTTTAGTAGCCAACTAGATTTGACTAATGCGGCCAAGTTTTTAAATTAAGAAAACGAATTGTTCTAAAAAGGTCCAAATTTTAATCTAGACACTTTTAAAGCGTAAGTTTGCATTTTTTTTATAAATAAAATTTAATAATGGGGGCAAACCCTTGGTGCTATTAGAATTAAAATTATCAAGAATCTTGGCATTACCAATTTCCACTAACCCATTATCTCCTATTATGAATCAATAATACTATCAAAGGCCTTAAAAAAATTATAATAATAATAATACTATCCAAGGGGAATCATCCAATGCCAATGCTATACGTATTCAATGATTTGCCATTCTTTTAAAATGGCCCCAACACTCATAATATATGCAAATTGGATTAGATAAATCACATCAACAATTTTGTTATGATATATATGCTAAAGCAACCCCTTTTTTTTCGTTATAAACAAGTGTACACATAGGCACTGAGGCTTTGGCCCAGTGGTGTGGGGTGAGGGTGTATAAGGTGAGATCAGGAGTTCGAATCCTCTCATAGGTGATAAGGGTGAATATTAGTGGAATATTAGGTGAGTATCTAATTAGCTGTTAAAAAAAACAAGTGTACACATATCTATCTATATAATAATTGAGGTGAGATTGGGTTGAATGGAGGCCTTAGAGAGTGTTTGAGGTACCCATTTCCAATATGGAGCTCCAACTAGCTCCCTATAAATACTCTTTCTAATTTTTATTTCTACATTCATACATTCTTCCATTACACTCCTCCAATACCTAACTAACAAATCTTCCAATTAACATTATTCACTCTTCTTTTTATTCACTCTTCATTCTAGGTATGTTTTCTTTTTCATTTGGATCGAAGCAAGATCAACCATTGTAACGTTTTCCTATTCGTAAACGTTAAATATAGCCAACAAAAATGGATCTCAAACCTGTAAAACTTTTAGTGATAATATGGAACCAGTTAACGATTTGTGGAACAAGTCCATATTGTCATCGTTTTTATTATTAACGCATGGCTATCTGTAAACAATATTTAATATGTAACCATTTTCATATTTGAAGAGAAAATCTTCATTCTCAGCGTTTTAATTAAATATGGACGTGTTGAATACAATCCGCAATATGGAAGCAAGATCAGATTTTTAAGTCAATAATTGTATATGAAACGGAACAAATATATTAACTGTTGTTTGATCTTTTTTTCATATGAGATCCAGAGAGGATTCATTGTCATCTTTATGTTTATGAGTCAAATATGATATGTCGCGAATGTTTTGATTGTTTTGTCATTTGAATGCTAGACTACCATCCGAATACAAAGTTGCGAATATGGCTTATCACAAGGGAGAGCAATTCTTCAAGGTCATGCATGACCCTTCCGCAAGAGTTTTGGTATGATTGTAATTTTCGTTTTGATAATTATCTTTGTTAACTTTAAGCAAACTGATTATATTAATTCTCGTAATGTTGTTTTTAATGTTTGATCCAGACATTGCCGACAGCTATGAACAAGTTTTTGGTATCTAAAAAAAACGCCTATTTAATAACATTAAAAAAATTCAAACCGTATTAGTCATTCCTTAAATATGATTTTAGACATTAATTATTGAAATTATGTAAAAGTTACAATTATTTCGGTTATAGGATTCTAGACATTAATTTCTGTAATTTCCATAATCAATTTACTAATTATAATACAAATTTACGGTTTTAATTATATTAATTAGGTCATATTTATCAATACATAAGGCTAAAAATTAGCAATCTTCATTAAGGCTTTTAAACAAGCGATCAATTTTAGGATAGATAGGTGGTAATGTGTCATAATTTCCAATTCGAGTATCAATTTCAAAAAATAAAAAAAACGCCTATTTAATAACATTAAAAAAATTCAAACCGTATTAGTCATTCCTTAAATATGATTGTAGACATTAATTACTGAAATTATGTAAAAGTTACATTTATTTCGGTTATAGGATTCTAGACATTAATTTCTGTAATTAACTGTTTTAAAATCATGGATTGATAAACGGATTGACACATACCATATTAAAGAGTATATAAAGATAAAATCTTTTATGTAATCAAAATTCGTAAATTAAGGGCTTTAAACAAGGAGCAATCTTAGGCTAGATAGGTTGTATTGTGTCAGCATTTATTTCCAATTAAAACAGATTGACAAATTCCAATTATTTCCAATTCGAGTATAAATTTCAAAAAATAAAAAATCGACTATTTAATAACATTAAAAAAATTCAAACCGCATTAGTCATTCCTTAAATATGATTGTAGTCATTCATTACTGAAATTATGTAAAAGTTACAATTATTTCGGTTATAGGATTCTAGACATTAATTTCTGTAATTAACTATTTTAAAATAATGGATTGATAAACGGATTGACACATACCATTATAATGAGTATATAAAGATAAAATCTTTCATGTAATCAAAATTCGTAAATTAAGGGCTTTAAACAAGGAGCAATCTTAGGCTAGATAGGTTGTATTGTGTCAGCATTTATTTCCAATTAAAACGGATTGACACATTCCAATTATATCTTAATTTCGAGTATAAACAAGGAGCAATACACATGTTGCCTATTTAATAACATTAAATAAATTAAAACCTGTATTAAAACTTGTATTAGTATTCGTAAAAATAGTATTGTTGACCGAATATATTACTAATACTAATTGACATTAATAATAATTGACCGAAGTGAATGTTATTTATTACAATTTTTTAATCTCATTTATTTACATTAATATTACTACGAAATTATGTTTAAACTATCTTTATGAATTATTATTGGTCTTGCCTGCAATTGATAGAATTTATTTTATTTTTTAATGTTATTTAGTATGAATTTTAATGACATTAATAATAATTGATCGAATTTAGTGTTATATATTATGATTTTTAAGCTCATTTACTTATTATTGACCGAATTAAATTACGAATATATTACTAATACAAAAACTAATATTACGAATTATTATTGGTCTTGCCTGCAATTAATAGAATTTATTCATTTTTTAATGTTATTCAGTATTAGTTTTAATGACACATAATAATAATTGACCGAATTTAGTGTTATATATTACGATTTTTAAGCTCATTTGTTTATTATTGACCGAATTAAATTACGAATATATTATTAATACTAAAACTAATATTACGATTTTTAAATTTAATCCCATTTATATCTTATTGACTGAATTAAAATTTTCTATTACTATTTTTACAAATATATTACTAATTACTAATACTAATATTACGATTTTAGTTTGCTTCAATTAGAAGATATTTCCATTGGCGAATGTTGCGTCTTTAAATGGTGTTCAATCCAGCATAGGCTGTTTGTTACAAAGGTTCCACCACAAGAAGTCATTGATTTTCAAATTAAAATTACGATTTTTTATGTTTGTAATGTAATTTATTTGAATTATTGATTACGATTTTGAGGTTATTAATTAAGATTTATAATCGCATTTATTTATATTACTATGTTTACGAATTATGATTAGTCTTGATTGCAATTAATAAGATTTATTCATTTTTACTGTTATTTATTAAGATGTTTAATATTATTTATTGACATTAATAATAATTGACTAAATTTAATGTTATTTATTAAAATTATTAATCCCATTTATTTATATTACTTTTTTCGAATTTATGTTTAATAAGATTTAATTATTTTTAACGTATTTTTAGTATGTTAGAATTAATGTTATTTATTGACATTAATAATAATTGACCAAGTTGAATGTTATTTATTATGATTTTTTAATCTCATTTATTTATATTAATATTACTACGAAATTATGTTTAATCTATCTTTATGAAATTATGTTTAATATTATTTATATTACTATTCATTCCAATTATTATTGGTCTTGCCTGCAATTAATAGGATTTATTTATTTTTTAATGATATTTACTATGAGTTTTAATGATATTTACTATGAGTTTTAATGATATTAATAATAGTTGACCGAATTTAGTGTTATTACGATTTTTAAGATCATTTATTTATTATTAACCGAATTAATTTACGAATATATTACTAATACTAATACTAATATTACGATTTTTAATTTTAATCTGATTTATTTATTATTGACCGAATTAAATTATGAATATTTTACTAATACTAAAACTAATATTACGATTTTTAATTTTAATCTCATTTATATCTTATTGACCGAATTAAAATAAACTATTACTATTTTTACAAGTGTATTACTAATTACTAATACTAATACTAATACTAATATTACGATTTTAGTTTGCTTCAATTAGAAGATATTTCCATTGGCGAATATTGTGTCTTTAAATGGTGTTCAATCCAGCACAGGCTGTTTGTTACAAAGGTTCCACCACAAGAAGTCATTGATTTTCAAATTAAAATTACGGTTTTTTATGTTTGTAATGTAATTTATTTAAATTACTGATTATGATTTTGAGGTTATTTATCAAGATTTATAATCTCATTTATTTATATTACTATGTTTTCGAATTATGATTAGTCTTGATTGCAATTAATAAGATTTATTCATTTTTATTGTTATTTATTAAGATGTTTAATATTATTTATTAACATTAATAATAATTGACCGAATTTAATGTTATTTATTAAAACTATTAATCTCATTTATTTATAGTACCTTTTTCAAATTTATGTTTAATAAGATTTAATTATTTTTAATGTATTTTTAGTATATTAGAATTAATGTTATTTATTGACATTAATAATAATTGACCGAGTTGAATGTTATTTATTATGATTTTTTAATCTCATTTATTTATATTAATATTACTACGAAATTATGTTTAATCAGTCTTTATGAAATTATGTTTAATATTATTTATATTACTATTCATTCGAATTATTATTGGTCTTGCCTGCAATTAATAGGATTTATTTATTTTTTAATGATATTTATTATGAGTTTTAATGACATTAATAATAGTTGACCGAATTTAATGTTATATATTATGATTTTTAAGCTCATTTATTTATTATTGACCGAATTAATTTACGAATATATTACTAATACTAATATTACGTGCAGAAATTGTTTCACAAGTCGCTAGGTTTGTTATTTGCATATTCAACATTTATGTTTACAATATTCTTATTTTATAATTAGTTACTCATTCTAAATTTTCTATACTTAATTCTTTTGTAAAGGTTTACTGTGATTGGATGACCTGATTTGCTTTAATAAAAAGATATTTCCATTGGCGAATATTGTGTCTTCAAATGGTGTTCAATCGAGCACAAAATGTTTGTTACTAATGTTTCACCACAAGATGTTTTTGATTTTGAAATTTAAATTATGATTTTGTTGCTATTTATGAAGAGTTTTAATGTTATTTATGATAATTTTAATGTTATTGATTTGAATGATTGATTATGATTTGGTTGTTATTTATTAAGATTTTTAATCTTATTTATTGATATTACTAATATTACGAAATTCATTTTAATATCGTTAACCGACTTTAATTTTGATGTCACAACTTTCCTTTAATCAATTGTGATGAAACGATATGTTTTTAAACATATACGACTTTCTTTCAAACATTTATTTAAATCTATTTAACAATGTTAAATCTATTTAACAATTTATAATTTAAATATAATCCGAAGATAACAATGTACATTTATTTTCCTACACTTTTATTATTCTTTTAATAATAAATATAATTTAAATATAATTAACAGTTTCCTAAAATATATATAATGTATTCAAAATAATTTTCAATGCTATTACTAATATTACGACCTTAATGTTAATATTGTTGACCGAATCTGAGTAAAAACTTTTTACGTTTTTGTTAAATTGATGGAGGTCAATTCTTTGACTTTATGTCTTTGAATTTGATTGTGCTAATTTTAAGCTTTGTTGACCAATTCACGTCAATTACCAATCCTTCCCTTTTTCATAATTCAAAAACTTTTCTTTAATCAATTGTCATGAAACGATATTCTTTTAAACATATACGACTTTCTTTTAAACATTTATTTAAATCTATTTAACAGTGTTAAATCTATTTAACAGTTTATAATTTAAATATAATCCGAAGATAGGAGTGTACATTTATTTCCTACACTTTTATTATTCTTTTAATAATAAATATAATTTAAATCTATTTAACAGTTTTCTAAAATATATATAATGTATTCAAAATAATTTTCAATGCTATTACTAATATTACGACCTTAATGTTAATATTGTTGACCGAATCTGAGTAAAAACTTTTTACGTTTTTGTTAAATTGATGGAGGTCAATTCTTTGACTTTATGTCTTTGAATTTGATTGTGCTAATTTTAAGCGTTGTTGACCAATTCACGTCAATTACCAATCCTTCCCTTTTTCATAATTCAAAAACTTTCCTTTAATCAATTGTCATGAAACGATATTCTTTTAAACATATACGACTTTCTTTTAAACATTTATTTAAATCTATTTAACAGTGTTAAATCTATTTAACAGTTTATAATTTAAATATAATCCGAAGATAGGAGTGTACATTTATTTTCCTACACTTTTATTATTCTTTTAATAATAAATATAATTTAAATCTATTTAACAGTTTCCTAAAATATATAATGTATTCAAGATAATTTTCAATGTTATTACTAATATTACGACCTTAATTTTAATATTGTTGACCAAATCTGAGTAAAAACTTTTTACGCTTTTGTTAATTTGATGGAGGTCAATTATTTGACTTTATGTCTTTGAGTTTGATTGTGCTAATTTTAAGCGTTGTTGACCAATTCACATCAATTACCAATCCTTCCATTTTTATAATTCAAATACATAAATAAATATTCCTACTCGATCACGTCAATCGAGGCACAGTATTTCCGATTTTGCAGAATTGTTCGAGAGACAGCAATACTATATAAACCTTAACAAATAATAAAATCATTTAATCGTCATACCAAATTTAACAACGAAATTAAATGATAATATAAATTTTCAAAATGTTACTTTCTGTACAACTAATAATGATTACTAAAAATGTCAATAATAAATTGTTTATAATGGGTAAGGCAATTTGAGACGCGGATGATTTTAGTGTCATTTATTTGAATGATGATTACGATTTTGATGTTATTTATTAAGATTTTTAATATTATTTATTGATGTTACTAATATTACGAATTTCATTTTAACATTGTTGACCGACTTTCATTTTGATATTACGACTTTCCTTTAATCAATTGTAACTAAACGATAATCATCATCTTGATTTCAATAAGTGTGCTAATTTTAAGTGTGCTAATTTTAAGATGTTAATAATAATTTGTATATAATGGGTAAGTCAATTTCAGATGCGGATTATTTTAATGTCATTGATTTGAATGATTGATTATGATTTTGATGTTATTTATTAAGATTTTTAATTGTTAAGTACTATATTTACACAGTTTAAATAATGACGTTTTTTTGGCGGCTTTTTGTAACATGTCAAAAGTTGCCTAAAGTGTGTGTACAATGGGTCCTTTTGGCTACATGTTGAAATGGGTCTGGGGTTGATCCTTTTGGTGTCTATTTTTTAATAAAATATAGGAAATTTATATTACAGCATGTGACATTGGACCCATTTTCCTATTAGTTGTTTTTTAGCTATGTAATCGGTTTGAACCATTGGAGAGATAACATGAAAATTTAAGCAACCCATTCAAGTAAGTGGGTTAAGGATTGTTTCTTGATTTACTTATCACCGTATCCATATCTTTACAACAACTATATTTTATGTAGAACACAAATATGGAATACAATGGTGGAGGTTTTCATAAATTATTGAAAATGAGCTGCACTCCTAGGATCGTGATGACAATGATAACAACTTCGAAGGTGAAAAATCAGCTATCAATGAGCAAGAGTTGAAAGATTTTGATTGAAGTAATGAAAATGGACCATTGGTTGAAGTTCGTTAAGCCCCAACTAAATTATAAGTGTTCTATGCTTAAGCTTAGTTATGATTATAATATAGATATTACCCTTACCCAAATGATGTAATGTGTGATATTGGTTGAAGTTCGTTAAGCCCCAACTAAATGTTAAGTGTTCTATGCTTAAGCTTAGTTATGATTAGAATATAGATATTACCCAAATGATGTAATGTGTGATATTGTGATAGTATGCTATGTAGTTTGCAGTTGTCAAATTAAACTTTACTTACTCGATATATCCATCATTTTGTTACATTAAACTGTTAGATGACATTTTGCATTTAACATCAAAATTCATACATATTGCATTATCAAACATTTAGTAACCAAAACAAATTGCATAATACAATTCTTATTTTTCTACTTTTTTTTTTCATTTTACTTTCGGGTGAACCGTGGGTCCCCACGGGACTCTAACCTAGTATATGTAATATTAGGTAATATTACGGGAGCTTCTCGAGAGAAACAAATGTAATATGAAGTGATAAAATGTGCGTTACGATGTAGCATGAACATTAATGTACTATTATATGAGAAAACAACGATTTTAATCATGTGGTGCAGAATGAAACGTAGATTAAAGAAACAATGTACATTTGGATGAGGAGCAGGGGCAAAAACAACCATTGTAGAGCGTGATTGAGGCGGTGGTCTTGAAGATGTAACTTTTTTAGAAACGACTGGTTTTGATCTATTTTGTTCTAGATGAAAACAGAACACTCCCATTTACAGTTTCAGTTAGTTAGTGTAAACAATTAATTAGAAACTTGTGTATCACACAGGTTATAACATTTTTTTGTTCTTTTTATTTATTATTAGGTTACAAAATTTAATATTACAGGAGTTAGATCAGTAAAATATTAAATGGTTTTTAATAAGCGAAAATACAAAAAGAATTAATTAAGAAAATAAATATTAAATAAATAAGAGCAACATAAATTGTGGTTTATTAATATTATTCATATGAGAGTGAATTGATATAATCGTAAGATTTTTATTTATTATATAGTAAAGTAATAATAAGGATAAAGATAAAGATTATAGAATAAAAATATTTGGTTAACTTGGTTATTTATAACCTAAAAGTTTTGGCAGGAATTCAAGGGTGAGGATGGTCTCACCAAGTAACATGCGTCTCCACCCCAATCGCTTAATTATATATATAGATAAAGATATAGATTATGTGGTGTGTCAAGTCCCAATCGATAATCAAACGAGCAGAATATTATGGCTAACTCCTACAATATTATTAATTTTGAGAAAACTACACAAAAAATTGAACTTACAATCCTCATACCCACACCATGGTATTTATATAGCTAATCAAACCTATTAGACTATAATTATGATTGTTCTATTAATTATCTTGTAAACATCCATATTTTAACACATTTAAAATCGATCTTCATTGTTCAGAATTCCCAACCTTATATGCATGCAAAGAGTAAAAGCATTCATAATAGTACGCATTTATTTTTTTTAAACTAAGACACATGTGTCGGTTTAATTAAAAGTAGTTTTAACTATTGTAGTTGAATATTGAAGTGATTTTTTTTCCACATGTGTCAAAAATATTTTCTATGTTTATTAATTGAAGAAATAAACTCAAAATATATATTCTTTTTATTAAAATTTGAACTCATAACCTAAAGTTGAAATATTCAATAGATAAATCTAACAAAAAGTATATGCATTTATTACTATAGTTAGGATGTTAATCACACCACAAAACACCTAGATCCATAATAATATGATCCATATATGATATCTCTTTAATCTCAACTAGGGTGGCAAGATTACAAGTTTTGTCTTATTCATATACTTTGCAATTACAAACCTAACACTTTTGTTTGTTAATCCCCAACAAATTAGGCTTCTATGGCCTACATTTATCATATTATAATTTATACTTGCACAAGTTGAGATGTAAAACCCACAAACAAATAGAAAAAATAAAAACTTATATGAAATGAATCCACAATTTCAAAACAAATCGGTTGGCTTAGTTCATTTTATATAGTTTGGCACACAATCTACAGTTGAAAAAACAGATTTTAAGGTTTGGCATACGGTTTATATGTTGGAACTGGTCATGTAAACCGAATAGATTGAGTTTTAACTTTTCTTTTGTATTTTGAATATGCAATTATGTATAAATTTAATCAGTTTAAATAAATGCTGCAAACTATTGATCTTGAAAAAACTGGTCAAAACGGATCCAACATTAACCGGTTTGGGTTCTCATTTTAAAACTGTAGTTACCGGTTCAACTCATATGTTAATTTGTAACCGACTGAATTATACCATTAGTGCCATTAGCCAACTAAAGACTTTAAGATGGATTTGGGAGTGGAACGAAACTGGTTATGGCATAATTCAGGGTCATTATTGACTATTTCTCAATAATGATGGCAAAATAGCCCAATAAATCGCTTGTCCTAGAAAAGTAGAACCTAGAAAAGAAGATAAACGAGATTATGAATGAGCTATAGTGACCAGTGAATAATATCCATAACCGACAAAATAAATCAAAGCAAAAGAAAGACAAGAATAAATTGTCTATTAGCGTGAGGGGAGTTGTTTACTCGATACCACACCCAATAAAAATTTGTCACTTGTATTAACCCAAAACAACCCCGCAAGTATTCAAATAGGAGGGGATGGTGTACCCGCTACTCGGCACCAACTCTCACACCCAACTTTCCCACGTGCACCAATTCCCACACCCAACTTCTTCCTTTTTGCTCGAGTTTCCCACCCTGATTTTCCTACTCGATTTCACTACTCAAACCAACGGAAGTGGTGTACCTCTTAGTACTTGTTCACCTAGAGTGGTACTCGGCCCTCCAAGTTATTGACCTCGGGTACCTTACAAATCACATTACTTCCATCATCAATGAAAAGAATCATGCCTAAACCATTTGTCTGTGAACTTTTGTGATGTCTTGTAACTTGTAAGGACTTCACCGGAGAATAGCACATCACTATTCCAGTATTACGGTCATTAGTTCTAGTATTTGTGCAAACACTTTTTTTTTACAGAACTGTTGAAAGTTGAAAGGGTAATATGATATAGTTTAACTAATTAGTATGAAGGTTTAGAATTATCTAGTTATATTTAATTAGCATAGATATTTATAATTAGCATAGATAATGATGTTAGTTAGATTTAATTGGTAGAGATAATGATGTATGGTTAGTGTTAGATTATAAATGCTAGAAGTATTTAAGTAGGATTAGTATGGTTATTTTAGTATAAATAGGGGTCTAGGATATTGTTTTTATTTGTCCCTTTTCTTTGTAAGTTTGTTTGTTCGTATGGTTGAATAAGAAAGAGTCGCAAGTTCGTCCCCCCAAATATCTCGCGTTTGTATTTGATCCGATTGTCTAGGCCAACAACCACCCAGTAGTCTTCTTAATCCTTGGGAATGCAAGTGTCAAAAAACAAACATTCACAAATCTCACAACATGACCATAAAGATTCAAACTTTGATGTTGAATGGAGATATTTACAATGAAAGCTTTAGATATTCACAACAAACCATCTTGGACTGTGAAACTCTAGTATTTGCAAATCAGGTTTCTTTATAAATAGACTAGAAATTATAAATATGATATTTAAAACTTTTTAGATATGTCTAATAGCAAAATCGATAGGAAATGATATACATGATGTAGAATGGTTCAACAACATTGTTATACGAAAATTTGATAAAAAGAAATTAAAAAACCAAAGTTTTCAAAGTTTTTTAATTAACAACATTGTGAATAAATCCATAATGATAAAAGAATTTAAAAACAAAGTTTTTAAGTAGCAAACTTGAATCAATTTGCTTGAAAGACATCGTTTTCTCTACTTTTGTGGGATTTAAGGATAACCAAGTACTTAGAGAATTACTTGATTGATTTATATTTTAAGTTTGGATTTGGAAAGCACATTACGAAGATCAAACGTCGAAAAGGAAATCGGAGGAGTTAAGATGGTTGAATTACGGCACTAATCCATGGCTTTTTATGTAACAGGAGCCATTACAAAGGAGCTAGAGCTCGTGAACCATTAGTGTCGTGTTATGCCTGCTAATTAGTTGAAGCTTGACCAAAATATTGAAAAGTAAGAGTTACTGCAAGATAATTAAAAGGCCTATATACTTGGATAGAGTATTTAATCATACTACATGTTACACATGTTTCTTACAGTGGATGAGTTTTTTCTTCTGTTTTACAATAGTTCTGTATTCATCAGTCCCGGTTGGACCGCACATTTGTCATGCCTTCTGTACAAATTTCCATTACGTTTTTTAAAACAAAAGCATTTTATGTTTTGTTTTTTGAATCTGCATTTACTTGCTTTTACCAAATATAGGTATCGTGTATTTTATGTACAAATACTTGGCAATATCATAGTATTTTGTATCAATCAAACCCCGCCTAAACATAAATTACTCACTTAAGTTTTACCAAATCGACTCATCTTGCCACCTCTACGAGAAGAAAAAAAATTGCTGTGGAAACAAGTAACATAAAAATGTTCACCTTTCGAAAATCATAACAATAAACATATCACTTCTAGAACTTGTTTATCCAAGTCTTGTAGCTATGACAACATACAGAATGCAAGGACACCCATTAAAAGGGCAGTATAGTAAATCATAAAATACCCATACATCACTGCCGGAAGTTACTAAGATTGCAGTTTCTTCTTGTAATCCTGGAATGTGCCACTAAAAGGCGTCACCCTGCCTTCCGACACTGCCCACAACTGGTCAACACTACCCGAAATCAGATGCTCGTCGTGACTTACCTGCAAGTTATATAACATTTGTGACATAAGTATTAGATCAAGCTTCATTTTCCTCGGTTCATTTTAATTGTGGTTTTCAATCATTTGACATTTTCGTTCTTATGTTATTTATAAGTGGTATCCACATAACAAAATGTCAGATAAATAAAAGAAGGTTGACCCGACTACTTATTTGTTCATTTCATATTGGTACTCTAGCCGTTAAGTTAATGGGATCCACAATCACGTCTTCACTCGTCTCACATCGTATTAGTGTGACTTGTAAAATGAAAGGGTTAGGATCTAGTTACCATCAGAACTCCTCCTTGGAAGATAACAAGACCCTGTATTAATGCTTCCACTGCATCCAAATCCTGCATTTGAACACAAATATCGTTAAACATCCGATCATGTGTTAGTAATTCTAAATTTTTTACTAGTGAACCAGCATCACACTTTAAAGGTGGCAATTTCTGCCTATTTGCTAACCGATCACCTAATGTTACATTTTAAATCAAAAAAAAAAAAAACCAGCCCCATTTAAGCCCGTTGACAAAAACCCATCTGGCAAACCCTAATCACAGAAAATAAGTGTTTCTAGAACGAAACCTAAACTAACAAAATGTCTCTTTATCCAGCTTAAAAGAAAGGGTAATTTAAGTAATGAAATCATTTAAGTTCCATATTGGATGATTCTGATGATCCACCACATATATAAATAATTAAAAAGTTTATGATAATGCACCGCGATATCCCACAAGCACAATGATGGTGGCACAAAGTGAGGCATGCATATAAATGGTTTTACAATTTTAATATAGTATAAAAGGGGGGACAACAAACCACTGGTCAACTGAATAATAACCACAGGACCATTCTAAAGGTTTGAATATGAAGCATATTAAAAAAAAAAAACAATGATATAGACTTACAAGATGATTTGACGGTTCATCCAGCAATATGATGTGAGGCTTTTTAAACGTTATCTTTGCAAATGCAACCCTGCTTTTCTGACCACCTGAGACACCACTAACAACAGTGAGTCCTAAGCTGTGTGTTTTAAGGTGGGTTTAGCACCACAAATTAAAAGTTTATAGTGAAGCAGTATGCTCCACACACCCACTAAAGATTTCATATATAAAATAAAGAAAAGTATTAAACGAACGAACAAACGTACGTACCAGATAAGGTGTACATTGGTTGAAGTGCCAGATTCCCAGTTACACCAAAAGAACCTAAGTGGCCTCTAAGCTTTTGTTCAGGCACTCCCTGTGGTAGCCAAAAATCATAAATTAAAACTAATATACACAAAATTTAACTACAGTTATACTATAGCGTGTAAACTGCAAAAAAAAAAAAAAAAAGGTAAAAAGGATAAACAAAAACTGATATATAGGAACTCACTGGGAAGCAACGCATCATATACAAAAGTGGATTGGAGGTGAGGTCAAGTCCATCCACGTGATGCTGACTAAAGACAGCAATACGAACCTGTACAAAGAATTAACACCCAATCAGATGAATAATGTTAAGAAAAAAGGTAAAAATAACGGGCATAGGATTTTCATTAATCAAAACCAGAGTAATTCTTTATTATACTCACCTTAGCCGAACGGAAAACTGTTCCTGAGGTTGGTTGAAGCTCCCCTGAAATCAACTTGAGTATAGTGGACTTACCAATACCATTAGGACCGACCACTGAAAATAAATTTGCATACCACAGTTAGATACCGGAACGAAAATGCAATAACAAGGCTAAAATATATGAAAGCAACTATTAATCAGATAAAGGCATACTTAATGAAAAAACCATAAAGATTTATATTATATCAAAGTATCAAAATTATAATACACACCCATGAAATAGGCGTTTGTGTGTAGAGGTTTAGATAATAAATATACAAACATGCATACACAAAGATGTATGGAGTATGCACAGGCTCAAGTACATATGTACATGATGTATACATACAGTTAACTAAATACACACAGAACTAGAAAATAATATAATAAAACTTTATAGCATTATCCTTACTTGCTACACGACTGTCCAAATCTATCCCAAAGTTCAGATTCTTGAACAGTATTGGGCCTCCGGGGTAGCCAAATGAAGCATCACTGCCATCACATTTGAAAAACAAGAACTTATTATTGAAAGGCTCATTGTTACTCAGATGGTATTAGACTTTTGAAATACAGAGTACACTAGTTTTTTATACACACAGATGACAACAGTGACCCATGTAACCAGTTAATAAAGAATAAAAAGGCAGATAGGTCCTCAATGAATAATTTCCTGACAATAGTGAAAGACAAAGCATTCAGAGCTAAAACAACTACTTCCAACAAACCTGAAACTTATTATGGGTGGGCCAGGTCTGTCATCTGGTGTAGGAAAATCAAACTTGTAACTGCATACACAAAACAAACACACCAATTTAGAATAGCCAAAATATAATCGATAGTCATTAGTTAGCGATATCAACCCATAGAGGTGGCAAAACTTCAGGATGGCTGGGTTGGGTAACGTGTCCAACATGTCGTTTTTGTACAGGTCAAAACAAGTTGGGTTAACCAGAACACTTTTTGTCTAAAAGTTCAATTGTTTATAAACAGTAAAGTGTTTCAATTGTGAATACAAAAATTGTATTATGTCACCTTATCTAGTCTTTTGGATAAGATGATTGCGGGGGTTTGTGCATTAAAAACACTTTGAGCGACTTTCAACTCTTTATCACATTTCCTTGTTTATCTTTACCAGTTTGATTCGTTAGAGAGTATTAACCCAAATTGACCCATTCATAAGTAAACAGGTCAAAATTGCCACCTCTATTTAGAACATTACACATTAGCAGACACAATTATCTCAAAAAGACAGCAGTGGTACACACTCTGGATCATTCACGACTTCATCCACATGTCCTAAGCGATCCAGCGCCTGAGAATTAGTTAAATTGAGAATGCAAAATTACAACATATAACTTAGTAATTGATATTTAAATAGGTGTGGACGTGTGGTAACTTTAATAGAACCCTACCTTAATTCTAGATTGAACAAGAGAAGCACGTTTCGCATTGTATCGAAATTTATCGATGAAAGCCTGCAACAATAGAGATAATGAGTGTTAATTCCACATAATATAATTCTTCACTACAGAATCGGCATGGTTGTTTAGTTCTTTTTCCAAACAAATTTGGAATGAATAATGTTGTGCCACTGGCTATTCGGCACACGGTTACCTGTATAGATACAATGTAGTTATGTAGCATAACAAGAAACAGGGCTGTCCTCAAGAATCCTTACTTTTGGGACCGAGCAAGTAGAAAAAACGACTCCTATTGGGCCAATTTTAAATGGGTTTAAACTTTAATTGGCTTTAATTTTAAACAATTGGGACAGATTTAAATGGGTTTAAACTTTACAAATGGGTGTAAAAGAGTTATAGGCTTAATTTAAAATTGGTTTTAGTGTTTAAGGGCTTAAAATAACTAAAATGTTAATGGGTTTAAGTGTTTAACAAGGTATATAGACTTCTCTTTTCATTAAAAAAAAGAGCGAGTGAGTGTATGTGTGTATAATTATGGCCCCCCAGAGGGATCGGGCCCTAGGTTCTCACCCACCCCCACCCAGACGGCTCTAACAAGAAAGAACACTACCCTATCTTCCGTCTAAAGTCAACATAATGAACCATGAAACTTATTTATGATAAAAATAGCACAATCAAACCTGCATATGTTCTCTTGAACGCTCATTTGATTCAAACGCTTTCTGTTGATTTTTAAGATGTTCAGCTCGTGTTCTTTCAAATGTATCGTAATCTCCTTTGTATGCAGTCAGCTTCTGGTTTTGAAGGTACAAAATATCTGTGACTACCTGCAAGACAAAACAAACAGTGTACATACCAAAGGATGTCACCAAATAATGAAATACAGAATAGCCAAAATATTACCGTATTCAAAAATTCCCTAGCATGAGAAACAACAATAAATGTTTTTGGCCATTTAGTAAGATAAGCTTCCAGCCACAGCACTGCATGAAGATCAAGATGATTCTGCACATAAAAAAAAGATGTTACTTTTTGATATTTTATACTGCCTAAAAGAATATCAAGGGGGTCTTGTGTGTCAAACCGTAGGTTCATCAAGTAATAAAAGATCCGGCTCAATGAAAAGAGCACGAGCAAGAGCTATTCTCATTCTCCAACCTCCAGAAAAAGCCCTTGTTGGCTTCTTTTGCATTTCTGGTGTGAAACTGAGACCCTGAAATTCTCATAGTTGGTGAGATATTGACATTTCATTGATAAAATCAAGGAACAAGAAGACTTACATTTTACAAGAAAAAATTAAAATAACTCAACATAAAACTCAGCTCTAAATACTACATTCAGATCAGAGTAAAAGTCTAGACCTTAGTGAGCTGTTTAATTATTAAGGTGTTAGAGGGAGTAGGAACTGACCGCAAGAATAGAAGCAGCACGAGACTCTGCAGAATATGCATCAATGAACTCTAGCCTTTTATATATCGCTTCCAGCTTTTGTGCAATTCCATCATTGTCATTTACCAAAGTCGGGTCCTTTTTTGCTTCAGCATCCAGCTCAGCATCTCTCTGAAATTATTATAACATTTCACATTTTTCAGAAGAAAACACGACATATGTTTCTCCATGTTCACACATATAAGTGAGAAAGAAAAGGATAAAATGAGCAATGGAGCAAAGACCTGTATTTTTAGTAAACGGGCCTCTTCTTCAAAAAGTTGTGTTCTCTCAACATCAGAATTAAGAACACATTGTAACGCTGATGTGTCATCACCAACAACTTCCTGCTCTACATGCAATATCTGGCAGTTTTTAGGAATACCTTCAATCGCATGCATAGCCATATACCTTAGAAAAGTAGTTTTCCCGGTACCGTTCCTGCCAACGAGACCTGTAAAATTTGCAGCACATCATGATGTCATCACTTGCGTTAATCCTAAAGAAACAAAAATGTACACCGTAGTTGTTAAAAGCCATCGCCTCTTGCGCCTAGGCCCCTTTTTAGGCAAAGCAATTGCGCTTTAATTCTCTAGGTGATGGCTTTAGGGGCCAAATCCGGTGAGATTCCTGAATTCCGGAGAGTTTCCAGCCAAATTCTCTAAATTATGGCTTGATTCCAGCCAGATTTCCAGTTTTATACAAGGAAAACTACTTTTATACACTAATATTTTAACACTTTTTGTACTAATTAAATTATATCAAATTTTATATAATAGCTTTTGTTTATTTTTTCTGAAGAATAAGATTATTTTTCAAATACATAATATATTTTGACTTTTTTTCTTTGTTCGTTTTTTATCTAAGACCCTCATTTTTTTTTGCGTCTTGCGCCTATGCCCCAGGCGAGGCCTATGTACCTAGCACCTCTGATAAACTATGATGTACACTTCCTGATAAATGCTTATTGAAAAACAAGATGCATGATACACACATACACATGTGAAAAAGAAAATATAGATACAAGGGAACATTTCATAGAATAAATGATACTATCAGAGATTCAGAATAGAGCAGATGATAATTAAATTCATTTTCATGTATTTTAACATGTCTTTAAATAAAAATAAGACTCACCATAGTGCCGCCCGAAAGAAAGTGTAACAGTACAATCAACAATAAGTTCACGTCCACCAACGGACACATTAAAGTTCTCCATATGAATATCCCTAACTGTAGATCCTTCAGCACTATTGTCATGGTTTACGGATACAACAGGCATTCCTGCTTTTGCTGCTTCCATTTCTGCTACATGCATCTGGTATTCCATCTGATCAACAAAAAAATATACATGAGAACCCAAATATAAACCTATAAACCTAGCACATTTCTTGAATCTAACACAGATAGCAAGTTATTGTACAAACATGTGCAAGAAAGTAATCTCTATTTAACTGAACTGAGAACATATGTATACAATGATCAATGGTCTCGTCTTGATCACACATAAGCCTCTATAACATGTTGGCCCAACTGATTTATCACATGTAAGCCTCAACCTTGGTCAACAGATATAATTACTTTAACGAACCTAACAAGCATGCACCCAGATACCCACACATAAACACGGATATATACACAAACAGACGTATTTATTTGTGTGTTTTGTTGAAACTCACCTCTCTTTGGCGCTCATCCTTCCTCTTCCTCCTTTCAAGCTTGATTTTGTCACGTTCAGTAAGTAAAGGACCATCAACTGGCTCGGGCTTCTTTTTTGTGGTTTTCACTTCATCCATTCCCTCATTCATTCTAAATGGTGTAGCAAGGCTTCTAACAGCGGGCTTTACTTTGATTAAACCATGCTTTCCAAATTTCTCTGACAGTCTGCCACAAACCTACAAAATTGTTTAAATAAATACATTACGGAAGCATTTATACATATGCGTATATCACTGCAAACGCAAGAAGTATATTTTCTGTGGATTATATGCTTCACTTAGAAGATCTTTCTAGTAAGTTGCATACAAAATGTATCACAATTTCTATGCATAACTTGGTCAAACATATTCTTAAAATGAAGTTAGAAGCTTGTAAAGATTACATTAATGGGGATTTTGAACTGTTGATATTAATAAACAGTAGCAATGCAGTGTGCACATATAATGTATATATGTGTGGGCCATCGGGGGGCAAAAGTGAAATTGCACTAATTTTAACGTTATTTTACTAATTTGGTAAAATAATGTTAAAATTCATGTGGTGGCGTTGATAACCTAAAGACAATGGGGTATATGCACCAATCGGCCTTGGTTCCGACTGTTGATTGTTATGCCTTATGTACAAAGCTTGATGCAAAACTACTATCGAGCCAGGGGTCTCACCGAAGCAGCCTCTCTATTCCTACGGGGTAGAGGTAATGTTGTCTACATCTTACCCTTTCAAACCCTACCTTAGCTTTGCTATAGATGGAATTTACCAAGTTCAATGATGATGATGATGATGATATATTAATAAACAATATAAATCTCCATAATACACACCCTCTGAGCAAATATGAAACTAATTTGATTTGGGAGAGGCAGAATATAGCGTTATCTATTGTTGGGTTTCAGTTAGTAATCATCAAGTTTAAAAGTACGGAATCGTGCCTCGAGGCATTTTCCATTCGCCTCACGAGGCGTACGCCTTGAGGCGAACCGAGGCGTAAGCTCGAGGCAGAATTAAAAAATATATACAAATATTATATATCTTATAAAAAATGAGATACCAGCTAATTTCATCAAAAGATTCATCAAAAACATCAAAAACACACATCAAAAAGACATGGAATGCTTGAAATTGACACAAAAAGTCTAAAACATGAAATACAAGCATCCAAAACCCTTGAGGCGCCCCTGAGGCGCAGCTTTTGTTACCACCTCAGCCCTATGAGGCGCACGCCTCAGACTAGTTTTCTTACCGAATCGCCTTGAGGAGCGCCTCAAGGTGTGCGCCTCACCCGTTTTTTAAACCATGGTTATCATTTTTTTCTCCTTCAAAATCAACCAAACTGAGATCACTCTCTCAGTAATGTCGCGAGAACAGCAGTAAAACTAGAACTTTGCAACATATTTTTGTGAAACAACAACTAAAATAGTTTCCTTTCTTACAACAGGTTTAGAAGTAGAACATATTTCACGTAGAGAAGAGACGAATCAATAAACGAAGTAAAAAAAACAATCAAACAATAAGGCAAAACAAACCATAGTTACCAAATTCGCTCAAACAGGCGCGAATTCGTATTGGATCGCGCTGTACCCAAACGGAATTCGTTTCGTACCGAATCGCCTTTGGTACGCGACTGCAATCGCACGGTACGGTGCTCCTGTTTGAACTTCCAATCGTTCCGATCGTTGTTGGGTATGTTAACTGGATCGATAGATTGAAACGGAAGACGACTTCTGACGCCGGTGCTGTGCCTTTTTTTGCCGGAAACTAGGATGAAGAAGAAAGGGATTTGAGAGAGAGTTGACTGGTGTGTGTATGAAGAAGAAATATGAAGAAGAAAGGAGAAGCGGCAGCTTCTTTTCTAGGGTTAAAAGTTTAAGAATATTAACATTTAACCACTCTATCTTTTAATACTTAACATTTAGTTCATAAAACTTGTAATTTAACATAAAAGGTGCAAAATTAGTTTGTGTATTTAAACATGGACCCCCAATCTCTTCACTAGTTTACATTTTGTACTTATACTAAAAAATTTATACATAAAAAGTATAAAATTAACATTATATTACTATATATAATATAAATTATAAATAGTTATTTTTTATATTTTTAATATATTCTACTACATTATCGCTAAACCGTACTGGACTACATGGTACATCGTACCGGTTCGTACCGAAATGAACCTACCCCCCTCCGTACCGAATACGTCAGCTCTAGCGAATTGCGTACCCGAACCTCGTACCCGTACCGAAGCGAACCGCGATTTAGGTAACTATGAAACAAACCATATACAGCAAGAAATGTTATCTATATCTCCCCAAAGCCCAAACTCATCCATAACTAAAGCATTAAACGACACCTCACTCGTGGAATCATAATCATATCATCTTTACTTCATTGCACACCCCATAAGCTTGATCCATCAGATACTCCTAAAGTCATGAATATATAATTTCTTCTTGCAAATCCAGACCAAGTTACTATTCTTCCACTCATGATTCATCATACATATTACATCATCTTTGTTAAGTGAGCATCCAGTCAATACTTCTACATATTTATATGTATAACCAGTGTTGCAGAAGGCGGCCTAGGCGCTAGGCGGTACCAAAACTAGGAATTTAGCCCTAGTCGGATTCCTGGGCGTTTTGGCCTTTAGGGGGCAGTTAGGCGGAGCCTAGGCGGTCCTAGGCGGTGGTATTTTTTATTTTTTTTATTAAATTTCTAAGTATTTCTAGGTATTTCTTAATATTATGTGTATATATCTAAGTATTATGTGTATATATCTTAACATGTTTTCAAAAAACACCTAAATTTGTGTATATATATATAAAATACGTATAAAATACCAAAACGCCTAATTCCGCCTAATTTTCGCCTAGTCCCGACTAGTCCCTAGGCTGGACCTCACCGCCTGCCTAGCGCCTAGCGCCTTTTGCAACAATGAACTTCTTATGAAAAGAAACCACTTGTATATGCACTATGCAGTTTAAGCTGATTAATCATTTCGTTATCCCTAACAGCTGATTACTTTCAAACACATTTTCTTAACAACCACAATAACCAAACAATCATATAACAAACCTAGCTCTGACAAAACAAGACAAAACAAAACAAAACAAATCTTGTCATGTTAAACACGTCAAAGACACGACGCAATTAGCACAAGTATCAAACATGAATACAACTCATTTAACTACTTGTTATCTCATCTCAATAACACAATTGTATGCTTTATGTGCCAAAGGAGAAATAACAAAGCCTAGCCTCCTAATTCTAATTACTTTTATAGAAATTTAAAACCACATATATACTTTTTATTAAACAGGTTTAATCGTGTTCAACCGACAAGAGACGGCTCATTTAACTACTTTATATCTATAAGAATAAGAAATCATTAAACCTAGCCTCCTGATTTTAGTTACTTTTTAAAAAATATAAAACTAAATGGCTTAAACAGGTTTAATCGTGTCTTAAACACAGGTAAGATGACGATGATAATAATAATAATAATAACAACAAATAACAAATCAAATTAGCAAAAAATACATACAGATTGACATTCAGAAAAGTCATCAACGCATCCAGAATCAACGAGGAGTTCTCCAATAGCTTCAAAAGCACCTTCGCCATCGAAACCGAAGTCAAAATCTTCATCAGCGAGAACATTAACGATGTAATCGATGATTGGCTGGTCCAGATCTTGTGCTCTTCGACCTAACACTTCGTGAACCACGTTGCTGGCTACTTCCGTCATTTTATCCCCCAATTTATTCCGGTGACGGATACTGATTATCCGACTACTGAGATTGAAATGATATGTTAAACCCTTGAATATTGTTGGCTGGCTATAGCAGGAGAAGGAAGGGTTAGGGCCTTGTGGGCTGAAAGGAAGATGCTATATAAGTTAATGGGCCAATCCAAAATATTTAAAGTGTTTAGAAGGCCTGTTATTATTGGAGTCGGCCCAAATTATAATTTTGTCACTATGATTTTTTTATTTTATTTTTTTAAATAGAGTTTTTACTTTTTCTTGCGACTTGCACATGTATTTAAACCAGACCATTAGGATAGACAGGAACTACTAGAGATGTGATTATGTGAACGAGCTAAATGGAGTCAGGTTGGGCTTACGCTCGTTTATTTAGCTGAAAACACAAGTTTGAGCTCAGCAGCTCGGTCTTTTTAAACAGTTTCTTAACACTTTTAGAGTGTTTTTTCACACGTTTTAATAAAATAAAAGGAGAAAAAAATATACTAGTTTTTGTTTTTTTTTTATTTTAAATATCCAGAGACGGATTCACAATAATATATCTATCATTTTTTGTTTTTTTAATACTATTATATTATTAATTTTTGTTTTAAGTGAGCCACAAGTTGAGCCAACCCTGGCTTAGGCTCTGCTCGTTTACAAAGTATATTTTTTCGAGCCGAACTTTTACGATTGAGACATGATTTGTGAACTTTTTGAACGGCACTAACCAGAACCATGTATACGGCCTATCCAATTGACCACTTGTAAGTCGTAGACCGTTATGGACTGTCGGACCGGTGGTGATATTTGAAGCAAAGACTAAAATGAGATCCAAAAACATAAATATGTGATTGTTGAACCAAGATATGAAATGGAAGAAGTCTGTGGGTGTTGACGATAACTAAAACAATTATACAAGTCATAATACAACATAATTTCCCTAAGAGCAGAAACTAAATGCTGAATCTTCCTGTTCATTCCTGCTTTGACTTTTTTTGGGCAAAGTCAATTGTTTCTTATTGACCTGACAACTCGACAAGATTGTCTCCAACTCTAAGCCTACAATGTTGGCTAATATGTAGAAAAGAAGTGATCACATTTGTAACTCCCAAACAAACACATTACATCAATGGGCTGTCTTGACTTCCTAATTTCTGGATTGCCAACATGGTATATGACACATGGGTGTTGCAACATCTCCATACAAACCCAGTTACAAATCCATTATCTCATTCGTGTAACTCGCCCAAGGTCTGACAATGGTTACCAATACACCTCTGTTACAATATTCAAGTTCAGCAAGCTATTCACAGTTACAAAATCCAAACCTTCTTTGACTTTCCTGTTATGATCAAATAATTATGCATCCCAATAAAAACATTCACAATTCCAATCCTTTCTGACTTTCCTGCTATTCAAGACTTTGACTACTCATAATTTAGCTCATATATACTTAATTCTATCCAAAGACCACACCTCTCCAAGGATTTTTGACCTGGTCTATTCATATATTCAATTGTTCTTTTTCTCTATGAACCGTCCAGAAGACAATTTTAATGAGCTTTAGAATTTTACCACATTGCTGACTTTAGTTTTATCATTGTCTCTCTAACCATAGACTTTTGTTCTCTCCCATCCATATTGTATTGTTAGTGACCCAACTATACCATTTGCTGTGCTCATAACCCATTTGACCATACTTTGCAAAAATAAATAAATATATAAAAATAATAATAATAAGACCAATAATAATAAGACACATAAAATAGCCTTTAACTTTCCTCCTAATACCAACTGTCATGTACCACCACCAATCCTTCAACCATTCAACTGAATAGAAACCTATGATTAAAAAAAAGTGTTTAAGAGTACTACCCTCAATCTCCTTATCTCTCCAATATAGCCCAAGTTCCCATTTAAACACAATACATGACTAATGACAGATTCAAGAGTGAAAATAATATGATTGAACTCAATTAACAAAGACATAAGGATTCCATGCCAATGGTAGGAAAGAAAATTAAACTCCAAGCTCAATAATATTTTCATACATCCAAACCCATCCCAACAACCCACATCAAAAGATAAAAGGAATTTATGGTCAGAAAGATAGTGTGATGTAGTTTAATCTCTTTTGGGTGGCTTTTAGTCCTTTTGATATGTTATCGTTCAAGGCCCGCAACCACTAGTGGAGGTGACAGTTGACATCAAGATTCATCATACATCACTAATTCACACATGTAACATTTAAAATACAAGATACAGCACCACTGAAGCACCAGTGCACATATATTACTTCTACTAACATATGATAAACAAGGTAAAACCAAATTAGATAAACAAGTCGTTTTTCTCGATTGTTTAGTAGTTAGAGAAACCTAAACCTGCAGGGTAAAAAAACAAATACCAACATTAGCCTGTGGAAGAACTTGTATCGGATCAGCACGTCTTGTTTGCTACTCTATAAAGGCAGCATGCTTTCAACATAACACTTGATCAGACGGAACTGCATTGGTCTTGAGATTGAAAACTGATGACCCGAAGTGAACTGTAATGATTTAAAACTTCTATTCTTCTTGTTATACACAAGTACACGCAACATATCCACGTACACCTTGACCGAACAAAACATAATCTCGTCCATGTTAATAGAATCATTCAGGTAAGGGCTCATAGTCACATGAATCGCGGTACGCTTCGGTTCGCGGTACGAAATCGGGTACGCGGTTCGCGCATTTCTAAAATTCGGTACGAGGGGGGGTAGGTTCATTCGGTTCGCCAATCCGGTACGCGGTACGGTGTACCCTATAAGTTGGTACGTCGTATCGTATATAAACATTATACAATATATATTTTTTTCAAATAACTTCAATAAACATTTCATAATCATAATCCAAAACAAGGCTCTTAATTATAAGTTCAAAAACATAAATCCAAAACAAAGTTCTTAATTATAACTTCAAAAAACATAAAACAAACTAACCAAGTTCATAATTATAAGTTCAAACTTCAAAAACACAGCAGCCTTCAAAGGGCTAATCAATCTAGCTATGGTAAGTGAAGAGTCATCATCATAATTGCTGCAGATTTCAAAGCTTTTTAGTAACGATTCGCGAATCGAATTAAATATAAACAGCGAATTTGACAATCCGGTACGCGAATTTGTGCAATCCGGTACGCGAATTTGTAATATTTGGTACGAAATTCTACACAATCGGGTACGCTCAACTTTACGAATCGGATCGCGAATCCTATGCGAACGGTACGCGAATGTACCCGATTCCGGTACGGGCGAATCGATTCGCGGTACACAGGTTCATAAGCGAATCCTGTGACTATGTAAGGGCTACAACCTAATTTGTACCAAGGCTCAGGGAATGTAATAATTTCTTTGACCCAAACACGATTTTCATAGTCTTGTAGTATCCAAATATGTATTTCATTGTTTTCCACCAAACATCTATCATTTTGAAAAACAACTGCTACACAACCATTGAGTTTTCTAAGGAAAGGATGCATATGATCATCGATTACAACAACTCGAGGAGCGTTGATTACTGAAAACATCAATGTTTTCAAGTCAAAAGCCAAAATGTAAAACGATAAATTGTCGGTAAACATTAGATGTATTACACTATTAACACAAACACTAGCGCCGCATAAGTGCAAACGGTCCCAAGTAAAACCAATAGGAGGCTCGGCATCGATCTTTCTCCATGAATAAGTTGACAGAGAGAAAATCATAATCTCAAATCTAGTAGGATGAGTGCCAATCTTCCTAATCATCAAAACCTTATGCTCGTTTCTAGACTCATCAAACCCAAAAAAGTAACGGATATTCTCAATATTATTATTATTATGAGTGTAAGGATGAGGGAGTAATAAAAACTTACGGGTAGTAGGGTTAAGAAGGTAGGCGTAAGCGGAATTGAAAGGCCATTTAACGCAAGTAAACAAGACTAACCCGTTTACGTGTTCGACTGCTGCTTTATCAAAAGAAGCGCCGTCGATGGTGAGAAGATGAGTGACGGGACCACCGTCACAGGAGGCGGTGAGAAGGTGGTTTTGGCTAGTGGATTCATCGAAAGCAGAGATAAATAAGGCGGAGCGGGTGGAGCGAGTGAAGTGGAGTTTGGAGAATGATGGATTGGAGATGTGGGAGAGCCATTGTTTGGAGACGGATCTGAATCGGAGTAAGGATTTGACGGGCAGTCTGGTGAGGATCTCTTCGATGATTTCAGTTGGTGACGATCGATCAGCTCTAGTCGATTGTTGTTGTTGCTGTTGTTCTTCATCACCTAGGGTTTCCATTTTCTAAACAGAGCTTCAATTAGAGGTGAAATCTGTAGAGTTCAAAACAACTAGGTGGATTAATAGACGCCATCATATAAATTGAAGGTGCTAATTAAAAACAAAACAAAACATAGCATAAGCGATATTGTTGAACACTGATTAAAAAAAAACAATATGCAACAAAGTAGGAAACAAAAAACCTAGCAGGTTATCAATCCTAAAAAGGTGCTGTAAATAATCTATATTTCTGCAGGGCAATAATCTCAACATAAACACATGAAGCAAACAAACATTAATGAAAACACTACCAAATCACAAAAAAAAAAAAAACAGTAAAAAAATAAAAAAGCAAAACTTACAATTACTGATTGCTGAGTTAGGGTTTTGGGTAGCTGATGGTTGGAGGTTGGGTGAAAAGGGTTGCGGGTGGAGTGTGCTGAGTTAGGTTGGAGGTTGGCTATGATATTGTGGTGCGGGTTGGAGGTGAAGAATGTGTGTAATAAGGTTTGGTAATGGAGTGTGGTGAGTTAGGGTTTGGAGATAAACTAAACTAAAAAAGGTAGGTAGGAGTTGACGCCAGAATTAGCAGGTGCTGGTGAGTGGATGAATCGACACTGAAATTTTCAGATCCTCTTGTGAATGGCGAGCAGGGGTGTAAACGAGCCGAGTCGGGTCTGAGCCTGACTGAGCTTGAGCTCTGCTCGTCAAGCTTTTATAAAGCTTGAGATTGAGCTCGGCTCGATTCGAGCCTAATACCTTGAGCTCGAACTTGGCTCGAATGTAAAACCCAAGGGCTTGAGCTCAGCTAGGCTCAAAATAATTATAGAACAATTTAAAAGGAGCTAAAAGCACGGCTCGAGCTCGTTTTGATAGCTTAAACGAGCCAAAGCTCAACTCGAGCTCGACTCGCCAATGTTAAATAATAGGTATACTATATATAAAATAATAACAATAATGTAAAATTTGTTTGGGCTCGTTTAGGCTAGCGAGCCTAAACGGTCTTTGTATAAAAAGCTTGAGCTCGGGCTCGATAATAAACGAGTCATGTTTCAAGCTCGAGCTCGAGATCGGGCTCGTTAAGGCTCGGCTCGTTCGAGCTTTTTACCGATCCAATCCCGCGTAGCTCTCGAGCCGTTGTGCATCATTCACACCCCTAATGGCGAGATAAAAAGAAGGTGGATGAGGATAAGGTAAAAACCTGAAATACAAAGTAACTAGGTATTAGTTGCCCGCGCTTCGCCGCGGGTGCGGCTGTTGTGCAAAACGAGGCGGGAGCTCCTGTTACGTGGCCTTTTAGGGTGATCAGCAAAAAGCAAGGGTGCAGAAAGATTTTAACAAATTACATCAACATCTTAGGCGTGATATCAGTTGCTTGGAGTTGCAAAAATGCACAAGAATAATACTTTTTGAAATTTTCAACTCAGCAGGGGTAATTTGGGAACTGGATGGCCTGTTTCTAACGGAACCCAGCGTTTGCAGGTAGTGTCTCCCACACAAGACATAAGTGGCTGCTAACATCACCAAATATCCTCCGTTTCTTCCTCGTAGAGGAAGAATCACACCCTGGATGCTACAATTGACAACAAAATGAATTTCACTAACAATTCCTAGATCTTTACCTAAACTAGAAAGAACGATAAATAATAATAACTATAAGGTCAAATGTATTACCATTTGCCTCACTATATAAGTAGCATTGTGGATCAATAGTTTTTATCCAGATAAAAATTTGGTCTTGCTGAGCTACAAAGATCCCAACAGATTTTTCGGGCATAATCTACTATGCAAACAAAGTGGCCTTAAGGAATTTTATATCCGGTCAGCTACAGTAAGCAACAATCCATCTGATTCAAGAAAACATTGTCATAATTTCACCATATAAAGGTGAAAACATATAAAATATAAGATGAATCTCACATCTAAACTAACGTACCTTTGACATCAGTACAGAATGGAAGCTAAGTTGCCACCTATGACCGGAAGAGATATTTGCCAATTATGCCAAATTGATGATGTGGAGCAAAGAGCCAAAGATTTGCATTAACAACTTCATAATCGGCATAGTCGCTTTTCTTGATTGTTTCCGTTCTCCCATAACCCATTTGACCACACTTTGGAATTAAAAACACAAAAATAGCCTTAAAAATTTTCCACCTAATACCCACTCCAGTTTTGCCGATTAACATGTCTAGTCCATCTCTAACAATCAACATTATGCTCGTACATCCAAACCCCACACATTCTTCCCACTTTCAACAATTCCTATGGCATCAAAACTCCACCTCCTTGTAACACCAATCCAACCCCAATAATAATATATCATAAAACCAGTTGACCCAATAGATAGTTGACTCAAAAAAACTCCATCTTGCATAAGAAAAGGTTTGACTCATTCAGGTTGACTGCGTTTCTATACCATGAGATGAGTAGAAAGTTTTAACAAAAATATTAGTAGTAGAGGCATATATATATGCCAAAAATAGGCCATGACATATTATCAATAAAAAATTCAATATAAGCCAAGTTCTCATTTAAACCCAATACAAGACTTATGACAGAGTCAAGACCCAAATAAAAGGTAGGAAGCAAATATTAACCCCGAGGTCACAAAGATTTTCACACTCCCAGCCCACACTCCTCACCAAAAGATGAAAAGATCCGTGAATTACGAAAAGGAATTCCTGGTCAAAAATATAGTGTGATGTGCTTTGAATCGATTTTGAGTGGTTTTTAGTCTGTATGACCCGTTTCATATGGTTAAAGGCCGGCAACCACTAACGTAGTGAACGTCGATATCAAGATTAATCATACGTCACTAATTACACATGTGTAACAGTTTAACACTAATGAAATACATGTACACCACCACTAAATGACAAACAAGCTTAAACTAAAACTAGTCTCTTTTCTTGATTGTTTATAAAGAAATGAACTCAAGCTTGAGTTGTATGATATTTTTAATGAATAAGATTACAAATATAATCTAGGCAATAAATTAATTAAAATTTGCAGACTAACTTCCTTCCCCTCAGTTTGTGACAATGAATTAGTTTAATAAACTACACTGATGATGTTTGGTTGTATTATAATTACGCTTTTACGCTGCATAATTCTGATTTTTGTAGAAAAGATCTCAAACAATCCTTCCGAACATAACACAAGTAATAAGGGTTTGGTTTAATATTTAAGAAAACTTGTTAAGGGACACAAGATCCATTTCGGAAAACTTCCAGAACACATAATATTTAAGAAAACTTGTTAAGGGACACAAGATCCATTTCGGAAAACTTCCAGAACACAGTTTAGCAGCATAAACTTTCATAAAAACATACATCGAACAAAGTAAAAACCTGAACTCCAAAATAAGATGCAGGAAGCAACATTTGTACAATGTCTGCTCCTCTATAAGGGCACCATGCTTTCAACATAACTCCTGATCGACTTGAACCGCAATGTTGTTGACACCGGAAATTGATGACCCGAAGTGAATTGTAATGATTTAAAACGTCTACTCTTCTTATCATAGACAAAGCTCCTCGGATCCTCATCCGCCTTGTTTGAACAAAAGATAATCTCGTCCGTATTAATAGAATCTTTGGGTAAAGGGCGACCTAAGTCCACCCAAGGCTCAGGGAATGTGATAACTTCTTTGACCCAAACACGGTTTTCATAGTCTTGTAATATCCAAATATGCATTTCATTGGTTTCCACCACACTCTCAAAATCAGCAAAAACAAATGCTAAACAACCATTGATTTTTAAGATGAAATGATCAAAAGACTCATCGGAAACAACTTGAGGAGTGTTGATTACTGAAAACATTTGTGTTCTCAAGTCAAAAGCCAAAATGTGAAAGGTGTATGATAAAACCTCCCAAACCAATAGATGTATTACACTATTAACACAAACACTGGCGCCGTAGAAGTACAAACGGTCCCAAGTAAAACCAACAGGAGGCTGGGCATCGAGATTTCTCCATGAATAAGTTGACATAGAGAAAATCATAATCTCAAATCTAGACTCATCAATAAGTCTCCTAATCATCAGAACCTTATGTTCGTTTGTAGACTCATCGAACCCAAAAGAGTAACGGATATACTCATCATTATCATCATCATCATCATCATTATTATTATTATTATGAGTGTAAGGATGAGGGAGTAATAAAAACTTACGGGTAGTAGGGTTAAGAAGGTAGGCGTAAGCGGAATTGAAAGGCCTTTTAACGCAAGTAAACAAGACTAAGCCGTTCAAATGTTCGACTTCTACTCTATTATAGGAGGCGATTGTGAGGAGATGAGTGACGGGACCACCGTCGCAGTCAGCGGAGAGAAGGTGGCGTTGGCCAGTGGATTCATCGTAAGCAGAGATGCATAAGGCGGTGCGGGTGGAGCGAGTGAAGTGGAGTTTGGAGAATGATGGATTGGAGATGAGCGACAGCCATGGTTTGGAGACGGATCTGAAACGGAGAATGGATTTGACTGGGAGTCTCGTGAGGATGTCTTCGATGAGTTCAGTTGGGACCAAAATCTTTCCCTTCTTAGAGGGTGTTTGGGATTGAGGGCATGTTTGGGATTCCTTATTTCACCAACTTATAACTTATCTTCTTAATCAAAAAGGAGATAAGGAGATAAGTTTGTTTGGGTAATGGGTTGAAAAGGAGGTTTTTGTGGGTTGAAAAGGAGATAAGTTATAAGTAAGAAATTGAAACTTTTTTATTAAGGAGATAAGGAGGTAGAAGAAGGAGATAAGGAGATAAGGAGAAGGAATCCCAAACATGCCCTGAGTTTCATACCAACTTATTGACTTATTAGCTTTTTGAAAAAGCTAATAAGTCAATAAGCTGTTTGTGTAACCCAAAAGCACTTTCTGTTTTGACTTTTGGCTTTTAGCTTTTTAAGGGTGGAAAAGCTGTTTTGAAAAGTTAGAAATCCTAGCTTTTGGTTTTTGGCTTTTGACTTTTGGAAAAAAAAATTACAAATTTATCACCCATACAACCAATATTCACAATAAGTTAAGCGAAACACTTAAAAAATAACAATCTATTGACTTTTTGACGTTTCCCATCCCAAAAGCTAATCCAAACACTTTTTTTAAAACTCCTTTTCAAAAAGTCATAAGCCAATAAGCACTTTTGACCAAAAGCACTTTTGCATTTCCAAACTCAATCCCAAACACCCTCTTAGCCAATCTCCTACTAGTCGATTGTTGGTGTTCTTCTTCTTCAAGGGTTTCAGTTGGGACTGTAATCTTTGTCTTCTTGAATGATCGATCAGCTGTAGTTGATTGTAGTAGTAGTTGTTCTTCTTCATCATCACTTAGGGTCTCCATTTTCTGAACAGAGCTTTGGGAGGTGAAATCAGAGTTTAGTTTAGCTTAGGCTAATTGATGAAACTAGTGTTTTCGAATGGCGGTTACGCGTCCTCATTTGCCGCATTCGAACAAAAATTATGAAAGGATAGGCAATCGTGCTTAATAGCTGGTGCAAACATCGAATGGGGTAGTCCATAGATTCTATAATAACGTAACAATACAAACATGTTTGATCTGACATAAAAAGATTTAGCCAGTAGATAAACATCTAATATACAATTAATCATAATGAAGAAAGAACAACCTCAACCTATATTTTGTATACCAAAAACACAAATGCAAACTATCTAACAAACCAATACACCATCTGACATACTTGATCATTACATTAAAGGAAATACAAAGAGTTAGTAGTGACAAACCAAGATATGTTTTTTTTCTTCATTTTTCATCATGAACATATGTACAGCAAAGTCAGCAAAACATCGATTACTCTTCAGTTCTAAAACTTAAGTTTGTCTATTTGTCTAATTGTCTACCTCTAAACTCAGGGGCTATTACAGCTTTTCATCCGGAAACAACTCCAGACGGAAACCCAGCTCTCATCCGGAAACACAAGCATTCATCCGGAAACCTTAAGTCGTAAACCTAAACCAAATCCGGAAACACAACCCATCCGGAAACACAACCCATCCGGAAACACTCTTTGGAACCGGAAACCCCACTTCAACTGGAAACAAAGGTCACCATCCGGAAACCAAAACACCTCGGAAACCACGTTTTACCGGAAACTCACTATCGGAAACACAACTGGAAACCAACACTTGACCGAAAACCACTCTCTCATACGGAAACCCAAGTCGAACTCGGAAACTAACATCCTTCTCTCAGACACCACAATCAATGAATCAACAAAACCACCTACAAGCACCATCATCTACTCCTGTGTTCGTCACCACCGCCCTAACCATAACCAACACCGTCTTCATCCTAACACCACCTGCAAACTGACATCTATCAGCTCTGACCAGAACCCACGACACCATCACAACCCATCCTCATCGCCGCAAGGTACTCTAACCACAACGATGTCTGTGATTCAAGAGAGAAAGAAAGTTGCAGAAAGAAGAGGAGGCGCGGGATATAAGAGAGAGTGATTCGGTTTGTGAATTAGAAAGCGAAGAGGGATTGGACTGAAAATTATGTTGTGAGATTATTTTCATTATTGTTGTTGATGAGAGAGGATGAAGTTTGTTGTTTGTCTGCTTCGACGAGAGAGAGAGAGAGAGAGAGAGAGAGAGAGAGAGAGGGAGAGAGCAGTAAGAAAGAAGAAGTGAAAGTGAAAACGTAATAGAAAGAGAGGTTTTCAAGAGTGTTGTCTGTTTGTGCCAATGAGAACGCATGTGACACGGCGCATGTTAGAAGAAAGGGGCTATTCAAATAGCTCCGCTATAAATAGTAGTTAATGAAGATTTCTTTCTTTTTTATCATTTAAAATTTTAATTATTAAATGACTCAAAACTCAAATTAGATGTTACACTATATTAAAAAGCTAGTAGTACTAGCGTTTAAGAAAAAACTCCAACCAACTATAAGTTTTAAATGAGTAAATGATACAAATTCTCATTCTATTATAAAAATAAAATAAAAATCTTCCTTATAAGCTTTTAATTATACCCATTTTGGTCATTTTATACATTTTATTATAAGCTTCAGCTACCCTGCCAAACACCAAAATATACTTAAAAAGCTACAGCTACCAGCTTCCGACTACTAGCCTCCAGCTACCAGCTACCAGCCACCAGCTAGTTTTGCTAAACATACCATAGGTGAGTACGTGGTATGGTAGCATGTGCGTGAAGCGTCACGTGTGTGTTATGTTAATAAATGAAACTTTTCCTCCGAGCCTCATATACAACAGGGTGGTTGTGGGTGTTTTCCCCCACTTTTTATTGTCTTTTTTTAAAACTAAATAATTAAATAAAAAAGACATTTATGTAAGATAAAGTTGGGTTAGGATAAAATACACAAGACATTTTTTTATAAAGGGTGAAAAAGATTCTGGTCCATTAATCTTATGTTTGAATGGTTGAGATGAGTTTGTTGGAAAAAAAATAAATAATAAATTAGAGGAAGGGATTAAAAGGAAAACCACATTTGTTGACATTCTATCTCTACATACAATGCACATGTCAATTCCCCTTGTCATTTTAAAACCTCTATAACTGTTTTATACGCTATTCTTCTTTTAAAAAAATTAACCATATTAAAGAGCGTTTTTTATATTTAATATGAGTACCACATTGCTACATTAAAATTGTAAAAAAAAGAATCCATGTTAAATGGGTTCTTCTTCATTGTGTCTTCTGCTCGTTCATTGTGTTATAGTATGCACGTGTGCATTATAAATATGTTATTTAGGTTTTTTTAGTCTACACATGATTTAACTTTGTCCATTGTGTTTTTAGTATAATTTTCATTGTGTTTTACGCAAATGGGATTTGTATTTATGGTGTACATTGTGTTTTATTATGTTGTTCATTGTGTTTAAGTATACTATTCATTGTGTTTTAGTCTTCTGTTCATTGTGTTTTTATATGTCGTCTATTGTGTTTTATTAGATTGTTCATTGTGTTTTATACCATATTGTTCATTGCATATTTAATTGGAACACATTATGTTTTACGTTATCTCCATTGTGTCTTAAGCATTTTTTTTTCAAAAGTAGTCATTTTGTTTTAGTCTTCTGTTCATTGTGTCTTTAGTATGTCGTCCATTGTGTTTTATGCAACTGGGTTTTCAACTTTTTTTTTTCAAAAGTATCCATCCTGTTTTAGTCTTCTGTTCATTTTGTCTTTAGTATGTCATCGATTGTGTCTTACACAACTGGGTTTTCAACTTTTTATTCAAAAGTATTCATTGTGTTTTAGTCTTCTGTTCATTGTGTCTTTAGTATGTCGTTCATTGTGTTTTATTAGACTGTTCATTGTGTTTTATACCCTATGTTCATTACATATTTAATTGGTACTCATTGTGTTTTACGTTATTTTCATTGTGTCTTACACAATTGGGTTTTCGAACATTTTTTCAAAAGTATAACAATATGGTACTCATATTAAACATTTTTTTTTGACAAAATCACCCTTCCCGCTTGTTCAATCATTTGGACACATGTCATTTTTTGTGGTTTCTCACTCTTATCATTTTTTGTAGTCTTTGTAGAATAACCCAACCTAAAGTAATAACCTTACTTAAAATTAAAAGAGAATACTAACAATAATAAAAACCTAATTGAAAAACATTCTAACCAAGACTATTTTTGGCATGATTTGTTTTTTTTTTTCCATTTCCTCGTATATTTGTCTTTCGGGACCGGCAAGGTAATCGATGTTCACAGTGATGAATTTGATATCGTCTCGTTTTTCCTTTGCTGATTCTTTCTCCTTTTTCGGATTCAAGTTTTCTTCAAAAATCGCCCGAATGCTTCTTTTTTTCCTCGAGCTTTTGTTGTTGAATATTATTATACGCTCATTTAGCTCGGATAAATTTCGGTATAGTCCAAACCCAAAATAGATGATTTTGATGGCCTTTTTTTTATTTATCACTACCCGGTGGACGGCTCGCTTCAACCTCAACATCATCATTGATTAAATTTAGATCAATCTCGTTACAAGCATCTGAGCGAGTTGATGAGTTTCTTTTCATTTCTTTAGATGATTCGCTCGCAAACGGTACGTTCACCCATTTGCTATGGTATCTCGCCACTTTCCTAAGGATGAATAAATTTGAACGTGTGTTTCTTTTTTGGTGATAAGTACTAAACGCTTTCATCATGAACTCCGCTTCAGTCCGCTTTGGGGGTTATTCTTGATGTTGTGGTAGTAATGATTAAAGGTCGTGACGTTGGTATTTATTTCACGCCATATTGATGAGACATTATCATTCTTCCGTTTTAAGTCTTGTTACAATGTTTCATGACAAAAAGTATTTATTTGATCCCAAAACTCATTTGTGTGTTGATTAGTACCCATTTAAACAAAAGCGACACATTAGAAAAATATATATAACGCTAAAAAACAATATATGTTTTTTTTATTTCTTATAAAAATAGAATAAAACTAAAGAGTTTCAGCTTCTCCGATAAGTATATCCAAAATTTGGTTAGAACTATTTCTTCCTCGGTTATCCATTTTACCGCAAAACGGTCAACGCTTTTCTTCTCCTCCTTGGTTTTCTTCTTTTGGCTTCTCTTTTTTACCTTTCGATCTGATGGTTCACTAATATCTTGCGGTTGGGGTTTCAGCATGAAGTCCGATGTAGAAACGGATTGTTGGTGATGGATGTTAGGGAGTGGGAATTAAGAAGTGGATATAGGAACGCGTTTTGTGTCAAAATATATCGTGGATAAAAATGCCAGTTAAAATATGTGTGTACGCCGCTTGGTCAGGTGAACTACCCGAAATTCTTAGATTATGGTTTTGAGGCGGACTAGGATTCGGAGTTTTGGGCTGTTTGGATCAAAAGAATGGTTGTGTGGATACATTTTTTTTAAAGTATAAGAAATTTTATAAAGTTTGGAGTGGGGTAGAAGACACTTATATAGTAAATGAGGAAATTAAATTTTTAATTATTTTTAAAAATAAATAGTTGTTCAGGGGTCATAATCCCCACCCAACCACAACATGCCATGTCAACGTAACCAAATCCCCCCACGCCCGTCGTCTTCTCCAAGCGCCCCCTTCCACTCACACACCATCACACACACGCCGGTTCCATGCCAGTACACGGGCGGTGTTAGTGAAGTTGGTTTTGTGACTTGTGGACCTTGTAGCTGCTCGAAGGCAAACTTACAAGGGTGCACGAGGCGCCCCCGTGAAACTTGGTTTTTATGGTTGTGATAGTATGAAACACCGCCCCTACCCCTTTTCTCGTGGTGAAACTAATTACGATAGTGGTGACATAACGCCTGTGAAGAATTAGGGAGAGTAAGGTGATTGGTTGATTTTTTGTAGGTAGGTTTGATGGAGTAAATGGGGAATGAAGTGGCATGTTGTGGTTGGTTGTGATTTAGTGATGGTGTTGCAAGTGTGATAGTGATTTAGTGATGGAATGTGATGAAAAGAGGTGTCAAATGATGATTAGGTGTGATAGTGTGATAATTGTGATATAGGGTGGGCGGGGTGGTCTTTGATGGCCACTCCTTACCACCCCCACCAATTTTATTACAGGATGTGATGGAATTCTCGTGACCACCATCACGGTGGAAAAGCAACGTTGGGCTTAAAAAAAATTCCCTCAGCTCACCACCACAATCATCCTCCTCCTCCTCAACTTAGATTAAAAAAAAAAAAAAAAAAAAAAAAAAACTTATGGGTGTGATGACCACCTCATGGTTTTAGTGATGAAATGTGATGGAGTGTGGTGAAACTAGGTGACACAATGAGATTGAGTGTAATGACCATCCCATAATTAAATGTGCATTGTAGAGGTGTGTTCAAATTTTATACCTCTTAACAAATCTACTTGTCTACTTAAAGGGTTAAAAAGGTCAAGTCGTACATGAACCGTTTAGTTTAATATGTTAAACCAGTCGGCCCAAGCACAATATCTTGTTTTATTCTAATAAATTTATGGACTAATGTATTTGACTGTGTTTTGGTTGGATTGTATTGTGGTATTATCACGCATTGGATGACAAAGCTACCGAAGGTTTCTATCAGACCAGTCTTTACCCAACCGAAGGTTTCTATCAGACAATGCACGATGACTAAATATTGGACGAACGCAATAAAATATTACATAGACATCTATCAGACAATGCACGATGACTAAATATTGGACGAACACAATAAAATATCACATAGACATGCGAAGGTCAAAGAAACATTCCACTACCTTGCGCTAAACAATCGAGCATTAAATGATCTTGCGTACCAGTATAATCTCCTATAAGTGCTTCTCTCAAGGACCTAAAATGATTTACTCACCCTCTTTAGTTACTTAAACTACCACTATCTATTATAACGGTGAAGTTTGGTATCAGACCAAAACCCTCGTGATGAGATTAATAGCACTATTTCCTATGTAGCTTACCACTAAGTCAAGTAGCAACACTTTGCGTTTAATAAAATGGTTTTTTGTTGGCCATTAAAAAAAGTAGCAACACTTGGGAATGAATATATGAATTAATTCGCCAAACGATCAACACTCGCACATGACTCTTGGGGTGGGAAATGTTGCAATGCAAGGGTTGTTAAACACGCAAGTTTTAAAAGGTTTTTTTTTTTTTTTTTTTTTTTTTTGGATAATTCAAATTTCTTGTTTTTGAAGCTAACTGCTCACGACTAAAATATGTTCTTGCATATTTTTGTATTTGCCATCTTTAAAAAAAATTCTGATTGATAAACAATATAATTAAATAACATGGTGGAGCGCTTACGATTTCACGAATGCATGCAAATTCATTTGTTGCACTCATGGTTGGGTTGTTTGATGCTAGGAAGCCTAAAGAGGATAAGAAGTTGGGTTATGAGATCTCCTACTCTATCTTTTGGTTCATTTGGAGAGCTAGCAGAGGCGGAGCCAGGATTTCATGATAAGGGGGGCTTAGATTATTGGAGTGAGCGTTAAGGGGGGCTTGATACAATTTTATTGAATTTTAACCTTAAAAACAGGGGGGCTTGATACAATTTTATCGAATTTTTACCTTAAAAACTTAACAAATTTGGGCCATTGGGGGGGGCTTGATACCCCTCAGTCCCCCCCCTAACTCCGCCTCTGAGAGCTAGGAAACGAACGGTTTCACAGCTTTAGGGTGCAGATTTCAACGGTTGTGGAAGACATATAGATGAGCTTGTTCTCGTGGGTTTGCAACAGAACAAACCGACCTTTGCTGTCTTGGGACATGCGGATGCGATCCTTCTAGTTGCCTTCGTTAATTTCCGGTGGTGTCTTGTTGTTTCTGTTTTGGTGCTACTGTAGTACTTTCTCTTTGAAGTTTCTGTTTTGGTGTCGATGTTCTACTTTCTATTGTATTGGCCCAGCAATTGTGATTTAATTGCGTGTGATGGCGCCTACACCACCCTTATGTTAGATACATAATTCTTATTTCCCAATTATCCTAAGTATATATATATATATATATATATATATATATAGTGTGACATATTACTTTATCCTAAGTTAGATAGTCATGTCGGTTAGTTAACCAACCATCGCGTCGGTTATAGAAGTTGGGGACACACCCCTTCATTTGTATAAATACCAAACACTTTGTATCATTTCATTTATGTATTGTTTCTTTCACTTGTAAGAATTCTCTCTCAAAATCCTTTCACCCTCAATCGATCCTGTGTCCTACATTTGGCATCAGAGCGTTGGTTATCAAATCGTTCCATCCGATCAGAAAGAACACACGAAGAAGACGAAGTTCATAACAAAAGATTGTTCCCCTGTTTTTACCGAGAACAGAGACGAACAAGTTTCAGACCATAATCATTGGAACAATCATTCAAGGCCAACCAGGATTCGAGTAAGATCAATACATCAACCGTTATAGCCGTACAAAAGGAAGAAGGCAATCGGACATAACTTCCGGCCAGAAACAGAAGATTCCGGCGTGACACCGGACTCGCGGAAACATCATTTTATCGCAATCAAACGGTTATACTATCCCTGCCTCTAGTTTATAAGTTAGTATCGAATACATAGAATCTTAATCAAAATAAAAAAAAAACAAAAAAAACTAAATTTTTCTCTGTTACTTTGTTTTTTTCTTCGGACAAGTATTTCCCGCCAAAACCGTTTTTCAAACAAAACAAGTTTCCAGAATTCAAACCTTGTTTCCGAACAATCAGAAGTACGAAACAGAATCAATTCTATAAAGAAAACATCAAAACAGAAAGATTAAGGTTTCATCAGATTCAAAGAAAAACCCGGGAAATTTTTTTTTCTGAAATTAATTATTCCCTTTCGTATTCGATCATAGTTTGGATTAGGATCCAGACATAAGTTGTTTGTGGAACATATAAGTGTGAATTGTTCCATTGTTTGATCAAGGGGATCAAACAACAAAAGATTTGTATATAGGCAGTGGGTTCGAAAAAGAAAAAACAAAGAAGTTTGACTTTCTGAAAGTCAACTGTTCTTTAAAGTTTATTATATTGAGGGTATATTGTGAAGGGTATTTTATCAGTGTTTGTTTATTAGAATTTATCACTGATTAAACAAAAAAAGAAAATAGGATTGAAGCATATTAGAAAAACAAGTGATTTGTTTTAGAAGGGTGTTTTAGATTGACAAAGGGTGTTATTGCAAGACACTAATCAATCATTGTTGGAGGATTATCAAGTCAAAGGATTGACTTTAGAATTTGTTTAGAGGAACATTAGTGATATACGAGAATATTATAACGAAGATCTTGGTACTTTGTTAAAGGCGCCTACAAATATCAAAAACTTTGTTAAGCAAATAGTATTTCTCAAATTATCGTAGTAGAGTTTGACAAGGGTAGTCAAGCAAGAGTTCCATTGAAGTGTTGGGTAGTCCATATTAGAATTGGACAATAGGGAAGAAAAAGGTTAAAAGTCCGCAAAAGACTCCCAGTAAACCCACAATGTCGAAAGAAACGACATCGAAAGAGACAGTCACGAAGGAGACTCTCACTTTCAGCCTCCAAACACCGATGTTGACATCTACGAATTACACGATTTGGGCTGTTCGTGTTAAAGCAATATTGAGTGCAAATGGTCTTTGGGAAGTAGTGGAACCCACAGAAGGCACGTCAACGGTAGATGTAAAGAAGGATAGGACAGCGATTGCCTATCTCTTTCAGGCAATTCCAGAGGATATGGTGATGCAGGTGGCGTCACATCCTACAGCAAAAGAAATTTGGGAAGCATTAAAGACGAGATTTATTGGAATTGACCGAGTCCAGAAAGCAAGACTTCAATCATTACGCATAGAATTTGAGATGTTGTCGATGAGAGAGACAGAAACCATAGACCAGTTTGCTGGTAGGTTAAGTGCGATTAGTACAAAGTCAAGAACCCTAGGAACAAGAATTGAAGAGTCAATGTTGGTGCGAAAATTGCTGGACTCCGTACCAGAGAGGTTCCTACAGATTATTGCGTCCATAGAACAATATTCAGATATGGATACCATGACGCTAGATGAAGCGCTTGGAAGACTCAAAGCGTATGAGGAACGCCTTAAGTCAAGAGACGAGAAGAAATATGGACCCGCAAGTCAAGAGAAGCTGTTATTTACAAGGCAAGATAGAAGGCCTTTCAGCAACAATAACAAGAACTACAATCAGAATCGAGGTAGACAGAACTTTAGGAAGTTCAATAAGAGTCAAAGATACGAGAGGAAGAACTTTGACAGAAATGGCCATCAAGATCACAGAGGTGATAGAAATCCCACTAAGAATCGTCATGACGACAGTAGTTACAAGCCCAAGAAGGATGGCAGCAGTGTAAGATGCTACAACTGCAATGAAGTAGGACATATAGCTCCCAGATGTCCTAAACCTCGAAACAAGCAAGAAGAATCTCACCTAGTAATGGAAGAAGAGGATCCCACATTACTTATGGCAGTTGGTGAAGAAAGAAAAGTAGTTCTAGAAGAAAAGAAGATTATACCAGAACGCTACCAAAGTGAAGAAAATGGAAATGAAGTATGGTACTTAGATAATGGAGCAAGCAATCATATGACAGGAAGACGCTCCTACTTCACAGAATTAGATGAAAAGATAGCAGGAAGTGTAAAATTCGGAGATGGATCATGTGTCAACATCAAAGGTAAAGGCTCAGTATTATTGGAATGCAACAACGGAGAACAAAGACTAGTTACAGAAGTCTACTACATTCCAACACTCCAAAGCAACATCTTAAGCCTCGGGCAAGTTACAGAATCAGGATGTAAAGTAATTATGGAGAACGAATATTTAAGGATTTATGACGCCTACAGCAACCTATTGATGAAAGTCCCAAGAGCTAAGAATAGACTCTACAAGGTACGACTCAGAATAACAAGTCCTATTTGTTTACAAGCCAGAATAGATTCACCTGCATGGTTATGGCATGCACGTATGGGACACGTGAATTTCGATTCACTACGACAATTAAGTATTAAAGGAATGGCACATGGAATACCAAGAATCAAGCACCCATCTCAAGTATGTGATGCATGTATTACGGGGAAGCAAAGCAGACTTCCGTTCCCCTCTCAAGCAAGTTTTAGAGCAACGAGACCTCTCGAACTCGTACATGCAGATTTATGTGGACCGATTACACCCACATCATTAGCAGGCAACAACTATTTCTTCCTGATAGTTGACGATTATTCAAGATATATGTGGATCTACATGCTTAAGACAAAAGATCAAGTTTATGAGAATTTCAAGAAATTCCTAAGTGAAGCTCAGACAGAGACAAGTCAAAAGCTCAAAAGATTAAGAACGGATCGTGGAGGAGAATTTACTTCTAAAGCACTTACCACGTATTGTGAGGACAGAGGAATCCTCAGACAGCTTACAGCACCTTACACACCTCAGCAGAATGGTGTAGTAGAAAGGAAAAACCGTTCAGTAATGAGTATGACAAGAAGCATGTTAAAGGCTATGAAAGTACCACAGAACTTATGGGCAGAAGCAACAAGACAGGCGATTTACATACAAAATCGGTTACCTACAAAAGCACTACAGGGAATGACACCCTACGAAGCAGTGAATGGAAAGACACCCAATATCAAGCACATCAGAGTATTTGGATGCACAACATATGCAAAGGTAACAACGCCCTTCTTAAAGAAGTTAGAAGATAGAAGTAAGAAAATGGTACATCTAGGAAACGAAAATGGTTCCAAAGCCTATAGATTATATGATCCCATAGAAGAGAAAATACATATCAGTAGAGATGTCCAATTCATAGAAAATAAACCATGGGATTGGGACAACTACTTGAAAGAAGGAAGTAAAGATGAACCATCTTGGACAAGATTTGAGATACATGGAGATTCAGAAAGTGAAGCTGTACAAGAAGAAAATAATGACGAGGACAGTGAAGATCAAGAGAGTGATAATGAATTCTTCAGCAGTCCAATCACAGCTACAAGAACTCCAATAACGGTTCAAGAGACACCGACAAGTGATCCAGCAGTTGAGACGAGTACTCAAGAGATAGAAGACTCACCAGGCTCCTTACATAGACCAGTTCGAGCCTTTAGATCACTTAATGACATCTATGCAACCACAGAACCTCTTAGACCAGAAGAATTTGAACATCTTTATCTAGCATATGATGAAGAACCTGCAAACTACAGAGAAGCAGCAGATTACCCACATTGGATAGAAGCAATGGAAAGCGAGATAGACTCTATAGAAAAGAATAACACTTGGACACTGACTAAACTTCCCTCCGGTCAGAAACTAATAGGTCTAAAATGGGTATTTAAGGTCAAGAGAGACGCAAGTGGACAGATCACCAAGCATAAGGCCAGATTAGTAGCAAAAGGGTATGTACAACAAGAAGGTATAGACTACAACGAAGTATTTGTACCCGTTGCAAGAATGGAAACGATCAGGCTACTACTAGCATTGGCAGCTCAGAAAGGATGGCAAGTACATCATTTGGATGTCAAATCAGCATTCCTACATGGTGAATTAAAGGAAGATGTCTACGTATCACAACCAGATGGATTCATAAAGAAAGGAAAAGAGAACCTAGTCTACAAGCTAAAGAAAGCTCTATATGGTTTGAAGCAAGCACCAAGAGCATGGAACATAAGGTTGAATAACATCCTAAAAGAGATTGGATTTATCAGATGTCCACAAGAACAAGCAGTGTACAAGAGAACTTCAAGACAGTCAACAATCATTATAGGAGTTTATGTCGATGACATAATAGTGACAGGAAGTTCAGTTGAGGACATATCAAGCTTCAAGAAGGAAATGCAAGGCAAGTTTGAAATGAGTGATTTAGGACCACTCACATACTATCTAGAGATAGAAGTATGCCAAGCACAAGGAAGGATACAATTGAAGCAATCAGCCTACGCAAAGAAAGTTATCAAGGAAGCTAGACTAGAAGACTGCAATCCAACAAAGACTGCAATGGAACCAGGTCTGAAGCTCACCAGAGAAGATGAGAGTGAACCAGTCAATGAGACAGAATACAGAAAGCTAATTGGAAGCCTAAGGTACCTTACACATACCAGACCAGATATTACTTACGCAGTTGGATACGTGAGCAGATTCATGGAGAAACCAAAGACGACTCACATGAAGGCAGTTAAACATTTGATAAGATATATCAAAGGCACGTTGAATTATGGAATTCAATACAGCAAAGGAAAAGAAGCAGAAATCATTGGTTACAGCGACAGCAGTTTCGGAGACCAAGAAGATGGAAAAGGAACAACAGGAACAATATTCTACTACAAAGATTCACCTATCACATGGACAAGTCAGAAGCAAAGCACGATAGCTTTATCATCATGTGAATCAGAGTTTATGGCAGCAACATCAGCAGCATGTCAAGCAATATGGCTACAAGGAGTACTAAGCGAACTCACAGGTGAAAGACCAAAGAAGATAACTCTACAAGTAGATAACAAGTCAGCGATACAACTCATGAAGAATCCTGTGTTTCATGGAAGATCCAAACATATCAACACAAGGTATCACTTTATCAGAGAATGCATAGAGAACGAGCAGATACAAGTTGATCATATCAGTGGAGAGATGCAGAAAGCCGACATCCTTACCAAGTCATTACCAAGGATAAAGTTCATAGAGATGCGAAGTCTCATAGGAGTTGAAGACCTTGGGGAAATCAAGAATTAGGGGGGAGAATGTTAGATACATAATTCTTATTTCCCAATTATCCTAAGTATATATATATATAGTGTGACATATTACTTTATCCTAAGTTAGATAGTCATGTCGGTTAGTTAACCAACCATCGCGTCGGTTATAGAAGTTGGGGACACACCCCTTTATTTGTATAAATACCAAACACTTTGTATCATTTCATTTATGTATTGTTTCTTTCACTTGTAAGAATTCTCTCTCAAAATCCTTTCACCCTCAATCGATCCTGTGTCCTACACCTTAGTGACCCAGTTATACCATTTGCTGCTCCCATAACCCATTTGACCACCCTTTGGAAAACAAACACACAAAAATAGTCTTCATATTATTGCTGCTAATACCCACTGTCATCAACCACCACCAATCCTTCAACCAGTCAAATAGCCAAGAAAGTGAACCAGCAGTGTCTGAGAATTATTAACAGTTGAGATTGGTATCTAAAAGTGTAAAATGCTTGAATTCCTTGATCCATTTCATAAACAACGATGGTACATATATACAAAGGGAGTGAAATCAAGAGACAATCAAGCTATACATTGACTACACAATAATGTACATTGACTACCAAATAATTGAGATTGACTAGGTAGTAATTGTGAGAATAATTATGGGGCATAATTATTGGTTAACAAAAAGGTCCACAATATGTTGACTTCCGTTGACATTTTTAATTGACAGCAATTCCTAGTTTTTTTTAGGATATATAGAGCACAACATGCAAAGGATTTGAACTTAAAACCTTTTGCAGCCAACTTAACCATCTTTACCAATCCAAATATTGGCTTTAAGAGCATTTTGAACTTGGCCATCAAATTCCAGTTGCCCTGTACTGTTCTGAACCATAGTTGACCACTGATATCAGATTTTTGATTATTTATTCCTTTATTTGTATTATATGACCACTGACTTCTTATACTTCATACCTCTGGATCTAAATATTGACTTCTCCATAATTATACTTTATAACCAATACATCGGAAGATTTTTACTGATCCAATCCAACAGCAACAATCAGCAAGTTTAAAAAAAAATATATGAGTAATGTAGGCAGGCAATCATCAAAACTCTCATGGTATAGTCTAACCTTCATCTCTCAAAGGTGAATGCTAATTCATAATATAGATCACATCCTATATGGCTATATCCCTCCTCAACCGCTGAATTGGCAATATGAACCAAAATAGGCCATGGCATATTAACAATAGGGGAGGTGAACGTTGACATCACGATTGATCATACATACTAACAAAATACATGTACAACACCACTATAGTAGTATTGCACATATAGTTACTTCTTTTGAAAATGATAAACTTCTTAAACTAGTTAAACAGTCTCCTTTCTAATTGATCAATAAGATTACTAATCTATATACAACTAGTTAATAAATTAATTAGACTAACTTCCTACCATTCAGTATGATCAAATGGATTAGTTTTAATAAACTACACTGATGTTGTTTGGTTAGTATTATAATTGAGCTTTTAAACTGCATATCTTTGATTTTATGTAAAAAGTATAGACACAATTCTTCCAGAACATAACACAGAAAATAAGGGTTTTGTTTACCATTTAGGAAAACTTGTCATGGAACTCAAAATCCAAAGGATCGTTAACAAGTAAAAACACAATTTAGCAGTAGCATAAAGTTCCATATTTGCATCATTCACGGGTGATTGTTCACATTAACAACTTCATATGCGGCATAGCGAAGACGTCCATCATACAAAGTACAAACCAAAAATACTCATCCACGAATTCACCAATCTCATAACTTCCATAGTAACTCACCAAACGTCTATAAATATATACCAATACACCTCTAATATCATATTCAAGTTCAGCAGTAAGCTACCAGAAACATTCACAATTCCAATCCTTCTTTGACTTTCCAGTTATCCAAAATTTTTTTTACCAGTAGTAGTAACCTTTACAAACAACACACCTCACAAGAATTTTTTGACATGTTCCGGTGGCTTATGTTTCGAGCATGGTTTAAGAAAATGTTTGAGGCATGCACCTTGAAGCGAGGCGCAAAGAAAGCGAGTGTGAGGCGCCTCTCGGGTTTCAGCTTGAAGCGAGCATGGTTTAAGAAAATGTGCGCCTAAAGAGGTTTAGGATGTTTTTGATGTGTTTTGTTAATGTTCTAGTCTTTTAGACTTTTGGGGTCAATTGTTTTATTTTTGATGTTTTTGTGGGTCAATTATTTTATTTTTTATAAGATACAAAAATTTTAAATTTATTTTTGATTTCGCCCCACACATTCTGCCTACTTTTTACAATTCCTATGGCATCAAAAGTCCACCTCCTTGTAACACCAACCCAACCCCAACAATAATAAATCATAAACCCAGTTGACCCAAGAGATATTGACTAAAAAAACTCAATCTTGCAAAAGAAAAGGTTTGACTCATTCAGGTTGACTGCGTTTCTATACCATGAGATGAGTAGAAAGTTTTAACAAAAATATTAGTAGTGGAGGCAATCATCAAAAATATTACCATATCTCTCCAAGATGAATGCTAACTCCTACCATATATGTGCCGAAAATAGGCCATCACATATTATCAATAAAAATTCAATATAACCCAAGTTCTCACTTATGCTATGTTCCCGAGTTCACTTAAGAAGAGAAAAGAAAAGAAAGGATGGGATCTCCCTTCTTTTCTTTTCCTTTCTTTTCCTTCCCTTTTCTTTCCTTCCAAATTGGAAGGATACAATTTGAGCTTGTTTTCTCTTCTTCTCCCTTCTTTTCCTTTCAAAAAAAACTTGGGAACACACATTTCCCTCCTTTTCCTTTCCTTTCCCAATACATGACTTATGACAGATTCAGGACCCAAAATAAAAGTTTTGAACTCGTAAATAAACGGTAGGAAGCAAAAATTAACCCCGAGGTCACAAAGATTTTCTTACTCCTCACCAAAAGTTGAAAGGATCCGTGAATTATGAAAAGGAATTCCATGTCAGAAATATAGTGTGATGTGCTTTGAATCAATTTTGAGTGGTTTTTAGTCTTTACTCTTTATGACCTGTTTCATATGGTTAAAGGACGGCAATGACTAATGCAAGTGAACGTTGACATCAAGATTAATCATACATCACTAATTACGCATGTGTAACAGTTTAACACTAATGAAATACATGTACACCACCACCAAATGACAAACAAGCTTAAACTAAAACTAGTCTCTTTTCTTGATTGTTTATAAAAAATGAACTCAAGCTTGAGCTGTATTATATTTTTAATCAATAAGATTACAAACATTTGTACGGAATCATCAAGTCTTATCTGCTCCTCTATAAGGGCACCATGCTTTCAACATAACTCCTGATCAAGCTGAACCGCAATGTTGTTGACACCGGAAATTGATGACCCAAAGTGAATTGTAATGATTTAAAACATCTACTCTTCTTATCATAGACAAAGCTCCTCGCATCCTCATTCGCCTTGCTCGAACAAAAGATAATCTCGTCCATATTAATAGAATCTTTGGGTAAAGGGCAACCTAAGTCCACCCAAGGCTCAGGGAATGTAATAATTTCTTCGACCCAAACACGGCTTTCATAGTCTTGTAATATCCAAATATTCATTTCATTGGTTTCCACCACACACTCAAAATTATAAAAAACAAATGCCAAACAACCATTGATTTTTAAGATGAAAGGATCCACATCCAAAGACTCATCGGAAACAACTCGAGGAGTATTGATTACTGAAAACATTTGTGTTCTCAAGTCAAAAGCCAGAATGTGAAACTCGTCTGATAAAAAGTCCCCAACCAATAGATGTATTACACTATTAACACAAACACTGTCTCCGTAGAAAAGCAAAGGGTCCCAAATAAAACCAATAGGAGGCTGGGCATCGATCTTTCTCCATGAATAAGTTGACAGAGAGAAAATCATAAACTCGAATCTATTAGAAGAACGATTAATAAGATCCCTGATCATCAAAACCTTATGTTCGTTTATAGACTCATCAAAGCCAAATAAGTAATAAATACTCCCCTTTATATCAGTGTGGGTGGAAGGATAAGGGAGTTTAAAAAGCTTATGCGTGCTAGGGTTCACAACGAAAGCGCAAGTGTGACGGTAACAATAGCTAGCCCATTTAAAGGTAGTAAATAGCACTAAGCCGTTCAAATGTTCGACTTGTACCCTGTTCAAATGTTCGACTTGTACCCTATTACCGGAGCCAATGGTGAGGAGATGAGTGACGGGACCACCGTCACAGTCAGCGGAGAGAAGGTGGTTTTGGGTAGTGGATTCATCGTAAGCAAAGATAAATAAGGCGGTGCGGGTGGAGCGAGTAGTGAAGTGGAGTTTGGTGAATGATGGATTGGAGATGAGTGAGAGCCATGGTTTGGAGACGGATCTGAAACGGAGAATGGATTTGACTGGGAGTCTAGAGAGGATATCTTCAACGATTTCACTGGTGATTGACATCTTTGTCAATCGATCATCTGTCGTCATCGTTGATTGTTCCTCTTCTTCTTCTAGGGTTTCCATTTTCTTGAATAGGACACAGGACTTTGGGAGGCGAAATTTATATATTTCTAATTAGCAAAAGATTCCATGCTTCATGATTTGTACTTATGCTTGATGTGTTTGTACGTTACGTTCTTCTTTGGACTTATCTCGGTGGACACCTCATTACCTACACGTTTCCTTCTTACACCCCATGCTCTGCCAGTATCTTTTACCCACCCACTTAAATGACTAGAGGGTAGAGAGAGAATCGAGAGTTAAGCAAAGGGAGGCCAGGAGTGAAGAGAGAGACAGGGGAGAGAAGGGCGGCTTAAGTGGTGGAGTCACGGTGGTCTTCCGGCGGCGTCGATGCGAGATGCTTTTCTTATGCGTGATTGAGCCACCACTAAGGTAAAGACGGTGAACACAATGCTGAGTTTGATAGCGGCTAGGGTTTCTTTAGTATAACATCGATTGGCTTTAACTCAGAGGGAAATAATGTTTGTTCAACATCATTCTCTGCCCACTCTGTTCGTTTGGCTTGATGTTGAACGCGGATGATAACTCCAACCGGGGGTAATTATAGTCGCTAGGTAACCAGAAGCTATATGGAGTTTAATTTCAAGATTTTTTGGTTATTTTCTGGGTTTTGTTAGATTTTTACTAGGGTTCGGGGAAGAACGGAAACTATGTTCAGTCAAGATATCATGTAAGCACATTCGGTTTCTATTCCAAAGGTAAAGCTTCTTAATTTTCAATTTGTCATGCTTTTTTAGATTTACTTTCAACATTCTTGATAGTTGTATTTGAACTTTACTGGATTTTTGATATTTGCGGTCTACTGTGCTTAGGGTTTTAGGGACGAATGTCCAATGTTTGATAGAGATGTCGAGCGTTCTGTAGAATTTTGCATGCAGGTGGTCGTTTTTATCTGGTGTTTGTTTTTATGCAGGTTTTCCTTCATCCGACTGTGGGCGTTCGTTGTTGTAGCAGGTTACTTATTTCATACTTGGTGCTCTTCTTTTCTATTTGTTTGTTTCAGCTTCTGTGTAGTTATTTCTGCATTTTCGTCGTCATCCGTAAGCTTCTTTGATGTTAAATATAAGTTTTTATTGTATTTGATTTTTGCAGAAGTGATGCTAAAGAGAACAACAGTTCCCGATAATGAGGTATGTTATTTATTCTGTCATGTAAAATATTTGTTAATAAGCTCTTTAAATAAGCGATTGTAAAATATCTGTTGTAGATATGATGGTTTAAAATGCTAAATGGCACACTATATTTACTGTTCTTTTTTTTTTTGTTTTGTTTTGTACTATCTATATGTTTCTCTCTGTATACAATGATATTGAAAAGGTTTGTGTAACATGATGATTTAGGTGGTATTCTTTATGGTACTATGTAGTGTAGTTGGTTTGTAAACAACATTTTTTTTTTCACTTTTGAGATTGAAGCTTGACTTTATGGTGAAGATGACCGCCATATCGATGGAAAATTTGAAAAGCGAGGTAAAGTTTTTAAAAGCTTTGTCGAGGCATGAAACTTTCGTGAAATTTTACGAAACATACGAAGAGCATGATAATGTCTATGTTGTAATGGAGTAACTGGTGAAGTAAAATTGTAATTCTACTTTGAATTTTTGTCTATTCTTTTTAAATTTGTATTGTTAAAGATTATTTAGCTTGATGAGATAGACGCTCTTATTTCTTACACCTTTTTTTCTTGGTGTAAAACATAAATTTCAGGTTATTTGGTAGAATACATTGCTGGCAACGCTATCCAAGTTGTGAACGAGCATCCTCCAGATTGCACATTGGTTAACTGATTATCAATTCTTAAATAAGCAAGCAGTTTCCTACCTTAACAAAATTTTGTTTGACGACTACAATTTTTTGTTTATGAATATGCTAAAAGCTAGCATGTCATGCATGAGTCCAACCAATTATCCAACTTATAGTCAGATAAAAAAAACATTTGATTTCAAGTGCATTGAAGTAAAATCTACGAAACATTAGGAGAAAGTTGAAGCCTTGACACGTGACACGCATACAGTTTGAATATTTAAGTATTTTTTTTATGTTATATTTGTTTGCTTTGTTCTACAAAAAACTTTTGATGCTGAAACAAAAGAAGCACGTTTAACATGGGACAAAATGAGTTAGGTTCGGCAATATTTGTTTCTGTTTTACTTTTTAAGCTTATTGATGAGTAGTTTGTGAATCACCCGACCTTTTTCGTTTCCTGCAGGTAAATGGAAGAAGCATCATGAGCCGACATGGTATGTTGTCTTGAAAAATATTGCGTTGGTTTATTTATTGTGCTAACATTAAGGAACCTTGCAAACAGGTCAAATGGAATGCATCTGCAAGCTTTTATACTTCATTTGGTAATCGAGCTAAACAGATAGTAGGGTGACTTCTATTAATGTGGAAATAAATACTATGAAATATAAGTTGTGGGGGAATAAAACTTGAGTTTTGTAACAGTAAGTTGAATATATCCATTATTAGATTACAATGGACCAATTAGTATAACAGGGTGTTATTTAAATAAGAAGAGAATTTATAAATTTGTTTAGTGACTTGGATGAAATAACAATGCTTTATATAACAGGTAAAAGTGGAGGCAAGTTAGCAGTTAATCAGCAAAACAGGGACTGCAGCATGTCGCCAGCTGGGTGTATTCTACACCGCCAACCTAAAGCGCTACAGGGCTACGCGCCTAGCTATGCTGGTATTTACGCGAAATTGACCTTTATGCCGTTTGGGCTGTTTACAATTATTTGCGTAGGTTCTCTTATTTTTATGTATGTTTCCTACGAATGTGTCTGGTTATATATAATACATTTCAATTTGATGGTCTTAATTCGAGTTGCTTTGCATTTTGAACTCTACGTTTTGATGAAACAATCCCCCCTAAACGGGTTGGGTACACCACTGCAACGTACGGCGGGTCACCATGCTTTATATCATAATACGGACATTAATAACCTATTTTGTTAAATAATAGGTAAATAAACTAAAAAAGGGAAAACAAAACAGATAGGTAATATGACAAAAACGCCCCTATTTGACTGTACAAGTTTGAGTCACTTATGTTTCGACGCCGCCGCCGCAACGCGCGGCAGGTCAAAATCTAGTTATATATATATATAGAAATGGTTTGTTCATTTGGAGTGTTGTACGTTGTGCTTTATGGATTTTTTGTGCATTGTGGGGTTGTTCATTTTGTTAGTTGGGTTGTACATTCTAAGTATTTGTTTCTTTAGGCGTGTATTGTACAACCACATTTTGCCATTACATCTCTTTTCTCCCTCTGTATATTTTATTTTGATTGTGCTTTTGTGGTTTGCTTTTTTGGAGTTGAGAGAGCGAGACACAATGACTTCGACTATTTCTCCACTCGCCTTCTCGGATTTAACATCGGTTTGTGCGGGTTTTTTTTTCTTGCCGTATCGCTTATGTTATTATGGTATAGAGGGAGGAAGTGAGCCAATCAGCAATCTTTTGTTAAAAGTTATCGTAGTAGATTGTAAATTTTGTTTGAATTTATTACACAACTGATCGAATATTTAATAACTTTTAAACATTTATAATTACCATCTTATGCATTACTATTTGTCGTGCCGCTGCAGTGAAGCGCAGAGACAATTACCACAACACCGTTGTAACGGCAATCGCCGCAGCAACGCGCGGGTCCCATTTCTAGTTAAAAAAAGGGTGAAAATTGTGGGGAGTGGAAGGGGGAGGTGACATGTGGGCATGTGGCATTTGTTATTTCTTTTTTTTTAAAGTAATTAAAATAACTTTTATAATTAAAAACATAATTAAAATTCATAATAATTAATATTAAAATTAAATAAAACATAAAAAAATAAACATAAAAAACCTAGAACACACAAAAAACATAAAAAAAACTAATCTCGCGTTTCATTTGTAGCGTCATCTCTAACTCTGGACCACTTAGATGATCGGTGTTCATGGCGATAAATTTCATATCTTCGCGCTTTTCGCGCTGTTCTTTCATACCCAACTTTTTTCAAAGGCTTCGCGAATGGTTCTTTTCTCCTCTAGCCTTTGTTGCTGAATCGTGTTGAAATGGGCGATGTTGGCATTTAAATCGGCCAAGTCCCTACTGTAAGCACCTTTGCCCAATCTAGAACCCGATCCCAAAGTAGTTGATTTTTGCGCCCTCTTTTTGGACTTATCTCGACCGGGTGGGCGACTCAATTCCTCGTCAAAGTCATCATCATCCAAGTTAATTTCTTCCAAGTTTTCATGTGCACCCGAACGGTTATGAGATGAATTTGTTTTTGTCCGTTTTGACGATTCGGATGCAGTGGGAACCCTCGCCCATTTTGAATGGTTTTTGGCGAATTCCCAACAATGCAAAAACTTGAAATCGGTGCCCTTGTCTTCACGATAAGCTTTTAGGGCGTTCGTGAGGTAGTCGCCGTCTGTTTCACCGCTTTTGGATTGAGTCTTGCGTAATAATAATGCGGGTGAAACGCATTCATTGCACTGCTTATCTCGGTCCACTTGGATGAGAGAATATCATTTGCTCGATAGAACTCTCGTTCCATCAACTTATTGAACGAATTGTTTATCTTGAGCCAAAAGTCTTTTTGTAGCGACTATTTCCTATAATTTTTTTTAATAAAGTAGTCGTTAGTCACACGTAAAAATATGTATTTTTAACAAAAATTTTTAATTTTTAGAAAAGTATTACAAATACCTTGCTCTTTTTCCGACTCGCTTATCCAAGATCTTTTTAACGCAACCTCTTCGGCGGTTGTCCACTTAATCGGTTGGCGGTTGGTGGCGGCCAACGCCTTCTCCTGCGCCGTCTTCTTCTTGTGATTTCTTTTTGCAGTGGGTTTTTTACCCGACGATGATCCCACAATATTTTCTTCTGGTGTTTCGGGTACGCTTTCGGGTTACGTTAAAGGATTATCCGGTTGTGAAGGACTGAGCGCTTGTGAAGGAACGAGGGAATCGTTAAATGGAAAATTTGGAATAATTTGCCCACTTAAGTAACTCGCGAAAGCCGCGTAATTGGGACAAGGTGACGGAATGGGTGGACAGTTTGGTATCGGACGAACCGGTGGTGTATTTTGGGTTCGGGATGAAGTTGTTTGGGTTGTTCGGGTCAAAGCCTCGGTTGAATGGTTTCATTTTTTTATAAAATAGGTGAAGAAATATAAAAAGATATGAAGAAGTTTATAAAATAGGTGAAGAAATTGGAGAGAAGTGGGTGTTGTGTGAAATAAAGGGGTATAAATAAAATAAAATTTAATCGTTGGAGGCCCAAACGGAAATATTTTCAATTTTTTTTAAACCAACGGTCACCACCTCGTCCACCAATTAAAACGCGCCACGTGACCACCTCCTTTGCCCCCACGCCCGTGAGCTTTCTCTCCTCCCCCCTTCCACGCCCTCACGGGGCGGTGTTCCCGGCGTGAACCAGCTCCCCCCCTTCTCCCCCACTACGGACCGTCTAAGGCATGTGGTTTTCCTACACCCCTTGCTATACACCTAGGGCTGTAAACAAATCGAAAGAACACAAACAAGTCCTTGTTCGTGTTCGTTTGTTAAGGAAAATATGTGTTCACGAACAGTTCATGAACACTTACCGAAAGAGATTTTCTGTTCGTGTTCGTTTGTTAAGAAAACACTCATGTTCGTGTTCGTTTGTTAATTTTGTTCATGAACGCACACGAACACAAACAAACATTAATGAACACAAACAAACATTAATGAACACAAAAAAGTGTTCATGAACAAAAACAAACACAAACGGACATATATTAACTTTCTTATAAAATCGAATTCACATACATAAATTTACCTCATATAAATTGTTTATTTACTTATTTGGGTAAAATAAATAAAAGTAAAAGAATATCAAGACAAATTATAAAAATTAAAAACCTTGTTAAACTATTGAACACAAACGAACATAAACAAATGAACATAAACGAACACGTTACCGAACGTTCACGAACATAAACGAACGAACATGGCCTCTGTTCATGTTCGTTCATTTAACTAAACGAACAAAATTTTTTGTTCGTGTTCAAACGAACACAAACGAACTTCCCACCAAACGGTTCATGAACTGTTCGCTGAAAGTTCAGTTCATTTGCAGCCTTATATGCACCCCATTAAACGGCAGTTTAATTAAAAAAACGTAAACAACAGTTTAGTTTTTTTGGGAACAAGCGAATTGGAGAGAATAATAACAACGCAGTACATGCTTATTCTCTCTTAAACCATGTATAGTAGGGGGTTTGGGGGGATTTAAGGCCCTCTTCCTGATTTGTCTACGTGGCAACTGAGTCAGCATGGGGCTTTAAAATGAAATGAGGTGTAGTGTGTGTGTGAGGGGGGGGGGGTGAAAGAGGAATTTAAGGCCCCTCTTTATGATTGGTCGTTTATTTTATTATTTTTTTCAATTAATGAAGTCAAAATAATTAAAAGAAAACACAAATAATATTTAAAAAAAGTTACAAATAATATTAAAAACACACAAATAAGGAAATGCGTTTTTCAAGTCTCCGGTAATACGTAGAAATAAACGTTTACTCATCCGGAAATGACGCCTAAAAATCTTTGGGTCGGGGTAAGTCGGGTTTTCATCAAAGTAATCCTTCATCAAACGAGCATTTGCCGATTCATGATCTCGTTCATAATATTGTCTAGACACTTTTGGACGTGTAGATGCACTAGTTTGTTCCATATATCTTGGCAACGGATGATGGCGCAGGTGATACGTGCAGCTATATATACATATATTCTTTATTATTAATCTACAAACATGGGAATTATGTCACAAATGCACGGGTTTTACGCCAAAAATACATTCAAGTCATAGACTTTCATGTAAAGGGTTATATACACCGTGGTTACATCCAGATTTCTTCCCAAGTAAAATGTTAGATTGCAGAATGTAATTGTCAGTTACAGAAAATAAATGTTAAAGTCAGCTAAGCTACAATGAGGGAAGTTAAGATTAACTCAGGTAAGCATGTGATTTCTACCGTAGTTTTCACCACATAGTCTTACACATAAGTTGTTCCCACAATTATAGTGATTATATCAGAGTAATAAAAAGTGAACTAAAAAGAAATATATATATATATATATATACACCAGTAGTGTACCGATCAATTATAGTATAGTCCTTTTAAGTCCGAATGCCGATCCACAGAGAAGCGCTTAGGCATATGTATTAATAACTTTTGTTAGTCTTATTCACAATATTTACAAGTGACGTTGATTTGGGGGGGGGGGGGGGGGTTGAGTGTCCATTACAACTAGATGACAATAAAATTAAATTACAGAAATTAAAGATATTTTTTTTATTTTTCTTTTTAAGATTTAAACTAAATAAATTTTAAGGTTTAGATTGTTTCTTTTTATATGACAAAATATACTACTTAGGCTAGATTCATGCTATTGTTTTTATTGTTATGATTTTCGGTTATGGAATTATTTGGTGAACCAGGTTTTTAAAGATAGACTAGAAATTTTCTTATTGGTATCTCAATCATATCTCAAGATAGTACAAAAGTAAAATTAATAGTTGTTGAGTCACTGGTTCGGGTAATTGGGATTCGGAACAGTTTCCCAATTATGATAAAGTACCTTAAAGTAAATCTACCTTACAGCGCGACAAACTTTATGCAAGGTAACTTAGAAATGAATAGTAAGACACATAGAACAAAGTTTATTAAAATAAGAGTAGTCTTTTTGCAAAACCTTTTCACTTCGTATTTTAATAAATAAGACAATATGTTAATTTCTCACAACAAAGGTATTGAAATTAGTAGTATATTTAGAACCTATAAATTCTTTACTATTATTCCCATGGATTTACGAGCTCTTTTAAAACCAATAAGTAATTAACATACAAATGATGTTTGATTGTAACTTATGTTATTTACTTAACATGCAATTGTTTATGAAAGACATTCATTAATTAACATGTGGGAATAATAATAAGTCATAGATTAGTTCTAAATACGCATATACATCTTACTAACACGTCTAAGTCTTTACTTTATCATTGAAAGTAACTTTAATTCCATAAACCGAAAATCATAAGTTTTATACAATAGCAATCCTCATTACCTAAATAGTACAAAGTTTTTAGCTATTAAACATTATGAAAATTTAACATGCGTTTATTTATGGTACAAAACTTGAAATAGAAAAGATAGAAATAACCGAATGATCTTCGACAAATCGCGTTGCGTTAAATGACCATGAAACTTCAAAATCTTCAAAACTCAAACTTAAAATTGAGATTGCGAATTCGTTATAACGAGTTTTTATTCGAAATTGGTGCCCTTAAGTCTGTACCCATGACCTGCTATTTATACTGAAATTTGGAGGATTTTAGGGACCGTAAATATATATTTACGGTCCGTAATTTTCCCTTAATCAATTATTTTATTAAAAGCAGCCGCCCACTTAAAAAGTTAGGTCACAGGATATTACACCCCCGTAAATTTATATTTACGGTCCGTAAATTTCCCTTATCCAATTTTTTTATTTAAAGTTGTCGTCCACTTAAAAAGTTAGGTCACAGGATGTTACACCCCCGTAAATTTATAAATTTACGGGGTGTAAGATCCTCCAATGGGTAAAAACTTCAGATTTTCATCGATTCCGTTGTCGATTGATTTTTAGCTCGATGTGCGATTGTATTTCCATAGAAATCACCCTTGATCTCACCAACTTTGTCTTTTTAATTGTTCTTCTCTTTTCTTAGTTGTTGATGGTTTCTTGATTTCTTTCTTTTCTTCGTTTTCTGGTGTATTTTCGCTTTATTTATGTACAACACCTGAGAAATTACGAAATGTTAAGAACAAGGATAAAACACACTAAAAATCACACATATATACAATAAAACGATAATAAATATATAGTAAAAACATATATAATTTACAACATATCAAATATCCCCACACTTAACCTTTGCTTGTCCGTAAGCAAATCCATCAAGAAATGTTTTAAGGCAACCATTTTATAAACAAATCTTCTAAATCACATGTTTTTGTAGATTAATAACATGGCATGTGATTTTAGACCTTCTTTTGTTTAGCACTTAGCCTACACTTGCTCACAATGTTCACTCATCCCTCGTGTTTATATTTTGACGTTTTTGGGTGAACACTCAAATCCGTATCTAGGTTAACACGAATCATAGGCTTGTATGCAAATCAAATTCTTGAAACTAAGCAATTTATAAATCAAGAGGTCTTTTATTAGGGTTGTAATGGGGGGATTATTATTATTATTATAAATATATATAAGAATGTTTTTTTTTCGGGAATCGAGTAATTTAACCGAGATGAAATGCTATGGATGGCTCGAGAGTCGATTTGGAAAATTTCCACGTCTAATTGCGACTTGTTCGGCTGCTATTTCAGAGAGTAGCTTGACATTTATGTTGTATTCATCTTTCATCATATTGATCTCCTTCTTCACAGCATAATATACATTACTCCCTTTTCTGATTTGGTGTTCGGCACGAAACCTAATAGCTCCTTGACGAATAAGAGTGATATATTCATTTTGTGAATAAGTCTGATTCTTGCTACATTTTTCTCCATCATGTGACCAGTTTCCACATTTTACACATTTTTCGTATCTTTTGGCCCTTCGTTTTGCAGCACTTCTAGATTGTCCACAGAACCGTGGATTTTGTTCCATTTGTCTCCAAAGTTTCCTTTCATCTGATGTTTTTAGAAATATGATCCTTATGTTATCTGGAGGTAGACGAGGTTTTGCGAGGCTTAAACATGAAAGTAAATGAACGTCAAGAGGATGCATTTTGAGAGAGAAGCAAGAGAGAGATTTGAGATTTTTAGAAGATTGCAAAAGTCCAATTCTTTTAGGTCTGACCGGTAAAAGACCATTTATTTTTCTTCTTCCTTCTTCCTGCTTCATCAATGTCTTCTTGTTCGTTGATGAAGACTAAATGAAATATATATTTTTTTTAACCAATCTCTCTTTTGATTTTCTTTTTCCGTCGTTTCTGCTTCTTGCATTACTCTTGTCATTTCTGAGTACGTGTCTTCATCTTCTTTAAAATCGCGAAACTCGAATTCTCTATAAACATAATCGGTTAAAAACTCATTTAATTTGGGTGTATGAAATGAAAGGCTTAGGCTCAAAGTGGTTTTCTAAAGGATATATTATATATTTTTATATATACCTAAGTGCCTCTATCATTTTTATAAAATTACTTGTTTCTGATGTTGAAAATGTATAAGTCACACAAGTTCTAATCGTGAAAAACAAAGATCGGATATCTCTCATCAATTGAAATGAGCAATAGTGAATTTGTTTTGCTCGATAAGGCTCAAAAATCTCACTGTAAATGGGTAAGGTAAAGTGTAGACTTATGCTTGATTTTTAGATCTTTTCAACTAGCCACGTTATTTTTAACAATTTTGTTCTTTTCAGGTGAATTTTTCAAATGTAAATTGCCTTTTACAAATCCTGAATGGTGCTTAAAGGTCAAAAATTTAAATTTTTCTCATTTTTACAAAAGTGTGGTTTTAGATGATATGTATTCAGTTTAAGGTCGAACTGTAACCGCGGATTCTATTTTAAGTATATAAATTAAATAACTGATATTGTTATTCAAGGACTCATTGACACTTAAGTGCGAATCTGAAGTAGTTTTTTTTTAAGTCGAAAAATACTAAAATCAGTTATTTAGTAGATATACTAAGAATAAAATTCCATAGCTTGATAATTTAATATCTATGCTATGGAAAGGTTCCAAACTAGCAACCTTCAAGCTTTGAAAAACAATCAAATTAATGACCGTACTCTCCTGTCGTATCAAACAACCGACTTCTATTCCCACACTTAAAATTTACTTGTCCTCAAGTAAACTGAAGACAAATAAACAAAAATGTAGCTTTTAAATAAGATTTTGAAAATTTTTCTCTTTTGAAGTCTTGTGATTCTTTTATAAAATTTTTCATTTTTTATTTTTAAATTTATTTATTTATATACACATCCCCACACTTAAACTATTTAAACAATTCAAAAAAAAAATAAAAATAAAAAACGCGAGATATAAACAAAATACTTCCCTTTGTTGAATGCGCGAGTTTCCGCATGTGTTTTTCCGATGTATAGATCTTTCTAAACAAACACTTAACAAACAAAATCATGCAAACAAACCAAACATACCATAATGTACATAAATGTTTTAATTTATTCTTTTTTTTTAAGTTAACTTATATATTTGTTTTTTTTAATGGTCCGTAAAAATGATATTACGGACTGTAAGAATTTTAATAAAAAAAATGTGGATTGGAAACTACCTCTCGCCGGATCGAACCGGGGTCCTGTAGCTCACATACGTGCACCACAACCAACTAGGCTATGTGTCCAACCCATTCTATATTTATTCCAAAATTATTTATAAACATATTAACATAAACTAAATCAAACAAACATTTATCCAAAAACTGTCTAAATATTTTTTTTATCTTTTCTTCAATTTGTAACCTTTGAAAAGCAAAATAAAAAAAACTTTAAGAAAACACACATTTTTTTTTATCGATCGTATAGCATTTCATTCGCGATCGAAATTGTTTGTTTTTCACATTTTTAGATCCACTCAAACGAGTAGTGTTATTGAAAATCCGTTTGAAAATTTTGTGCTATCCAATTTCTTGTGGTCTTTTCGGCATGACGCCTAATCGGCTCCACTTGGATTTAGGAAAACGATTACGGATAAAAAACAACGTATCTTATTATGTTTAAAACAAACTTTTATTTATTTTTATTTTATATATATATATATTTTTTTTATAATACCATTAACAACCTAACTACTTAAAATAAATTTTAACACACTTATTTACAAATGTACACTTGGGATTTCTCCCAAGATCCTCATACAATTACCTGTTCCGGAATTTCGAGAAGGAAAACTTCCTTCTCTTTTGCGTCTAATGGTCCAACTAGGTAATGTTTGAGTCGGTGACCATTAACTTTCCAAATATCTCCGTTTTGTTCGTTTAACAACTCGACTGCACCATAAGGGAAAACTTTGTTAACAACATAAGGTCCTGACCATTTGGATTTTAGTTTACCTGCAAACAATTTAAGTCTCGAATTGTAAAGCAAAACCTTATCTCCTTGTTTGAATTCTTTCACTCCTTTTAATCGTCTATCGTGATATGATTTTGTTTTTTCTTTGATGCTTAAACTGCGGGAATAAGCTGCATCTCGCATTTCTTCCAACTCAAGGAGTTGAAAGAATCGTCGTTTTGCGGCTTCATTTAAGTCAAGATTAACTGTTTTTAAAGCCCACAAAGCACGATGTTCTAGTTCGACGGGAAGATGACAAGCTTTTCCGTAAACGATCATGAAAGGTGTGGTTCCTAAAGGTGTTTTAAACGCTGTTCGGAATGCCCAAAGAACATCATCTAACTTGTCAGACCAATCTTTGCGATTGCTTCCAACAATTTTCTCTAGTATTCGTTTTACTCCTCGATTTGCGTTTTCTACTTGACCACTAGTTTGTGGGTGGTAAGCAGTTGAAAAACGATGAGTGACACCGTAACGTGCTAAGACTTTTTCTAACATGGAGTTACAAAAGTGTGTGCCACGGTCACTAATAAGTGCTTTAGGAGTACCGAATCTAGTGAAAAGCTTTTTCAAGAATTTTACTACTACTCGAGCATCATTTGTGGGTAAGGCTTTTGCTTCAACCCATTTTGAAACGTAATCAATTGCAACGTGTATGTATTTGTTTTGTTTGGATGGTGGAAATGGTCCCATGAAATCAATACCCCAAACATCAAAAACTTCAAGAACTTGAATTGGATTTTGAAGCATTTCATCTTTAGATGATATATTTCCTGTTCTTTGACAAGCGTCACAAGTTTTAATAAATTCAAGACAATATTTTACAACCGTTGGACAATAAAAACCACAATCGAAAACCTTTCGAGCTGTTACGTAATGTGCAAAGTGTCCTCCGTAAAGGCTTTCATGACATCGTTTGATAATTTCTAAACCTTCTTCTCTACTCACACATCTCCTTAGAACTCTATCCGCTCCTATTCGGTATAGGAATGGATCATCCCACACATAATTTCTCGCATCTCTGAAAAATTTTCTTTTCTGTTGTGTGGTCATTCCCTTCATTACCACTCCTCGAGCTAGGAAATTAGCCAGGTCAGTGAACCAAGGCAATCCTTGCTTTTCTGCATCTACAAAATCAATGGATTCATGAGGGAATTTATCTCCAATTTCTTCTTCTCGAATTTCTTCTCGTTCAGGATTTTCCAACCTTGACAAATGATCAGCTGCTAGATTCTCAGCTCCTTTCTTATCTTTGATTTCAATATCGAATTCAGAGAGTAAGAGAATCCACCGAATCAATCTTGGTTTAGCATCTTTTTTCGCAAAAAGATATTTTAACGCTGAATGATCAGTGTATACAGTTGTTTTTGAAAGTACAAGGTAAGATCGAAATTTATCAAAGGCGAATACTACTGCCAAAAGCTCTTTTTCAGTTGTTGTGTAAATTTCTTGAGCGTCATTAAGAGTTTTACTGGCATAGTAAATAGGATGAAAATGTTTTTCAATCCTTTGACCAAGAACTGCCCCGACTGCATAGTCGCTAGCATCGCACATGATTTCAAATGGTAGACTCCAATCTGGTGAAACAAGAATTGGAGCACTTACCAATTTGTCTTTAAGCAAATTGAATGCTTTGAGACATTCTTCATTAAAAATGAAAGGTGCGTCTTTTTCAAGAAGTTGGGTCATGGGTTTGGTAATTTTTGAAAAATCTTTGATGAATCGTCTGTAAAAACCTGCATGACCGAGAAAGCTATGAATCCCTTTGACATTGGTGGGTGGTGGGAGTTTTGAAATGGTTTCTATTTTTGCTTTGTCAACTTCAATACCTTTTCGTGAGATTTTGTGTCCTAAGACAATTCCTTCAGTTCCCAATTGAGCATTAATTTTGTTTCAGTGCATCTTTTTAACATTCTTTCCAAATTTTTCAAACAATGATCGAACGAACTTCCATAGACTGAGAAATCATCCATAAAGACTTCCATAGATGTTTCAATCATGTCTTGGAAAATAGCTACCATACAACGTTGAAAAGTAGCTGGAGCGTTACACAAGCCAAATGGCATTCGACGATAGGCATACGTACCATAGGGACATGTGAACGTGGTCTTTTCCTGATCCTCTGGCGCAATAGGAATCTGGAAATATCCTGAAAAACCATCTAGAAAGCAATAGAATTGTTGCCCTGCTAGACGTTCTAACATTTGATCAATGAATGGAAGAGGAAAATGGTCTTTTCTGGTGGCATCATTTAATTTTCTATAATCAATACAAACTCGCCAACCAGTGACTGTGCGACTTGGAATGAGTTCATTTTTTTCGTTTTTGATCACAGTCATTCCTCCCTTTTTTGGAACAACTTGAGTTGGGCTTACCCATGGAGAGTCTGAAATAGGATAAATCAAACCAGCATCCCTAAGTTTTAGCACTTCCTGTTTCACAACCTCTTGGACATTTGGATTTAATCTTCTTTGAGGTTGTACTACAGGTTTATAATTGTCTTCCATGAGAATGCTATGAGTACAATACAAAGGACTGATGCCTTGAATATCTTTTAATTTCTAAGCAATTGCTTGCTTATTCATTTTTAAGACATCAAGCAGTCGATTTTTTTCTTCTTCTGCCAAATTCGATGAAATTATGACAGGCAAAGTAGTATTTTCTCCAAGAAAAGCGTACTCAAGATGTGATGGTAAAACTTTTAGTTCCAATGGTGGTGGAGTTTCTAATGATGGTTTGTTTCTGTTTTCTCTGATTTCTTCTGTTTCAAGTGATTTTGGAAATAACGGAGTTTCTTTTGTTTGATTTTGTTCTTCTTTTTGGTTTTTTTTTCTTGGTTTTCATCTTGATTTTGTTCTTCTTGATTTTCAGTGATTAAATCCGCTCCACAGACATAATCGAAGAAACGATTTACTCGTGGAATGAATGAATTTATGAAGTAAACAGAATGATTTGGATCACTAAAATCATCAAGGAATCCCGGGTGTCTCATTGATTTAACAATATCAAATGTGATATTCTCATCTCCCACTCGTAGGGTGATTTTTCCATCAAAGACATCGATGATTGCTTTTGCAGTGCAAAGAAATGGGCGTCCTAAGATAATAGGAACATTAGCATCAACGTCCATATCTAACACAACAAAGTCCACAGGAAAAACAAACTTATCAACTTTGACGAGTAAGTTTTCCACAATTCCTCGTGGAATTTTGACTGATCAGTCAGCCAATGACAAAGTCATTCGTGTCGGTGTTAGATCCCCTAGGTGTAGCTTTTTGTATAATGAATATGGCATTAAATTTATGCTAGCACCTAAGTCTGCAAGTGCATGACTTTGGGTATCTTCCCCGAACAAACAAGGTATTGTGAACATTCCTGGGTCAGTTAATTTTTCAGGTAGCCTATTAAGAACTATCGCTGAACATCCTCCAGTCAATGTGACATTTGACATCTCTTCCAACTTGCCTTTTCTTTTAAGATCTTTCAAGAATTTAGCGTATTTAGGCATATGTTGAAGAGCTTCAATGAATGGTAAATTGATTTTCAATTGTTTGAACATATCGAGAAAATGCTCATACTCTTTCGCGTATTTTTGGTGCGCTAATCGAGATGGGTATGGAACTTGAGGATGATTATTAACGGGTTTTTCTTCTTGAGATTTCGTTTTTGAATTTGAATTAATTGGGATTGGTGGAGATTCTATCTCAATCTCTTCATCAACTGTTTCATTTGTTACCACTTCTTTTGGTGTCTTCTCAACTTCTCCTCCTCTACCACTACGAGTGAAAACAGCATTGATTTGACCTTTAGGATTTGGTTCAGTGTTACCTGAAAATTGTCCTTCGGGTCTTTGTTTCAGGAGTTTTGTTAAATCTCCAACAGAACGTTGAAGGTCTAAAAACGCAGATTGTTGATTTTTCAAAAGAATTTCATGTTCTGTGAGTCTTTGTTGAGTGATTTCATCTTTCGCAGTTATTTTGGTAAGAAGAGAGGTTTGAGTTTTCAAGATTTCTTTCAAATCGTTTGTTGAATAATCTTTTATTGAGTTTTCAATTTGATGTTTTATTTGATTTTGATTTTGATGAAAATTCTGTTGATTTGGTTGAGAACTTGATTGATTTTGTTGAGAATTTTGTTGAAAATTAGCATTTGATTGTAAACCAAAATTTTGATAACTTGCATTTGGTTGAAATCCAGGTGGATTTTGATTTTGTTGGAATTGAGAAGAATTTTGATTTGGATTAAACGGTATAGGATTTTGATTTCTCCAACTGAAATTTGGATGTTGCCTCCAACTCGGATTATAGGTATTCGAAAAAGGATTTTGAAAACGATTTTGTCCGGCTAAAAAGTTAGCTTGTTCTTCTTGTACCAAAGGGCAATCTCCAGTTGCGTGAATTCCTTTACACATCTCACATTTGTCTATTTTCAACTTCATTTCTTTTACTTCTTTCAATAGATTTTCAAGAGTAGCAGCTAAGCTCGATTCAAGAGATATTTGTTGAACACCTCGTGAAGATGAGGCAGAGTTTGAAATATTGGCTCGTTGATCGTGTTTAACTTGAGCAAAACTTTCGAAAAGATCGTTACATTCTTCCACATTCTTCTTGTCCATAAGATGTCCTCCAGCGGCAGTATCGAAACGGTTTCTTGTCTCAATATCAAGACCATTATAGAATTTTTCTACTAAAGCCCAGTCTGATAGACCGTGTTGAGAACAACGACTAAGAAGATTTTGAAATCTTTCCCACGCTTGAGGGTATGATTCACCAGGTTCCATTCGAAAAGTGTGAATTTGATCTCGAAGGCGACCAGCTTTTGCTGGTGGAAAATATTTTTTAAGGAATTTGTCTCGAAGTTCCGGCCACGTTCTGAATGTACCGGGCGGATGAGATTCAAGCCAAACGGCTGCTCGACCGGCAAGAGTGAATGGAAAAAGTTGAAGATATATTGCGTCGTCTGTGGCTCCTTCTAATTGAAAAGTTGTTTTGATTCGACTAAGACGTGCAATATGTGCTGGTGCATCTTCGTCATCTAGTCCATGAAATTGACATGAATTTGAAATGGTCGACATGACGTACGCAGGAATTTGCCATGAACCCCCTGCAGTGTTACGAGGGACTACGATTGGTGAATTGAGACCTGTGTATCCTTCAACTGCCTGTTGATGAACTGTTCGACATGCGGCCATGATTGGTTTAGGTTCTGGACTAGTTTCACGGGATGGAATTGGTGTAGGGTATGGTGTACTATCAAAAAGAGTGTTTAAATATGAAGTGCTTTCTTCGTTTTTTACTTCTTCTTGATCTGAAATTTGTTTTTTATGAAGTTTTTCGTGAATTTCTCGTTCTGGTTCTGTTAAAGCATTAAATTCCGGTGATCCTTTTGAACGAGTGCGGTGCATAAAATTAATTAATTTACAACTTAACTAAAAACAAAATAAAACAAAGAAACGAAATTACAAAAATCCTTTTTTTTAAACAAATACTAACAAAGTTATTAACGCTATTACCAATTGATGCTTCCCCGGCAACGACGCCAAAAACTCTTGATACGTGCAGCTATATATACATATATTCTTTATTATTAATCTACAAACATGGGAATTATGTCACAAATGCACGGGTTTTACGCCAAAAATACATTCAAGTCATAGACTTTCATGTAAAGGGTTATATACACCGTGGTTACATCCAGATTTCTTCCCAAGTAAAATGTTAGATTGCAGAATGTAATTGTCAGTTACAGAAAATAAATGTTAAAGTCAGCTCAGCTACAATGAGGGAAGTTAAGATTAACTCAGGTAAGCATGTGATTTCTACCGTAGTTTTCACCACATAGTCTTACACATAAGTTGTTCCCACAATTATAGTGATTATATCAGAGTAATAAAAAGTGAACTAAAAAGAAATATATATATATATATATACACCGGCAGTGTACCGATCAATTATAGTATAGTCCTTTTAAGTCCGAATGTCGATCCACAGAGAAGCGCTTAGGCATATGTATTAATAACTTTTGTTAGTCTTATTCACAATATTTACAAGTGACGTTGATTTTGGGGGGGGGGGGGGGGGTTTGAGTGTCCATTACAACTAGATGACAATAAAATTAAATTACAGAAATTAAAGATATTTTTTTTATTTTTCTTTTTAAGATTTAAACTAAATAAATTTTAAGGTTTAGATTGTTTCTTTTTATATGACAAAATATACTACTTAGGCTAGATTCATGCTATTGTTTTTATTGTTATGATTTTCGGTTATGGAATTATTTGGTGAACCAGGTTTTTAAAGATAGACTAGAAATTTTCTTATTGGTATCTCAATCATATCTCAAGATAGTACAAAAGTAAAATTAATAGTTGTTGAGTCACTGGTTCGGGTAATTGGGATTCGGAACAGTCTCCCAATTATGATAAAGTACCTTAAAGTAAATCTACCTTACAGCGCGACAAACTTTATGCAAGGTAACTTAGAAATGAATAGTAAGACACATAGAACAAGTTTATTAAAATAGGAGTAGTCTTTTTGCAAAACCTTTTCACTTCGTATTTTAATAAATAAGACAATATGTTAATTTCTCACAACAAAGGTATTGAAATTAGTAGTATATTTAGAACCTATAAATTCTTTACTATTATTCCCATGGATTTACGAGCTCTTTTAAAACCAATAAGTAATTAACTTACAAATGATGTTTGATTGTAACTTATGTTATTTACTTAACATGCAAGTGTTTATGAAAGACATTCATTAATTAACATGTGGGAATAATAATAAGTCATAGATTAGTTCTAAATACGCATATACATCTTACTAACACGTCTAAGTCTTTACTTTATCATTGAAAGTAACTTTAATTCCATAAACCGAAAATCATAAGTTTTATACAATAGCAATCCTCATTACCTAAATAGTACAAAGTTTTTAGCTATTAAACATTATGAAAATTTAACATGCGTTTATTTATGGTACAAAACTTGAAATAGAAAAGATAGAAATAACCGAATGATCTTCGACAAATCGCGTTGCGTTAAATGACCATGAAACTTCAAAATCTTCAAAACTCGAACTTAAAATTGAGATTGCGAATTCGTTATAACGAGTTTTTATTCGAAATTGGTGCCCTTAAGTCTGTACCCATGACCTGCTATTTATACTGAAATTTGGAGGATTTTAGGGACCGTAAATATATATTTACGGTCCGTAATTTTCCCTTAATCAATTTTTTTATTAAAAGCAGCCGCCCACTTAAAAAGTTAGGTCACAGGATATTACACCCCCGTAAATTTATATTTACGGTCCGTAAATTTCCCTTATCCAATTTTTTTATTTAAAGTTGTCGTCCACTTAAAAAGTTAGGTCACAGGATGTTACACCCCCGTAAATTTATAAATTTACGGGGTGTAAGATCCTCCAATGGGTAAAAACTTCAGATTTTCATCGATTCCGTTGTCGATTGATTTTTAGCTCGATGTGCGATTGTATTTCCATAGAAATCACCCTTGATCTCACCAACTTTGTCTTTTTAATTGTTCTTCTCTTTTCTTAGTTGTTGATGGTTTCTTGATTTCTTTCTTTTCTTCGTTTTCTGGTGTATTTTCGCTTTATTTATGTACAACACCTGAGAAATTACGAAATGTTAAGAACAAGGATAAAACACACTAAAAATCACACATATATACAATAAAACGATAATAAATATATAGTAAAAACATATATAATTTACAACATATCAGCGGGGGAATCCATTTTTTTTAAAAATATTATGGTATGTTTTTGTTGAATGGTTTGGGTTATGTTTGTGTTGTATTTATTGGTTTAAAAAAATTGAATATAACCATTTGAATCAAAATGAAGGTTAGGGTTTTAAAGAAAATTGAATATAACCATTTGAATAAAGTAATGTGCCAAAATTTGATTGGGGAATAACATTGCATCGGAGCGTTAAAAAGATAACGTTGGGAGCCTTGTTTCAAACATAGCGCCCTTATGTACCGGTGTTACCGGCGCGAATTTGTTTTTGTCGCCCCCATAACGCTTGACTACGGGCGGTCTTAATATTATTTTTTTTCTTCATCTTCCTTACCTTTCATTAACACCTCAACCACCATCAAAGTTCATCGTCTTTTTGAACGATCTTCATTACTACCATTTTTTTTTAAACTTTCATTACTACCATCTACTACCATAAATACCATAAAACCTCCGTCTACCACCATAAATACCATAACTCCTCCATCTACCACCATAAATCCCAACCGTGACTTTTGTGCCTCTTCATTACTTCTTTTTGAACGGAAATCTCATCAACCGAACACCACCACCAAACACCGATGCTGAGCAACCACCGTAGAGCCACCTCCACTGTAGAGAAACCACCGCAGAGCCACCATCGTCTCTCTGTTTCTTCAAGGTTAGTAGCTATGTGGGTTGAGAGCACCGTCACACACACATCTGCTCCCAACACACGTTGGAATCAATCGATTGTTTAGAGAGCAGATGTATGTGGATTGTGTGTGGAGAGATAGAGAGAGACGAAGAAAGAAGTTTGTTGTGAGCAGATGTGTGTTTGGATTGTTCGTCTTTTAAAGGTTAAGCTAAAATGTATGAAAACTGATCAAAACTGTAGCATTATTTCTTTGCAAAATATAGTTCTACAAAAAATACAAGTAATGCTAATTTTACCCATGGAATATTTAACATAAAAAAGCAAACAAGAACCTAATTTCTTACCAATCATACAAATTACCAACAAACCTTGATCGAATATGATTGGAAGCTATTACGAGCCCTCATAGGAACAACATTGTTAAGAAAGAAGAAGAAGGAATTCAACTCAAAACTAGGGATTCCCCCCCCCCCCCCCCAATTCTATTATTAATAAGATGATCGTTATTTCTGTTACAAGTTTCACAGAGTTACAACATCGGTCCCTGAACTATGAAGACTATTACAACTAACTCATAATACTTCTAACTAACCCTTTCCAACTATTGATTATTAAAAATTGGCCCCTGAACTTTCAACTAACAATTATATCCTAACAATACTTCCCTCCCATAACAAAGTCTTGACCTCAAGACTGAATTTCAACATCAAAATCTAGAAATCTAAGTGACAATTCCTTTAAGTCTTCCCAAGTTGCATCAACTGGAGAAGCTCCCTGCCAATGAACTAAACCTTGTAAAGAACCTCTGTGGCCTTTTTTCACCCATCTTTTTTCTAACACAGCAGCAGGCTTCAGGTGGAATATTGGTTCAACTGGAAGTGGGATGACTTCTGCAGGTGGACCATTGGCTTGCTTTAATAAAGAAACATGAAAAGTGTGGTGGATCTGCACATCATGGGGCAAGTCTAACTTGTATGCTACTTCTCCAATCTTCTCCACAATAAGAAAGGGTCCATAGTACTTTGGTGAGAGTTTAGTGTGTTTAGTGTATCTCAAGGTAGCTTGACAATAAGGATGGATCTTTACATACACCCATGCTCCCACTTGAAATTCTCTTTCTGACTTGTGTTTGTCAGCCATCTGTTTCATTCTGTTTTTAGCCCTATCCAAAGAAGACTTGAGCATTTTAATCATCTCCTCCCTATCTCTGCAAAGGTCATCAACTGCTGCCACTTTTGAGTCCTTTGGGATATAGGGAATAAAAGTAGGAAGAGGATAACCATAGAGGGCTTCAAAAGGACTCATTTTTATTGTGGAATGGTAGCTTGAATTGTACCACCATTCTGCCAATGGTAGCCACTTGAACCAATCTTTGCGATTGCCCATTGTCATACACCTAAGATTGGCTTCTAAACATCTATTGACCACTTCTGTTTGACCATCTGTTTGAGGATGGTAAGCAGTTGATAAGGCCAATGAAACACCATGTAATCTTGTAAATTCCTTCCAAAAGTTACTAACAAAGATAGGATCTCTGTCAGAAACTATGGTTTCTGGCCAACCATGCAACTTAAACACCTGATCTAAGAACACTTGGGCAACAGTTGTAGCAGTATAGGGGTGAGATAAGGCTAGGAAATGGGCATACTTAGTTAATCTGTCCACAACTACTAAAATAGTATCTTTGCCCCCTGATTTTGGCAAGCCACCTATAAAGTCCATAGATATATCAGAAAAAATGTACTTAGGAGTATGGAGAGGTTGTAACAAACCAGGGCTTGGTACTGTTTCACTGATGTTTCTCTGACAAACTTCACACTCCCTTTTGTATTGTCTGACTTCTATGGTCATGCCCTTCCAGTGGAAAAATTGTTTTAATCTCTGCAAAGTCACATGAACTCCTGAATGACCAACACTAGCAGAGTTGTGATTCAAAAAGATAATCTTCCTTGTGAGATCATCCATCTTACCCACTGCCAATCTGTTTTTCCTTGTCAACAAATTTCCATCCCAATATAATTCGTGACCATTTTATCCTCCTATAACTGGTTTAGGTTATCTTTTAATTTTTCATCTTTTTGCCAAGAGGTTTTTATTTCAGTCAATTAAGTTGGATCAAAGGTGGATAAAGAGATGGTTAAGAGAGTAGAACCTTAAACTCTTGATAAAGCATCAGCAGCCAAATTTTCTTTACCTTGTTTATAGGATATTTCATAATCTACGCCCATCATTTTTTATAACCAGACATGTTGTAAAGGAGTATTAACCTTCTGATCTAGAAGATACTTAAGACTTTTTTGATCAGCCTTAATGACAAACTTCCCAACTGACAGATAATGTTTCCAATGCTGCACAGCAAACATTATAGTAAGCAGTTCTTTCTTATACACAGAAAGAGCTTGTTGCCTTGGTGATTATGCTTTGCTAACATAGGCAATTGGGTGATTGTTTTGCATAATCACAGCTCCAATGCCTAAAGATGAAGCATCTGTTTCCAACACAAAGGGCAAAGAAAAATCAGGTAAGGCTAGGACAGGAGGAGACATTAAGGCTTGTTTGAGCTTTTCAAAGGCTGCAGTTGTTGTTGGGGACCAAATAAATGCATTCTTCCTGGTGAGGTCAGTTAATGGTTTAGCAAGTATTCCAAAAGACTTAATGAACCTTCTGTAATACCCTGTCAACCCCAAAAATTCCCTGAGTTGCTTCACTGTCTTTGGAATGGGCCATTCTTTTATTGCAGCTACTTTATTTGGATCAGTTGACACCCCCTCCTTATAAATTAAGTGACCCAAATACTCAACTCTACTTCCACCAAAGCTACACTTGGATTTCTTAGCAAAGAGGCTATGTTGTTTGAATAATTCAAGGGTCATTTCCAAGTGTTGAATATGTTCTTCCAATGATTTACTGTAAATCAGTATATCATCAAAGAAGACCAAAATAAACTTCCTAATGTATTGATGAAAGACTGAATTCATCAATGATTGGAAGATAGTTGGTGCATTAGTAAGCCCAAAGGGCATTACTAAGAACTCATATAAGCCCAAATGAGTTCTGAATGCAGTTTTTTGAATATCATTTTCATCCATACGGATTTGATGTTACCCAGACCTTAAATCCAGCTTTGAAAAGATCACAGCCCCTTGTAATTCTTCAAATAACTCATCAATTAGGGGTATGAGAAATCTGTTTTTGATAGTGGCCTTATTAAGCTTCATGTAGTCAATACACAACCTCCAACTTCCATCCTTCTTTTTAACTAACACCACAGGAGAAGCAAATGGGCTAGAGCTACTTCTGATTACCCCTGTGTTCAACAATTCTTGTACAGATTGTTCTATAACATCTTTCTGCATTGCTTGATACCTATAGGGCTTCTCATTGATTACAACCTTATCATCTTGTAAAACTATTTTATGGTCACATGGTCCTCTCTTAGGTGGTAAACCAGTAGGTTCCTTAAAAACTTCCTCAAATTTGGCTAACACTCTTTCTATAGTCTCTTGATAATCAGTGGACAACACTTTGGTTGAGTGTTGAAACTGATCCTCAAGACCATCTAATTGCAGACTCAGCAATTGACCATTAACAACAACATCATCTTGATCTAACCATTGATCCATCTTTTGAGCAGAACAAAGAGTGACCCTATTATTAGTGTATCCTCTCAACTCATGAGAAGACTCTCCTACCTGGTACTTCATTACTAAATCTTTGAAATTCCAAGTGATGTCACCTAGGGTGAGTAACCACTGGATTCCAAGTACCATATCATAATTTTGTAATGGTAGGACTAAAACATCAGTCTTGTACCACAATCCTTGCATAGCCCACTGAAAATCCACACACATAGTGACACATTCTAATTTCTGCCCATTAGCCACTGAAACATTCATGCCCTCAACTTTTATCATTTTACAATTCAACCTCTTAGCAAGTTTAATATCAATAAAATTGTCAGTTGATCCAAAATCAATAAGGATCACTAACTGTCTTGTACCAATTGTTCCAATTACTCTCATAGTGGAGTAAGAGGGAATACCAGTGATGGCATGGATTGAGATTTGAGGCTCATTCCAGTTTTGCCCATCAGGGGTATTTTAGTCATTTGGTATCTCACAATTCAACAACTCTATATCCTCTTCATCCTCATCATCCAATTCAAGAATGAATAGTTGTTTATTCTTACACTTGTGAGTGGCTGAGTATTTCTCGTTACAGCCAAAACACTCACCTCTAGCCATCTTTTCATTCATTTCTTTTCTTGACAATGTTTTAAAATTTCCAGGAAAAGTGGTTTGCTTATTTGCAAGTGGGTTGGGTAATAAAGGTAGGTGTTGAGTGTTAAAAGGTTGTTTAGTGGTGAAAGACTTATTTTGAGAAGTAAATGAACCATAATACCTGTTTGAACTTTTGTTAGAGAAAATATCCAAAGATTTGTTAGTCATATCCTGGATCTTGGCCAAATGGTAAGCCATCTTCATAGTGACTGGCTGAAACATCTTCACAGGACCACCAATTTATAGTTTAAGAGCTTTCAAGAAAATACTTACTGCATAGATCTCTGGAATAGAAACCTTTAGTAAACATGCATCAAATTTTGTACAAAATTCTTCTAAGGACTCTTCTTGTACAATTGAAGTCAAGACTCTCATTGCACCCTCATAAAGAACATTAGAAAACCTTGAAACAATGGCTTCTAAATATTCTTTCCATGTCACATCAGTGATTGGTACTCCTTTACTTTTCAGAAAATTCTAATGCCATTTAACTGCACAACCCTCTAAATGGATTGCAGCATACCTCACCTTGCAATTTTCAGGTGTTTCATCAATAGAGAAGAAATGTTCACTTCTGTACACCCAGTCATCAACATCCTCTCCATTAAACTTGGGGAAATCAATCTTCCCAACTCTGTGGAATCTGTCTGGTTTAGACAAATCCACCATCTGTTTGTTTGTGTTACTATTATCATTATGTTGATTGATTACTGAATTATTATTATCAACATTATGCTTATTATTATTATTCATATTTGTTACTGAATTATTATTATCATTATTCTTATTATTATTCATTTTAGCAATTTCTTCTGTGATCTTGGACAACACAGAGTTAATGTTGCTAAAATTTTGTTCAATTTTCTCAAAACTTTTGTCATTCTTTTGCAATTGAGAGTCAACTCTGATTAATGTGATTGCATGTTCATCTAACGTTTTCTTGATCACATTTTCTTGATCATCACCAGCTCTGTTTCTTGTAGTCATGATTGCTTGAAAAAGAAGAACAAATGAACTGAAGAAAAGATTGGGGTCTGGATTGGATAAATCACAAATTGATATATCCAAGGAATGAACTGATCAACAATTGATCAATTCAGGTTCAGAAATGAAAAATAGAACGAAAAGAAAGAAAGAAAGAACATAATAGAATGACTGGTTTGGTCAGAAAAATGAAGACGATGGTGGTAGACGGTGGTTGACGACGGTGGAAGGTGGTTAGTGACAGTTACAACGAATTGGATAGAAGGGTAACGAGTAACCGAGAACCGGTTAGCTCTGATACCAATTGTTAAAAGAGAAACTAAAGAAGAAGGAATTCAGCTCAAAACTAGGGATCCCCCCCCCCCCAAATTCTATTATTAATAAGCTGATCGTTATTTCTGTTACAAGTTTCACAGAGTTACAACATCAGTCCCTTAACTATGAAGACTATTACAGCTAACTCATAATACTTCTAACTAACCCTTTCCAACTATTGATTATTACAAATTGGCCCCTGAACTTTCAACTAACAATTATATCCTAACAAACATTCATTGAAAAAACAGCTTTTCCTTTATCCAAAAATGCAGAGCACTCAAACCACCACATCGGGCATTCATGTTTACATTTCTTATGATATTATATGGACGTAATGAATCTTCATCACCTTGCCTTTTAGGGTGATCAGAAAAAAGCAAGGGTGCAAGGAAAGACCCGTAATTTCTCAAATCTGATAAATGAAGATTCAAAGTATTCATAAAATTCATCCTGTTGAATTCCTGCAGAAAGATTTTAACAAATTACATAAGCGGTAATTTGGGAACTGGAAGGCCTGTTTCTAACGGGAACCCAGAGTTTATAGGTAGTGTCTCCCACACAAGACATAAGTGGCCGATAACATGACAAAATATCCTCCGTTTCTTCCTTGTAGTGGAAGAATCACACCTTGGATGCTACAATTGACAACAAAATGGACTTCACTAACAATTCCTAGATAAGTAGCATTGTGGATCAATAGTTTTTTTTCCAGATGAAAGTTTCGTCTTGCTGAGCTACAAAGATCCCAACAGATTTTTTGGGTATAATCTTTTATGCAAAACCAAGTAGCCTTTAGGAATTATATTATCCGATTAGCTTCAGTAAGCAATAATCCAACTGATTCAAGAAAACATTGTCCTAATTTCACCAAAAAAAGTGAAAACATATAAAATATTAGATGAATCTCACATCTAAACTAAAGTGCCTTTGTCATCACATCTCATAGTATGGAAACGGAAGCTAAGTTGCCACTTATGACTGGTAGACCTCTTTCAAGAGATGTTTGCCAATTATGCCAAATTGATGATGTGGAGCAAAGAGCCACAGATTTGCATCATCTACTGGTGACTGTTCACATTAAAAACTTCATAATCGGCATAGCGAAGACGTCCACCACACAAATGATATACTCATCCAAGAATTCACCAAGCCACCAATCCTATAACTTCCATAGGTACTCCTGCTCTCCCTACAGTCCTACACAGAAACAGAAAACCATCTATTGAAGCCTAATTTTGTTTAATGTGGCAGAAAAAACAACTGAGCAAAATCAAACCGTAACAGCTTGTAATTACCATGTTTAAGCATCGTGAGAAGGGCAAGAGAAGAGATGTAAATTTGCTTCTGGAAGTAATTCTGGTACTTCAACATTTGGAGGATCAAGATCAAAAGTTAAGGACTTTCTAGGGCCAGGATCATCCAAAATGTTGGTTACCATATTCAAGTTCAGCAATAGGCTACTAGAAACGTTCACAATTACAATCCTTCTTTGACTTTCCAGCTATTCAAGAAACCTTCCCAAACAACACAACTAACAAGAATTTTTGACATGTTCCAATGACTTATGTTTGCATGGTTTAAAAAAATGTTTTAGGCATGAGCCTTGAGGCGAGGTGCAAAGAAAACGAGTGTGAGGCGCGCCTCATGGGTTTCAATTTGTAGATACACCTCTAAGGGCTCAGGTGATAAAAAAATGTGCTCCTCAGGGGGTTTAGGGTGTTTTGATGTGTTTTTTTAATGTTTAAGTCTTTAAGACTTTTGGGGTCAATTATTTTATTTTTGATGTTTTAGACTTTTGTGGGTCAATTATTTTATTTTTTATAAGACATATAATTTTTATATTTACTTTTTGATTCCGCATCGGGCTTACGCCTCATGAGGCGAAGGGAAAGCGCCTCAAGGCTCATTTCCGTTCTTTTAAACTTTGGTTTGGAGATATTATCAGGTCTTTATTTGATCGTTGGTTTTCTTTACTAACCGTCCAAATGACAAAATTTAATGTGCTTTAGAATTTTGCCACATTGTTGACTCTCTCCCTCTCTGATACATACCTAGAAATGGGTGATCCAGAAACCAGCCCAAACCCAGATAAAAACCCAAGCCCAGCTGATGATTCAGAGCGCTCAAAAACAAGCGGGAAAATTAATTAGCGGGAACAGTTTCTGGAGGTTTTCTAGGGCAGTTAGTAACTGCTGATTTGTTCAGGCTAACTGGATGGTCAAGAATACAAACTCCAGGGTATCACTCGCAACACCAGCAACTCAGCTAGCTTACAACATCTTGCCATTGATCCTTCAAGTGTTAAGGAAGAGAACATTAATTTGCAGCCTCTATCTGTGATTGATCACAGTTGGATTCGCATAAAGGATCAACATCAACCACTTTTGGAGTTACGTATTTCTTAGGAGAACTACTCTGCTGCAGAAGCAACATGGGAAAATTATGAGGAATTTGCTGCTCAATTTCCTGCTTTTCGCCTTGAGGACAAAGCGTTTTACCGGATGGGAAGTAATGATACATACCCGAAAATGGGTGATCTAGAAACCGGCCCAAATCCAGATAAAAACCCAAGCCCAGCTGATGATTCAGGGGGCTAAAAAACAAGCGGGAACAGTTTCTGGAGGTTTTCTAGGGCAATTTAGTAAGTGTTGTTAGTGGTCGTATTAGTAGTAGATTATGTTTAGTAAGTGAATTAGTATTGTGAGTCTTGTATCGGAGAGTTGCCCTTCTCGAATTGGGTATTGTTTCCTTGTTTTTATCACTTTCCCTCTCCCTCTCTCACTCCCTCTCTCTCCAACATCAATTATATATTTAGTGACCCAACTATTTGCTACTCCCATAACCCATTTGACCACACTTTGAAATAAAAACACAAAAATAGCCTTAAAAATTTTCCTCCTAAATTCCTAATACCCACTGTCATCAACCACCACCAATCCTTCAACCATTCAAGTTGCCATGAAGTCAACTGTCAACCAATAGGCCATGAGTTATGCTCCATAACAAATTCAACACAATGGAAAATCCTACTAATTGAAGAGAAACTTACTAACTAAACAAATGTTTAAGAGTACTACTCTCAATCTCCTTATGTCCCAATACCTGACTAATGATGGGCTTAACACCCAAAATAAAAGGTTTAAACTCAATAAACAAAGACATAAGGATTCCATGCCAATGGCAGGAAAAAAATATTAACCCAATTATCTCACGAAGATTTTCACACACCCGAACCCCGCCCAGCAATCCACACTCCACACGTACGTAACACTAATAAAATGCATGTACAACACCACTAAAGCAGTAGTGCACATATAATCTCTTCTTGATAGTTTCTAAATAAATAAACTCGGGTTTGAGTTATAAAACATCTTTAACCAATAAGATTATTAATATAGATATAACTAGTTAAATATAAAATAAAATTAGGAAACTAATTTCCATCCACACTGTTTGAGAGAATGGATAGTAAAAATGAGCAACACGGATGTTTTTGGTTGGTATTATAATTCAGCTTTTAAACTGCATATTTCTTATTTTTGTAGAAAAGTATACAGACTTTTCCTTACAGAAAGCATACTTGCTTATGAATGCACTGCTAAAACGCCATGTTTCAAAGTTTCCTGTACATAACGAATGCAGTCACGCACAGCACTGAATAAATAACAACAAAAAAACCTCTATATGAATTTTAGACACAATTTCGACTTTCGGTTCCATACTACCATTGACTCTCCAGTTTTGCCGATTAACATGTCTAGTCCATCTATAACAGTCAACATTATGCTCGTACATCCAAACCCCACAAATTCTGCCCACTTTCAACAATTCCTATGGCAAACATCAAAAATCTCATGGTATAGTCCAACCATATATGTGCCAAAAATAGGCCATGACATATTATCAATAAAAAATTCAATATAACCCAAGTTCTCATTTAAACCCAATACATGACTTATGACAGACTCAAGAACTAAAATAAAAGTTTTGAGCTCATAAATAAAAGGTAGGAAGCAAAAATTAACCCCGAGGTCACAAAGATTTTCACACTCCTCACCAAAAGATGAAAGGATCCGTGAATTATGAAAAGGAATTCCTGGTAAGAAATATAGTGTGATGTGCTTTGAATCGATTTTGAGTGGTTTTTAGTCTGTATGACCTGTTTCATATGGTTAAAGGCCGGCAACCACTAATGTAGTGAACGTTGATATAAAAATTAATCATACGTCACTAATTACACATATGTAACAGCTTAACAGTTAACACTAATGATATACATGTTCACCACCACTAAATCACAAACAAGCTTAAACTAAAACTAGTCTCTTTTCTTGATTGTTTATATGGAAATGAACTCAAGCTTGAGTTGTATTATATTTGCAGACTAACTTCCTTCCGCTCAGTTTGGAGAATGATGGAGCTGAGATAAGCGAGAGCCATGGTTTGGAGACGGATCTGAAACGGAGAATGGATTTGACTGGGAGTCTAGAGAGGATATCTTCAACGATTTCACTGAGAATTGAGATCTTTGTCAATCGATCATCTATCGTCATCGTTGATTGTTCCTCTTCTTCTTCTTCTAGGGTTTCCATTTTCTTGAACAGGACACAGGACTTTGGGAGGCGAAATTATATATAGTATTAATTTAGAAATGGTTTGTGCATTGGAGTGTTGTACGTTGTGCTTTATGGATTTTTTGTGCATTGTGGGGTTGTTCATTTTGTTAGTTGGGTTGTACATTTTGTTAGTTGGGTTGTACATTCTAAGTATTTGTTTCCTTTTGACGTGTATTGTACAACCACATTTTGCCATTACATCTCTTTTCTCCCTCTGTATATTTTATTTTGATTGTGCTTTTGTGATTTGCTTTTTTGGAGTTGAGAGAGCGAGACACAGTGACTTCGACTTTTTCTCCACTCGCCTTCTCGGATTTAACATCGGTTTGTGCGGGTTTTTTTTCTTGCCGTATCGCTTATGTTATTATGGTATAGAGGGAGGAAGTGAGCCAATCAGCAATCTTTTGTTAAAAGTTATTGTAGTAGATTGTAAATTTTGTTTAAATCTATTACACAACTGATCGAATATTTAATAACTTTTAAACATTTATAATTACCATCTTATGCATTACTATTTGTCGTGCCGCTGCAGTGAAGCGCAGAGACAATTACCACAACACCGTTGTAATGGCAATCGCCGCAGCAACGCGCGGGTCCCATTTCTAGTTAAAAAAAGGGTGAAAATTGTGGGGAGTGGAAGGGGGAGGTGACATGTGGGCATGTGGCATTTGTTATTTCTTTTTTTTTAAGTAATTAAAATAACTTTTATAATTAAAATCATAATTAAAATTCATAATAATTAATATTAAAATTAAATAAAACCCTAGAAAATAAACAAACAAAAAAAATAAATATAAAAAAACCTAGAAAATAAAAAAATAAACATAAAAAAACCTAGAACACACAAAAAACATAAAAAAACTACATATTATATTTTGTCATAATCTCACGTTTCATTTATAGCGTCATCTCTAACTCTGGACCACTTAGATGATCGGTGTTCATGGCGATAAATTTCATATCTTCGCGCTTTTCGCGTTGTTCTTTCATACTCAACTTTTTTCAAAGGCTTCGCGAATGGTTCTTTTCTCCTCTAGCCTTTGTTGTTGAATCGTGTTGAAATGGGCGATGTTGGCATTTAAATCGGCCAAGTCCCTACTGTAAGCACCTTTGCCCAATCTAGAACCCGATCCCAAAGCAGTTGATTTTTGCGCCCTCTTTTTGGACTTATCTCGACCGGGTGGGCGACTCAATTCCTCGTCAAAGTCGTCATCATCCAAGTTAATTTCTTCCAAGTTTTCACGTGCACCCGAACGGTTATGAGATGAATTTGTTTTTGTCCGTTTTTGACGATTCGGATGCAGTGGGAACCCTCGCCCATTTTGAATGGTTTTTGGCGAATTCCCAACAATGCAAAAACTTGAATTCGGTGCCCTTGTCTTCACGATAAGCTTTTAGGGCGTTCGTGAGGTAGTCGCCGTCTGTTTCACCGCTTTTGGATTGAGTCTTGTGTAATAATAATGCGGGTGACGCCCCACTTACGGTGTGCGCATATAATGTATATATGTGTGGCCCTCGGGGGGCAAAAGTAAAGTTGCACTAGTTTTAACGTTATTTTACTAATTTCGAGAAAATAACGTTAAAAACGACGGACGGTTAATCATGCATCATGTGGTGGCGTTGATAGCCAAAAGACAAAGGGGCACATGCACCGATCGGGTTTGTCCCGATTGCTAAGTGTTCTATGCCTTATGTCCAAGGCTTGATACCAAACCACATCAAGCCGGGGGTCTCACTGGAAGCAGCCTCTCTACTCTTAGGGGTAGAGGTAAGGCTGTCTACATCTTACCCTCCTCAGACTCTACCTTAGCTTTGCTATAGGTGGGATAAACTGAGTATGATGATGATGATGATGATGTAATAATAATGCGGGTGAAACGCATTCATTGCCCTGCTTATCTCGGTCCACTTGGATGAGAGAATATCATTTGCTCGATAGAACTCTCGTTCCATCAACTTATTGAACGAATTGTTTATCTTGAGCCAAAAGTCTTTTTGTAGCGACTATTTCCTATAATTTTTTTTAATAAAGTAGTCGTTAGTAGGGCTGTCCAAAAAGCTCGTGGCTCGGAGCTCGCTCGATATGGCTCGGTTTGAAACTGAGCCGAGCCGGCTCGGATCGGTTAGAAAGTGAGACTAGCTCGGCTCGGTTTGTAACGAGCCGAGCTGGCTCGGTTTGGCTCGAATAATTGTAATTTTTAATATATATTTTTTTATATACATATAATATATTACCAAAATGTAAAACAAGATGGAGAATATGCTACAAATTTAATATTTGGTAATAGTGGCATAGAGAATCTTTGCTTGGGATTGAAGTTATAGCTAATCAAGTTATTTAAATAAACTCAATACTACTTTTGATCCAAGTACTCAAGTTAATTCGTATGTTGATGAACTTATACTGTATTCCGTTAAAATTTGAGACTTATTTTGTACTTGCTTGAACTTGATTTTAGCGTGCAATGTATAAGGTTGAACTTATTTTAATTGTGTTATTTTTAACTATTGAATATTAGTTTAAATTATTGAATTTTGAAAGCCAATTTTCTTTTTTCTTTTTAAATTCGAGCCAAACCAAGCCGAGCTCGAGCTTTGATTTTCAGCTCGGTTTCAAATCCGAGCCGAGCCGAGCTGGCTCGGTTTATAACCAAGCCGAGCGCGAGCTTGGCCTGGCTCGGCTCGGTTCGGCTCATGAACAGCCCTAGTCGTTAGTCACACGTAAAAATATATATTTTTAACAAAAAATTTTAATTTTTAGAAAAGTATTATAAATACCTTGCTCTTTTTCCGACTCGCTTATCCAAGATCTTGTTAACGCAACCTCTTCGGCGGTTGTCCACTTAATCGGTTGGCGGTTGGTGGCAGCCAACGCCTTCTCCTGCGCCGTCTTCTTCTTGTGATTTCTTTTTGCAGTGGGTTTTTTACCCGACGATGATCCCACAATATTTTCTTCTGGTGTTTCGGGTACGCTTTCGGGTTACGTTAAAGGATTATCCGGTTGTGAAGGACTGAGCGCTTGTGAAGGAACGAGGGAATCGTTAAATGGAAAATTTGGAATAATTTGCCCACTTAAGTAACTCGCGAAGCCGCGTAATTGGGACAAGGTGACGGAATGGGTGGACAGTTTGGTATCGGACGAACCGGTGGTGTATTTGGGTTCGGGATGAAGTTGTTTGGGTTGTTCAGGTCAAAGCCTCGGTTGAATGGTTTCATTTTTTTATAAAATAGGTGAAGAAATATAAAAAGATATGAAGAAGTTTATAAAATAGGTGAAGAAATTGGAGAGAAGTGGGTGTTGTGTGAAATAAAGGGATATAAATAAAATAAAATTTAATTGTTGGAGGCCCAAACAGTAATTTTTCAATTTTTTTTTAAACCAACGGTCACCACCTCGTCCACCAATTAAAACGCGCCACGTGACCACCTCCTTTGCCCCCACGCCCGTGAGCTTTCTCCCCCCCCTTCCACGCCCTCACGGGGCGGTGTTCCCGGCGTGAACCAGCTTCCCCTCCCCCCCCCCCCCTTCCCCCCACTCCGGACCGTCTAAGGCATGTGGTTTTCCTACACCCCTTGCTATACACCTAGGGCTGTAAACAAATCGAATGAACACGAACAAGTCCTTGTTCGTTTTCGTTTGTTAAGGAAAATATGTGTTCACGAACAGTTCATGAACACTTACCGAAAGAGATTTTCTGTTCGTGTTCGTTTGTTAAGAAAACACTCATGTTCGTGTTCGTTTGTTAATTTTGTTCATGAACGCACACGAACACAAACAAACATTAACGAACACAAACAAACATTAATGAACACAAACAAGTGTTCATGAACACAAAAAAGTGTTCATGAACAAAAACAAACACAAGCGGACATATATTAACTTTCTTATAAAATCGAATTCACATACATAAATTTACCTCATATAAATTGTTTATTTACTTATTTGGGTAAAATAAATAAAAGTAAAAGAATATCAAGACAAATTATAAAAATTAAAAACCTTATTAAACTATTGAACACAAACGCACATAAACAAATGAACATAAACGAACACGTTACCGAACGTTCACGAACATAAACGAACGAACATGGCCTCTGTTCATGTTCGTTCATTTAACTAAACGAACAAAATTTTTTGTTCGTGTTCGAACGAACACAAACGAACTTCCCGCCAAACGGTTCATGAACTGTTCGTTGAAAGTTCAGTTCATTTGCAGCCTTATATGCACCCCATTAAACGGTAGTTTAATTAAAAAAACGTAAACAACAGTTTAGTTTTTTTAGGAACAAGTGAATTGGAGAGAATAATAACAATGCAGTACATGCTTATTCTCTCTTAAACCATGTATAGTAGGGGGTTTGGGGGGATTTAAGGCCCTCTTCCTGATTTGTCTACGTGACAACTGAGTCAGCATGGAGCTTTAAAATGAAATGGGGTGTAGTGTGTGTGTGGGGGTGGGGGTGAAAGAGGAATTTAAGGCCCCTCTTTATGATTGGTCGTTTATTTTATTATTTTTTTCAATTAATGAAGTCAAAATAATTAAAAGAAAACACAAATAATATTTAAAAAAAGTTACAAATAATATTAAAAACAATGCGTTTTCCAAGTCTCCGGTAATACGTAGAAATAAACGTTTACTCATCCGGAAATGACGCCTAAAAATCTTTGCATAGCCCACTGAAAATCCACACACATAGTGACACATTCTAATTTCTGCCCATTAGCCACTGAAACATTCACGCCCTCAACTTTTATCATTTTACAATTCAACCTCTTAGCAAGTTTAATATCAATAAAATTGTGAGTTGATCCAGAATCAATAAGGATCACTAACTGTCTTGTACCAATTGTTCCAATTACTCTCATAGTGGAGTAAGAGGGAATACCAGTGATGGCATGGATTGAGATTTGAGGCTCATTCCAGTTTTGCCCACCAGGGGTATTTTAGTCATTTGGTATCTCACAATTCAACAACTCTATATCCTCTTCATCCTCATCATCCAATTCAAGAATGAATAGTTGTTTATTCTTACACTTGTGAGTGGCTGAGTATTTCTCATTACACCCAAAACACTCACCTCTAGCCCTCTTTTCATTCATTTCTTTTCTTGACAATGTTTTAAAATTTCCAGGAAAAGTGGTTTGCTTATTTGCAAGTGGGTTTGGTAATAAAGGTAAGTGTTGAGTGTTAAAAGGTTGTTTAGTGGTGAAAGACTTATTTTGAGAAGTAAATGAACCAGAATACCTGTTTGAACTTTTGTTAGAGAAAATACCCAAAGATTTGTTGGTCATATCCTGGATCTTGGCCAAATGGTAAGCCATCTTCATAGTGACTAGCTGAAACGTCTTCACAGGACCACCAATTTCTAGTTTAAGAGCTTTCAAGAAAATACTTACTGCATAGATCTCTGGAATAGAAACCTTTAGTAAACATGCATCAAATTTTGTACAAAATTCTTCTAAGGACTCTTCTTGTACAATTGAAGTCAAGACTCCCATTGCACCCTCATAAAGAACATTAGAAAACCTTGAAACAATGGCTTCAAAATATTCTTTCCATGTCAAATCAGTGATTGGTACTCCTTTACTTTTCTGGAAAATTCTAATGCCATTTAACTGCACAACCCTCTAAATGGATTGCAGCATACCTCACCTAGCAATTTTCAGGTGTTTCATCAATAGAGAAGAAATGTTCACTTCTGTACACCCAGTCATCAACATCCTCTCCATTAAACTTGGGGAAATCAATCTTCCCAACTCTGTGGAATCTGTCTGGTTTAGACAAATCCACCATCTGTTTGTTTGTGTTACTATTTTCATTATGTTGGTTGATTACTGAATTATTATTATCATCATTATGCTTATTATTATTATTATTATTATTCATATTTGTTACTGAATTACTATTATCATTATTCTTATTATTATTCATTTTAGCAATTTCTTCTATGATCTTGGACAACACAGAGTTAATGTTGCTAAAATTTTGTTCAATTTTCTCAAAACTTTTGTCATTCTTTTGCAATTGAGAGTCAACTCTGATTAATGTGATTGCATGTTCATCTAACGTTTTCTTGGTCACATTTTCTTGATCATCACCAGCTCTGTTTCTTGTAGTCATGATTGCTTGAACAAGAAGAACAAATGAATTGAAGAAAAGATTGGGGTTTGGATTGGATAAATCACAAATTGATATATCCAAGGAATGAACTGATCAACAATTGATCAATTCAGGTTCAGAAATGAAAAATAGAACGAAAAGAAAGATAGAAAGAACATAATAGAATGACTGGTTTGGTCAGAAAAATGAAGACGATGGTGGTAGACGGTGGTTGACGACGGTGGAAGGTGGTTAGTGACAGTTACAACGAATTGGATAGAAGGGTAACGAGTAACCGAGAACCGGTTAGCTCTGATACCAATTGTTAAAAGAGAAACTAAAGAAGAAGGAATTCAGCTCAAAACTAGGGATTCCCCCCCTCCCCCCCCAATTCTATTATTAATAAGCTGATCGTTATTTCTATTACAAGTTTCACAGAGTTACAACATCAGTCCCTTAACTATGAAGACTTTTACAACTAACTCATAATCCTTCTAACTAACCCTTTCCAACTATTGATTATTACAAATTGGCCCCTGAACTTTCAACTAACAATTATATCCTAACAAACATTCATTGCCAAAACAGCTTTTCCTTTATCCAAAAATGCACAGCACTCAAACCACCACAACGGGCATTCATGTTTACATTTCTTATGATATTATATGGACATAATGAATCTTCATCACCTGGCCTTTTAGGGTGATCAGAAAAAAGCAAGGGTGCAAGGAAAGACCCGTAATTTCTCAAATCTGATAAATAAAGATTCAAAGTATTCATAAAATTCATCCTGTTGAATTCCTGCAGAAAGATTTTAACAAATTACATAAGCGGTAATTTGGGAACTGGAAGGCCTGTTGCTAACGGGAACCCAGAGTTTATAGGTAGTGTCTCCCACACAAGACATAAGTGGCCGATAACATGACAAAATATCCTCCGTTTCTTCCTTGTAGAGGAAGAATCACACCTTGGATGCTACAATTGACAACAAAATGGACTTCACTAACAATTCCTAGATAAGTAGCATTGTGGATCAATAGTTTTTTTTCCAGATGAAAGTTTCGTCTTGCTGAGCTACAAAGATCCCAACAGATTTTTTGGGTATAATCTTTTATGCAAAACAAAGTAGCCTTCAGGAATTATATTATCCGATCAGCTTCAGTAAGCAACAATCCATCTGATTCAAGAAAACATTGTCCTAATTTCACCAAAAAAAAAGTGAAAACATATAAAATATTAGATGAATCTCACATCTAAACTAAAGTACCTTTGTCATCACATCTCATAGTATGGAAACGGAAGCTAAGTTGCCACTTATGACTGGTAGACCTCTTTCAAGAGATGTTTGCCAATTATGCCAAATTGATGATGTGGAGCAAAGAGCCACAGATTTGCATCATCTACTGGTGACTGTTCACATTAACAACTTCATAATCGGCATAGCAAAGACGTCCACCACACAAATGATATACTCATCCAAGAATTCACCAAGCCACCAATCCTATAACTTCCATAGGTACTCCTGCTCTCCCTACAGTCCTACACAGAAACAGAAAACCATCTATTGAAGCCTAATTTTGTTTAATGTGGCAGAAAAAACAACCTAGCAAAATCAAACCGTAACAGCTTGTAATTACCATGTTTAAGCATCGTGAGAAGGGCAAGAGAAGAGATGTAAATTTGCTTCTGGAAGTAATTCTGGTACTTCAACATTTGGAGGATCAAGATCAAAAGTTGAGGACTTTCTAGGGCCAGGATCATCCAAAATGTTGGTTACCATATTCAAGTTCAGCAATAGGCTACTAGAAACGTTCACAATTACAATCCTTCTTTGACTTTCCAGCTATTCAAGAAACCTTCCCAAACAACACAACTAACACGAATTTTTGACATGTTCCAGTGACTTATGTTTGCATGGTTTAAAATAATGTTTTAGGCATGAGCCTTGAGGCGAGGTGCAAAGAAAACGAGTGTGAGGCGCGCCTCATGGGTTTCAATTTGTAGATACGCCTCTAAGGGCTCAGGTGATAAAAAATGTGCTCCTCAGGGTGTTTTGATGTTTTTTTTTTTAATGTTTAAGTCTTTAAGACTTTTGGGGTCAATTATTTTATTTTTGATGTTTTAGACTTTTGTGGGTCAATTATTTTATTTTTTATAAGATATATAATTTTTATATTTACTTTTTGATTCCGCATCGGGCTTACGCCTCATGAGGCGAAGGGAAAGCGCCTCAAGGCTCATTTCCGTTCTTTTAAACTTTGGTTTGGAGATATTATCAGGTCTTTATTTGATCGTTGGTTTTCTCTACTAACCGTCCAAATGACAAAATTTAATGTGCTTTAGAATTTTGCCACATTGTTGACTCTCTCCCTCTCTGATACATACCTAGAAATGGGTGATCCAGAAACCAGCCCAAACCCAGATAAAAACCCAAGCCCAGCTGATGATTCAGAGCGCTCAAAAACAAGCGGGAAAATTAATTAGCGGGAACAGTTTCTGGAGGTTTTCTAGGGCAGTTAGTAACTGCTGATTTGTTCAGGCTAACTGGATGGTCAAGAATACAAACTCCAGGGTATCACTTGCAACACCAGCAACTCAGCTAGCTTACAACATCTTGCCATTGATCCTTCAAGTGTTAAGGAAGAGAACATTAATTTGCAGCCTCTATCTGTGATTGATCACCGTTGGATTCACATAAAGGATCAACATCAACCACTTTTGGAGTTACGTATTTCTTAGGAGAACTACTCTGCTGCAGAAGCAACATGGGAAAATTATGAGGAATTCGCTGCTCAATTTCCTGCTTTTTGCCTTGAGGACAAGGCGTTTTACCGGGTGGGAAGTAATGATACATACCCGAAAACGGGTGATCTAGAAACCGGCCCAAACCCAGATAAAAACCCAAGCCCAGCTGATGATTCAGGGGGCTAAAAAACAAGCGGGAACAGTTTCTGGAGGTTTTCTAGGGCAATTTAGTAAGTGTTGTTAGTGGTCGTATTAGTAGTAGATTATGTTTAGTAAGTGAATTAGTATTGTGAGTCTTGTATCGGAGAGTTGCCCTTCTCGAATTGGGTATTGTTTCCTTGTTTTTATCACTCTCCCACTCCTTCTCTCACTCCCTCTCTCTCCAACATCAATTATATATTTAGTGACCCAACTATTTGCTACTCCCATAACCCATTTGACCACACTTTGAAATAAAAACACAAAAATAGCCTTAAAAATTTTCCTCCTAAATTCCTAATACCCACTGTCATCAACCACCACCAATCCTTCAACCATTTAAGTTGCCACGAAGTCAACTGTCAACCAATAGGCCATGAGTTATGCTCCATAACAAATTCAACACAATGAAAAATCCTACTAATTGAAGAGAAACTTATCAACTAAACAAATGTTTAAGAGTACTACTCTCAATCTCCTTATGTCCCAATACCTGACTAATGACGGGCTTAACACCCAAAATAAAAGGTTTAAACTCAATAAACAAAGACATAAGGATTCCATGCCAATGGCAGGAAAAAAATATTAACCCAATTATCTCACGAAGATTTTCACACACCCGAACCCCGCCCAGCAATCCACACTCCACACGTACGTAACACTAATAAAATGCATGTATAACACCACTAAAGCAGTAGTGCACATATAATCTCTTCTTGATAGTTTCTAAATAAATAAACTCGGGTTTGAGTTATAAAACATCTTTAACAAATAAGATTATTAATATAGATATAACTAGTTAAAAATAAAATAAAATTAGGAAACTAATTTCCATCCACACTGTTTGAGAGAATGGATAGTAAAAATGAGCAACACGGATGTTTTTGGTTGGTATTATAATTCAGCTTTTAAACTGCATATTTCTTAGTTTTGTAGAAAAGTACTATACAGACAATCCTTACAGAAAACATACTTGCTTATGAATGCACTGCTAAAACGCCATGTTTCAAAGTTTCCTGTACACAACGAATGCAGTCACGCACAACACTGAATAAATAACAACAAAAAAACCTCTATATGAATTTTAGACACAATTTCGACTTTCGGTTCCATACATCCATTGACACTCCAGTTTTGCCGATTAACATGTCTACTCCATCTATAACAGTCAACATTATGCTCGTACATCCAAACCCCACACATTCTGCCCACTTTCAACAATTCCTATGGCATCAAAACTCCACCTCCTTGTAACACCAACCCAACCCCAATAATAATAAATCATAATTCATAAACCCAGTTGACGCATGAGATATTTGACTCAAAAAACTCAATCTTGCAAAAGAAAGGTTTGACTCATTCAGGTTGACTACGTTTCTATACCATGAGATGAGTAGAAAGTTATAGAAAAATATTATTAGTAGTGGAGACAATCATAAAAAATCTCATGGTATAGTCCAACCATATCTCTCCAAGATGAATGCTAACTCCTAACATATATGTGCCAAAAATAGGCCATGACATATTATCAATAAAATCAGCAGACTAACCTCCTTCCGCTCAACAATCCTTCAAGAACATAACACAAGTAATAAGGGTTTGGTTTAATATTTAAGAAAACTTGTTAAGGGACACAAGATCCATTTCGGAAGACTTCCATAACACAATTTAGCAGCATAAACTTCCATAAAAACATACATCAAACAAAGTGAAACCTGAACTCCAAAATAAGATGCAGGAAGCAACATTTGTACGACGGAATCATCAAGTCTTATCTGCTCCTCTATAAGGGCACCATGCTTTCAACATAACTCCTGATCGAACTGAACCGCAATGTTGTTGACACCGGAAATTGATGACCCGAAGTGAATTGTAATGATTTAAAACATCTACTCTTCTTATCATAGACAAAGCTCCTCGCATCCTCATCCTCCTCGTTTGAACAAAAGATAATCTCGTCCATATTAATAGAATCTTCGGGTAAAGGGCAACCTAAGTCCACCCAAGGCTCACCGAATGTGATAATTTCATCGACCCAAACACGGTTTTCATATTCTTGTAATATCCAAATATGCATTTCATTGGTTTCCACCACACACTCAAAATCATAAAAAACAAATGCCAAACAACCATTGATTTTTAAGATGAAAGGATCCACATCCAAAGACTCATCGGAAACAACTCGAGGAGTATTGATTACTGAAAACATTTGTGTTCTCAAGTCAAAAGCCAAAATGTGAAACATGTCTGATAAATAGTCCCTAATCAATAGATGTATTACACTATTAACACAAACACTGTCTTCGTAGAAGTGCAAACGATCCCAAGTAAAACCAATAGGAGGCTGGGCATCGATCTTTCTCCATGAATAAGTTGACATAGAGAAAATCATAATCATAATCTCAAATTCAGTAGGAGAAAGAGGAGTACCAATAAGTCTCATAATCATCAGAACCTTATGTTCGTTTGTAGACTCATCGAACCCAAAAGAGTAACGGATATAATCATCATCATCATCATTATTATTATTATTATTATTATGAGTGTAAGGATGAGGGAGTAATAAAAACTTACGGGTAGCAGGGTTAAGAAGGTAGGCGTAAGCGTAAGTGGAAGGCCATTTAACGCAAGTAAACAAGACTAAGCCGTTCAAATGTTCGACTTCTACACTATTATCGGAGGCGATTGTGAGGAGATGAGTGACGGGACCACCGTCACAGGAGGCGGAAAAAAGATGGCTTTGGTTAGTGGATTCATCGAAAGCAGAGATAAATAAGGCGGTGCGGGTGGAGCGAGTGGAGTGGAGTTTGGAGAATGATGGATTGTGTTGGAAATTATTTGTGTGAATGTGAGTTGGCCTTGTCCCACATTGGTTGGGAGATGAAAATTGGAAGGCTTTATAAGGAGAAGCTTGAGTGGAAGATTTAAATTGTTTAAGTTACACTATCCTCTAGCTCCTACCCGCGCGCAGGGGGGGGTGCAAAAAATGGGTTCGGGCTGGAAAAATTCTTGAATCAACGCGACGCCCGCATCTGCGGACACGAATGCAGCTCGAAAAACCCGGGTCCGCGCGACACTGGTTTTTGATATCTGTTTTAATTTTTTGCATAATGTAACTGACTAAAGACTCCTGGTCTTCAGCTTCCAATGGTTATTATCAGCAGTTAATAACATAATGATGGTGATTAATTCTCGTGATTAATACGTGTTTAATCATAGGATTAATGCTTCATCAGTTTCTGTCTTGGTTGTTCAATTATAAAGACAGACTGTATGTGCAGAAACAGAACTCGCAACATACATCACAATCACTTACACAACTAGATCGCTGCAGTGCCAATTTCCAGACTCAGTCCGTTCCGGTTTCTTTTCAGGCAAGTGGGATAGTCCGCAGTGCACCGTCACTGTTGAACCGGTGTACCCTGGGAACAGACGACGAATCTGTTTAAGGGAATTGTGTCAAACACAAGCCCGGTTCCGTTAATCTGTTTTATTTCTTCCTGTTTTGTTTCCTTTGCAGAATCTGTTCAGTCTCCATTTACTGTAAGTTATCTAACAAACTTAAACAGATTTCGTGTTCTTACAGTTTCTATTTCTTTTCAGTTATGGAGAACTCGCAGCCCTTGTCTACTGCTCCTTTCAACTCCAATGTCACTGGAGTTTCTGCAGTGTTTACCCCTGCTATTGCTGTTACCACTGGTTTAGTGGCACCGTTGCCGAATGCGGTAGCAAGCCATGCTGAAAAACCAGAGAAGTTCGCTGGTGTGAACTTCAAACGTTGGCAACAAAAGATGCTCTTTTATTTGACAACGTTGAACCTTGCGAGGTTTTTGACCGAATCCGTTCCTCATGTTGCTGAAGAGGAAATGGACACTCAAACTGTGAGTACGATTCATGCTTGGAATCATTCGGATTTTTTGTGCCGAAACTATGTCCTTAATGGATTGGTGGATTCGCTTTACAATGTGTATTGCAAAGCCGCGACGGCCAAGGAATTATGGGAATCTTTGGAACGCAAGTATAAAACTGAAGATGCGGGCACAAAGAAATTTGTGGTGGCTAAATTCTTGGATTTTTGTATGGTGGACTCAAAAACTGTCATGAGTCAAGTCCAAGAGTTACAAGTTATTCTTCATGATATACACGCGGAAGGAATGATGCTTAGCGAGACATTCCAAGTTGCGGCTATTATAGAAAAATTGCCACCAAGTTGGATTGATTTCAAGAACTATTTGAAGCATAAGCGAAAGGAAATGACAATTGAAGACTTGGTTGTGCGTCTTCGTATTGAAGAAGACAACAAAGTCGCTCAAAAGAAAACTGTTGGTCATGAAGTCGCTAAAGCTAATGTTGTTGAACATGGTCAATCATCAAAGGGTAACAAAAGTAACAAAGGCAACAAACGGGGTGGTTTTAAGAAAGGCAATGGGAAGAGCTCCTACCTTGGACCTAAAGGTGGGGTTGGCAAAAAGAAGTTCAATGGAACTTGCTATAACTGTGACAAACCGGGGCATAAAGCTAGTGAATGCAAGCTTCCCAAGAAAGAAAATGCTCAACAAGCAAACATGATTGATAGGCTTGTTGCTATGATTTCTGATTTGTCAATGATGGTCACGGAAGCAAACTTGGTTGGAACGGATGCCAAGGATTGGTGGATTGATACCGGGGCAACCCGGCATGTGTGCTTTGACAAGAGCTTTTTCAACACTTTCAAAGAAGTAACTGGTGAAAAGCTCTTCATGGGGAATTCTGCTACCGCGGATATCAAAGGCGAAGGAAATGTGATTTTGAAGATGACGTCGGGAAAGGAACTTACTTTGTCAAATGTGTTGTATGTTCCTGAGATTCGTAAGAATCTTGTGTCTGGTTGGCAGTTGAACAAGTTTGGGTTCAAAATGGTGTTTGAGTCTGATAAGGTCGTGTTGACCAAAGGTGGTTTGTATGTTGGTAAGGGCTATGCCCTAAATGGTATGTTTAAGTTAAATGTAACTGTGATGAATGGAATGAATAACGATAATTCTGCTTACTTGCTTGAGTCTTCTAATGTTTGGCATGGTAGACTAGGTCATGTGAATTTTAATTCCATTCGACATTTAATTAAATTGAATAGCATACCAAAAATTGATATTGACTCAAACCATAAATGTGAAACTTGTGTCGAAGCAAAACAAACACGAACGTCATTCAAAAAGGTTGAACGAATCACTAGTCCTCTTGATTTGATCCACACCGATCTATGTGACTTGAAAGCGATTCCTACTAGAGGTGGGAACAAGTATTTCATCACTTTTATTGATGATAGCACACGATTTTGCTATGTGTACTTACTTAAGAGTAAGGATGAGGCTATTGACAAATTTGCTGTGTTCAAGGCCGAAGTTGAAAATCAACTTAACAAAAAGATCAAAAAAGTAAGAAGCGATCGAGGTGGTGAGTATGTTTCACCTTTTGCTGATCTTTGTGCAAAAAGTGGAATCATACATGAACTCACACCTCCTTACTCTCCTCAATCAAATGGCATAGCAGAACGGAAAAACCGAACATTGAAAGAAATGATGAATGCCATGTTGATAAGCTCTGGGATGAGCGAGGACATGTGGGGGGAAGCGCTGTTATCAGCAAACTTCATTCTAAATCTAGTTCCCCGTAAGAAGAAGGACGTAACACCGTATGAATCATGGACGGGAGTCAAACCATCATATAACCACTTGCGAGTGTGGGGGTGCCTAGCTAAGGTGGTAGTGACACCACCAAAGCGTCTTGTGATAGGACCCAAAACTGTAGATTGTGTGTTCATTGGATACAATCGTCTGGGTGGTCCACTTCGATTTCTAGTGCATGACTCGAAGAATCCTGGAGTATCAAATGACACTATATTAGAGTCTAAGGATGCTTCTTGGTTCGAACACATATTTCCATGCTTGGAAAGGCCTAAACTGGGTTCACCAAACCCATTTGATGAGAATGTTCTATATGATGAACCAGGCCCATCAAACCCAATTTGGGAAAGGTCTTCAAGAGAAGAGGTTGCAAATGATGAACCTCAAACTGATGAAGGTGAAATCCGAAGGAGTAAAAGAAAAAGGACTGAAAAATCCTTTGGTCCAGATTTCCTCACCTATGTGGTCGAGGAGGAACCGCAAACTTACCAACAAGCGGTAAATTCCTCAGATGGACCTCAGTGGAAGGAGGCCATAAAATGTGAAATAGATTCTATTTTACAAAACCACACCTGGGAATTAGTGGATCTTCCTGCGGGATGCAAACCACTAGGATATCGATGGATATTCAAGAAAAAGATGAAGCCAGATGGCACCATTGATAAATACAAGGCAAGATTGGTGATCAAAGGATATAAACAGCGAGAAGGCTTGGATTATTTTGACACATATTCGCCTGTTACGCGAATAACATCCATCAGGATGGTTCTTGCGATTGCAGCCATTAGAAATTTGGAAGTTCACCAAATGGATGTGAAAACGGCTTTCTTGAATGGAAATCTAGAGGAAGAGATTTACATGGAACAACCCGAGGGCTTCATAGCCAAGGGACAAGAAAAGAAAGTATGCAAGCTTGTAAAATCCTTGTATGGTTTGAAACAAGCTCCAAAACAATGGCATCAAAAGTTTGATCAGGTGATGCTTGATTCTGGGTTCAAGATCAATGAATGTGACAAGTGTGTGTACGTGAAAGACACACCAGATGGATATGTCATCTTGTGTTTGTATGTAGATGACATGCTCATTGCTGGTAGTAATGAGAAAATGATAAAATCTACGAAGGACATCCTGAGAGCAAGGTTTGACATGAAAGATATGGGATTGGCGGATGTGATTTTGGGAGTACAAATCACACGAACCCAGAATGGACTTGTGATAAGTCAGTCTCACTATGTGGACAAAATTCTTGAGAAGTTCAATGCAAATGACTCTAATGTAGCTAGAACTCCCATTGACACAAGTCAACATCTAGCTAAAAATCGAGGTGAGCCTGTTAATCAATTAGAGTACTCAAGAATTATTGGCAGTTTGATGTATCTGATGAGTTGTACCAGACCAGACTTAGCATATGCTGTAAGCAAGCTAAGTAGATACACGAGCAACCCAAGTTTAACTCATTGGGGTTGCATGACACGGGTGCTTCGGTACTTGAGATACACACGAGAGTACGGGCTGCATTATAATAGATATCCAGCAGTTATTGAAGGTTACTGCGATGCAAATTGGATATCTGACACGAATGATTCCAGAGCAACAAGTGGGTATGTATTCACACTTGGTGGTGCAGCGATATCGTGGAAATCATGCAAACAAACTGTAATTGCTAGATCCACGATGGAATCAGAATTCATCGCTTTAGATAAAGCAAGTGAAGAGGCAGAATGGCTACGTCAATTTGTTGAGGATATACCAAGGTGGCCGAAGCCGGCATCGGCCATATGTATACATTGTGATAGCCAATCGGCAATTGGCAGAGCTCGTAGCACAATGTATAACGGTAAGAACAGGCATATAAGACGTAGACATAATACGGTACGACAACTAATCTCTACAGGAGTTATCACTGTTGACTACGTGAAGTCAAAGGATAACATCGCGGATCCGCTAACAAAAGGCTTAAGCAGAGAGTTAGTTCAGAAGTCGTCAATGGGAATGGGGCTAAAGCCCATGAAAGGCTAGGTTTATGCGAAGGAAACCTAACTCAGCTGACTGGAGATCCCAAGATCTGAGTTCAATAGGACAACCTAATTGTATGAACTGGCGAAGGTCACTGTGGGGAAGAGTTGGTGGAAACCCCACATTTTAAAAAAGGGAGCTTACTACAAATATAATAAACTTCCTAGCCCATTCCTAAAAGTGACAAGGTTGAGGTTAAGCTTATGGCTTTTAATGATTTGACTGAGGTAACCAATCCCAGTAAATCACCTATGTGAGAGAGAAGTGGGGTCGCTTCGAAGGGTATTGTTGGGGCACAATACTTAAGAGCTCTCGCAGAACCAGGCACGTGTCCATGACCATAACGGACACAGCTATGAGGACTTGACGTTGTCAGGGAGAGTTTGTGTGAAGCGTATTGTCGTCCACACAAACGGCAGACGAGTTCAAAGACATCGCGTTCTACTCAGAGCCAGTGGGCTAAGTGCGTTTCATAAGCGAAGGTTCAAAGGGTCACACCTACCTATCGTATGCAAAACTCAACTGTTGAAATTTAATCGGAATGAGGTTGTTTCTGTGAATAACTCCCATTCATGTGGGGGATTGTTGGAAATTATTTGTGTGAATGTGAGTTGGCCTTGTCCCACATTGGTTGGGAGATGAAAATTGGAAGGCTTTATAAGGAGAAGCTTGAGTGGAAGATTTAAATTGTTTAAGTTACACTATCCTCTAGCTCCTACCCGCGCGCAGGGGGGGGTGCAAAAAATGGGTTCGGGCTGGAAAAATTCTTGAATCAACGCGACGCCCGCATCTGCGGACACGAATGCAGCTCGAAAAACCCGGGTCCGCGCGACACTGGTTTTTGATATCTGTTTTAATTTTTTGCATAATGTAACTGACTAAAGACTCCTGGTCTTCAGCTTCCAATGGTTATTATCAGCAGTTAATAACATAATGATGGTGATTAATTCTCGTGATTAATACGTGTTTAATCATAGGATTAATGCTTCATCAGTTTCTGTCTTGGTTGTTCAATTATAAAGACAGACTGTATGTGCAGAAACAGAACTCGCAACATACATCACAATCACTTACACAACTAGATCGCTGCAGTGCCAATTTCCAGACTCAGTCCGTTCCGGTTTCTTTTCAGGCAAGTGGGATAGTCCGCAGTGCACCGTCACTGTTGAACCGGTGTACCCTGGGAACAGACGACGAATCTGTTTAAGGGAATTGTGTCAAACACAAGCCCGGTTCCGTTAATCTGTTTTATTTCTTCCTGTTTTGTTTCCTTTGCAGAATCTGTTCAGTCTCCATTTACTGTAAGTTATCTAACAGATTGGAGATGAGCGACAGCCATGGTTTCGAAACGGATCTGAATCGGAGAATGGATTTGACTGGGAGTCTCGTGAGGATGTCTTCGATGAGTTCAGTTGGGACCAAAATCTTTCCGTTCTTAGCCAATCTCCTACTAGTCGATTGTTGGTCTTCTTCTTCTTCAAGGGTTTCCATTTTATGGACGATAAGAATTTGGGAGGTTTTTCTTGATGATTTTAAACTACACTGGGAAGTGGGAATTAATGATTCCTGATTTTCTTTTATTTATTAAATAGTGGTAGAAGGCTTATACCTTGCGAGCGTCTCGAGATACGAGATAGACAGATTCTACTTCAGATATTATGATTTAGTATGGAGAGCAGTTGCAGGTATAGGGAAGGACTTTAAAAAATTCGGTGTCGATGTTGAAAGGCGCCTAGTCAGTACAATTGGGAGGGGAAATAAAACAATGTTTTGGGCAGATTCATGGTCGGAAGTTGGCCCATTTAAGTGTCGCTTCCCAGGAATCTATCAGCCCGCAAAGAACAAGAAAGCGCTGGTGGAGGAATGTTATAGGAACGTCAATGGTGGAACAATGTGGGATTGGAGTTGGTCTAGAGCACCCAACAGTAATGAAGAGAAGGCGGAGATGGCGGATCTGAATGCGATTCTATCTCAAAAACAGGTTACAACTCTTGACGATCATTGGGGCTGGAAGAACAATGCGGAACATGGATTTTCGGTAAAACAGGTCAGGTCAAAGCTGGCTAATCAGATTGACTTAAATGGGGCAGCAAACATACCATAGGTGAGTACGTGGTATGGTAGCAGGTGCGTGAAGCGTCACGTGTGTGTTATGTTAATAATGAAACTTTTCCTCCGAGCCTCATATACAACAGGGTGGTTGTGGGTGTTTACCCCCACTTTTTATTGTCTTTTTTTTTTAAACTAAATAATTAAATAAAAAAGACATTTATGTAAGATAAAGTTGGGTTAGGATAAAATACACAAGGCATTTTTTTATGAAGGGTGAGAAAGATTGTGGTCCATTAATCTTATGTTTGAATGGTTGAGATGAGTTTGTTAGAAAAAAATTAGAGGAAGGGATTAAAAGGAAAACCACATTTGTTGACATTCTATCTTCATATACAATGCACATGTCAATTCCCCTTGTCATTTTAAAACCTCTATAACTTTTTCATACGCTATTCTTCTTTTAAAAAAATTCACCATATTAAAGAGCGTTTTTTATATTTAATATGAGTACCACATTGCTACATTAACATTGTAAAAAAAAAATCCGTGTTAAATGGGTTTTCTTCTTCATTGTGTCTTCTGCTCGTTCATTGTGTTATAGTGTGCACGTGTGCATTATAAATATGTTATTTATGTTTTTTTTAGTCTACACATGATTTAACTTTGTCCATTGTGTTTTTAGTATGATTTCCATTGTGTTTTACGCAAATGGGTTTTGTATTTATGGTGTACATTGTGTTTTATTATGTTGTTCATTGTGTTTAAGTCTACTATTCATTGTGTTTTAGTCTTCTGTTCATTGTGTTTTTAGTATGTCGTCCATTGTGTTTTATTAGACTGTTCATTGTGTTTTATACCATATTGTTCATTGCATATTTAATTGGTACACATTATGTTTTACGTTATCTCCATTGTGTCTTAAGCAACTGGGTTTTCGACTTTTTTTTTCAAAAGTAGTCATTTTGTTTTAGTCTTCTGTTCATTGTGTCTTCAGTATGTCGTCCATTGTGTTTTACGCAACTGGGTTTTCATGAATTTTTTTTCAAAAGTATCCATAGTGTTTTAGTCTTCTGTTCATTGTGTCTTTAGTATGTCATCCATTATGTCTTACACAACTGGGTTTTCAACTTTTTTTTCAAAAGTATTCATTGTGTTTTAGTCTTCTGTTCATTGTGTCTTTAGTATATCGTTCATTGTGTTTTATTAGACTGTTCATTGTGTTTTATACCCTAATGTTCATTGCATATTTAATTGGTACTCATTGTGTTTTACGTTATCTCCATTGTGTCTTACACAACTGGGTTTTCGAACATTTTTTAAAAAATATAACAATATGGTACTCATATTAAAGATAAAAGGACGCTCAATTTTATAGTATAATAATTTTTAAAAGATGGCGCATGAAAAAGCTACGGACATTAAAATGAAAGTGAAAATGGCATGTGACTTGCTTGTGCATATTTTTTTTTTTGACAAAATCACCCTTCCTACTTGTTCAATCCTTTGGACACATGTCATTTTTTGTGGTTTCTCACTCTTATCATTTTTTGTAGTCTTTGTAGAATAACTCAACCTAAAGTAATAACCTTACTTAAAATTAAAAGAGAATACTAACAATAATAAAAACCTAATTGAAAAACATACTAACCAAGACTATTTTTGGCATGATTTGTTTTTTTTTTTTCATTTCCTCGTATATTTGTCTTTCGGGACCGGCAAGGTAATCGATGTTCACAGTGATGAATTTGATATCGTCTCGTTTTTCCTTCGCTGATTCTTTCTCCTTTTTCGGATTCAAGTTTTCTTCAAAAATCGCCCGAATGCTTCTTTTTTTCCCCGAGCTTTTGTTGTTGAATATTATTATACGCTCATTTAGCTCGGATAAATTTCGGTATAGTCCAAACCCAAAATAGATGATTTTGATGGCCTTTTTTTATTTATCACTACCCGGTGGGCGGCTCGCTTCAACCTCAACATCATCGTTGATTAAATTTAGATCAATTTCGTTACAATCATCTGAGCGAGTTGATGAGTTTCTTTTCATTTCTTTAGATGATTCGCTCGCAAACGGTACGTTCACCCATTTGCTATGGTACTTTCCCAAGGATGAATAAATTTGAACGTGTGTTTCTTTTTTGGTGATAAGTACTAAACGCTTTCATCATGAACTCCGCTTCAGTCCGCTTTGGGGGTTATTCTTGATGTTGTGGTAGTAATGATTAAAGGTCGTGACGTTGGTATTTATTTCACGCCATATTGATGAGACATTATCATTCTTCCGTTTTAAGTCTTGTTACAATGTTTCATGACAAAAAGTATTTATTTGATCCCAAAACTCATTTGTGTGTTGATTAGTACCCATTTAAACAAAAGCGACACATTAGAAAAATATATATAACGCTAAAAAATAATATATGTTTTTTTTATTTCTTTTAAAAATAGAATAAAACTAAAGAGTTTCAGCTTCTCCGATACGTATATCCAAAATTTGGTTAAAACTATTTCTTCCTCGGTTATCCATTTTACCGCAACACGGTCAACGCTTTTCTTCTCCTCCTTGGTTTTCTTCTTTTGGCTTCTCTTTTTTACCTTTCGATCTGATGGTTCACTAATATCTTGCGGTTGGGGTTTCAGCATGAAGTCTGATGTAGAAACGAATTGTTGGTGATGGATGTTAGGGAGTGGGAATTAAGAAGTGGATATAGGAACGCGTTTTGTGTCAAAATATATCGTGGATAAAAATTCCGGTTAAAATATGTGTGTACGCCGCTTGGTCAGGTGAATTACCCGAAATTTGTAGATTATGGTTTTGAGGCGGACTAGGATTCGGGGTTTTGGGGTGTTTGGATCAAAAGAATGGTTGTGTGGATACATTTTTTTTAAAGTATAAGAAATTTTATAAAGTTTGGAGTGGGGTAGAAGACACTTATATAGTAAATGAGGAAATTAAATTTTTAATTATTTTTAAAAATAAATAGTTGTTCAGGGGTCATAATCCCCACCCAACCACAACATGCCATGTCAACGTAACCAAATCCCCCCACGCCCGTCGTCTTCTCCAAGCGCCCCCCTTCCACTCACAGACCATCACACACACGCCGGTTCCATGCCAGTACACGGGCGGTGTTAGTGAAATTGGTGTTGTGACTTGTGGACCTTGTAGCTGCTCGAAGGCAAACTTACAAGGGTGCACGAGGCGCCCCGTGAAACTTGGTTTTTATGGCTGTGATAGTATGAAACACCGCCCCTACCCCTTTTCTCGTGGTGAAACTAATTACGATAGTGGTGACATAACGTCTGTGAAGAATTAGGGAGAGTAAGGTGATTGGTTGATTTTTTGTAGGTAGGTTTGATGGAGTAAAGGGGGAATGAAGTGGCATGTTGTGGTTGGTTGTGATTTAGTGATGGTGTTGCAAGTGTGATAGTGATTTAGTGATGGAATGTGATAAAAAGAGGTGTCAAATGATGATTAGGTGTGATAATTGTGATATAGTTAGGGTGGACGTGGTGGTCTGTGATGGCCACTCCTTACCGCCCCCACCAATTTTATTACAGGATGTGATGGAATTCTCGTGACCACCATCACGGTGGAAAAGCAACGTTGGGCTTAAAAAATTCCCTCAGCTCACCACCACAATCATCCTCCTCCTCCTCAACTTAGATTAAAAAAAACAAAAAAAACTTATGGGTGTGATGACCACCTCATGGTTTTAGTGATGAAATGTGATGGAGTGTGGTGAAATTAGGTGACACAATGAGATTGAGTGTAATGAACATCCCATAATTAAATGTGCATTGTAGAGGTGTGTTCAAATTTTATACCTCTTAACAAATCTACTTATCTGCTTAAAGGGTTAAAAAGGTCAAATCGTACATGAACCGTTTAATTTAATATGTTAAACTAGTCGGCCCATGCACAATATCTTGTTTTATTCTAATAAATTTATGGACTAATGTATTTGACCGTGTTTTGGTTGGATTGTATTGTGGTATTATCACGCATTGGATGACAAAGCTACCGACGGTTTCTATCAGACCAGTCTTTACCCAACCGAAGGTTTCTATTAGACAATGCACGATGACTAAATATTGGACGAACGCAATAAAATATCACAGACATGCGAAGGTCAAAGAAACATTCCACTACCTTGCCCTGAACAATCGAGCATTAAATGATCTCGCGTACCAGTATAATCTCCTATAAGTGCGTCTCTCAAGGACCTAAAATGATTTACTCACCCTCTTTATATAGTTACTTAAACTACCACTATCTATTATAACGGTGAAGTTTGGTATCAGACCAAAACCCTCGTGATGAGATTAATAACACTATTTCCTATGTAGCTTACCACTAAGTCAAGTAGCAACACTTTGCGTTTAATAAAATGGTTTTTTTGTTGGCCGTTAAAAAAAGTAGCAACCCTTGGGAATGAAATATATGAATTAATTCGCCAAACGATCAACACTCACACATGACTCTTGCGGTGGGAAATGTTGCAATGCAAGGGTTGTTTAACACGCAAGTTTTAAAAGGGTTTTTTTTTTTTTTTTTGGATAATTCAAATTTCTTGTTTTTGAAGCTAACTGCTCAAGACTAAAATATGTTCTTGCATATTTTTGTATTTGCCATCTTTAAAAAAAATTCTGATTGATAAACAATAAAATTAAATAACATGGTGGAGCGCTTACGATTTCACGAATGCATGCAAATTCATTTGTTGCACTCATGGTTGGGTTGTTTGATGCTAGGAAGCCTAAAGAGGATAAGAAGTTGGGTTATGAGATCTCCTACTCTATCTTTTGGTTCATTTGGAGGGCTAGGAACGAACGGTTTCACAGCTTTAGGGTGCAGATTTCAACGGTTGTGGAAAACATATAGATGAACTTGTTCTCGTGGGTTTGCAACAGAACTGACCGACCTTTGCTGTCTTGGGACATGCGGATGAGATCCTTCTAGTTGCCTTCGTTAATTTCCGGTGGTGTTTTGGTGTTTCTGTTTTGGTGCTGCTGTAGTACTTTCTCTTTGAAGTTTCTGTTTCGGTTTGATGTTCTACTTTCTCTTGTATTGGCCCAGCAATTGTGATTTAATTGCGTGTGATGGCGCCTACACCACCCTTAGTGACCCAGTTATACCATTTTCTGCTCCCATAACCCATTTGACCACCATTTGGAAAACAAACACACAAAAATCGTCTTCATATTATTGCTCCTAATACCCACTGTCATCAACCACCACCAATTCTTCAACCAGTCAAATAGCCAAGAAAGTGAACCAGCAGTGTCTGAGAATTATTAACAGTTGAGATTGGTATCTAAAAGGTCCACAAAATGTTGACTTTTGTTGACATTTGTAATTTGACAGCAATTCCTAGGTTTTCTAGGATACATAGAGCACAACATGCAAAGGATTTAAACTCAAAACCTTTTGCAGACCACTTAACCATCTTTACCAATCCAAATATTGGCTTTAAGAGCATTTTGAACTTTGCCCTCAAATTCCAGTTGCTCTGTACTGTTCTGAATCATAGTTGACCACTGATAAAAGATTTTTGATTATTTATTCCTTTATTTGTATTATATGACCACTGACTTCTTATACTTCTAATTATACCTCTGGATCTAAATATTGACCTCTCCATAATTATACTTTATAACCAATACATCGGAAGATTTTTACTGATCCAATCCAACAGCAACAATCAGCAAGTTTTAAAAAAAAAAATATGAGTGATGTAGGCAGGCAATCATCAAAACTCTCATGGTATAGTCTAACCTTCATCTCTCAAAGGTGAATGCTAATTCATAATATAGATCACATCCTATATGGCTATATCCCTCCTCAACCGCTGAATTGGCAATATGAACCAAATAGGCCATGGCATATTAACAATAGGGGAGGTGAACGTTGACATCACGATTGATCATACATACTAACAAAATACATGTACAACACCACTATAGTAGTATTGCACATATAGTTACTTCTTTTGAAAATGATAAACTTCTTAAACTAGTTAAACAGTCTCCTTTCTAATTGATCAATAAGATTATTATCTATATACAACTAGTTAATAAATTAATTAGACCAACTTCCTACCATTCAGTATGATCAAATGGATTAGTTTTAATAAACTACACTGCTGTTGTTTGGTTAATATTATAATTGAGCTTTTAAACTGCGTATCTTTGATTTTATGTAAAAATTATACATACACACAATTCTTCCAGAACATAACACAAAAAATAACGGTTTTGTTTACCATTTAGGAAAACTTGTCAAGGAACTCAACATCCAAAGGAGTTAATTGGTACAAAACAACCCAATTTAGCAGTAGCATAAAGTTCCATATTTGCATCATTCACTGGTGATTGTTCACATTAACAACTTCATATGTGGCACAGCGAAGACAACCATCATATAAAGTACAAACCATATACTCATCCACGAATTCACCAAAGTCAATTTTTTCCTAATGACCCAGAAAGGCTGTCTCTAAGCCTACCAATATGGCCCAATACACTTCTAATATCATATTCAAGTTCAGCAGTAGGCTACTAGAAACATTCACAATTCCAATCCTTCTTTGACTTTTCAGCTATCCAAGAATTTTTTTACTAGTAGCAGTAACCTTTCCAAACAACACACCTAACAAGAATTTTTTGACATGTTCCAGTGACTTATGTTTTGAGCATGGTTTAAGAAAATGTTTGAGGCACGCGCCTTGAAGTGAGGCACAAAGAAAGCGAGTGTGAGGCGCCTCTCGGGTTTCAGTTTGTACATACGCCTCTAAGGGCTGAGGCATTAAGAAAATGTGCGCCTAAAGAGGTTTAGGATGTGTTTTTTTTAATGTTTTAGTCTTTTAGACTTTTGGGGTCAATTATTTTATTTTTGATGTTTTTGTGGGTCAAATATTTTATTTTTTATAGGGAAATTGGATTTTAACACCCTAAACTATTGACAATTGGCTGCTGACGCACTGAACTACAAAATTGAACAACACCGCACTGTACTTTCAACTTATTGGCCTGTATCACCCTCAGACTAACCATGGTTAATTTTTGCTGACGTGGCATGGTGACGTGTCCATTTTTGCTGACGTGGCATGGGGAATAAGCTGACATGGCATGGACACATCACCTGCCACGTCAGCAAAAAAATGGACACGTCACCATGCCACGTCAGCAAAAATTAACCATGGTTAGTCTGAGGGTGATACCGGCCAATAAGTTAAAAGTACAATGCGGTGTTGGTCAATTTTGTAGTCCAGTGCGTCAGCGGCCAATTGTCAATAGTTCAGGGTGTTAAAATCCAATTTCCCTTTTTTATAAGATACAAAAATTTTAAATTTATTTTTTGATTTCGCCTCAGGTTTACGCCTCACGAGGCGAAGTGAAAACGCCTTAAGGCTTGTTTCCGTTCCTTTAAACTCTGGTTTGCATATATTATCAGGTCTTTATTTGTTTCCATTCTCCCATAACCCAGTTGACCACACTTTGGAATTAAAACACAAAAATAGCCTTAATTTTTTTCCACCTAATACCCACTGTCATCAACAGAGGGTGTTTGGCTCTCCTTATTTCCACTTCCTTACGACTTATGATTTTTGCAAAAAGTCATAAGTTATTTTAAAAGTGTCTGGGTGATGGTTTGTAAAGGACTTTTTGGGTTTGAATAAGGTGAAAAGAAGGTGGAAAAGGAGATAAGTTATAAGTTAGGAATGTGTGACTTTTTGAAAAATGAGATAAAGAGGTGGAAAATGAGATAAGGAAAAATCATAGTTTTCTAAATTTGCCTCTCACTTATTCAAATTCTCTCACATCCCATTCCCCATTCATATCCCCTATTAGCTTTTTTTATTATTATTTTATCTATTTACAACCAACATTAATCCACTCCACCTTCCATTTGTATTATTTTATTATTATTAAATGATATGGGGAAGCATGGAAGACCCCATATATGGGGCTCAACATAGGTTTTTTGTAAATTTTAGAAATGGGGTATGGGGAAAGGGGTTGAGATGGAGTGGGTTTTTGTAGGATTTTCTTAAATTTTAAGAATGGGGGAGGGAATGAGGGATGGGCTGTGAATGCTCTAAGTTTATCCAAACATGCCCCCAGTCACGTTGCCAGGAAGTCAATAGATAATGGAAAATCCTACTAATTGAAGAGAAACTTATCAACTAAACAAATGTTTAAGGGTACTACTCTCGATCTCCTTATGTCCCAATACCTGACTAATGACGGGCTAAACACCCAAAATAAAAGGTTTAAACTTAATTAACAAAGATATATGGATTCCATGTCAATGGGAGGAAAAAAGGGGAAATCACGAAACTAGCCATTGACCGAGTAGATTCACGAAACTAGCCACCTCCCACGACTTTGGAGAATCGGTTCCCGGTTTCTGAGGTGGTGGAATGGACTCTAGAGACGCCACCGAGAAGACCCAATCGATTAACGCCACGTGTCCCAGTTCTGTAGAGCCGTCTCAGGTACCGTCACGTCTCCGTCTCCATGGCAGCCGTCTCCATCTCTGGTGTCTCTATGACGTCTCCACCTTGCCAGTGACGTCCCTGCTCTGTTTATCGGAGGGGTGTTGCAGGTTGTCGGGTTTGGTTGTTGGTCACTGGAGATGGAAGGGGTGACCGCAGAGACCTCGGAGGAGTGTTGCAGGTTGCCAGGTTTAGTTGCCGGTCACCGGAGATGGAAGGGGTGACCGGAGAGAAAAAGAGTAAGATGGTGTGGCCACCACAATCACCACAATGTTGTCACCACCACCACCTCTGACAATCACCGTTGTCGGAGTTCACTCCCACCACCACCTCTACTTCTTCACCCTCCTTTCCTTCGCATTAACATACCGTCAACCAGAACCATCACAACCAACACAACGCCACCACCAAGATCCACCATCAGGGTGGTGGTCGGCCTTTTTCTTGCAGTAGAGAGGGAAAGGTGTTGATTGTGTGTGTTGTTGGGGTGGGGGTGGAGGTGGGTTGTTGCTAAGGATGTGGAGATGGTGGTGGTGGTGGTTGCTGTGGAGGTGGATGGCGGTGACCCGTGGTGTCTTCACCCTCCTCTCTCACTCCCTCTCTCTCTCCAACATCAATTATATATTTAATGACCCAACTATACTATTTGCTACTCCCATAACCCATTTGACCACACTTTGGAATAAAAACACAAAAATAGCCCTAAATTTTTTCCTCCTAATACCCACTATCATCAACCACCACCAATCCTTCAACCATTCAAGTTGCCACGAAGTCAACTCTCAAGTTGATGATTTTATAGGTAGACTGTTCCAACTAAAACATGTTCATCAGTGGCTGAACCCACCCATGTACCAACCCAAAACATTAAACCATTCACTATGAACACACTGCTATTTGAAAAAAGAAAAAAAAAACGTCATGTTTCAAATTTTCCTGTACACAACGAACGCAGTCACGCACAACACTGAATAAATAACAACAAAAAAACCTCTATATGAATTTTAGACACAATTTTGACTTTCGGTTCCATACATCCATTGACACTCCAGTTTTGCCGATTAACATGTCTACTCCATCTATAACAGTCAACATTATGCTCGTACATCCAAACCCCACACATTCTGCCCACTTTCAACAATTCCTATGGCATCAACACTCCACCTCCTTGTAACACCAACCCAACCCCAACAATAATAAATCATAAACCCAGTTGACCCATGAGATATTTGACTCAAAAAACTCAATCTTGCAAAAGAAAGGTTTGACTCATTCAGGTTGACTACGTTTCTATACCATGAGATGAGTAGAAAGTTATAAAAAAATATTATTAGTAGTGGAGACAATCATAAAAAATCTCATGTTATAGTCCAACCATATCTCTCCAAGATGAATGCTAACTCCTAACATATATGTGCCAAAAATAGGCCATGACATATTATCAATAAAAATTCAATATAACCCAAGATTACAAATATGAATATAACTAGTTAATAAATTAATTAAAATCAGCAGACTAACCTCCTTCCGCTCAACAGTCCTTCAGGAACATAACACAAGTAATAAGGGTTTGGTTTAATATTTAAGAAAACTTGTTAAGGGACACAAGATCCATTTCGGAAAACTTACATAACACAATTTAGCAGCATAAACTTCCATAAAAACATACATCAAACAAAGTGAAACCTGAACTCCAAAATAAGATGCAGGAAGCAACATTTGAACGACGGAATCATCAAGTCTTGTCTGCTCCTCTATAAGTGCACCATGCTTTCAACATAACTCCTGATCGAACTGAACCGCAATGTTGTTGACACCGGAAATTGATGACCCGAAGTGAATTGTAATGATTTAAAACATCTACTCTTCTTATTATAGACAAACCTCTTCAATTCCTCATACACCATGATCGAACAAAAGATAATCTTGTCCATATTAACAGAATCTACTGGTAAAGGGCAACCTAAGTCCACCCAAGGCTCAGGGAATGTAATAATTTCTTCGACCCAAACACGGTTTTCGTAGTGTTGTAATGTCCAAATATTAATTTCATTGGTTTTCACCACACGATCAAAATCGTAAAAAACAAATGCTAAACAACCATTGATTTTTAAGATGAAAGGATCCTCTTCCAAAGACTCATCGTAAACATCTCGAGGAGTGTTAATTACTGAAAACATCTGTGTTCTCAAGTCAAAAGCCAAAATGTGAAACGTGTCTGATAAAAAGTTCCTAACCAATAGATGTATTACACTATTAACACAAACACTGTCTTCGTAGAAGTGAAAATGGTCCCGGGTAAAACCAACAGGAGGCTGGGCATCGATATTTCTCCATGAATAAGTTGACATAGAGAAAATCATAAATTCGAATCCATTAGAAGAACGATTAATAAGATCCCTGATCATCAAAACCTTATGTTCATTTGTAGACTCATCAAAGCCAAATAAGTAATAAATACTACCCTTTCTATGTGTGTGGTGGGTGCAAGGATGAGGGAGTTTAAAAAACTTATGCGTGCTAGGGTTGACAACGAAAGCGCGAGCGCGACGGTAACAACCGCCAGACCATTTAAAGGAAGTAAATAGCACTAAGCCGTTCAAATGTTCGATTTCTACATTATTATCTGAGGCGATGGTGAAGAGATGAGTGACGGGACCACCGTCACAGGAGGCGGAAAGAAAATGGCGTTGGCGAGTGGATTCATCGTAAGCATAGATAAATAAGGCGGTGCGGGTGGAGCGAGTGAAGTGGAGTTTGGTGAATGATGGAGCTGAGATGAGTGAGAGCCATGGTTTGGAGACGCATCTGAAACGGAGAATGGATTTGACCGGGAGTCTGGAGAGGATATCTTCAACGATTTCACTAGGGATTGAGATCTTTGTCTTCTTGGTCAATCGATCATCTGTCGTCATCGTTGATTGTTCCTCTTCTTCTTTTAGGGTTTCCATTTTCTTGAACAGGACACACAACTTTGGGAGGCGAAATCAAACTTGAGTTCAATTGATGACAAAAGTTATCCTGTTGGCTCCAGTATTCACACAATTGAAATTTTTACCTACACAAAACTATATGAGTCGCATAGGTCTTTTATGGCCTATAAAGACCTATATACAACCCGTAAAGGCCCATACATGCGGAAGATAAACGTAAAAACGAGGTACGAGGTCCAGTCTTGATAACCAATCATTGTGAGCTCTTATACGATCCGTAAAGGTCTAAACGGGTCGTATTTAACCTCTGATTATTTTCAACTCCAATTTAGGTGGGATAGATGGGGTTGGATGGGTGTGTAGGATGTGTAATATTTTTTTATAAAAAAATTTTTATGCAACTTTTTATTTTTATGTAAAAATTTTTAAAATGTTGTTTTATATGTAACTATAATTAGAAAATTTGTTGTTTTTACTTAGGTCGTCTCAATAAACGTGTTTTTTTTTATAAAATGTTGTTTTTATACTAAATATGTTATGTTATATTTGTTAATTTTGATTACGAAATTTTGGTTATTTGTATAAAATGTTATTTTTTCATTACTATAAAATGTTATTATTTTTGTTACCTTTGTCGTCTCGATAAGCATATAAACGTCAACACAAGCGTTTATATAAACAAACAATACAAATAAACACTGATAATATAATATAAACAAACAAGTAAATACAAAGCAGCGTAGTCATAAACGTTTACAAAAGATGATGAGAAATATAAAACTACAACATCTGTTAATCATCATGCGGTGGCTGCTGCATGCTGGGCCCTATAATCTGTGCGACACGAGGCTGCATATCCAGGCGGCGATAGATCTCCTGTTGGCCAGCAATCAACCATCGTAACGTCTCGTCCATCCGCTCACGCCACTGACGCGACTCGGTAGCCTCTGCCGCAGCCGCATGTATATCTTCCCTAACCTCAGCAGGCAACCTGATGGAGTGATAAACGTGCGGCGGAACCTGCACGGCATCAGGCTCCGGTTCAGCCATCTCGACCTCCCTCTCAGCGCCGCCCCCTGCCCCTCTGTAACATAAGCTAACCCAACCTCAACTGCATCACATGCAAGGCCGTGATGTACCAATGGCTCTGGTACAAACGGTTCACTATCCTGACCGATCAGAAAGTAGATGGGTGGTTTATCCTTCGTCTTCCCTGCACAACCCATCTGATACAGCGTATTCAGAGCTAATGGGCTGAAACAAATAAACATAAACATTAACATTAACATTAACATTAACATTAACATTAATAATAATAATAATAATACTTGGGCGGTAGTGGCGGCGGCAGACGCTGGTCAACATAAGTAAAATATCGCTCGGCATTACAACGCTCGGCGATCCTGCTGATCATCCCCCCGCGTGCGATGCCTCCCCTCGTTTGCTTAATGGGAAACAAGGCAAAGTACTCGGCAATGCACCGATGCAGGGCACACGGTGTGCCGGTGATAATACAATACAAGTAGAATAGACTCGTCTTTGTGACCCGCTCATTACTATTGCACCGTGTCGTGAGGGAATAGGTAATGCAACGGTGAATGTAACGAATCACGGGGTGACGAATGCTAGTGGCCCTGTCACACCTCTCCATGCATAGGATAATAATAATAATAATAATAATAATAATAATAATAATAATAATAATAATAATAATACTTATGCTCCGGGCTCCCGAACTCTGGACCACTGATGGTGGGCCACCATGCATACAGCACATCATCAGGAACCGTAGTAACAGTTGTAGTGTAGACATCCTGAGCATTATCATTAACATTAACATTAACATTAAGAATAAGAACAAAAATAATAAGAATAATAATAAATAATAATAATACCTTAGCAAGCTCCTCCTCAGTGTACCACCGGGTATGCGTAGCCCACACATCCAAAGAATAACCATACTCAATGCTGATAACTAAAAAGTGGATCTCCGGCAGACTCCGCTCACGATCGTCACCAGCCTTTAGTGGCCGATAGTGAAAAGTGGATAGGAACTCTATCGCCAACGGCCGATGCGACGGCGCGTTGCAGTCGCCAAATAACCTGTCCCATGGGCTACCTACCGGAATCCACTGTCTTGCCATCTCCTCTGCACCCCCCTGGTGGCACTAAGCGAGTCCCAACAAATCCCCATCGATTTAGTAATCTTCTTTTCCTGCAACCTCTGAAACCTTTTGTTCGGGTAATCAAATTGTATGAATCTGCAGTGCTCCCAGTTGCGCAGGCCCTGCATGGGGTCGGACCCCTCCGGACCACGAGCTCCTGCTCCTCCTCCTTAACATCTCTCCATCTGTTGAGAACCATCAACCATGATTCGCAAACACCACGTGGTGCCAACTTTTTTGTAAAGGACCAAATTCATATTGGTCATACATACTTCCCGGAAGAATGCTAACACAAGCTGCAAGATCTAGAAGTTCCCGGTCAACTTTATGTTCCCCAATTTGTATTGAAATAAGGGGCACTCTCGGATCTTGTCATTTGGGTGGAAAGTACCAGACAAAGCGACACGCACATGTGCCGGTAAATCAAACCGTTTTGGCTGCTTGTTGTGCCGATTCTGGATACTCAACTCTTTTAAGTTTTCAGCATGAGCAGGAATTTCTTGAATGGTATTAAGTAAGGGCAAATTGATTTTTACTTGTTTAAAATTTTCCCACCTCTCATCCTTTGGTGGGTCATTTTTATCTAAAACCACTCTTTTAGCTGGGTCCATTAAAGCCAAAGGAAAGGGTGCAGATTTGAGTTTCTCACCCTTGTCCATCCTGTCCCCGCCTAATCACTTGAGATCTTTTTTGGCACCGCGGCAAACTCTCCAGTGAGACCACAATGGATGGCCCCCGTGATGTCAAATCACTTAAAAAATTTTCACAAAACATTTTTTTTTCAAATTTTTAACCTTAAAGTTTGATTGTGAAAGTGTTTCCTGCTCATACTCAGAATTGGAAAGAAGACTAACCGCATAAATGTGTACATTCCTTGTAGTTGATGACTGATGTGCTGGATTCACTATGGTGTTGCTCGGTAACTTACCTGGATCTTGACGGATAACTCTTCAGCAATCTGACCAACTTGCTTTGCTAGTGCCTTATATTCTTTGTCTCGAATTTCATTGTCCTTCCTAACCTCCTTCATGAAATCTCTTGTTGACTTCATGAACTCTCCTGTTGACTGATCCATCCTGCCCCGAAGATCCGCCCTGCTGATTGCCTTGACTTCTCCTGTTGCCTTGAGAACTTCCTTGGTTATTACCTTTCTGATAACTTCTTTGATTGTTGTAGTTCCCTTAATTTGAATATCCTCTCTGATTGTTTTGGTTGGGTACCTATGGTGGATTATTCAACTGGTTAAAAGTATTGTTGATACATTTGTGTGGCTATCGCTTTGGATTCGACAATAAATGGCAATTATAGTTGAAGTTTTGAAGAAGTTGAAGTACATTCAACCTAGCGTGGGGTTGAATGTGAGTCATAAGAGGTCGAATGAAGTTTTTGGTAGATTATTATGTTGGTTCGATCTCAGTATGGTTCGAAGGAGCTCGTTCGACCAATGCAAAGGTCGAACGTGCAGTGTGTCTATATATAGGTTGAGTTTGTTTAGCAAGTTCACAAGTTGTATCATTTACTGTGTGTTTGTGTGTGTTTCCAGAAAGTGTCTAGAGAGTTCTGTGATAGGCTTTTTCATTGTAATCAAGATTTTTAATGTTAAAACAAGTTTGATTATTAATGAAATGATTATGAAAATGGATATTATCGTGTTCTGATTGATTGATTATCATATTGCATACGATCTAGGGTTTCCGCACCTGGATTGTTCTACTTGTGTGATAAATTCTTTGTTTTCCATAAAACCGATCCTTTACAAAGTGGTATCAGAGCTTTGCTCAATCACATGACTGCAATTTGATAGTTTTTCATCAGATTTTTACTCAAAATCATCAAAATTTTATCTGTTTTGCATGTGTTTTGCATGAACATGGAGATTGATTGATTTCAACTTGTTTTTACGGATAAAATAAAAAATTCTTTTACAAAAGTTAATCTCCTATAAATCCGAAGCAAAACCTGCTAAAGATCATTTAAATCCATCAACTTTTGAAAAATTCAGATCAAATTGAGTGATTTTTGAAGAAAAATTGATTTTGAAATGGGTCAGGTCAAACCAGTGGTGTTTTGGTCGAACGAGTGTGGTTTTTAGGTCAAACCAGGTGTTTTTATGTCGAACCAAGTGTGTTTTAGGGTCGAACAAGTGTTTGTTCTTCTTTCATAGTGTGTTGAGTTTTCATTCGACCATATTTGGTTCATTCGAACTTACGGGAGGTCGAATCAGTTTTTATTTAGGGTCGAATCAGAGTCTGGTGTGTTAGTTTTTCATTTGGTATTATACTAGGGATCGAACCAATCGAGTTTATTTGATTCGAACCCCCGGTCAGTCTTTTTAGGTCGAACCAGAAACCAGATTTCAAATTTTTCTAAGTGTTGTCAGTTCGAACGTCATGGATAACATTTGGGGATTTCCTACAGCACCGAGACCTGCTATGACACAACAACAACATGTACCAATGAACCCTTAGGAAGTTGCAGCAACGGAAAGAGCAAACACACAACCATCATAACCAATGAATATCTGGGCCGTCTCCACACCACCCCAATCAGTTGCTAAACCTCCTCCACAACCAATGCCGGATTTTTGAGGAGTAGCAGCCGCAACAGCTGTGCAGAGTCAGACTACCAATGCCATCACAACATTGGTGAATGATCTATCCTCGGGAAATGGGATAAGACCACCAAAGTTGTTGGAGATGAATGAATACTACTCATGGCAAAGGAAGTTCAAGATATATTTATAAGGTATGGGACTAGATGGTGGGGAAGCGTGGCAGATGATCGAGAAGGGATATGTGGCACCTACTATTGAAAACTCTACAACATCAATATCACTTGGAGACTTAGCTGATGATGAGAAGAAAAAGTTTGCAGCAGAGAAAAAAGCATTCTCACAGCTTTCTTAGGCATTGAACACAGATTTGCTACATCAATTGGAACCTGTACTGCTTCTAATCAATTATGGGATGTGTTAAAGAGTAGGCATGACGGGAATGAAAAGACTCGAATCCTGAGAACTAAAGAGTTGAAGAAGGAGTTTGATAATTTTAGTTACATAGGGAATGAAAAATTGAAGGAAATAACTCCAAGGTTCTTTCATTTGTTGACTGAGTTGTCGAACTATCAAGTTTCCTATCCAATGACAGAGATTGTGGAGAAGTTCACTGATGCTTTACCACCATATTGGAATCAACACACTGAAGTATTAAGAGAAAAAAATGCTTACAAGTATTAGACAATCAGTGAGTTTATTCAAAAGCTGGAAAACAAGGAGATGGAAGCTAAGAGAAAGGAAAAGAGAGCCATGATTCCACATAATCCGGAAATCTATTTTGCTACTACTTCTACAACAACTTCCATTCCAAGTGGAGGAGTGGGTGTTGCACCAGCACCACAAACAGCTTTTGTTTCAAATGTTGAACCTCCGAATTATTTTGCAACACCATCTTACACACCACCTCCATCAAACTTTCAAGTTCCTAACTATTTTGGCACATCATCTGTGACTATGCCACAACCACAAGCACCAATTTTCAGTCAAGCCACTACAAGTTCAGGTCCAGTTGTTTTAGAAACTTCAAACATGAATAATGTAACAGTTGAGGTAGCACAACAACATGTTGCATTGGTTTCTGCATTAGTAGCATCATACAATGGACTGATGGCAAGTCAAATTGGGAATAACAACCTAACCAATGAAGATTATGCCCAAATTGACAAAGAAGAAATGGAACTGATTGATATTCATTGGGCGTTTGCGAGTGTCATGAGAAGAGCCACTTAGTTTATTGAGAAGACTGGGAGAACTGATACCCAAAACAACCTATGGTTTCAACAAAGCGAAAATAACTTGTTTCAATTGTGGAACCAAAGGTCATTTTACTAGAGAGTGTACCTAACCGAAAAAACAAGGTAACCGTAACCCACTTAACTCAAATTATCAAAACTTTCAATCACAAAATCAAGTCACTTTCCAAAACCAGAATAACAACTATCAAAACCGACAAAACAACTCACAAAATTCTAACCAAAGACAAACATTCATAGCCAACCAGAATCAAACAACACCAAACCAAATCAGAACCATTGTTCCAGTTTCTACACCGAACACTCAACAGTAGAATGATTACCAAGCATTAGTGATTTAGAAGGATGAAGGTTTTGATTGAAACACAATGCAATTGGGTGTTGAAGAGACTACTAGTGGCAATGTTGCATGTTTTGCTCAGGAAAATGTGAGTGAGGAGAAACCAGTAACAGTTGAAGATGAGGAAAAGAAGATTGTGATTGATGAGGCAGATTCTGAGAAGGTAGAGGAGTCCATGACTGAAGAAGATGTTCCAGATTCTTCTGATGATCATGTTTCTATGTATTCTGACATCGAGAGTGAATCCAATTCTGAATCAAGTGTTAATTCACTTGATGATGACGTGGAGCAACTATTGGCAGAAGCTGATTTTCTTATGACCAAAAGATATTGCATGGTTGATGATGCTTTCTCAAAAGTAGACTATTCTAGATTTTTTTGCAGGAAAGGAAGTTCACTTTGCATTGATGGCTATGACAGAAGCTTCGAAATCAATAAGCTCTAACTCTAATCCTTCTAATAATGAAAAATATTGTGGTTCATGTGATAGACTCGAAGGCGAGGTCAAGGATTTAAAATATCAACTTGAGAGCGCTAGAACTGCCATCGAGTCTTATCGCAAGAAAGAAAGAGATGTGAATATGTTGCTAGATAACTATAAAAAGGACATTTCTGATTTAACTAAAACTTTGTCAAAAAAAAACTGCCATTAATAACTATATTAATGAAATTGAAGAAACAAAGTTAGAAATGGAAAAAATGAAATGTTTTTCAGAAAAGATAAACAAATTAAAAGCTTAAAAGTTATCTGACTGTAGCCTATGTCATGGACCACATTATTGAAGAACCAAGCCCTACTGTGAGTTACAAATCAGTAGCTTCTCCGGTGTTATTTGCAAATCACAACTTGAACACTGTGACACCGGAAAGTTCTGATAAATCTGGATCTACGTTAGAGAATGAATCACACACTTCTAGTGTTGGTGATCCAAATTCTGATCTAAGACCAATTTTGAGAGTGAACAATGAGGGGGTTGAGGCAGTAACTGATGATTCTGATACTGAGGATGAGGTACCTAAAAAGAATGTTGATATTCCTTCAGAAAATCACATTCGAACTAATAAGTCATACTCAAAGGTAAAACATTCTCAGAAAGTTGAACAAAATCATAATCAGTCGGTGAAAAAGAATGAGAATTGTGATGATGTAACACCCCGAGGTGTTACAGGTCTCGTAAACGGGTCGGGTACGACCGATCACCCAATAATATTATACTCCGGTTCGAATCTCGCAGTCAACCGTACCACCCGTTTATAAAATAATAATAAATCAATTCTTATTATCGTAGCCAAACGCCTTCAAGACCCTTGTTAAACTCAGCACCAAACGCCCCATGATCTGCCTTGTACCTGTTGCCAAACACCCTCTCATCAGATTTTATCTCCATAGCCAAACACCCTCTAATTAAGTCTCCCTATAAAATGGCCCTCCCCTTGTTTAATCTCCTGCACATCAAAGTCAAACACACAAAGTGTGTGTCGACATCAAAGCAGCAGCAACCCAAGGTCACCGTCCGGTGACTGGAACCGCCGGCCGCCGCCTCCATCTCCGGCCACCATCTCCGGCGCCGCCGCTGGTCGCTGCCCTGTTCCTCCGGTAAGTCTCCACCTCCCCGATAACTTCCTCTTCTCCTGTTTCTGTTGTGTACCGGTTAACCCAAACTTGAACCCAACCTATTATAACCCGATAACCACCTTGTTCGTCCCTCTGTTCCTATTAAACAAAACTGGACAGTCACCGGTTATGGTGACTTTCACCGATAAACGGCCTTTGATTCAAACCCATCGGAACCACTACTCGAGTCGATAACCAGTCACTTGTTTGTTATTATCATCGGATGTAGAACCCTCCTTCTGTTCCTGATCAGTCTTTATAATCGGACAGTCACCGGAGTTATGGTGACTGTCGTGAGTCTCTTATAACCACTCTGTTATTGTTGTGAGTTCCTTATAACCAGCGATCATTAACCCTTCGTAATCTTTGGCACCGAAACAAACCCGGAACCAACCGATTGAATTATCGAACCACAACCTTGATCTTGTTTTGAATCTTGAGCCTTGTTCCTGTTATGTATTGATTAACATAACACCGAATCCATTCGATAATCTGTTGACATCGGGTCCTTGTATCTGATAATAAACCACTCGCAAACTCTTTCGGTTATCTTATAAACATATATATGTTGATGTTGAGTGTATGTGTTTATAAATTCTATTATCTGTTTGTAGAGATTGGAACTATAAAGAGATGATATTACTTATAATCGAAGGTCCGGTTAATGTTCAGATAAAGATAGGAACCCGGTTTAGTACTCGGTAAGTATTCGATTATGATTCCTTATAAATACAACTCTATTGGTTAATTGGTTATACAATCTATTGGATAATTATTAATATAATAATTATGATTGTTGCGAGGTGCCAATAATCGAGTCAGGAGTTTGAACCCGATACCGAGTCTATTCAGTGACTCGGTCAACTACCGGAATAGAACCCGGTCCAATAGCTAGACGAGGAATATTATTAGAATTATACGAATATATATATATAATACGGGAACGTACGGACTTGATAATAATAAGAGAATAATAAACATATATAAAATATATATGTTTATATATATAAGATTCGATATATAAAACGATATACTAGACTCGGGTTAATAATAATATGCTCTGCCGAACCATCATCCGGGTAAGTTTGTGTCTAGAGTTCTTTAGGTTCGTGTGCCAAGCTGTAATGGCCAGCTTTATTAGTTTACGAGTGCCAAGCTGTAATGGCCAGCTAGATGTAGGATGTCCGGGTCGTGTCTCATATAATAAATATCAATAATGAACCCCGAGTTTAGGACTATCTAATATATACCGAATTCTATATGTATAAATTGTATATATGATATATATCCTAAGTATTACAATCTAACAAGTCCCACGCGCAACACGTATCGATATATATATGAAATATAATTATAATAAGAAGATTAGCTAGAAGATTATACGCAAACCTGTGAGTATCGTGAACTCCCCACTTTTACTGTTTTATTAAGTGTTTTCGGGGGAATACATGTCATTTATTAAACCTAGAAATGCTTTACATAATAAAAGATTATCAATAGAAATAAAAGAAGTATAATAGAAAAGGGGACATAGAAACGACGAGGACAGTACTGGACGGTATCCGCCATTTCCTTTCTTGTCCAACTAGAGGACAGGAACCAGTCTTACCCAAGTAGAGGGTAGGAATGTCCAAGTAGAGGACCAAAACCATTCTTGTCCAAGTAGAGGACAGGAACGGGTATTTTATCACAATCAGAGTGGTACCATCGATAGGAATGGCACGAAATATAATCGATATGATAGAATGGAGATATAATAGAATTGATATATAATAGAGATGGTATAATAGAAATATAGTTTCCCCTTCAGAATTATAATTGTAAAGCATGTTTATAAAAGAATGTTTTATATAAAAGAATTATCAATAAACGAACTGGCCATTCACTTTATAAAATACACGACCTCACCAACTTTATGTTGACAGAAACTATTTTTGGCATGTGTTCAGGTAACCCAACAGATAAGATGACGTGGATCCTGGAAGAGTCAAGACTGTCAATATCCAGAGTTCCGCTGCGTAGCTCCGATAACCCGACCCGACGACCCGGCACCGACTGCCAGGGTCGTTACAGGTTGGTATCAGAGCGGCGCTTAATAACAGTTTTGAAGTCTTTACTAATCCAGGATCTACCAGAATATTTTCTAAAAAGAAATGTTGCTTAGAAAAATATTATGATATCAGAAATATTAAAAATATATATATATATATATATATATATATATATCAGGCTATTAAATTTTTGGGTACCTAAAATGCCTAACCAGTATAAAGTTGGTGAGAACCATAATAGTATATTAGAAATCAGAATGAATCCACTACAGGATATTACTAGAATGATTATGTGGGGTAAATTGACAATTCTGTACACAATTGTGAATTTATATGCACATTTAATTTCTGGGAAATCTTACAGGATATTAAGGCCATAAGAAATACGAAAGAATACAGAAACAGAAACCATGATATTAAATAGAAATTAGAAAATAAATCCAGATATAAAACACGAAAAATTATAGAAGTATATATATAAATAGATATAAAAATTACAAAATTATTCTTCGATAATTTAATCGACTTGTACGAGAGTTTAGAAATCGTATTTCACTCTCTAGAAAAACTCGTCGATTTATAATCATTCGTCGCATATTAAAGAAATTTTGTATAAATTATCGAAATTATTCCAGTCCCAGTAATTATTCAGATCATTAACCTTACGGTTATTCCGGTATTTATAAATAAGAATACAAATATTATGTTCCAGCTTGAACATTCCTATGATCGAGTTTCCCGAAATATTATTTTAATAAATTTCGAAATTTCATTATAAATCAGATATGCTAGAGACATACAAGCATTGTGTTTCTAAAGAATTTTTCCTTGAGTAATTGAACAAAGATCAAGTATATTCCACGATTATTTAAAATGTTTTAAATCTTTTCAGTATAATTCTGAAGTTAATTGAATTTATTCTCAGTCATTACTATTTTTATACTAAACTAGTATTTCAATTTTGAATAAAAATATATATACCCCCACTTTTAAATAAACATTTTATTCGATTTAGAAGATTTAGAAAATTTATCACTACGTTAATTTTCGTTTTATTAAAACAAGTATTAATACTTCTTAGGTTATTAAAAGCCCCTAGAATTTATCTTGGGTTTTATCCGAAATTATTCATTTAACAGTGAAAATTTTGACGTCAATATTTTGAGAAATCTATTTTGTTTTATAAATCCATAATAAGAAACCCGTTTATAAAAAAAAAAAATCAAGTATTTTGATTAAGTATGGTTATTATAAATTCTCCCTAGAAATTTTATTTCGAAATATGAAAATCATATTGAACCACGACCATATTATTTTACCGAAACATATTTCATACCACATTTAATGTTATTTTAATGAAGATTTATTAATCGAATCCGTATTCATATATATACCAAAAGTCTTTTCAGTATAATTTCATATCTATGTTCGATTGTAAAATTCCTCGATATTATTCCGATATAAATGATAAATATTATATATATATTCCGTTTTATAATCTAAACTCATCTTTGTACTTATATAAAAATCTCAGTTATATGTCATCCTCGATCATTTCCAGAATTAAATAATATTTTGGACAAAAATATTATTCTCGAAATTCCGTGACAAAAATACTTTGGAATCTATCTAAAGAAATCAAATTCTTACTCGCTCGATTATACGACAATATAAGTACCGTCTTAATCCTATGACTCGAACAAGTCAGGGATATTAAAAAGATTGGATTGTTATATTGGATATCTTTTGACGTGATCAAATTCTTGAACGATTGACAGTCTATTTCGTTAGACTCAGATCAACAAGTTTTATTCCAGAATAATATAATTTCGAATCTAAGAGAAAATAAAGAAAAGAATAATAGAATAATATGTGAAGGACACATACCTATTGTGATTAAAATAAACAAATACTTGAATGTTAGGTGAGGTGAAATAGTAATTATGATCGCGACATAATTATGAATGTCACAGGCACAGGAACATTCGAGTAAGAATTTATCAAGATCACAGTTTGTCTGTGTCATGAATATATTAAAGGAAATAATAAGAACATGAATAATAAGAAGAAATATATATTCGAACCATCAACGTATCATATGTGGAGAATACGACCACAAAACTGGCAATATAGTTGAAATTTCCTTTGTGAAATACAACTAAAGATATATTCGTAGAATAAAAACCATCAATTGGTTAAATTCTACAAATCATAGAAATCAGTTTATTGATTTTTGATTGCCAACTAAAGATAGTTGTATGTCCTCGGTGCAACCACAGGGGCAAAGGATATCCGGACCCTTACAGAAGGTATATCCGGACATTTGCCCCAAGGCACAGGATTCTTTATAAGGATATATGATACTATGAAAGAATCTCCGCAGTCACTTCTGTATAAAAACTCGCGGGAGTTATAGTATAATCAAATTGGTAAAACGGTCAAGTGTTACCAAGTTGAAAATCATGAATAAGAAGTGATGAAAGAATTGTTAAAATCCTGAAAATATAACAGATAGAAATATATATGGATTCGGAAACCGGAAATGGTAGAATCCAACGAATTATCAAAAGAAAATAATTTATAACGAATATATCGAAATACGATTAATACCAAGTGGAATCATGTAGAGATTCGCAAGGTATAATCGAAATGAAAACGAAAAATGAATAAAATTATGCTCATTTTTTCAGTGAAACTCTCCGGCCAAGGAATGACGAATTTCCTGTTCCGAGTTAAAGGTCGTGAGAGATAAATTAAGAAGTCACTGTTCTGGCAAGAACTATCTATATGAATATTCCGATGAAATAAGCCTCGCTTATAATAAGTTGGATTAAGAAGATATGATACATTGCCTATATATAAGTTTATCAGAAAGTAATTTCAGACACTGAATGTATAGACTCTAATCGAATATATAAATAAGAAAGAATTATTTCAAGCAAGTATATATCACAGAAATGACAGATTTATAGTGTCTGCTATAAACAATTATCAGTATTCGCTTGAATATAAAAGAATACAAATCGACAATAAAAAGAATTATAATTTGAAAAGACATCCGATATGTCTGGATAATAAAAAGGCATTGAAAATGCCACATAACATGAGAAGGCAAACGAAGTGCCAAATATTATCAGAAGGCATCCGATATGCCAAAAGAAATTAATAAATATATATATTGAAAGAAATTAACAGAAAAGAATATAAGTCGTAAGAAGAACGACTAGAATTTTATAAAGAATATTTTACGAAAAGTAATTATAGAATATTTTTACCGAGAGTGTCAACGAATCCCGAAATAGAATTAAGAAAGAATTTTATAGAAATAGTTAATGCAATAAGTATTTAAATCCCGAATGATAATCATGATTTTGAGATAGAGTAAGTAATGCATTATCCTAAGAATCTTAAGTCAAAGAAAGGTTAGCAATAAATAATGCAGTCAATCATCAATGAAATAGTCAGTAAGATTATTATAGATGATTTAAGAGAAATCTCAATGACCAAATTTGGTAGGTCAAGGTAATGAAAAGGAATTGTTGAAACCGTGTAATTCAACAAGTTCAATTAGTCTTTTCCGGTACCTTTAGACTCCGGATAAGATACGTCTAATGATCTGAGAAACCTCCTAAGTATATCCACGAATAGAGATAACCCAGAGATCAACTATATTACACCGATATAGATAGAACTTAAAGGATAGAATTTATAAGAAATAATCCGATAGTTACCAGAAGTTATTCCTACTCTTTAAGAATCGAAATTACAATGATGGTAAATTCTAAAGTTCGAATAAAAGAGGTAGTATCTCGGATCCCATTCAAGTCATGATAGTGAAGGGACTTCCGTATCTATCTCCTAAGAACTATATAGAATCCATCATTGTAATTGAATCCGAATATCAAACAATGAGAATATATCGTATCGATTTGAGACTCTAAGTGATGTTTGCTGGAGGTTTGTAAATCTCTCAGAAGAAAAACGATCAAGATCTCAAAGTATGTTTGTGTCGTCTTTATATAAGAATAATATTCAGTCTGTTTCTCAATCTAATAAGGAACAAGATAAGAAGAATATTCACAGTATAAAGAAAAATATCAATCTATATTGAGAACCTTTAATAGTCATACCAGAAAAATACAGATAATCTATGTATCTGAATTAATATGACTATAGCAAGAAAGGTTAAAATGTGATTAACAGAATGATCAAGCTTTAGTCTTACAGATTGACATTTCTAATTAATTATAGCATTGGATTGATATCAAATTGATTCCCTCGTAAACCAATAGAACTTATCATGTCTCGTTGACAAGTATTTTGGTTCTAATTGTAACATCCTTATAGATTAAGGGTGTAAAGGACAAGATCACTCAAATTTCGGGGACGAAATTTCCTAAGGGGGGGGGGGGGGGAGAATGTAACACCCCGAGGTGTTACGGGTCTCGTAAACAGGTCGGGTACGACCGATCACCCAATAATATTATACTCCGGTTCGAATCTCGCAGTCAACCGTACCACCCGTTTATAAAATAATAATAAATCAATTCTTATTATCGTAGCCAAACGCCTTCAAGACCCTTGTTAAACTCAGCACCAAACGCCCCATGATCTGCCTTGTACCTGTTGCCAAACACCCTCTCATCAGATTTTATCTCCATAGCCAAACACCCTCTAATTAAGTCTCCCTATAAAATGGCCCTCCCCTTGTTTAATCTCCTGCACATCAAAGTCAAACACACAAAGTGTGTGTCGACATCAAAGCAGCAGCAACCCAAGGTCACCGTCCGGTGACTGGAGCCGCCGGCCGCCGCCTCCATCTCCGGCCACCATCTCCGGCGCCGCCGCTGGTCGCTGCCCTGTTCCTCCGGTAAGTCTCCACCTCCCCGATAACTTCCTCTTCTCCTGTTTCTGTTGTGTACCGGTTAACCCAAACTTGAACCCAACCTATTATAACCCGATAACCACCTTGTTCGTCCCTCTGTTCCTATTAAACAAAACTGGACAGTCACCGGTTATGGTGACTGTCACCGATAAACGGCCTTTGATTCAAACCCATCGGAACCACTACTCGAGTCGATAACCAGTCACTTGTTTGTTATTATCATCGGATGTAGAACCCTCCTTCTGTTCCTGATCAGTCTTTATAATCGGACAGTCACCGGAGTTATGGTGACTGTCGTGAGCCTCTTATAACCACTCTGTTATTGTTGTGAGTTCCTTATAACCAGCGATCATTAACCCTTCGTAATCTTTGGCACCGAAACAAACCCGGAACCAACCGATTGAATTATCGAACCACAACCTTGATCTTGTTTTGAATCTTGAGCCTTGTTCCTGTTATGTATTGATTAACATAACACCGAATCCATTCGATAATCTGTTGACATCGGGTCCTTGTATCTGATAATAAACCACTCGCAAACTCTTTCGGTTATCTTATAAACATATATATGTTGATGTTGAGTGTATGTGTTTATAAATTCTATTATCTGTTTGTAGAGATTGGAACTATAAAGAGATGATATTACTTATAATCGAAGGTCCGGTTAATGTTCAGATAAAGATAGGAACCCGGTTTAGTACTCGGTAAGTATTCGATTATGATTCCTTATAAATACAACTCTATTGGTTAATTGGTTATACAATCTATTGGATAATTATTAATATAATAATTATGATTGTTGCGAGGTGCCAATAATCGAGTCAGGAGTTTGAACCCGATACCGAGTCTATTCAGTGACTCGGTCAACTACCGGAATAGAACCCGGTCCAATAGCTAGACGAGGAATATTATTAGAATTATACGAATATATATATAATACGGGAACGTACGGACTTGATAATAATAATAAGAGAATAATAAACATATATAAAATATATATGTTTATATATATAAGATTCGATATATAAAACGATATACTAGACTCGGGTTAATAATAATATGCTCTGCCGAACCATCATCCGGGTAAGTTTGTGTCTAGAGTTCTTTAGGTTCGTGTGCCAAGCTGTAATGGCCAGCTTTATTAGTTTACGAGTGCCAAGCTGTAATGGCCAGCTAGATGTAGGATGTCCGGGTCGTGTCTCATATAATAAATATCAATAATGAACCCCGAGTTTAGGACTATCTAATATATACCGAATTCTATATGTATAAATTGTATATATGATATATATCCTAAGTATTACAATCTAACAAGTCCCACGCGCAACACGTATCGATATATATATGAAATATAATTATAATAAGAAGATTAGCTAGAAGATTATACGCAAACCTGTGAGTATCGTGAACTCCCCACTTTTACTGTTTTATTAAGTGTTTTCGGGGGAATACATGTCATTTATTAAACCTAGAAATGCTTTACATAATAAAAGATTATCAATAGAAATAAAAGAAGTATAATAGAAAAGGGGACATAGAAACGACGAGGACAGTACTGGACGGTATCCGCCATTTCCTTTCTTGTCCAACTAGAGGACAGGAACCAGTCTTACCCAAGTAGAGGGTAGGAATGTCCAAGTAGAGGACCAAAACCATTCTTGTCCAAGTAGAGGACAGGAACGGGTATTTTATCACAATCAGAGTGGTACCATCGATAGGAATGGCACGAAATATAATCGATATGATAGAATGGAGATATAATAGAATTGATATATAATAGAGATGGTATAATAGAAATATAGTTTCCCCTTCAGAATTATAATTGTAAAGCATGTTTATAAAAGAATGTTTTATATAAAAGAATTATCAATAAACGAACTGGCCATTCACTTTATAAAATACACGACCTCACCAACTTTATGTTGACAGAAACTATTTTTGGCATGTGTTCAGGTAACCCAACAGATAAGATGACGTGGATCCTGGAAGAGTCAAGACTGTCAATATCCTGAGTCCCGCTGCGTAGCTCCGATAACCCGACCCGACGACCCGGCACCGACTGCCAGGGTCGTTACAGATGACAAACTTGTGAAAGTGTTTTATCGGATGGAAGGATCCGATAAAATAATTTCTGATAAAGAATATCCTATTCAGTTCGCTAATTATTCTAAAATTGACAAAATTTGGCATGAAAGTACAATCTGGTTTCCTAAATCAGAAAGGACAAATGATATGCCACCCGAATTAATCAAGCGACTGTATGGTGATAATTCTAAAACACCAAAGGTTCATGTCACACAGTTTATTAAGCCGAAAGATAAAGTAAATGGTTTTGTTGAACCGACTTATTCACTAGAGCCCGCTCCTGAGAGTTTGAGGCAAAAGTTTTATAAGATTCAATATCCGGTCAACACATTTGCTAGATCTGATGATGAAAACTGTTTTGAAGAGTATAGAGCCTGTTTCAAGTGTGGAGAGAGAGAGGGCATTTACTTGCTCACTGTCCATACGTGAGACGTAAAAGGCAAGAGGTTGAACATAGGCAAAATCATAGAAATTCGAATGTTGGTGTTCCTCAAAGAAATTTTTATCATCAAAAGCAATTTCAAAATCAAAAAAATTTTTATCAAAGAGGAAACCGATCGGTTGTCTATGATAACCGCAATCAAATTCTATGAACAATGGTATGAGAAGACCTATGATGAATCCAACTTTTGAGAAACAAAAGGTTTATTCTAAACCTCATGATAAACAAAATGTTGGGTCTTCGGTAGTTAAATCAACCAAGGTTTCCAAAAATGTTCCACCTAAGGTTGTTTCAAAGAATTCTAACAATGATCAACCAAAATTTCAAACTCAAGTTAGAATTTTAAAACGATCGGAAAAAGTTTAGACATCAAAAGGTTCTCCCGGGCCTCAAGTTCAACTTCTAAACCGGTAAAAGAAGTTCCTAAGTCAAATGTTTTGGAAAAACCGGTAGTTGAAAAGAAAAATGATGTTGATAAAAAGAAAACTTAAAATGTTTCATTTGCTGATACTCAAAGACCCAAGACCAACATGGCTTGGGTCCCCCGTAAAAACTAATCATGTTTGTAATTGGTGCAGGGAGTTCCAGCTGGCCCTGTGAGCAATCTCTGGATTGTTGACAGTGGAGCTTCCGGGCACATGACAGGAGACATGTCGCTTCTTTTTGACATAAAGAATATCAATGGAGGGTATGATGCATTTGCAGGAAACAAAGGAGGTTATATTACCATGGAAGGAAGTGTTAGCAATAGGATAGTGAGTTTTGAGAAGATTTTGTGTGTGAAGCAGATTGACTATAATTTGCTCAGTGTATCTCAGATATGTGACAAGAAGTTTTCTGTACATTTTGATGAGAAGTCTTGCTATATTACCCGGATTTGAAATACCTAAGGAGTGGATCATGCTTAAATATCCAAGAGTGAACAACTTGTACATTCTTGACATGAGCAAAACAACCACGACTCAAGGTCAAGTTACGTGTTTTCTGTCGAAGGCTACCGAGAAAGAATCTATTATGGGGCATATTCACCTTAGAAAAATGAATTATTTGGTGAAAAATGGGCTGGTAGAAGGAGTTAATGTAAAACACTTTCATTTGAATGATAAGTGTGTGAGTTGTAAAAAGGGAAAACAGCACAAACAATCCCACAAACCAAAGAAAGTGAACTCTGTTACTATTCCACTTGAACGTTTGCATATGGATCTTTTTGGTCCTGTCAAGCGTAAAAGTAATTATGGAGAGCTTTACTGTCTTGTGCTTACTGACGACTATTCAAGATTCTCGTGGGTGATGTGCATACAACACAAAAGCGAAACGTTCATCAATCTGAATGTTCTGTCTACCCGTTTGGAAAACATCAAAGGCTTAAAGATAAAATGCATAAGAAGTGACAACGGGACGGAGTTCAAGAATTCTCAGATGGATGCATTATGTGAAGAAAAAGGAATTCGCCATGAATATAGTGCTCCATACACTCCTCAATAGAACAGTGTTGCAGAATGTAAAAACAGGACTCTAATTGAAGCGGCTAGGACAATGCTTGCAGACTCTAATCTTCTAGTAATGTTCTGGAATGAGGCTATTCATGCAGCTTATTACACTCTGAATCGTGTGTTAACGGTGAAGAAGTTTGGAAAAACTTCTTATGAACTGCTTAACAGACATAAGCCGAACTTAGAGTATCTAGAACCTTTCGGGGCACCATGCACGATGCTGAATCCTACGGAAAAGTTTGGAGCTAAAGCAGAAGATGGCTATTTTGTTGGGTACGCGACACCACTTAAACGCGTGTTTAACAAAAGAACTCTTCAAGTTGAAGAGTGGGCGAATGTGGATGTTCAACTCTACACTCGGAATGTTCAAGGAAGTGGGACCGATTGGATGTTTGACTATAAAGATTTCTTTGAGTCATTCAATCTAGATAGTTTGGTTGAGAGGTTGTATTACGATTATATTACGAGTGTGAGAACGCAGTGACTTCACCGTTGGTGCGTCCGATCACCGTAACTCCTCCAGCAGCTTCTAATGATACCAATGCTCCTGTGATAGAAGAAGAAATTTATCAAGAAGCTTCTACAACATTTGATTCATCATATTCATAAGATGATGATGAAGTTTTCAGTGAAGCTATCTTAGATCATGCTACAATATCACCTCCAGTGAACCCAAATCCAGATGTTGCATCTTCATCAAATACGGGTAATGATCTGGATACAGCAGAAAATCTGAATGTTCCAGCAGTGATTCCTATACCTGAACATCCGGAATCTCATATTCATCAGATTCACCCGTTAGGACAAATCATTGGAGATCCTGGTAGCAGTGTGATGACGCGTGGACAAGTAAGGCGTGCATCATCAACAGAGAATATTGGAGCCCTTGCCCTATATACACAAATTCAAAATTCATGTGATCAAAATGACTGGTCTTTTGCTTGTTATGTTTCGCAGGTGGAGCCGCGGACGTACAAGGATGCTTTACTAGACGAATCTTGGGTGGAAGCTATGCAGCATGAACTTCAACAATTTCAGAAACTCAGAGTCTGGACGTTGACTGATTTACCACCAGATAGAAAGAAGATTGGTACCAGATGGGTATTCAAATGCAAGAAAGATGATAGAGGGGTTGTCGTCAGGAACAAAGCTCGATTGGTGGTTCAAGGATTTAGTCAGCAAGAAGGAATTGACCATAACGAAGTCTATGCACCGGTTGCGCGCATTGAAGCAATTCGAATGTTTCTTGCGTATGTATCTTACACGAAATTCAAGGTGTATCAGATGGATGTTAAAAGTGCTTTTCTATATGGTGTGGTGAAAGAAGAAGTGTATATTAGCCAACCACCGGGTTTTGACAATCCTTGGAATTCCTTGGGCATTCTTTATTGGTGCTGACATCTATTTCCATGCAACGCATTCTTTTCTATCTTGTATCGGCTTGTATCCACCAGGATAAGGTCTATAAGCTGAATAAAGCGTTATACGGCTTACACCAAGCCCCGAGGCAGTGGTACGAGGAGCTTAGCACTTATCTTCTTTCTAAAGGATTCAAGAGAGGTTTGGTAGACTGTACCCTGTTCACAAAACGAATAGAGAGTGACTTGCTTCTTGTGCAAATTTATGTTGATGACATTATATTTGGTTCTACTAACGAATGTTTGTGCATGGAATTTGAAAAAGTTATGCAGGAGAAGTTTGAGATGAGTGCTATGGGAGAAATGCAATTCTTTTTAGGCTTGCAGGTGGATCAATTGCCAACGAGCATCTTTATTCACCAGACGAAATACGTTTATGAAGTCTTGAGCCAATTCCAGATGGATGATTCGAAGCCTATGGTTACTCCCATACAACCCAATCACGGGATTGGAGTTGACGCTAAGGGGGAACTTACTGATCCCTATACTTATCGTGCCATCGTCGAATCTCTCATGTATCTAAATGCATCCCAGCCAGATATAATGTTCACCACATGTCTTTGTGCACGTTATCAATCGAAGCCGAAACAAAGTCATCTGATTGCAGTCAAACGAATCCTTCGTTATCTGAAGGGTACTCCGTCACGCGAGTTATGGTATTCAAAGGATGATAACTTTGACTTTATTGCGTTTAATGATTCTGATTATGCACGTTGCGATATTGATGCTAAATCCACAATGGTTGGATGTCAATTTCTGGGGAGCAGGCTCGTGACCTGGCAGTGTAAGAAGCAGACGTCGGTTGCTCTGTCTACATGTGAAGCAGAATACGTGGCAGCCTCGAGTTGCTGTTCATAAGTGCTTTAGATACAAGAACAGATGCGCGACTACGGTTTGCAATTTCTTAGAACCCCCATTCATTGCGATAATGAAGCAGCCATTGCACTCACTAAAGACACTGTTAATCATTCCAAGGCTAAGCATATCCGAGTCCGTTATCATTTTATTTGTGATTGCTATGCTAAAGGATTGATTGACATGGTCAAAATCCACACTGATTACCAAAGAGCCGATTTGTTTACCAAAGCTTTTGATAAATCACGCTTTGAATTTTTATTACAAGCTAATGGTATAACAGAAAAGCAAGATTAAACTCCACATCAGGTTATCAAATTTTATTTTGTTTTACCTTTTCAGAAAATCAAAAACCCAAAAATATGTTTTAATTTTAGGGGGAGCTTTTATTTTAAGAAAAACCAAAAACATTGAAAATTTCGAAAATCCATAAAAATTAGAAAATTCAAAAACGATTTTCCAGGAGAAAAAGAGGAAATGATAGTACATCAGTAAGGATTTGACACATGCTAAAGAATTGTAAGTTTTAAATAAGGCGTGTGTTGATTTTGTGTGATGTGCTAGTAGGCTTCGTAGCCTTATTACTGCGTGCCTTAGTGATACAAACATAACGAACTACTCGCTAGTGGCTGAACACCTCATGGGCATATGGTCTTAGTACCGTAATTTCGTTTGATAGGGTTGCCAAAATCTGAGGTTTTGGGTCGTTATGTTAATTGTTATCCGAGGTATCTTAATTGATCTTTTGTCGTATTAATTTACAGACCTAGATTCAATCAAGATATTTGCAAAAAGAGCTTATATGCCAAAACCTTAAGTTTCCAAATTGAGGAACTTAATGTATAACAATGATCAAAGATCATTTAATACATCGTATCAAATCTATGATGAAAATCATGTTTGATATCAGCCTCAACCTAGTACGTGTGCACATGTTACTTTGTATCATTGATTTGCTGACGTGTACACCTCTGTGCTTCGTATCTTGTAAAATAACGAATAACATTGGCATAATCACGCATTATGACGAAGCTTTGTGCAAATTCCTTGATACGGGAGTATGTCGTGTGCGTGGGAACCATAAGCTTGTTAGTTTTAATACACCTAATGCGTATCATTTTAAAGCATTGCATAACGGTCTGCATGTGAGCTTATGTGGATCACAATGTTAGCAATTGCCTAATCACACATTGTCTTTAATGATAAATATATTAAAGATCAACGGTGTGATCAGATTTCTCATAAACTTATATGATCCTCTTACCAGAAATCACAAAATGTTTATTGCATTAAATTTTTCATTTTCTTCATATATACAAAAACTCAAAAAGAATTTTTGGTGTGTTTTAGCATAAATTTCCGAAAACCCAAAATTTTTACATTTCTTTGTTACTTTCGATAAATGATGTTGGATGATAGTCATTTTCTGAAGTTTGACGAACCAATCTGAGTTTTGTATCATTTAAATGAGAAATTTTGAGTATTTAAAGGTTTTCAAGGTTTAAAATGATAAAACGGGATTCGAATCGGACATTTGATAAAATTCTATTTTCCACATTCTTGATTCGACCTTTCGGTAGGTAAAATGAGAATTGTGTGGGTTGGTTCAAACCTTAAACAGAGGTCGAATGAGAGAGTTCATTTGATATTATTTCATTCGAACCATTCTTATTTCATTCGAACCTTTAAGTAGGACGAATGAAGTTTGAATCGTCTCATTCGAACCCTGCAAGGGTCGAACGAGCCATGTCTATATATATCCTTTTCCTCATTCGAACCCCGACATAAATTTTCCAGATTTTTCATCTTAAAGACACCTTGTTGCCCTGATCTTTTACACCTTCTAATATTGTTCCTTAGTCTTTGTTGATCATTTTCCTATAACTTTTACAGGTATTCTTCCATGGAATAGTTCAAAATCGAAGTTTGAAAGTTTGGAACCCTAGACTTTTATTTTGGACACTTACACTGTTTGTGAATGAAAATCGATCATATATTAATCAAAATCGTTGGTTTTTAGGGGAGAGTAACACAAAAACAAGGTTTTAAACACTGATTTGAATCAAAATCGATTGGTTAAACCCTAGTTTTTGGGGGAAAGCATCGATTGTTGATTAATTAATAAAATTGAACCTTAGATTGTGTTATTCGACTGTTTTAGAAAGAATATGAATCAAAATCAGAGGTTGAAATGGTTTAAACATGAAATGGCAATTTTGAATCAAAACAGATTCTCATTCGACCATATCATAGGGTCGAATGAAGAAATAAAGGGTCGAATGAGCTTGTTTTAAACACATTCGACATACATAAATCTCATTCGAACCCTCGAATGGTCAAATGAAGCTTGTTTTTGACCATTTTTATTGTTTTGTCCGTTTTAACGTATTTTTCTGTTTTGATTGTTTGTTTTGAAGATAAAATGGCTAAAGAACCACAGCAAAATGTTCAAGAGCCTGCAGTACAAGAGCAGGAACCTCCCAAAGAGCTGAACTTTGAGCCGAAGCACAATTGCTGTGCGTATGTTGGTCAAGTAGGAAAGTACGCTGAATTTGATGGAATAATAAGTTTTCTGAAGAGGTGCAGAGTGGTGTGCTCTGGCACAGCCGATGACTATTTACAGAGACCATCAAGTTGATTTCTGGGAGAAGGCAGCTATTTCTTTTTGGGATAGTCAATCGGTGATACAAAGCATAATTCAAGGTCATCTGGTATTAGTGTCTGAACAAGATATCAGAGAAGCCTTACAATTACAACATTCTCCTTCAGATCCTATTGAGCTGACATGGACTGAATAGAGGAAATGCGTTTTAAGGATGAAATATAACGGACCAATAACTGATTGCATGTTACACAAAGCCAAACTGTGTCCACCATACAAGTATTTGTTACATGTGATTCTACATATGTTTGGACCAGTTAGTGGAGGTTACGATGTGCTGAGGAAGAGTTTGTGCTCATTGGTGGTTGCATTGATTTTGAATAAGCCTTTCAATGTGTCGGGGATGATATTCCATCACATGAAAGAAGTTTTACAAGGCTTAAAGGGTGACAAGTTTCTGATGTACCCTAGATTCTTGCAAATGGTGTTTGATCATAAATACACAGCATTGAAGAAAGACCCTTTACAGGTTATCAATCAAGTACACATAAACCAAGCTACTTTGAGCAGGATGATTACATACAAAGGAGTACCTAATGCAGAAAAGCCACCAAACAAGAATCTATTTGGACATTTGAGATCAGTGAGTTACAAGGATCCAGGTCAAGACAAAGCAAGACATGCTGATAACAACTCGGATTCTGATAGTCCATTATGTCCGGTCTATAAAACAGCAAAGAGAAAGAGGCAAGTGATCAACAAAGGGGCAAAGTCTGAGAAGGGTAAACAAAAGGTGATTGAAACTGAAACAAAGACTAAGAAGGTGACAAAAGGCAGAGGTAAAGCAAAAACAATGTTGATTCATGAAGCAGATAGTGAGGAGACTGAAGATGATGAGGAATGGGATTCACAAAATGAAACAGTCAAGGTTACTAATCCCAAGGCCACTGAGATTAGTACACCTGAAGCTATAGAGAAGATTGTTGAGGAACAGAGTGGTAAGACTGTGATTGGAGAGGACGCTGAAGTGTTAATTGATCTTGATGACTTTCAAGGGTCACCAGTTATAGGTGCAAAGACAGTGAGAGGTAGAAAGAAGAGAGATTAATCTGCTAGTTCTTGGAAAGAAAGTTCCTCATGCAACAACTTCCAAAGCAACTAATCCAGCAGCATCACCAAGTCTGAAGAAGAAGAAAACATCTGAAGAAGTCATTACAACTGATCCAACATCACAATTGAATCCTGAGAATGTCTCTGCTGCTTTGAAGAATGTTATTGCAGAGATGGTAAAGAAGGTAAAGAAACCAAGAGCTGAATCAAGTTCAACTCTAAGGGTTACTGTTTCTGATGAGGTGATGGAAGCATTGAATAGACAGATTGGAAATGTAATGAAGGCATTCAATCAGCAGCAAGCAGAAATTAAACAGTTGAAAGAGAATGGAGCTAATATGTTGAAGATTGTGCTATCTTCTCAAAAGCAACAAGAAAAATTAGAAGAAACAATTGAAAAGCTTAAGAGTTCTGATAGAAGAAACAAAAGAAAGATCAAGCTGATTGAGAACAAGAACAAAGAAATGAAGAAATTACTTGACAAACTTTATTCTGAAGCACCACAGCTTGAAGGTGGTGAAGAAGAAGAGGAGAAAGAAGAAGAGCAAGTAGACTTTGAAGATTCTGATGATCAAGGTGATGATGATGATGAGAGTGATGATTCAGGAGATGATGATGATAATAATACAGGAGGTAAACGTTCAAAGAACGATAAGGAATCAAGTGAAAAAGATTCTGATAATGACGATGATGCAAACCAGTTCAGCTTCAAGAAAAGGGAGTCAGAGAAGAGAAGCAAAGGCGAATCGAGTTCTAAACAAAAGAAAGGTGGAGAAACGGTTGATGAAGATCAGTCTATCTTTTGGCCTGAAAAGATTCGTGCTTTGACTGAAGAAGACAAAAGATTGTACAGACAGATGCTTGAAAGGAATATCTAGACAATAAAATTGACTGGAAGATTTTCTGAGATCTTTGAAGGTGAAGACATGAAGTATTTGATAGACTATCAAGCTCCTGATCTAGAGGATGGTGAGTTGACGGTTGCAATGTCGAATGGAATACTTGAAGGACTTGCAAAGCAGGTTGGGAAATCGTTGGAAGATATTATGAATGAACAATAGATTCCAGAAATTCCAGTTAAAGAAGCAGGAACACATTCTGATGACAAAGATGCTCCAGTATTTGAAGATATAGAGATTGAGGATATTTCTCATGAAGAATATCCGGCGTATTATCCAATGAAATCGAATGTAGTGATTCTTGAAATTAATGAAGAAACATTGAATGAAGCTGAGAAGTTGACAAAAGAAAAAGGAAAGAAAGTATTGGAAGAAGTGTTTGGTAAGGATGCTGATAAGAGAGAACCTTACAAACAGTCTGAAGAATTGAAAGATATGTTAAAAAAGTTGAAAGAAAATGAGGCAAACAGACCAGTAGCAGAAGTTCAGGGTGCCTTGTACAAACATCACAATCAAATTTTCAAAGGAAGAGCTTTAGGCTGGAAATACTTTCCACAGCTAAAGTGTGTTGGCATTAAATGGGAGAAAGGAATTCTGTACTTCTACAGATTTCGTAACATCAAAACACTTCCACACTGGCCTGTGAGGGATGTTTGCAGACACACCATGGGCGGAGCTTCTGTGAATAACTCAGATGTTGGATGGTTTGCTGATAAAATGAGTTGGGAAAGCAGAACTAAATGGAATTTGTTTAGGCCTAAATATCGTAAATGAATTGTCCATAAGAATGAGATTGATCCCAAGACGGGTTTGCAGAAAGTGACGTTAAAGTATAAATCTCCTGTGGTAATGAAGAGAATTCCTTTGTTGCCGATACAACAACATTTCAGTAAAGACTTTAACTTCTTGTATTATGATTGGAAGACAGCTGAAGTGGTGATAGTGTTGAGAGATAAAGATACAAAGCTAATGTGCAAGAAGATCAGAGTTTGTGACCCAATGTGGTTGATAAATTGCTCAGCTAAAGACATCAGTATGTTATATTTCAATCCAATCCATTTTTATGTTGAAGACTTAGAACAAGCTTGGAGATATTACAGGGTTGTTTGTTTTTGTTTCACTTGGGATGTGAATGCTGGATGCAATTACAAGAAGTTTCTTGGGAATTATGTGAAGATTAGAGATTCAAAGAAAAGTTCGCTCAAATGAAAAGCTGAACCTAAAATGAGCGCAACACAAAGAAAGATATTAAGGATTAAGCTGATGAACAAGTCGCTTGAGTACAAAGAACAACAATCCAAGCAATAGCCAAGGGGAGTTTGTTGATATATTTGTGTGGCTATCGCTTTGGATTCGACAATAAATGGTGATTATAGTTGAAGTTCTGAAGAAGTTGAAGTACATTCGACCCAGCGTGGGGTCGATGAGTGTCACAAGAGGTCGAACGAAGTTTTTGGTAGATTATTATGTTGGTTCGATCTTAGTATGGTTCGAATGAGCTCGTTCGACCAATGCAAAGGTCGAACGTGTAGTGTCTATATATAGGTTGAGTTTGTTTAGCAAGTTAACAAGTTGTGTCATTTAGTGTGTGTTTATGTGTGTTTCCAGAAAGCGTCTAGAGAGTTATGTGATAGGCTTTTTCATTGTAATCAAGGTCTTTAATGTTAAAACAAGTTTGATTATTAATGAAATGATTATGAAAATGGATATTATCGTGTTCTGGTTGATTGATTATCATATTGCATACTATCCTAGGGTTTCCGCACCTGGATTGTTCTACTTGTGTGATAAATTCTTTCTTTTCCATAAAACCGACCCTTTACAAGTATTACTGTAACTAAAATTAGGGTGATTTTGCAAACCTAAGTGATATGAATTAGAATTCCATAAAACCGACCCTTTACAAGTATTCTGTTGGTCGCCCAGTTTATTCATTTGCTCACTTCTCCCCTTCTGTGCAGGACAATCTGCGTCCACATGTCCCCAATCATCACAAATCAAGCACACTGCAAAAGAACTCGCTGCTTTTGCTCCTTCACCCTTTCCTGTGCCTTTACCCGTTGTCAGTTGTGCAATCTGGCGCTCCAAACTTGCAATCCTATTCTCAGACTCATAATCAATTCCCTTTGTCGCACTTGCCCTAATTCTTCTGCTCGCACGAGCCTGCCTCTTCGAAGTCACTGCTAACCTCTCCATGTATTCGCAATCCACATCTTCGTGGTTAGTCAAAAACGTAACATTGCTATTGGCATTTAAATCCCTAAATCTTTGGGTAGTAAACCGTCATAGAATGACTTAATCAGCTCCCACGTAGGAATATCATGGTGTGGGCATTTCCTTAGCAACTCCTTGAACCTGATGAAAGCTTCATGAAATGGTTCATCCGACTATTGTTGGAAGGTTCTAATGGCCTCCCAAGCCTTAGTGGTACGAGTCATGGTGTAGTATTATTCCAAGAATTGTTGTTGAAGCTCCTTCCATGTGAAGATACTTCCAGTAGGCAGTGAATGGTACTATATTCTCGCTTGATCCTTAAGGGTGAACTGAAACATCATTAATCTCACCTCATCCTGACTAAACCCATGCCCCCCAATAGTGTTACCTATACTTACAAACTCCACAATATGTAGATAAGGTTCCTCTGTTGCTTTACCATAGAAGCTCGAAAGCTGGTTCAAATATTGGGGTCTAACCTCAAAGCTCCTTCCATTCTAATGTGCTGGTACTATAGGTGAGGTGTGCTCGGTGGCTATGGGAATAAAGTGGCTCCCAACGCCTTGTATAGGAGGCCTTTAGTTCACCCTAGGAACTCCATCTACATACTATCTCTAGCCATTCCCTCTCATTCGATTTCATGGGTGATTATGAGGAACCCCTCTCTATCCTTGATTCTGTCCTCTCAGATTGAACCCTCGCTGTTGTCTCTGCTGATATTGCGGACCGAACCCATCATACTCATCGTAGTCGACCTGATCCTGATTCACGCAATACCCATCATCATCAACTCCCCCATCTCAATCAGCAACTCTATAATTAAAAGTACCCATTGGACCCTGCATACTGTCATCTCCAAAGACTGAACTTGTTGCTCTAGTACCGTGAGATCTCAGGTTTTGGTTTTGCGGCGGTTTTTTGTTTAGAGTTAATGGTCGGTTGGTTTGTTGTTGTGGAACCTCAAAAGTTGGGTCATCTTCATAGTGTTCCTCCCACTCATCATGATATTAACGACCTTGTTTCAATTGTCGAGAACTACCAGCGTTTGGATCTGGGTGAAATTGTTGGAATGGTAGTGGTTGTGGAGGTAGCGATGTTTGAAATGGTGGTGGAGGCATATCGCCCAGTGGGTCTTGTTATGGTGGTATTGGGTCAGGTTGGTTGGGTGGAGGTTGGTTATCTCGGTTACTGTGACGGCTCATGATTGGTGTTGGTCGGTTTTGATGAATTTCTCTGTTTCGTCTAGCTGTCTTTTCAATTTCCGGATCATAAATTAGCGGTGAAGCTTCACCCGAATGACGTGTATGATGCATGCAATTGAAACACCTCCACAGACACAAACAAGCAAACCCCGCATAATACTGTACTAAACAAAACAAAACAAACAAAACTTAAACTAAAAGACTAGAAAAAGAAAATATTTTTGTTTTTTTTAATTTTTAAGAAAAGCAATAAAAACTCAAACAAAACATCTAACTAAGCGCACCGATTCCCCCGGCAGCGGCGCCATTTTGATCGATGTCGTTGGGTCAATAAAAAAAAGTAAAAATATAGTATAGTGAAAGTGAGTCGTCTCCACAGGGAATTGGTGGAAAGAGTAGTTTTGTAATTTAACTAATAAAATTAACGTGTACTTGATTTGTTGTTTGTTTTGGAATTTAAAGAAAACGAATTTAAAACTTGTAAAAATTATATTAAAGAAGTAATCCCCTCTAGGCTTCCGGTTAATGATCCACCATACTCTTGTTTAAATGATTGGATACTACATAGACATAGTTTTGTTGGACGGTTCAAATCAAGTGATAACTGAACACAAGTTCTTAATAATAACTTGTACAATTCAATTACCAACCCACAAATATCACTTACCCTCCTAATTATCAAACTACTCACGATGCAAGAAAAACCGAATGTGAATAATAAAAAGATAAGCAATTGAAAACAAGTGAATCGTTTAAATGATAAAAACCACAAATATTCTTCAACTAAATGAAAAACAATCCATAAACCAAATCAAACAAGAGTTCAAGTTTCTCAAATAAACCATACACCCGAAGGTGATTACAAGACGTTTAGCCACTCATGGTAACAAGAAACAACTCAAAAGTATGAATAATAAAACCGAACATGTTGATGCAAACCGAAAGTATGGATGAATGATGATGAACAATGATGTTTGAAGCTCCAAAATGCTCCAAAAGATGGTAAATTTTCGTGCAAGAAGGCTTAGAAATCGATTAGGATTGATAAAAATCTTTTTATAATTAAAAAGAACAACTTTCCTAATTTTTCTCTACACCCGCCGTAAGCTACGGGTCTGAACCGTAGCTTACAGTGTTGATTTTCGGCCTCCTTGTTATCTATCAACCATATGACACAAGTTGACTCCCGTAAGCTACAGTTCAGCTTCTTGGAAAAATCTTGTTTCTCCCATAACTTTTTTGTTATAACTCCGTTTTCTTCGATTCTTGCGGCCACGTCTTCGTATTTCAAATCTTTATCACATCATCATTTAATATCTTCAATTCAGATCCTTTTAGTTTCTCCAAAAATACATCCAATCTACTCCTACCCTCTCCCGAAACCTTCCAATAAGCTTCAATTAGTACTTTTAAGCACCGTACACCTGTAATTCACCAATAGTCTCAAAGTAACCATGTTTTATGATATAAATCACTTAAAAACACATAATTAAATAAATCTTAACATGGTAAAACACCCTCTCATCATTTCTTCAAATTGCAAACGATTTTGTGGGTGTTTATGGTATATTTTTGCATAGAAACGGTCGACTAAGGCATAAAATGTTATAACAGGTTTCAATGTATGGTATAGAGGCTCAGTTTGCAAGTGGGTTTTTAAACGTTTTAGGAATTGGTCATTTGGATGACAATCTGGAAGCTTTAACATTTAATATTGGAATGTATGGTGCGATTTAGAGTTGAAAACACGTTGGTTGGTCCAGATTCAAGTTTGGGTGCGATTTGGAGTTGTAAGATCTGTTTTTGTTAATGCGGGTCAAGTTCGGTTCAGGTTTTTGACCCGTTTTGTGATCCGGTTTGAATCGGTTGGATTCGATATAAGTTTTTAACAAGTTTCGGTCATTTTTCATGTTTTTCGGTTATGTTTGACGTGAATTCGCTTAACTTCGGTTATGTATGTGTGTATGCTTATATATAAAATGAGTTTTTATAAAAATAAAATATGTTTTTCATCAGTCGTTTTACTTCAAAATTATGGTTTTGATCAAAATTTGATGTAGTTTAAAAGCACTATGATTTCGTTTCATGTCGTGCCTTAGTTTCGTCGATTGATTTGGGGTTAAGGCTTAGGGAAACTATAAGGGCTAAAAGTGTAAATTTAGAACATAAAGTTAACCAATTTTTTTTAACAAAGTTAAGCTAAAGGACAGAGGGTGTAGCAAATTTAGAAAATAAAGGATAGAAGGAGTGAAAAATTAATGTAAAAGACAGAAGGTGCAATTTTTCTAATAACTAAAGGACAATATGTGTAATTCTCTCAAAACATTATGATTTGTTCTTCAACATGAGTCTATTGTTCCTCTAGGAACGAGATAGCATGCACGTTAATAATTTACGGCACATATGTCAACAAGATGCTTTAAGTGGGTATTCTGAGGGTCATAGTGTGTGTCTCAAAACCAAAAGGTTGACGGTTCAATTCCTGCAGAATGCGAGTTGCGATATAGTTATTCTAGAAAATGCATGAATTGTTGTTAAAAAAAATGTCAGAGACAGAAGGTATCTAGCATGAACATACACCTAACGAATAAAATTGGTTCCTCCTTTTCTCCTTACAAACAACCCTACCCCATCATGTTTCCAAAAATGATTACTAAAGATGACCAACAAAGTGTAGCTGGTGCTCACAATCATATATAGGAGATGTCAGTTGTCACGGATATTAGAACTCTAATTTGATTTTTGTAGTCACTTTAGATGCTCGTTTTGCTGATAATCAATTAAGATCTGAATCTTTGATTGAGAATAATCATGTTAATACAAGATTAAACAACACGTAGACTGCAACTATGTTCTACATTGCAACGTGTGTTTCACAATGTCGTTTTCAATTAGATAACATGTTTCTTTTTTGAATGACAAATTAACTTAATTGTGAAAGAACTTAATTGATGTAAAAATAAACAAAATACTCCACCTCCACCTTCCTGAAAGCCGACCACCCCACCTCCGCCTAACTCGACCACCTCCAGCGCCTCCCTCAACCTCCACCTTCATCTACCCAAGGCCAGCTTTGACATAAGTATTTTGAAACATTAACTTTGGGCCCCCAACTACAAAAGGCCCCCAATTTGAAAAAAAAATGTATATGCTATTTGGGCTTATGAATCCGTCTAACTAGGCCTTGAAAATTTAAGTACAGTACTTCCAAAGTTCACATCAATATAAGATTAAAAAGACTTGGTATGTGTTTAGAAATTAGGTCTGCAATTCACTATAATCTAAGGCGACTAGCAATTGGCGAAAGATGAAACCAAGATAAAGGAGGTAGGTTTATAACAATGGAAAAGGCAAATTTTTATCTTGCTTTAGGCCACCAAAATGGTTTGGTCGGCCCTGCGTCTACCTGAAACCCCACCGCCTCCGTCTACCTGATGCCCCACCACCTCCATCTCCTCCTTCCACCTCCGCCTCCCTGAGACCCTTCTGCCTTCGCCTCTGCCTCCTTCCGCCCTCCTCCTTCGCCCAACTACGTCACCTCCGTCTCCATGTCCCCTCCCTTGAACCCCACCCCCACTCCTCTTGCGGGCAGTCCCTAGAACCCTATAACGGCTATTTTTTGGATCTTAAAATTGTTTCTGGAACTCCTTTTCTCAGGAACATCATTTAAGTCAGAACGTTTCTTAGGGGGGAAGGGGCACTACCCGTGAGGTTTTTTAACTTCACTCGTTTCAACCAATCCTGCACTGCCACATGACTTCATTGATTTCCATCACTAAAACCGTTTTTAGAGGCAACACTCAACTGGTTCTTTACCCAATAATTAATTATTTTCACACATATAATAATAATAATAATGATAATAATAATAATAATAATAATAATAATAATAATAATAATAATAATAATAATAATAATAATAATAATAATACCTTTCTCACACACTCTCTCCTCTAAACCCACCTACACTACTCATTTTTTTTAATAATACCTTTCCCACTCTTTCTCTCCTCTAGAACCAGCACGGTAAGAAGACCCCGTATTTGGTTTACGAGACCCCTACCAGCACTGGTGACGGCGGTGTTACCGTGCTGATAGTCGGGTACTCGTGACCTTTTCTGGTGGTGCCCCATCCCCCCTTACGCTGTGTTCCCGAGTTAAACAAACGAAGGAAAAGAAAAGAAAGAGAATTAAGGAGAGAAAAGAAAGAGAGTGAAATGAAAGGATTTAATTAACTTTCGTGTTCCCGAGTTTGAAGGAAATAAAAAGAAAAGGAAGGATTTTATGTTTAAAAATCATTTCCTTCCAAATCTCTCCGATTTGGAAAGATGAGATATGGAGGAAATGAAGCAAACTTTTCCTTCCATTTCCCTCCCTTTCCCTCAAAAAAACTGTGGAACACGATTTTTTCCAAGTATCCTTCCAAATCCTTTCTTTTCCTTTGTTAAATGAAACTCGGGACACAGCGTTAGAGTCAGAAACTCATTTTTGATTTCTATCCGAACATTTTCTCGGAAAGTCGGAAAAAGTGATTAAAACCGGGGTCCACGATCGGGATCATTGTTTAGCCTTGGAAACCTTTTTTCCTTTTGGTAACGTTTTTAAAACTTAATATCTTGGAAACAGTATTATAAGCGTATGTATATTGTTTCCTAAAGTTTTTATTCATGGGGTTATAATAATAATAATAATAATAATAATAATAATAATAATAATAATAATAATAATAATAATAAGGGTTATTGGATTTTAATACTCCCAACTATTAGCTGTTGGCCGTCATCACTCCCAACTTTAACATTGGCTCCTGTAACTCCCAACTTAACATGTCGTTTGTTATATCACTCCCACACTAACGACGCTGTAACTCCGTTGGTTTTTTAATCCTACGTGGCCTATCAGTCTTACGTGGCAATATGACATGGCATTGTATTATATAAACCCATTTAACTTACCATTAAAACACTCAAACCTTATATCAGAGAAACCTAACGAATCAAAATCACAATACGATCAAGCCCTGATCTCTCCCAAGTCTCTAATCCTTGCAAAACACAGGTACGATTTAGCTTAGGGTTTATATAATTTTGTGATATATATTGTGATTGCTTCTCATGGAAACTATCAAAATCAACCTTTGGTATGGTGGGACTTTTGAAGTAGGTTTTCCACACCTTAAGTATATTGGTGGTCAATTGAAGGTGTTGGACATAGATATTGAAAACATTTCGTTTTTTGAGCTGGTAGAGTATGTAATGGAAACGGGTTGCTACCAATCAAGGGATTTTCACATGTTTTGCATGAATACAGATGATGGGGGATTGAAGCGATTTGTTAGTGATAAAGATGTTGTAGACATGGTGTCAAAGGTTATTAAAACTTCCAATCCATGTCTTGAAGTATTTATTCAACAAGGTCCAATTAGTAAACCAAAATCATCAGCCCAGTCCAGTTCCCAACCCAGTATGTCTCAAGCCCAAATCATTAAACCACAGGCCCAGTCCAGTTCCCAGCCCATTACCACTGAGTCCTGTTTCTGAGGGCAGGATGAGATATACTATGTCAATTGCTTCAAGATGTAATAGGGGCAATGTACCTTCAACACCTGTAGCATCAGAAGAGCACAGAGAAGATAGTGAAGACAGTGAAGATAGTGATTATAAAGTTGAATTAGGTGGGACAAAAGAGTTAAGTTATGATGATGAGGTATTTGGGTCAGATTCAGATGAGGTTCAGGAAGATGTTGATGTGGTTCCAGAAGAAATAATTGGGACAGAGTCAGACAGAGAAGATGTTGAATGGATACAATCAATTGATACAGTTAAACAAAAGGCTCGGGAAGATGTTGCATATAACAAGCAGTTGCTTGAGGAGTGCTTGAAGGATAAAGAAACAGAAGGTAAATTGGATGAATCTAATGATGCAGGGATTTTACATATAGAGGGTTATATCATCAATGCAAGGTCGAAACATATTATCCACATGTTAGAGGATATAAGGATTCAGGTCATGAGTAGGCTAGTTACAAGAAGAACAGAAATGGCTGCCCAAGATGTGATCATATGTCCTAAAATCAAGGAGAAGCTTGAATTTTCAAAAAGTAGGGCTTATAGATGTGAAGTATATCCCTCATCACATAATGTTTTCCAAGTTAGGGATTTTGATGATGTCTCTGTTGATTTGGGTAATAGAACCTGTACATGTAGGAAATGGGATTTAAGGGGATACCCATGTAAACATGTGTGTGCTGTGGCTGGCTTTTTACATAAGAATGCAGAAGAATATGTTGATAAGTGTTACCACAAAGAAACATACATGAAGGCTTATGAGTTCTCAATCCCTCCATTGCCTAGTGAAAGGTATTGGCCCAAGATTCATTATCCTATGGACCACCTCCAATCAAAGCTGCTCCTGGTAGACCTAAACAGAACAGAAAGAGAGATCCTCATGAAGACCCTAAGAAACCAGGAAAACTTACAAAGCATAGGGTGATAATGACTTGTGGTATCTGTGGGCAACAGGTCACAACAAGAGAAAGTGTACTGATAAAGGAAAAAATGATTGTAGGTTAACATCTTAGTCTTAATTTTGAGATGAATTGTGGTTTGGTGAGATTATCCTAAACATATGTAAATTAACTCAATTACTATTGACTGTAGGTGAACCTGCTCCTAAAAAGCAGAAGGGGAGACCAAGAACAAGGAAACCAACTCAGAAGGGAACTCAAGCTTCACAACAGTCAAGTGGAGCTGCTACCCAACAGTTGACTCAAGCTTCACAAAAGTCAACTCAAGCTAAAAAAAGGCAAACTAGGGGAAAGACAACAAGGAAGGCTAACAGGGAGGGCTGCACTTAATATCACCCTGTTTAGTGCTATTTGGACAACTTATGTTATGTCATGACTCTTTTATTTTGCTAATCACCACCTGTATGTCATGTGGTGTATGTCTTTTGTTATGTTATCTTATGACTTTTGGTAAACTGTTATGTAATGCTATGACTCTTATGCTATCTTTTGAATGTTGGTAAACTGTTATGTTGATAAGCGTTGTATATAATGTTGTATTGGGTCAATGGGTCAGTTGAGTTTGTCTGTGCAGTTTGTTTGTCAATGGGTCAGTTGAGTTTGTTTGTGCAGTTTGTCAATGGGTGAGTTGAGTTTGTAATGGGTCAGTTAATGTGTCTGTGCAGTTTGTTTGTCAATGGGTCAGTTGATAATGGGTCAGTTAATGGGTCAGTTTGCAGTTTGTAATGGATCAGTTTGTAATGGAGTGTCTGTGCAGTTTGTTAGTTCAGACCCACTAGTGCAGTTTGTTTGTCAATGACCCATTAGTGCAGACCCATTAGTGCAGTTAGTTGTCAATGACCCATTAGTGCAGTTTGCAGTTGTACAACCATACATCAATAACTACTTGAATAACTACTTGACAATAAACAACATGATAGTTTCATTCAAAATACCAAGTGTGTACAACCATACATCAAGGGTACCCATACATCAATAACTACTTGAATAAATACAAACATATTGCAATCATAATAAACAAAGTTAAACAGATATGGCTTCCATTTGAACTCTGTAACATATAGTTTTTCTTTCAACTTCTTGTTCTCTTCAACTAACATCACTTTCTATAATTACAAATTTTGTATCTTGAACTCTTGATAACTGGTTGGACTTGCTTGATTACCACAATGATTGGAATGTTCTTTGAACATGTTATCAACATCGTCTTTCCACAAAAAGAATTTACAATCGGATTTCTGTTCATGACAACGCAAAGTAGATTATGGAATTGAATGGAATTAATTAAAAATGGCAAATGAAGAGGGGAACTAACCGGCCATTGAGAGCAGCTGTAAAACTCTTGCCTATTTCGAACGCTCTTCCGTCCAACAACTCGCCGGACTGCAAGAATATCATGGTGGCAGTACACGTTCCCATCCAAATCAACTTTAAAGATTTTAGGGTTTTTAATGCTATTAGATGCAGAAGTAGATGACGAGCTCATGTTTGTTTTATGTTGAATCAAACTTAGGGTTTGTTCGTTTGTTAGTAGGATCGTTCAGGTGGGTAGAAAAATTGGGGCAAGAGTTGAATGATTTAGGGTTTATAATTAGGTGATAATCGAAGATCTTTGGATTCAACTTGTTGGCAGGTAAGTTAAATTGGTTTATACAATAGATTGCCATGTCATATTGCCACATCATATTGCCACGTAAGACTGATAAGCCACGTAGGATTAAAAAATTAACAGAGTTACAACGTCGTTAGTGTGGGAGTGATATAACAAACGACATGTTGAGTTGGGAGTGGCAGGAGCCAATGTTAAAGTTGGGAGTGACAACGGCCAACAGCCAATAGTTGGGAGTATTATAATCCAATAACCCTAATAATAATAATAATAATAATAATAATAATAATAATAATAATAATAATAATAATAATAATAATTGAAGAAACAACGGACATAACTTACCCTAAAAGAAGAAAAAGTTTGGTTTAATACTTGTGTTAGCTTAGATTATAATCCTTCGCTCACACTAACGACTAAAACCGAACCCTAGAAGATGATGAGAGAGTGTAATGTGTGTGATAAAGTAAGAACACAAAGATGTAAGTGGTTCCGTCTAGCACGACCTACGTCCACTGTGAAAAGAGATATCTTTTATTACTTGATTACAAACAAGGAGAATTGTTACAGATGCTTTAAGACTATTTCGTTTGGAGCTATTTTCGTATGAATGTTTAACCTCTTTCAAAGGAGAGGTAACCTCCTTTTTTATAGGGAAAGTATGGGCCAGCCGTTGTGGTCCATCGTTGAGGTGGTAATTTTGGGCCCAAGTTCTTGATCCACTTATCTTCCTGGCCCATGAAGTGGGTGAGAGAGCACGTGGTAATAAATGCTGATGTGAGAGAATGTATGACTTGGTCTGCTGAAATTTCACGTGGCGCGACGTGATTGGGCACAGACCGCGCTTCTCTCTGACACGGCATGGTTGACCAGCCGGTGGCGTCTGACGTGACGTCTGGCAGCAGGTAAGCATGTATGTACAGTTCTCTGACGGTACTGTACACTTCAGCATGGTGGAAGCATGAGAGCAATCACGCCACTGTTCACTGTCAGGGGTTGTTAGACCACCCCTGACACGTGTTATTCTTTGGTTGGCATAAAGTGCGTCCAGCACCAGGCCGGATCTTCTTCATTCGTGATCGTCCGTACATCCTCGTACTGAAAGACGATGTTAATCGAATATTCCGCGCGTGGGTCCACGGGCTGAGATTTCTTTGTGACGATGACGTCACCATTCTGATGTAATCATGTGCGGAGTTGTGTTATCCTGCGCAGGCTTTGTTCCGCGGACATCAAGATATTGATATCGTTGCTTGAGTGATGTCATGTTCCGCGACTTCTTTATTGTTAGTTTATTTTATGGGATAGGGCTATAATCTGCGCCAGGATTAGGTACCCTATCCCTTCAAGTCCCTCCAGTCTAGTGCTTCTCCTGGTCTTGACGGAGAGTAGGTGGAAGACTTGACTATATTAGTGGAAAACTCATCCGGACTTTGTGCTTTTCGGTTTTTGTAACGGCATGTTTCCTAGAGAGGAAAGATACAGAGAGCGGATTTTATTGTTGACGTCAAACCATCTCAGGGTTGTGACGTATGAGGCATGTTTCTGAAAAGAAAACATGCAGAGAACCTCCCTTTGTTTTTACGTCAACCCATCGCAGGGTGGAGACATGGAGAGCATGTTTCTGAAAAGAAAACACGCGAAGAACGTCTTTTTATTGTTACGTCAACCCATCGTAGGGTGGTGACGTGGCAAACATTTTTCTGAAAAGAAAACACGCGGAGAATGTCTTTTAATTTGTACGTCAACCCATAGCAGGGTGGTGACATGGCACTACAACAAAAATGGCTTTTAAGGACCTTTTGTGTGGGACGCTTGTAAAAAGGGTCCTAAAAACTATTTATTAGGATGAATGAACTTTAGGGGTCATTTTATAATATACGCTACTAAATCGGTGTCCTAAAAAGCTATTTAATAGGATGTCTTTGGGGTCCTATTATCATATAACTTAATAAGACACTTAAAATGTAGATCCTAATAAAGTAATTTACAAGACATTTAGTTGGTGGTGTCCCATTATGTGGTAATGTAATAGGACATTTGATCACCGGGGGTCTTATTATAAAATAACTTAATACGACACTTTGTAGTTAAGTCAAAATATTCGATGTTATATGACCCTTTCTAGTCGAAGTCCTATTAGAACAAACTTAATAGGACACTTGACACATGGATCTTATACCTATAACCTTTATAGGACGCCTAATCATTGTGGTGCTATTATAACATGCCGTATTAGGACACGTGATATTAGAGTCATAAAACATTAGTTTTATATGAAGCTTATTCGCTAGAGTTTTATTATAACATAACTTAATAGGACAATTAACACTTGGGTCATATAACTTTAACCTTTATAGGGCGCTTGAACATAGTGGTATCATTATAATACACCATAATAGGACACTTGATATTTGAGTCACAAAACATCAGTTTTATAAGACGCTTATTCGCTAGAATTTTATTATAACATAATTTAACAACACATTTGACACTTGGGTTTTATAACTTTAACCTTTACAGTGGTGGTGGAAGGTGATGGTGGTGGACGACGGTGGTGGGTGGTTGGCGATGGTGGTAGACGGTGGTGGTAGGCAGTGGGTGGTGGGTGAGTGGTGACGGTGGTGGTGGACGGTGGACGGTGGTGGTAGGCGGTGGTTGTTGGTGGTGGTGGTGGTGGATGATGGTGGTGGTAGACGGTGGGTAGTGATGGATGATGGGTGGTGATGGACGATGGTGGATGGTGGTGGTGGTCGGTGGTGGTGGTGGTGGAAGGGGGTGGCGGTAGACGGTTGGTGTTGGTGGACGGTGGTGATGGTAGGAGGTGGGTGGTGGTGGTAGGCGATGGGTGGTGGTGGACGGTGGTGATGGTGGACAGTAGGTGGTGGTGTTTAACCCTCTCCAGACATTAGAAGATCTTAGAAGTGGTTGGGCCAAGTTTGCACCACGAAGAACTCGCATAAAGTTTTTTTTATTTAATGAAATGTCTGCGAGAAGGCAAACACTCTGCAGAAACTTATGTCTACGTGTGGTCTGCGAGGCGCAGACAAAAGAGATCCCACAGTGCTTTTTACATATTACAAACATCACTTAAATATTGCAATTCATCGTTTCATTCCTAGATTGAGTTTCACAACAACATGTTTGCGTATGGGTTTGATAGTTTTTGACAATTGGGTTGGTTAAACTAAGATCGAACGTGACACATGACACTACATGATTAAGTTAAAAAAAAGTTTTAAGATACACGAGAGTAGCTGCTGCCAACATTTTGGTGGTTCTTGGTTACTTGTGTGTGAATTTGACAGAACACCATATAATTGGATGAGGCTAGGATACTACCCCTCGACTGGTTCATGAAGTAATCACTACTAAAAAAAGCCCATTTCTTGACACACAAACAATGACACACAGTCATTTTGTGACATTCATAGTTTGTAAATATGATACATTTATAACACTCTTTTTTTACGTGCCATTATTTTATTTTAATGTCATTAAAAAAACATGTCATCATTAAAATATGCATGTCATATTTTTTATGTCATGAAACTCACCGTATATCTCTATACTATATTAATAAGGATATAGGATGGATAGGAATGCTAATTTATCATTTTTTAAGATGTACAATGCTTTAAAGCATGATGTACAACAACTAAAGCTACAACTTTATGAGTTTTTAATGAGTGCAATTTTTAAAGCATAGAGTACAACTTGTTGAAGCCTTGCAAAAAATTAGGGATGGTAAGGTGTTTTGAGCGGCATGTAGTTTTCTTTGAGCGCGATGTTTAACATTTTAAAAGTTTTGTGAGAGAGAGAAAACTAGATTTGCAAGAAGAACTTTCCACTTTCTCAAACCCTACTCCCAATTCTCTCTCATGGCACTCTCCAAATTTAGAACTGACACAACATAGTCGGAAAGCCACTCTCAAATCTCAATTTGCAAATGGCTCTTCTTCTTTGCTATTTTGTTTTCTTCAAACGAGTCTGAATTCGAGGACCTTTTGTTTGAATCAAAAGTTGGATATCTGAATTTTCTGATTTTTAAAGATAAAGTTTGAGGTAAGAACTCCTTGTTTATTTTCTCTAATTTAAAGGGGTTTTAGTATATCTTCGATGATTAATAAACCTAATTCAAATATCCTTGTTTATTTGGGTTTAAAGGTGTTTGTACCATAAGAACTCTTAGACCTTCTAATTGAGATTACCTTATGCGTGAATTAATTACTTTGGGTTTAACGGATGTTTTTAAAATGAATCAGGATATTAGGGTTTATTATTTGGGCGGAGTCATTCTAGTGGCCATGCCATGGAATGTTGTTGGGGAGCGCCAGAGAGTGCCAGATCATGAGGTGATGGATGGGTATAAGGAGCAGGAGTGGTTTATGAAATTAACCAGTAGCGCGTCCCTGTTTGACATGCATACTTGTCAGGGTTGACTTTTGGTTCATCTTGGGATTAGCTGGTTGCGTCTGGTCCCAGGATTAGAGACGTCTCTGCGTCCAAAGGGTACATACTTACACTCTCGCTGAGTAGTTGTACATATGTGTTGCAAGTTTCTAAGTTTTTTTTTTTGCGCAGGTATCACCAAGTTGGAAGCATTTTGGCAATGTGGGAAGGCACGCATCAAGTGGAGAGCACCACCAGCTGATTGGCCTTCACGCGTGGAGGAGATGATCAGGAGATTTTACTTGCCTGATTTGGTGAATCCTCCGGCGCATTTCAGCGTTACTGGTGAGATTCCAGTTAATCCTGACCGTGTGTCATTTGTTGCGCTGGGGGAAATCCCATGCATGATTATTTCTGACGACGAGGAGTCGACCGGGTCATTTAATGACTTGGTTCATCCTACGCGTCCCTGTAGGGTCCCTGCGCCTCGAGGGCGTTGGAAAACAACGCCTGGGAGATCTGGCGCAAGGCTTCCTCATGGTAAAGTTGATTATGTTGAGGTATTTGATCAAGCCTCTTTGGATGCAGTAGGCGAGGGACCATTGTTTGGTCAAAAAGATAAGCGCAAGGAGACTTCTTCATCTGCTACTGACGTGACGGAGACTCCCGAGGAGCCGCAGAAGAAAAAGAGGAAGATTAAAAAGATTGCTGAACAACAGGGTGTAAGTGAGGGATTGGTGACATAGCGCATTGCGCTATCATCATCCACTCAGGTTCAAATCCTAGTCAAGGGCTGAAGACGAAGAAGGGTGGTGGTGGGGAGACTAAAAAGTCTGGCCCCACACCCAGTGCTGAAAAGTTAATTCCAGTGACGCAACCTGCGTTCTCCTTTAATATTACGCCATCCCAGTCAACATGTTCTTCAAAAGATTGTGATGAAGACACCAGGTACTTGTATTTTTCTTTTAATATCTTTCCTTGCGCAACTTTTTCATTGTATTAATTCTCTTTGTCCTTCAAGGAATGGAATACTATCAAGCGCCCTCCACAATTTCGGATAGTATTTATGATTCTACCTTTTTCTTAGCAACTGGCTTTCATGGTTTTCATGTGATTATAGGTACTCTTTTCTCGATCGTATGTGGTATTCGCCAATATCTTGGTCATCTGACCAAGGAGCATTACGTTGGCTTTGAAGCAGCTGCATGGTACTGGCATTTTGTAGACGTGGTTCGGTTATTCCCATTTGTCTCTATCTATTGGTGGGGAGGTATATGAAGGAACGAATCGGTGGATTGAAGAATTCAAGCTCGAAGACAAAGAGAGGCGGGCTTTTCCAAAGAATTACTGCAGCTTTCCCACTCCCTTTGATTATCATATACATACAAAAAGTCTCTTCCACTTTCCTACCAAATCTCTCTTGATTCTGGCACATAAATGAAGGGATCGAAGAGATTATGGCAGATCATGTTCACCAAGAAATGACCCGAAATTGGATCTTGGTCTATTTGAGATTGGTCCTTTTAATCGTAATAAAAGATGTTTTCTTGTCTCTCGTTTCGTTTCTGAACAAATCGAAGAACCTAATGGATCGAACTCTCCATGAGATTCATAGTTGCATTACTTATAGCTTCCTTGTTCGTAGACAAAGCGGATTCGGAATTGTCTTTCATTCCAAGGCCTAACTTGTATCCATGCGCTTCATATTCGCCCGGAGTTCGCTCCCAGAAATATAGACATCTCTGCCCCCTCGCGGCAATCCCACGAGCCTCTTATCCATTCTCATTCAATCACGGCGGGGTAGCAAATCAAAATGAAAAATTCACATTGTTAGGGATAATCAGGCTCGAATTGATGACTTCCACCACGTCAAGGTGACACTCTACCGCTGAGTTATATCCCCTCCCTGCCCCCATCGAGAAATAGAACTGACTAATCCTAAGACAAAGGGTCGAGAAACTCAACGACACTATTCTTGAACAACTTGGGGCCGGCCCTTCTTCACTTAGTCATCTCTGCCTACGACTTTTTTCTTTCTTGACCCTGCTCGCCTAGCTGCCCCTCGGGCACCTCTGAAGAGGGTGCCGCCCTTCCACTAAGCCTTCCTACATATATTCAAATCAGTACAAAGGCAAGTATATATTCTATTTTGAGGGAAAAAGATAAGGAAAAGATGGACTATGCCACATGGCCGCTACAAATAAAGGAAAAGTCTTATGCGAGTGATACCAATCGGACACACTTGGAAAAAAGGAATCATCAGCTACTAATACAGCTGAATCAAAGGAAAAGAAGTGAAAAAGCGGAAAGAAGTCAATGTGAGAAAGCAAAAAAGGTAACGAGGCGACCGGAGGGGGGAGAAAGGGGAAAAGGGGTGGCAAGCAACTCGAAGGGATGGTGCGCCACCTAGGTACGCGTCTGGATCAGCCTCGGGCTTTGTCTTTGTTTCTATAGGATCTGCTACTCCAACCGTATCTACTTGTGGTGTACCTGGGTTGGTTTGGCCTCTTCCATAATCCTTGCCGCTGATGGTTATCGGTAAATCACAGTAAAGCGGAAAGGAAAGCCTCCCGGAGAACGTTTTTGTCGCCGAGAGAGAAGGTTCTAAAGCCGCTATGGTCTGGGCTCTCACTCACGTCGTCCGCCCCGGGGACTCCATTACGCGGCTCGCCCTATTAGCCGGCGGAAACCATGAGAATTCATTCATTTAAGCCAGTCCCGGGTTATATATTGTACGGCGAAACTCGCTAATAGAGATCTGTTTTCTCAGGAACCAGACCTGTATGCACGAAGAAGAACATATCTCTCTGGTCATATTCTTGTGGAACTTCTGTCGTCCCGTTCATTGTGGTTCCTCGGCCCTGCTAGCCATTTGCTTGCTCTAATTGTACACATTCAAAGAAGGGGCAAGCTAAACAAGCAAGCCATCCAAGTTGATTTTATAGAGTCTGAGGTTAGGAAGAACTTGGGGTTCCCCTGTGACTAACTTAGCGCACTTCCGGTGGTAGCCATTGGGCTAAGTCTCTATAAAGAGTCACTCACATATTTATTTATAGTTCGGTGTGAGATCAGCTAAATTAAGCTACGCTCATCATTTATGATCCACGGCTCACTCAATTAGGAAGAGATCACCCGCAAGCGCATGGCTGATAAGCTTGCGCATGGCGAGAAGAAAAAGAGGGAGGAAGAGGAACGTTTGAAGAAGGAGAAAGAAGCGAAATGTTAAGATGAAAGACTTCAGACTGAGAAAGAAGCTGCTGCTAAAGAGCTTGCAGAGAAGCAAGCTGCTGAGAGGGAGGTTGCGAAGAAAGAAACTACAGAGAAGGAATCCGCAGAGAAAGCTAAAGTTGTTGCCGCCACTGACAAGGCGGCAAGTAAGAAAACAATTTTTAAAACCACTCCGGCGGGAGGCGCCGGAGATGGCACTAATTTTGGAGGCTAGATGGGCGAGATGCCATCTGGTTATGTTGAGAAGGAGGCCTTCGGGCCTAAGTTTGTAAAAGACCCTCCTTGCAGGGGGGTTTGATGAAGACGAAGCCGGTGGACGTGAAGACTTCCACCTACTCCGAGGGTGATGAAATCATTAACCCTTACCGGAGTATACGAGAGAATTCCCTCTTCGCCAACCCTGGAGTTTGTAGCGACTGTTGTGCCTCCTAAAGAAAGGGAGTATCAGGATAGCTTGGAAAGGTCACAGTTGGTGTCTGACCTTTGTGTTAATTCAGCATTTAAGATGGCTGTGCTGGACTCCTTGAGGCACCGCGATGCTCAACTTCAGCATAATACCGCCGTTGGGCATTCGAAAGTGGCGTTGGCACAGGATTGAGAGCGACTTTGGTAAATGGATAAAAGTTGAAATCTAAAGTTGAGCGTTACCGGGGTCACGCTCACCAAGCTGAGGATGAAGTGAAAAAGATGAAGGCTGATCAAGTAGCGCAACAGAAGAGGTGAACTGAGTCTTGTGCTGGCACTAATATGAAATTGATGAAAGATCGGGAGCAGATTTAAGTGTTAAAAAATGATAATGCCCGATTAATTGCCGCTGCCGAAGGTCACGCCAAAGCTTTGGAGGAGGACGACTCGAAGGTCACTGATGCGCGTTCTGAGCTTCAAATTACAGACAAAGAGCTCATGGACGTGACGTCACGCTTCTCCATTCTGGAAAGTGAGAAGATTGCATGGCTAAAGGAGAAGGAGAAACTCCTTGTCGAGAAAGCTTCCGTGGATCAAGCCTGCGCTGTTGCTATATTAGAAGCTAACAACTTGAAGGCGTTGCTGGAAGAGGCCCATGCGGCTCAGGACAAGGCGCAAAAGTTGACCAAATGGGTCATGACCGCGGGATTTTCCACAGTAATGTCCTTTGAATCTTCATTCATGTTCTTTGCTTTGTGTAATATTTTCTAACGCTTTGATTATTTTGCAGCTCTTCAAGCGTTTCTGAAATGAGCCGAAGCTTGGTGACCAGATCATTGCCATCGTTGCCGCCGCCCGCACTGCTGGAGAGGCAGATGGGTTTGATACTAGATTCCACCATGTGCTCAATCAGGGGAAGATTACCGAGGGTGAACATTATGGAAAACCCCAGGAAGATGAGCTTCAAACGCAACTTACTCTGTTCGAGCAAATTGATTTTCCTATCTTTGGCGTGGTGGACAAGTGCAACGAGTATGAGGACCCTGATGCTGCTTTCCGTTACTTTATTGACGAATCAGAACGATTGGGTGCGGAAACTAAGAAGCAGGCCGAGGCAGAGGAGGCGTAGCGGTCAGATAGGGAGCGTAAGGTCGCGGCTGATGCGACAGCTGGAATGGGCACGTCTGGAACGACCCATGATGATGACGAGGAGCTGTAGCTGGATTATGAAGGCTCTAATTAACTTGGTTGACTTGTAATCTTTTAAGCTTTTTTGTACTTGTATTTTCCGGGTTTTTAAGTCCCGCGTTTAATGAAAATGGTTGTTTGTATCAGTTGTGTTATGATTACGTTGTGTTGTTTTAACTTGTGTATCTGGGTAGTCCCCCGGTGTTAAGTAAATCGTGCACGTTAGTATGTGGCTTCGCAGTCCGGCGTTAGGTGTTAAAAAACCATGCCTTGAAGACTGTAGTCCAGTGTTAAAAAACCGTTTGCCTTGAAGATTGTCGCACAAGTAATGAATGAGGTAACACATATATATATATATAAAGAAACTTTTCATTAAATGATGAGTACATTGGCGTGGGTCACCAAGATTACAAGTAAGCTACATATAACATGCGCGAAGCTGTGCAACATTCCAAGATCGCGGAATGGGTGTGCCATCTAATTTTTCTAGTGCGTACGCACCCTTTCCAAGGATTTCTTGAATTCTATATGGCCCTTCCCAGTTAGGGGCCAATTTTCCGTGTTGCTCTGCGTTGGAAGCTTCGTTGTTGTAGAAGACATAGTCTCTGACGTTAAACTTGCGCAATTTGACGCGTTGGTTATAGTAGCGCTCCAATTGTTTCTTGTATTTTGCTTCTTTAATTGCGCCGAGTTCGCGCCGTTCTTCAAGCAAATCAAGGTTTAATCGGAGTTCAGTGTCGTTAGTTCCGTTGTCTGCCATGAGTACTCTTGCGGAAGGACAACCGATTTTGGCGGGGATGTCTGCCTCAGAACAGTATGTGAGGCTGAACGGAGTTTCACCATTGCTCGTTTTGGTTAGAGTGCGATGGGCCCATAGAACGTGCGGGACTTCATCCACCCAACTCGTGCGCTTGGTTCCGAGTCGCCCTTTGGTGCCTTCCACAACGCTTCTATTGCTCTTTCAACTTGGCCATTGCCTTGCGGGTGCACGACTGTTTTTGTTGGGTACTGAATTTGAGACTGAAGCTTTGCCAGATTAGTTGATCACAGTATGTAGAGATTGACGGTTCTGAAGATGATACAAGAGTTTGATAACATTAGACTAAGGGGGAGATTGTTGGGTCTAGATTGGTAGTCTAATGTTATCAACAAAGTCAAAGTCAACAAGTCAACGTTCGGTCAACGAAAGTCAAAGTCGAACGAGTCGCAGTCAATACGTAAGGCGAGTCGAGAAATCCGGATAATAGATCGACGAATGAAGCTCATGTTTTGATCAAGAAAGGCGCCATGGATAATAAATATATTTTGTTTAGACAAAATATATTTATTACTTTAAAAAATGGTTTTCTTGTTTAGTGAGTGTTTTTGTATTTTGTTAACCTTAGGGACTTAAAGTGTAATTAGCCTAAGCATGTTTGGGCTATAAATAGATAGAGATTAGGGTTTTATGAGTAACACACATTCTAGAGAGATTTGGGGGCTTTATTGTTTTTATCATTATAAAATGCAGATTTTAAATCAGCACATTCATGCACAATATCATCATGACAAACATCAGAACGTAAGATAGGTTTCTGCCTATCAAAAACATTTACCACACCATTCAAATCAAGATTAGGTCTAGTACAGTCAGCAGAATTTAAAACAGTGTTTGTTTTATCGTTGTTCCAAATAAACCAATTAACTGTAGAGTAACTGGCTCCTGGGTGACCCAACCCCAAAGTCTTTCCACCACAACTGTCATCATCTTTCACATCCGCCTTTTGTGTCACATCTGTATTGCTTTTAATCATATTAGTATTGGACTCAGATTCGACACATTCCTTTTCACACAGAACATTTTTAGGATGAAGTTTTGGAATTGGTATATATTCACTTTTGCTCAGAGGTAAAAATAAAGATCTTTCGATCCCATTTTTATCTTTATATCCAATTCCATCTTTAACAAAAGATTGCCTTTAGCAATCCACTAGATCAGCTTGAGCCTGTTTGCTTACATTCCATTTGTCCATAATGATTTGAAGATGATTTGTTTCATTTCTAGAATTTTCTAACTTTGAGGTTAAATCATTTATTAGAAAATCCTTTTTGAGAACAAATTCTTTTAGAGTTTGCATTTCAGCTAGAGTTGCATTTAACTTTCGCTGATATGCTAGCTCGTTTTCTTTCATTTCATTGTTAATTTTTCGAATGTCATCCATTTCTCTTAAAATTTTTCTATTGTGAGACAAACAGTAAGCAACAGCTGTAACACACCTTGGTGAGCACAACTTTGTTTTTATTTCAATAGGAATACTTACCAGATCCCTCTCATCAGCTTTCTTGGGGACCTCTTGCTGCTTTTCATCTGCTTTGGTGACTTGATTCTTTTCAGCTATTAGTGCTTCCTCAACTGCCTTTTCTTTTCCTTCATTAGCAATCAACGCTCCCTTCAAACCCGCACTCTCTTGCATTCCTCCTTTTGGCACTCCCACTGAAGATCCTTCCACAGAGTTTACACCATTTGCGGATTTGGTGCATATCGTTGCCATCAATGCTTTGTTAACATCTGCTTTAGCTGCAACAGCTTCCTTCCCCCAGCCAAAGTCTTCAACCACCAGTGCCTTCTGTCCAATTGGAGTCATTAAAGCCAGATTCTTTAGAGAGCTGCTTGGAGTAACTTTTGACACTGTCTGATTCATCTCTCTCTTGGTTATGTCCATTTCAAATGACTTCAGTGTGTTGATGAGATCAGCTAGAGTGGATTGTGGATTTAAGTATTCCTTCCTAATCAGCATGCATTGAAGGCTCCATTCCTTAGGAAGAGAATCAAGCAGTTTCTTGATGGAGTTTCGGTTGTTGACAGGAATTCCAGCTTTCTTCATCTTTGTTAACAGGCTCATGAACCTGTCAATGTGTGACGACAAGCTTTCTCCTCGAACACTCCCAAACATATCATATTCTTTCTGAATCATGTCTTGCTTGTTCTGTCTCATCTCAGCATTTCCCTCGTAGTACTCACTCAATGCGAACCACAGATCATGCGCAGATCCGTACTCTTCAAACATGTTGTACACATCATTAGACAAAGCCATGGTGAGAGCACCATAGGCTTTGTGATCTCGTTGCATCAACTGCTTGTCAAGGTCTGTGTAGGTAGTAGGATCAGTGTTAAACACCTCTCCTGCTTCAGTGGTCCTCACTGGAATGTGAGGTCCAAGTTGCACAGACGTCCATTGAGTAAAGTCATTAACATAGTAGAAAGCCTTCATTCGGTTTTTCCAAGTACCATAATCTTCAGCACCCATTAACTTGGGAATTCGGGTTATTGTTCATGTTTCCAGTTCAGCTTGGGTTATAGGATTAACTTGGTATGAGTTGTTGTTGTTACCAGCCATTGATTTAGATTGATTTTTTTATAAGTCTGATTAATTGATTTTAATGGTTACAGTCCAGAAATAAGTCCAAAGTCCTTAATTATGAAAGATCAGTCCTTAAGTGCGCAAATAAGTGCGCAAATAAGTGCGCAAACGTGGTAAGTGCGCAGGAACAAGTGAGCAGCAACCTGAAACAATGGAGCAAACAGCTATGTCAAGATCTTGATCTCCTGATAAGTGCGCAATCTTGAAGTACACGAATAGCTAAGTGCGCAAATCTGTCAAGGCTGAGCAAGACAAGTGCTCAGTCTTTGACTGATCAGTTTGCGTACTTATTTAAGTACGCAAACACTTAAACTCTCGTTTAAGATTTTAAGTGCGCAGAAACCCTAGCCAAGTACTCAAAAAATGCACCCTTTCAGCAAGTACGCAAACCAACTAGTGGTTTCTGATAAGTGCGCAGAAACCCTAGTTGTGTTCTTGGAGACAAAGCTAACTGTTAAGCTTTTGAAGATTTAAGTGCTCAAACCAAGAAACAAGTGCTCAAAATTTGAAATAAGTACTCAAATTATGAAATAAGTACTCAAAATTTGAAATAAGTACTCAAAATATGAAACAAGTGCTCAAAATTTGAAATAAGTACTTAAATATGAAATAAGTACTCAAAATATGAAACAAGTACTCAAAATTTGAAATAAGTACTCAAACTATGAAATAAGTACTCAAAATTTGAGATAAGTACTCAAACTATGAAATACGTACTCAAAATTTGAGATAAGTACTCAAACTATGAACTAAGTACTCAGAATCAAGAAATAAGTACGCAAAACATGAAATAAGTGCGCAAAATATGAAATAAGTGCGCAAAATTCAAGAAATAAGTGCGCAAAACATGAAATACGTGCGCAAAACATGAAATAAGTGCGCAAAATATGAAATAAGTGCGCAAAATATGAAATAAGTGCGCAAATTGATGAAAAATCTTCAACAGAAATCAGATTGAACGACGAATTTGTAGATGGTTAAATCCCAAATTCGAGTACCAAGCTCTGATACCAAATAGTAGGATCGATTTTGAGCTAAATCTGATTTTGATGAAGAACAAGATGAACACACACAAGAATATGACAATAAAACCCACTAGATTGATTAGCAAATGATAAAAACAATAAAGCCCCCAAATCTCTCTAGAATGTGTGTTACTCATAAAACCCTAATCTCTATCTATTTATAGCCCAAACATGCTTAGGCTAATTACACTTTAAGTTCCTAAGGTTAACAAAATACAAAAACACTCACTAAACAAGAAAACCATTTTTTAAAGTAATAAATATATTTTGTCTAAACAAAATATATTTATTATCCATGGCGCCTTTCTTGATCATAACATGAGCTTCATTCGTCGATCTATTATCCGGATTTCTCGACTCGCCTTACGTATTGACTGCGACTCGTTCGACTTTGACTTTTGTTGACCAAACGTTGACTTGTTGACTTTGACTTTGTTGATAACATTAGACTACCAATATAGACCCAAGAAACAGAAATACGCAACTCGTCTTGTCGAGCATTGCGCAAATCTGTCAAGGCTGAGCAAGACAAGTGCTCAGTCTTTGACTGATCAGTTTGCGTACTTATTTAAGTACGCAAACACATAAACTCTCGTTTAAGATTTTAAGTGCGCAGAAACTCTAGCCAAGTACTCAAAAATGCACCCTTTCAGCAAGTACGCAAACCAGCTAGTGATTTCTGATAAGTGAAAAGAATCAGATCCACAACCAAGAAACAGAAATACGATAGGATTAAAAGCGGGAAACAAGAAACAAAAAGATTGCTGCAAAAGAAATATGCACCTTGAAGAATCAGATCCACAACAACCAAGAGCTGAGGAAAAAGATAAAAAAGCTGAAGCATAAGAATAAGAATCTGGAAAAGGTTGTTAAGGATCAACGATACCTAATTAAGTTTCAGACTCAGGTGCAGATAAAGATGTTCGACATGATTCAAGAGCTGAAGAAACAAGCGACAGGTGCTTCTGGTACGTCATTTGATGAAACGTTTGATTTTGGGAAGTTTTTGGAAGAAGAGAAAGAAAAAGAAAGAATAGCTGAAGAAAGCGACGTGGACGAAATTAGTGAGGATGAAATGCCCGAAAAGTTTGTGGAGATGGGTGCAGGAGAAGACACAGTGTATGAGATGTCAGATGGGCACAAGTTGGACCCTGAAAGATCTACCTGGTTTCCCAGAAGACCTATTACCATTCCAGCTCTGCACCAAAACATCCATCACACAAGAGAAGCTCACCAAGAAAGAATCATCTCATGGGGATATGATGGGTACAAAAGGTTGTTTGTTGTGAAGAGAAGGGGGGAGTGATACAGTATTTCAAAGGTAGACAAGATCTGAAAACTCTTCCTCGCTGGGATATCAGGGAAATGAGCAGAGCCCCATTCATCAACCACTCCAAGTGCACCCAAGCTGGCATGATCTCTGTCTTCATAGAAAAGGAGTGTGAGACTGATTTCCAGATCTTTAAACCACAGAAGCCAAGAAGAAGAATTTCCAAAAAGAGAATCGATCCAGCAACAGGACGGGGAATGATCACATATGTGATTGACCCACCCCAGGTCGTCACACGAGTTCCCATACGTCCAGAGCTTCCAGTGATGTTGACAGATTTTAAGAAATGGTTCTATGACAGCAAGACTAGTGAAGCTGTCATCAAGTTGAGGGACGATTCAGAGGCTTTAAGGATTCTAGATCCAGTGGATGTGTTTGCTCTTAATCCTTCAGATTTGACTGTCTTGTTTGCAAATCAGATTAACGTGGGTGCTGGGAATGTGTTGTTCGAAGAAGCAATCCTGTTCAGGAGAGCGGTTGAACGGGCGTTGAAGCGAAAAAGGGAATTACTTGATTTGGTAGACAGGGTCAACGCAGACGACAAAGCAAGAGATGAAAAAGAGAAAGCTGCCCAAGCTGCTGCTGCAAAAACAACTGAAGATGAGGTCGTCTCAGAGGTGCAGACGCAAGCATCTGCAGCAACAACTGATCTAGAAACAGAGTCTACTCAAGCTCCCCCAGCATCCTCTGATCCAGATCCAGCCTCTCATTCAGCACCTCCTACTCATGAAGAACCCGCAACAGAAATTGCTCAAGAGCAACAACCCATAGAAGAAGATCTTGCTGTTTTGTTCATTCAAGATCCGCCTATTGATGAAGAAGCTGTTGATGTTAGTGTAGTTCAAGCACTCCCGGCAAGCAGAGCAAGAGAAGAGGGGGAGTCAAGCGATGTTGAGATCGACTGAGGATGAAGAACTGGTAGCTGTGGTCTAGGGGGAGTATTGTTGGGTTATATTGAGACCACAGTTACCAGAATTAAGTGTTTTGATAGTTTATTGTGTTGTTTAGAAGTTAGAGGGCTTATTATGTAATTAGTTGATAGTTTTGTGATACCCTAGCTGGTTTGCGCACTTAAGCACGGGCCCTGCGCACTTAGCTTAAGTGCGCAGGCCCAAGTGCTCTGCCTATATATAGAATGTGTTGTGTGCAGCTAGGGTTTAGGGTTTTTGGTTATCTTACAACACAAAGAGAATCTGCAAACTTAAAAGTATGTATCCATGGTGCTTTGATGTTTATCGTTAATGGAAAGCTTGAATTTCAGTAAAAAATACAGTTATTTTTAAGTCTTCCATGTCACATTATTTGTGTCTCAAGCCATTTGGGATACGTACTTGATTACACACCACAGATAAATACGGTTTTGTCTGTAAATTGAATTTGTCTAAAGAAAATTCGGAGTTGTGTTTGTGATTGTGGTTAGTTTTCTTCGACTACTTGCTGCAATGATGGCCGATCATCAGTTGAGCAAGATACCAAACCAAGCACCTGTTGCCTCAAGCTTGCAGAAGATCAGTGTTAGGAACCCTTTTCCTACATCTTCAAGACCACTCAGGCTACCGAGAGTTGAAAAACTTTGTTCTTGATTGTCAAAGATGATGCATGCAAAAAGGGGGAGATTGTGAGATAAGAATACTCAAGGAACAAAGGGACAAGAACACCTTCAGCAAAGGAAATTTGGAAAGCATCAGTCTAGGGGGAGTATTGTTGGGTACTGAATTTGAGACTGAAGCTTTGCCAGATTAGTTGATCACAATATGTAGAGATTGACGGTTCTGAAGATGATACAAGAGTTTGATAACATTAGACTAAGGGGGAGATTGTTGGGTCTAGATTGGTAGTCTAATGTTATCAACAAAGTCAAAGTCAACAAGTCAACGTTCGGTCAACGAAAGTCAAAGTCGAACGAGTCGCAGTCAATACATAAGGCGAGTCGAGAAATCCGGATAATAGATCGACGAATGAAGCTCATGTTATGATCAAGAAAGGCGCCATGGATAATAAATATATTTTGTTTAGACAAAATATATTTATTACTTTAAAAAATGGTTTTCTTGTTTAGTGAGTGTTTTTGTATTTTGTTAACCTTAGGGACTTAAAGTGTAATTAGCCTAAGCATGTTTCGAGCTAAATCTGATTTTGATGAAGAACAAGATGAACACACACAAGAATATGACAATAAAACCCACTAGATTGATTAGCAAATGATAAAAACAATAAAGCCCCCAAATCTCTCTAGAATGTGTGTTACTCATAAAACCCTAATCTCTATCTATTTATAGCCCAAACATGCTTAGGCTAATTACACTTTAAGTCCCTAAGGTTAACAAAATACAAAAACACTCACTAAACAAGAAAACCATTTTTTAAAGTAATAAATATATTTTGTCTAAACAAAATATATTTATTATCCATGGCGCCTTTCTTGATCATAACATGAGCTTCATTCGTCGATCTATTATCCGGATTTCTCGACTCGCCTTACGTATTGACTGCGACTAGTTCAACTTTGACTTTCGTTGACCGAACGTTGACTTGTTGACTTTGACTTTGTTGATAACATTAGACTACCAATCTAGACCCAACAATCTCCCCCTTAGTCTAATGTTATCAAACTCTTGTATCATCTTCAGAACCGTCAATCTCTACATACTGTGATCAACTAATCTGGCAAAGCTTCAGTCTCAAATTCAGTACCCAACAATACTCCCCCTAGACTGATGCTTTCCAAATTTCCTTTGCTTAAGGTGTTCTTGTCCCTTTGTTCCTTGAGTATTCTTATCTCACAATCTCCCCCTTTTTGCATGCATCATCTTTGACAATCAAGAACAAAGTTTTTCAACTCTCGGTAGCCTGAGTGGTCTTGAAGATGTAGGAAGAGGATTCCTAACACTGATCTTCTGCAAGCTTGAGGCAACAGGTGCTTGGTTTGGTATCTTGCTCAACTGATGATCGGCCATCATTGCAGCAAGTAGTCGAAGAAACCTAACCACAATCACAAACACAACTCCGAATTTTCTTTAGACAAATTCAATTTACAGACAAAACCGTATTTATCTGTGGTGTGTAATCAAGTACGTATCCCAACTGGCTTGAGACACAAATAATGTGACATGGAAGACTTAAAAATAACTGTACACAAATAAAGTTTTTTTTTTAATTTTTTTTAAGCCCCCAAAGTACTGAAATTGAAATCTTCAAAATTGTTGTTTAATCCCTGTTAACACAGCAAAGTTCTATTAGAACATAATCTACCTTAAATACGATCAGAAATCAAATAAAACAAGGAATAGATGATGTATAAACAGGTGATTTCGGGTTGATTATAGGTGGTTAATGGTGGTTTTTTTTATGAAGACGATGATGATTTAGGGGTTAGGGTTTCTTTGTTTTTTTTAACGGCTGTAAAAAAGTAAAGATGAAAAATATGAGAGTATATATAGGTGACTTGGATTGCGCACTTAACTAAGTGCGCAGTTCCCTTAGTTCAAATTAAGTGCGCAAAATTAAAAAACAAGTTAAAACATAGATCAGGGACCAGAGATCAACCGTTTCTCACCTTCTGCATCAAGATCATACCAACCATACCTGCCAGATCACATTTCAACTTTCCGTTGGATAGCTGCAGCTCAAGAAAAACTGTCGGTATGTTTGTCCACTTAAATCCATTCCTCTCGTCTTTCAACATACGTTTTGTGATGATCTTTATCATGTTTTGGTAATATTGACGAAAAGTTAGTGACCCCACTTGTGCTAGGTGTAAGCCTACCAATCCTCAAGGTTTATTGAGATATAATGATGAGAGCTTCAGGTCTATGTTTCCATAAGCAGAGAAGATGATCATTATGTCAATCAGATGATGAGAGCTTCAGGTCTATGTTCCCATAAGCAGAGAAGATGATCATCTGATTGCTTTTTGAGCTATCTATATGTTTGCACGTCACTAACATTGCGTGTCTTTTGTTGCTCATTTGATTTAATAGCCCCGCTTTGGTAGCTTGCACTCTTAGGTGTCTTTTGATTACTTATGCACAAAATTTTCTGTGTCTTTTGATCTCTCAACCTGTGTATGACCGGACTCAGCTTGTGCAGACCTAAAACACAGTGGGAATCCAGCTTTTGGTGTAGATCTTTTCAGTTTATCACCTTTAGTAGTTTACTTGATTCCAGGCTGAATCTACCGACATGTCGTTGCTTGAAACCGCAACATCCTCTGGGTCCTATTCATATGCTGACAAAGTTTGATTAGATCCTATCATTTCTTGAATTTTGAAATTTTGTTTGAAATTTGCAGTTAGGGATCTATCGGTTTATTTCTCCCCCAAAAATCTTTATTTCACTGAAAATAAGATTTTTCTATAATTTATACACAAGATTTTTTTTTTCACAACACAAAAATGATGCCCCTTCAGGAATCACCAAATTGTCATTACAAAACACGCATAATCCAAGAAATAACCATCTTGTTCGAATACCAAGACTAATTATAATCGTAACGATTCATGTGCAACCATGAAAAATATGAAAGACAGCCCAAAACTTCACTTCCTGATTTGGAGAAGCTCAAAGCTTCGTAGGAGCGGGTTATCTCGGCCGCTCTTTGTGGCATGAGCAAAACTTGATGGTTTGGTCTCATGACCAAGTTGTGCTCTTGTTGTGCGGGCCCCAATGCTCGACAAGACTCGGCTTGACAGGCCGCCTTCTGTAGCTTCAGTTGATGCCCCTGGTCTGGTTCCTGAGAGACCTGCATACTTTGTGAAGCTCCCGTTCCTAGACGTTCTTACCTTTTCTGGATTGGCTTGCACATCCTTGGACAAAGATACATCTTCAGAAGTCCGGCGTCTTGAATGTTCATAATGACCACCTACTCCTGGATTTCTTCTTGACAATGCTTCTAACGCACGGGAATCCTGTCCACCTGAAAGTCTTCTCTGCTTTTCAGCCGATGTTCCAGCGTTTAACTCTGCGTTACCATTAATATGCCGTCCTCTGGAGCTGGCGCCTACTTGAGGATATTTCAATACAGTCCAATCAAATACATAGTCAAATTGATATCCTTCACGAATAAATAAGTCGCGGAAAAGCCTCTTCAAGTATGAATAGTCAGGTTTATCCTCGAATCTTAATGATCGACAGTAATGAAAGTACGATGTGAACTCTGATGGATATGATTTACATAGTACCTCTATCGGAGTTAGCATTTTCTTTTCACTGATCCTGTCGTATTTCTGTTTCTTGTTTCCCGCTTTTAATCCTTGCCACGGGAGGCTTCCAGAAATCACTCGGCTTGACAAGACTCGGCTTGACAGATTTGCGTATTTCAAAGACTGAGCACTTTGTTGATAACATTAGACTACCAATCTAGACCCAATGCTCGACAAGACTCGGCTTGACAGATTTGCGTAAGGCGAGTCGAGAAATCCGGATAATAGATCGACGAATGAAGCTCATGTTATGATCAAGAAAGGCGCCATGGATAATAAATATATTTTGTTTAGACAAAATATATTTATTACTTTAAAAATGGTTTTCTTGTTTAGTGAGTGTTTTTGTATTTTGTTAACCTTAGGGACTTAAAGTGTAATTAGCCTAAGCATGTTTGGGCTATAAATAGATAGAGATTAGGGTTTTATGAGTAACACACATTCTAGAGAGATTTGGGGGCTTTATTGTTTTTATCATTTGCTAATCAATCTAGTGGGTTTTATTGTCATATTCTTGTGTGTGTTCATCTTGTTCTTCATCAAAATCAGATTTAGCTCGAAATCGATCCTACTATTTTAAATAGCAAATTCTTCATAAGATGTATAGGAATGCACATGTTTAATATGACAATTGGCAAAAATAAGGTAATTTCGTACAGTTGATCGCAAGACCGACTATCGACGGCCCTTTTATGCTACTATTGATGATCCCATAAAAAAAAAAATTAGTTTTTTCGATCCAAATTCCGAATACTTTCCACTTCCATTTATGCCTTTTTTCGATCTATTCTTGTTGTCCTAGTTCTGTCACAATTCTAGGAATGTAATTTTATTTCAGGTTAGTGTACCCTTTTTGCTTCTTTTTCTTGTATTCAGCTCTCCATGCTGTTATTACCATCTTTATTCCAAAATCTACAATACTGAGATACACAAAGATAATAATATGTTTACAAGACTCTTTTTATGAGTTTTAGGTGCTTTTTTATAGTTGTGTCAAAGGATACGATACATTATCTTTCTACTAATATTTGATTTATTCATTGCGAGTGTGGAGTATTTAAGTTTATGTTTTGATGTGCTAGTAGCTTTGTTGCTTATTTTATTTTATTTTATTTTTTTAATTTTTTAATATTTTTAATAATTTTTTTTTTTTTAAATATTTCTAATATTTGCTTCTCATTAAAACAAAATACGAAAATTAAATCATAATAGAAGGTAGACGGGCAACAAGCTGCGCCGCCACCCCTTTCTGAATTGCAAACCCTAGTCTACTAAAGACAAATCCTTGCCCCCCTGGGGATGAAACATTGCTGTGGACGACCCGTTGGACCCTGGTCAAGAAACGAATAGCTTCTGGCGCCAGGGAGCCAAAGGTGTCGAAGGCCAGAGGGATAAAGACATGTTGGTTATCTGCACAAGCTTTAGCATGTTTATCTACTTTCTTTGATTCCGCCTTTCTTGATGCTTGCCCAGCTACGAACCCTGTTTCCCTTAACCCAACCAGCGGAGATACCCCGGTGAGGTCCACACAGGCATGTTTCCCCCTCTCCCAACCAAAGACAAGCAGATCTGCGGGTCGCAGGGTGGATCTCCCTTCCGTGGGGTCTGTGAGGAAGTTTACAGGGGCCTCCTTTTTGGCAGAGATCCCAGCTCTCCTCAGGATATCCCACAAAACGTCCCTCACCCAGTCATGCCGATATTTGAAACCAGGGAGCTCCTTGCAATGAATTGCATGCTCCCCGTATTTATCCATGCAAGTTTTACGGCAGATGGGGCATGTTTCATCTTCCGGGTACATAGGGATCATCAATCGGTACTTGTTGTATATATAGGGTATATGATTTTTTTAAGTATGTATTAACATCTTAATAAGGTGTCTTTAGGGTAATCAATGTTTTAACCATGAGTTGCAACATTTGGGAAGACATTTGTTCATATTGTTGTATATATAGGGTATTGATATATGGAAACTAAGCACAATGGAGGTCGCCATGGTTTTAAAAAGCGTGCCTCAGACGCGAGGCGCATAAAGGCTCAAAGTCTGTCGCCTTTTCGATCAGCGCCTTGAGGAATTCCAAGAAGCACAAAAAAGGTGTGCTTTATGGTGTTTTTGCTGTTTTTTTGGCTTGAGGTGCGCGCCTCTTGGTCCTGAGGCGATTTTATGCTGCAAACTGTTGTTCCTTCGTTTTTTTGGCATGTATATGTAGGTAAAATCATATCAAAACCTTATAAAATCACAAAAAAAAACTTATTTATAGCTATATTTGGATTGGGGAAGCTAAAAACCTATGAGATATATAACAAAATATATAAATGTCTAGTGCCTTGGGTACGAAAAGCCGGTCGCTTTTATTTTGGTGTCGAAACCAAGTGTTATGATGTTAACATACAAAAGAGGTTTATAAAATAAGAAATATTTTAGCACTAAATTTCCACGTACTAAAAGGATGACTTAAGTTTGTGGGTTCAAATTTGTCATCTAACAGGATTAATGGGTTGTTGGTGGACGGGGAGTGGATCTCGAATCCGGTCTTCATTCGGGAACCATTGCTAAGTAGGCCGAAAATAGTGTGTCCCCATTTGCGCAAGCTGTCAAATGTTGATGCAGATATGTTGGTAAAGCCATTTTCTGTGCAGGAAATTAAGGACGTGGTGTGGGCTTGTGATGGTGAAAAGGCCCCCGGGCCGGACGGTTTTAATTTCAAGTTTTTAAAGAGGAGTTGGAATGAGCTTCAGGGTGATTTTGTTAGGCTTTTTGAACAGTTCTATGACAGGGCAACTTTGGGTCCGGGTTGCGCGTCTTCTTTTATCGCTCTAATTCCAAAGAAGGATAATTCGGTGGGCTTCAAGGAGTATAGGCCTATAAGTTTAGTTGGGTGTGTTAATAAAGTACTACATAAGGTGTTGGTGGGTAGACTAAAGGTGGTAATTGATAAGTTGATCTCACCCAAGCAATCGGCTTTCTTGGCAGGAAGGAATATTACGGATGGACCCTTAATGTTAAATGAGTTAATAGGGTGGATGAAGTGGGTGAAAAGACAAGGAATGATTTTCAAAGTGGACATTGAGAAGGCTTACGACTCTCCTAATTGGGGTTTCTTGGAATCAATTTTGATTCAAATGAATTTTCCGTTAAGATGGTGTAAGTGGGTTACCGCCATCGTCTCCTCGGCACGTGCATCAGTCCTCATTAATGGGTCGCCTACCCAAGAATTTGTCTGTAACCGAGGTTTAAGGCATGGGGATCCCATTTCACCGTTTTTATTTGTGATCGCTATGGAGGCTTTGTCGGGCATTATGAAACGTGCGTGCGAAGTTGGTTTATTTCGGGGGTTAGTGTGCGGATCCAATGGATTGGTGTTGTCTCATCTGCTATACGCGGATGATGTTGTGTTTTTGGGTGAATGGTCGAAATCTAACACAAGAAACCTTAAACGGATTCTGAGGTGCTTTTATTTAACCTCGGGTTTGAAAGCAAATCTTAGGAAGTGTAGTGTGTTTGGGTTGGGAGTAGAGGCTGATGATATTCATTCTATGGCTGGAATTCTGAACTGTATGCAAGGTGCGCTCCCTTTCAAGCATTTAGGCCTCCAAGTAGGCGCAAATATGAACCTGTCCAAGCATTGGAAACCGGTGGTGGAGGCGTTTAGGAAGAGATTATCCATATGGAAGGCGAATACCCTTTCTTTTGGTGGCCGGGTAACTCTACTGAAATCCGTTTTGAACGCCTTACCAACATATTTCTTCTCCATGTTTAAGGCGCCCATGAATGTTATTGAACAACTTGACAAACTTAGACGAGTGTTTTTTGGGGCGGGTCGGAGGAGAAATCAAAGATGAACTGGGTGGTGTAGCATAAGGTAATAGCTCCAACGGAATATGGCAGCCTTGGTTTCGGATCGTTGAGGGATGCAAATTTGTCAATGATGGCGAAATGGTGATGGCGATTCAAGGTTGATTCAAATGCGCTTTGGAGGCGGGATGTTTGGGCGATTCACCATTCGGACAGAAGATGGAATTCTATTCCTGCTAAGCTTTCAATCGCTGGGCTGTGGAAACAGGTTGCAGCCTCGGTTGAGATGGTCAAACGCGTCGGGGTGGACTTGGGAAGGGTCATTAAAGGGGTGGTGGGGAATGGGTTGGGGGTCTTTTTCTGGTTGGGCTGCTGGTTGGGTGAGATGTCGTTGGCGTCTGCCTATTCGGCCCTGTTCTCCTTGGAAAAAAACAAATTTGCAGCTGTGTCGGATCGAGTTCATCACTCGGGCTTGGGTTGGGTTTGGGACTGGAAACGGATTCCATCTTCGGGTGCTGAAACGCTGGAGCTGGCTGATTTAATTCTCAGGTTTTTGGTGCCTATCTTAACAGATTCGAAAGATCCCTTTTCAAGGCGCCGGGGAAGGTTTTAGATGAACTCGACAAGCTAAGGCGTATATTTTTTTGGGGTGGGTCCGAGGAAAAGGCAAAGATGAATTGGGTGGCATGGCAAAAAGTAATCGCCCCTGTTGAGTATGGTGGACTTGGTTTTGGTTCTCTTCAAGATGCGAATCTTTCTATGTTGGCCAAGTGGTGGTGGCGTTTTAAGGTGGATAATACAAGCCTGTGGAGGAAGGTTATTTGGGCGATCCATAGCTCGTCTAGAAGTTGGAGCTCCATTCCATCCAAACTATCCATATCCGGCCCTTGGAAGCAGATCTCTTCGTCGATGCAGGTTGCTAAACAGTCGGGTGTCGATGTGGATAGATGTATCAAAGGGGTGGTGGGGAATGGGTTGGATATTTTGTTCTGGTTGGACTGCTGGGCTTTAAACATGCCTTTGGCAGCCGCATTTCCCGTCCTTTTTGAGCTGGAAGTTAATAAAATGGCCACCATTTCTGATCGGGTTCGGGCGTTGGATTATAGCTGGGTTTGGAACTGGAGGAGGGCAACGCTGTCGGCTGCTGAACAGTCCGTTTTACAGCAGCTGGTCGCTGCTGTTCCAGTTCCTGCACTGGTGAATACGGGAGACAACTGGGTCTGGGTGTCGGATACAGGCTCCTTTTTTTCGGCTGTAGATATCAAACAACGTCTCGGTACAAACAGGTGGATTCAGCCGGATTTCGTCGTGAAGAAAAACTCTTGAGTTCCGAAGAAGGCCGAAGTACTAGCGTGGCAGGCCGAGTTGGGGAGACTTCCGACTAGAACGGCACTTTTAAGGAGGAACGTTAATGTTGGTTCGGATCGTTGTCCTTTCTGTGGGGATGAGGCGGAAACGGTGGAGCATCTTTTTGTTGAGTGTGGCTTCGCACAATTGGTGTGGCAGGTGGTCACCCAGTGGACTGATTTGGGTCCGTTTTTTGCGTTCCGTTTTCGCGATTTGTTGGAGTTGCCTAATTATTTGGGTGGGTCGGCCAAAAGGAAAAAGGCAGTTTATGCCGTATGTCTAACAACCATTTGGTGCATTTGGAAACTAAGGAACGAGTGGTGTTTAATCAAGCCCAGGTATCGATTCAAAAGGTGGTCTCCGAGATTAAAGCCTTGAGCTTGTTTTGGGTCAAGTCTAGAGCGAAGCAACCGAGTTTAGATTGGTCCTTATGGTGTTCTTTTAATGTGTATAGAATTGGTTGGTGATGTATGGTTTTTCTTTTTGGTTGTAATTTGGTGATGCATGGTGTATGCTAGTAACCCGCTAGCTTGGTGAAATAAAATTTGTTGATCGTTCAAAAAAGGATTGGATTTGTGAATGCTTTTAGTATCCTATGAAAGTTGAATATGAAAAGTCATTTTAGTCAACATAGGTATTGGCAACCGCTCGGACCTTGAGTGGGTTACTACAAACAAACGAGAAAATGGATTTGTAACTGGATCACTCACATACAAATGAGTTGTAGCAAAGCCGCCTAGTGAATGTGCGCCACTTGGGATTCATGCATGCCCCTTTGATCGCTGTCATTTTACCTTTACCATCACTGATATGTTGCTTTCACATCCTGCTTCATTGGGTTCTGACATGACACCTCGGGATTCTTGCATGCCCCTTTTATTTATGACATATAATGATACTCCAACTTTATTAGTTCCATGAGTTATTGAATAGTCATACAATACTCGCCTCTCTCCCACTCTTTTTATCTCTACTTAGTCCATGCGTTCTTTTTCTTCTTCATCCCACTCTCTCTATGTTTTCTTCAATTTCACCATCTATATATTTGATCTACAGAGGTGAAATTCATCACGAAACACCAGGCCTCAGCTTCCGTACTTGATGTTGTTGGATATTTGAAGAAAAAGCGTTTATTGTCTCGCCTTCCGAACCCAACTACTCCAACACTATTGCATAGTCTGTCATTGCGGTTCAACAGTTGTTGCGGTGGTTTTTCGATAAGGTGCTTGAATCAGTTGTACCATTGTACCATATTTAAAAAAAACTTGCAGATGCCACATGTCCCAACCGTAGAGTGACATGTGGCCCAAAGAAACCGAGTGGTGTATAGTCTACCCACTGAGCTTAAATGGCGACTGTTTGATTCAAGCTTAAACGGCCGTTCGAAGAGAGTGTGAGATTAGAAAACAAGGAGTGGAGAGATTAGAAGGATGAGGGGTGGAGCCGTGGAGGTATAGTCTCCAACTGAGCTTGAAATTATATATACTACTAATTCAAAAGCACTTCTATAGTAAATCTATTATTTTATTCTATAGTAAACGTCTTATTTTATTTATATGATTACTAGATTATACCCCGGGAACGTCCCGGGGTTGAAAAATCTAATATGACATATTAATTTTACATATGAAATAGAATTATACGCTTTACAGTTACATGCATGAAAGCTTCGGGTAGCAGCTAACCTAAAACAACTAAAAATATATCTCCAATGTTAACGCCTAACCTTAAACAATGTATGACTCTAATATTAATATCTAACCTAAAACAATGTATAACTCCAATACTAACGCATGTTGAAAATATAATTCATATTTACTGATTTGAACATTATTAGTGACTTGCCTATACATGATTAATGATTTACCTGAACGCTTTGTGTTTTTTTTTTCCTGTTTTAACAAAACCCAACAAAAAATAGTCGTTTTTTTTCTCTCTTTTTTATATAACACTATGGTACTCGTTGGAAAGATAATAAAACGCTCCTTAATTTGGTGTAATTTTTTTCTTTAAAAAATCTCGTATATAAAAGATATTAACGTTTAAAAATTATGGGAGGAAACATAAGAGAGAAAAATCTAATTTTGTTTTTAAATTATTTTTTTCCTAAAATATCTCAATGCCACATGGGATGACACATGGCACACTCAATGAGGAGAATGCCTCTTTGAGTGCCATGTCATTAAAATGGCTTTCTTTTATTATATGTATAGATTTGGCTAATGTAAAGATTTCTTTGACTCAAGCACGATTTTCATAGTCTTTTAATATGCAAAAATGCATTTTGCTTGTTTCCCACACACCTGGATCATGATTCATGACCATGATAAACAACTCCTATACAACCATTGATTTTTATGATGTGAGTGTTGTATCCCACCACATATACACGTGGCAAATCATCAAGCAGAGGAGTGCTGATTATCGAAAAGTGCTCTGTTCTCAAGTCAAACGACAAAATGTCAAACGAGTTTTGAAGCATCAGATGTATAACATCATTGACATAAACACTGCGGTTGTAGTTGAAGCACAATCTGCCCAAACAAAGACCAATAGGAGGCTCGGCAACGATCTTTCTCCATGAATAAGTCGACATATCTCAAATCATAATCTCAAATCTAGTAGAAGGATTACCAAGTTTCCTGATCATCAAAATCTTATGTTGGTTTGTAGACTGATCAAACCCAAATAAGTAGCATATGTCCCGCTTTCTATTGGTGTACGGATTAGGAAGTTTAAAAAATATACGCGTGTTGGGGTTAACAACGAAGGTGCAACCATAATTGAAAACAAATTTTATTCAAGCAAAGAATACTAGACCATTCAGATGTTCAGATTCTGCGATATCATGAGCAGAAGCGTTGTCGATTGTGAGGAGATAAGTTACGGGACCACCCATAGGTATCTATTGTGCTACTTATTAGTTGTTTGCATATGCACATGTCTATGTATCTTTTAATAACAAGTAATTTGTCTTGGTCTTCAAGACTAACTCGGCTCCTTAACATGGCCGTTTCCTAGTCCTTTGGATTCATCCCCGAACCCAACTCTCATTTCTTTTATGTTTGTTAGAATGTTATAAAAAACTTTGCTTTACACTGATGTTTTCCTTTCCTTGTCCAATTCTATTCTAAGAATTTGCCATCTATTTGTTTCTTCATATCATTTGTGATCGTTGTGGAAACCGTTACCGATTCCCACACTTTACCCACCCGGGTCGTTAGGTTTCTTAATTTCAAGTATTTTATTCTAAAGTATAACCCCTAAAGCTTACCCTTTCTATTAACCTCACTCAAGCGAGTTATCCTGATTCATTACTTTGGGCTTTCCTACAACTTATTTAATTCGTATTCCGTCATTTGGAAATTTGGGTTTACAGAGTCCGCGTCTTTCTAACTCGATTGGTGATTATTACCCCAACCGACCCATTTTAAGACTTTGAGACTTAAAGCTCAGATCATTAATCTATTTAGAATGCTTATTCTCCAAAAATTCTTTTTTTGATTTACCAACCCTGACTTAGGTCGTGGTTGGTTTTCAATTTAGCCAACTTCGTTTTAGGATTCATTCTCTTTGTTTTCCAATCTTATCATAACTAACATTGAATTTAATATTCAGGCTTTCTTGGTGTTATTTAGGTGTATTACCAAAATCTAACCTACTCAAGGAATTGAGTGTTAATGTTCAAATTCCTATATTCTCGTCCATTATTTTTCCCTTTTTGTGTTTTATCCGTAGTTGTCAAAGCGCCTATGCACACTCAAGGCGCATAGGCTGAGCCCGGAGCCTAGGCACAAGGCGCATAAAAACGATGGCTGTTTATAATTAGGCGCATAGTATAAAATACATTTTTTTAGGGATTTTAGAGATGTTTTAGGCTTGTTTAGGGCTACTTTATGATGTATTAGGGTTGTTTAGGACTTCTTCATAGCTCATTTAGGATGTTTTAAAGGTTTAGGCAACTTTTATCTTGAATTTGGCCAGAAATCAGCCTTAAAACAACCCTGATTAATTGACTTACCGATTTTTCACGGCCCATGTCCGTTGTTTGTGTTTCGTCACCAAAACCATAGTTATGGTTGATATCCTGGAGCAATACCTCGGCCTCTACGATCCCCACGAGTTGCTTATACCTTGGTTTTACATGCCTCCTTTTCAATCATGACCCTTTGCTACATAGAGTGTATATGTATTAATTATAAGAAATGCATCGTATCATATGTTTAGCACTTACCTGGCTAGGGTAAGTAATTCTCATATGGTACACATGGACCTGTTATAAGTTGTACATTACCCCCTATGTAGGCAAATTTTCAACTTATGCTTGTGTCCCGTGTTTTATCTGGTAGAATCCCTTTCTTGATAGTTTATTCAATATTATGTTTTACCTTTATTCATTAAGAACAAACGATATGTTTTCGTTTTATAAGGCTTTGCGTAATTTCATTTATCGACGTGAGCACTACATGTTCCTAGTATTCTCTTGTTTTAAACATTGGCTTGGACGACTACTCCGATCCCGGTTTCTAGGTTTAGCTTATCCTTGTGCGTTATCAACTTAGTTTCTTTTGAGAATGTTACCCTGGATGAGTATCTCATCCAATTTTCCCAAGTCTCATGTTTACGTATGCAACTACCATTTATCATGTGAAAATTGCATACTACTACGCATAACATGGTTTAGAGCGTGTACCTGGTCGATACTCGCCCTTATGATCTTTTAATGTTGTCTATCTATTGGTCTGAATCGTTACTTGATTTAGGTTTAGTCGTGCTCCCGAATCCTTCACCACCGGGTGAATTATTCAATCCCATCATTGTTCGATGCGGTGATCTTATCCCTGTCACATTTACAATTGATTAGCAACATGACAACTTATTGTTAGTATGCATCATTGTAATAAAAATATGAATATGCTCTTTGCACAAGTAATTCGTTGTCCGATTTTATCCTTGTTTAGGCCCTATGCCACCTAACCGTTTCTTTACCAAGATTTTGAGATAACGTGTAGCCACACGATATCCCTATTATTTACCGATAACAATCTCCAATCAAACTGGATTGCTATTACAAACATTACTACCGGATTCCACGATCAAGTCTCGAACCGAACACCCTTTAACACATTGAGCGCACAATTTGAATCCAAATATCATTCCTGACACTTGGATCCCTTAAATCATTGGCTTTGATACCACTTGTAAGACTCTAACCCATAAACATGTGATTGACATTTAAACTTCCGAGTTTAGGCTTTAATTAAAAATCACTCCCGATTAAAACTTTGATAATTATAAAAACCCAACTCAATGAATCCATACATGTTTGGTCCCAACAAATTTTACCTTTTACTAAAAACATGTTCTAAAGTTTGCATTTTAAAAGAGAAATTCTATTGCGGAAGCTTTTGAGTGATCGACTTTCCTCATGGCTTGATCCTTGCTCCGGGACTCCCATTGAATGTATACTTAGCACCATTACACAAAGAATGGTTAGTTATATTGTTGATAACGCATTTAAAATAGTTGAAGTGTCTATACACGTCGAAAACGGAACGATCTAGTTTAAATTGCCAAACGGGGATTTTGGGAAACATACCCGCCGTAAGCTACGCCCAGATGTTGTCCCCCCTTTCAAATTTGGGTGTTATTTTACTTATGTTGAAAGCCATTCCTAAGGGTATTTGAGGACTTATTTAACACCAATTATTTAGTTGTAAGATGCCCATTTACCATGGTTAAAAACCCTTTCCGGCTTAACTAAAATCTATGAAATTTTCACCCAAATCGACCCGTTAAGGCCATAGGTTATTCTAGCATCATTTGAATACTCAAGAATCATAACAACCATACTAATAACTCATTGACACTTGTTAAACTAACAACCTCGTCCGATTTGCTTATTATGACCCAGTTTATAGATTTAACCTTTAGTAAATCTTTAATATTCCCAAATTACAGTAATCAAATTTAGCCACCGGTGGCGACACTACTCGAATTAGATACATTGTTTTTGACTCAATGACTTGTTTGGAACCGTCTAAGACCTTACGGAATTAGATTTTACCATTCTCGAGAATTCACTAATGTTGTCATTTCTAAGCGCCTTTGTGCGTATTAAGTCCAATTAGAAGTTAACATGCCAACTTGGCACCCTCACTTCATGAGAATAGTCTTGGCACACATACTACTTTGCCCAAGGAGTTTATTTAACTATAGACTTACGAGATAACATTGTTCCATGTCCAAACATTGATATTTCTCTTCCTCAATCCTAGGCATCATGTGCCCCATTCCCAACTGCTTTTGCTTACCTGTGATGAACCTCCTTGATACTTATTAGATTTTGGGATCCAAATGGTGACGCATCGCCGTTTGACCCATTGGTATCTTTCGAACCTTAATGCTTGACATACAAGCATTAATTACCGGGTCCCAATGGTGAGAATAGCACCATTTGACTCGTTTCATGAATTGCACACTTCGGATGCAATATTTGATTTGTTGCTTAACATTAACTCTGTTTATTCTAGTCAAACTTGATTGATCCCACTTAATGTGTTTCGCTTTGTTTCAATATCTTAACTCTTTAGTTGTCATAACCAAGTTACAACATAACTTTTCAAGATTTAACCCGTTTAGTAGATTTCATTCCTTGGGTGCACATGATGTCAACTCATTAATTGTTTTAAAACAAGTTTATACATAAATTCACCCGCTTAGACCCGCTTAGTGGTTTTCACCACCTGGGGTTCTACCTTTTTCCCATAATCAAGACTAAATAATTAACACGTGACACATAAATCATGGTCTTGAGTCTAATAGTGTTAGTAACACTTACCTCCTATCCGCTCTTTCGTCCATATGCCTTGAACTTGCATCCGTTTGACCCATTTGCTCCCTAGTTCTTGTACCTAACTTAGGGACATGTCAAACCTTGTTTGTTAGAATACATAATATGGAAATTCTTTACTATCCATAATACTATGTATTCATTTTTTTTTTATCCCTAGCTCATAATGAGTTATTTCCTTACATAAGACATGTAATTAGCTTATGTTAATATCTAGTTAACATCCCATACACATGCTAACTTTCTCATAGTCCTAAACCTCTTAGTGCATTAAGGAACAACGACTACAATTTCCATGGATTTCGACATGCCCATTTATTAAGATGCTAGTTTTGGGTCAATTTGACCTTTAGAAGTCAAACCGCCCATAGATGAGTATATTTACCAATTATTACATACGAACACTTTAAACACACCTTAATAATCGCAAACATTCATCCGAAGCAATATTTAGTGTTTAGGAAATTGGCATCTAGACAATCATATGTTTTCAGTTCATAAAACACATTCTTTTCATTGTTGCACTTTTTGCACAACAACTGTTCGGGGTTACTTTTCCCCTTTTAAACCTCATAACCTGACTTTAACTTTTAAATAGAAATGTGCTTCATTAAAAGACCTTTCTATGCATATAAATAACACCTTCATACGATTTTTCTATGATTATATGATTTTTCAAAGATCCCGTCAAAAACTAAATTATGTATAAACAGCTTGGTGTCAAAACGGATTTACTAACTTTTAATGCTGTTTTGACCCACTAAATCTCGTAACCAGCCTCTCATGACCAAATATGAAATTTAATATGGGCTACAACCTTTTCAACAATATAAGGATCGTCGTCTAACTCTTAATAACGAGTGAAATACGACCTTTACAAGATGACTAATTAAAGCTGTCAAAGGTGAAAAATTTCATAATATTTTACACCAGTTAACTCAATTCAGTTTCATGTAGGCATTTTATCAAACACTTCATGTGCATCCTTTTTGCAAGTGAATTCTAAGCCTTATAAACTTCTCAAACTTTATCATTTATTTGTTTGAGTAATCATCATTACAAGTTCAATTTTATCATTTTGCACATCTATATAACAAGTTAACACATACTAGTGCAAGGATTCTCCATATACATGTGTAGTTCAACATTTGAGTTAAAACCCACAACCTACACTCACAAGTATCATCCTAATCCACATGAATCATACAATACACAACTTTTTATCATGGTTTATGGTTTCTTTGATGTCTACAAATGTATGGAAACCAATAGCCATCATTAATTCACGTTTTTAAGTAAACCCTAAAATATCATCTTCTATGTAACAAAGATTTTGATGAAATAAAAAAGGAACCACGGTTACCTTATGATGATTTGAACCCTAGTTGGCCAAGAAATCAAACATGCACTAGAGGGATCCTTGGATTTGGGCTGAATTGAACTAGAATATGAGATGAATGAGAGGTGTGTATGTGTTTTTGATGGTGAAAGTGTCGAACACTGTATGTGTGTATCGACCACTCATTTTCATATAACCCCTCTTTTTAACTATCACACATTGACAATTCAAGCCCCTCCTTGAGTTTAGTGCAAGGCTCTTGGTTAAATAGGCTAACCATGGTATCTTTTAACACTAGTTTGGTCTTTATTTTACCAACGTAGTTAACGGGTTTAGTTCATGTACTAGAGTTTTACTCTTAACATTAAGTATGTTTATAAAATTTGGGCGTTACAACTCTACCCCCCTTAAAGAGGGGTTCGTTCGCGAAACCAGATTTACAACTAATAGGCGGGGGTTTTAACCCGTTACTTGGATTGTTCTCACTTTTTGGCTTTAGCTACGCAAAATTAAATTCCCTTTCTAGAAATTTTGTTAGGTCGCGTCTTAGGATTTAGTTCTCGTGCTTTACCCATTTTCCCACTTGTGGTATTATTATATGTGACATTGTTCTCGCCTCTAAGGCTTAACTGTTTATTCTAACTCCGCCCTCACAGGCATCTGTTTAATTTAGCCACCCATAAGTATCTAAATTGCTACTTATTAGTTATTTGTATATGCACATGTCTATATATCTTTTATTAACAAGTGATTTGTGTTGGTCTTCAAGACTAACCCGGCTCCTTAACATGGCCGTTTCCTAGTCCCTTGGATTCATCCACGAACCCAACTCTCATTTCTTCTATCTTTGTTAGAATGTTATAACAAACTTTGCTTTACACTAATGTTTTTCCTTTCCATGTACAATTCTATCCTAACCAATCCATTTAAAGACTTTGAGCCTTAAAGTTCATATCATTTATCTATTTAGAATGCTTATTCTCCAAAAGTTGTTAGGCCATGTAATTTAGAGGTTTGCGTCTGTCTTGGGTTACTAATAGGTTTTGGGCTTGTTTGATTATTTTGGTATTAGGTTTTGGCCTATTAGGCCCATTGTATGAGAACCGCCCTATGTGTCTACAAATAGGGGGTTCGTAGGTCATTTTGGGTTTGCTAGTTTGTGTGCGTTTTCTCTCTTGTAATCGTATTAGTGTACCAGGCGACTCTTTGTAGTCGTGTGCACTTTGATAATACAATCTTTTGGTTTCAAGTATCTTTATTATTCTTTACATTAAATCTTGTTTTCTGCACTCGATTGGGTGTTGTTTGATACCGTAGGAAGGATTCTTGACTTACAATTGGTATCAGAGCCTAAGAAGTCTTTCGAAGGCTCGGTTTGGTATCAACACTAAGAATTTCAAAGACGTATTGCTGTGAAAAAGGTTGTTCTTCCTTTGTGTCCTTGATTTCGCATTCTTGTTTTGATATCATTATGAAAATCTTTGTTACTAATGAATCATTATGCAGTTTCGATTTTATAAGTTTCTGATTTCAAAGGTTGTTCTTGACTGTGTTCCTATCAAAAAGTTTTATTAAATTTTTTTGATTTGATTCACCAGAAAGGTTTGATTGTGTTTGCACCATTTTCGGGATTTTAGTAAAAAAGGAAACCAAAATTTTCGATCATTATTTATCTCTTTCTAAAATTTTGGTAAATCAAATTTTCAAAAAATTTAAAGGTTTCCAATTTTTTCGAAAATTCTGTTGCTGACTTTTTGCAGGATTGAAGGTGTTTCCGGATTCTAAAGGCGTTTTGGACTCAGAAGGTGTTTCCGGATCAAGACTCATTTCCGGTCTTGTGCGTTGTTTTCGGATCATGGCCTATTTTTGGATTTGAACTCTGTTTCTGGATCTGAAAAGCGTTTTGGATTAACTACTATTTCCGGATCATTCCCTGTTTCTGGATCTGCACACTGTTTCCGGATCAAGCTCTGTTTCCACACCACAATACTGTTTCCAGATCAATAACCTATTTTCGAATCAACAACCTGTTTCCGGAACAACAACCCGTTTCCGGATCAACAACCAGTTCTTGGAATAGCTATATTGGACTTTTTGGACTGTTAAACCCTTGGATTGTGAACTGATTATTGGACCAAGTATAGAACCTTAAAGTTACCTAAATTGTCTAATAATTTCTAGTGTTATTCTAAAAAATGGAACAAATTAATCAAGCTAACTTGAATGGACTGAATGCTGATCAGCAATCAGTTGCTTCTCAAGTTAACAAATCTATGGAGGCCGTTATCGGCACTCATCAAATATACGTATTCTTCAACTCGGAATGTCATATCCTGAATGGAAGTTCAGGTTTATTTAGGTCATGAAAATCAAGGATGCAAAGGCACTGAGATCTATTCTGAATGGCCCAACTGTGCTCACATATACCGTGAATAACGTAACAGGGGCCACTGCCATCAAACCAAAGAGCATGTACACTGATGAGGATCATGAAAAGATTGATGTTGATGAAAGTGCCATTGCTTACCTTCATCAGGGAGTTTCACCTGAAGTCTCTATTGGGGTTCGTGACAATGCCACTACCAAGGAACTTTGGGAAGCATATGAGAATCTATATGAAGGGAATGAGGAGATGAAAGAAAGCAGAAGTGAGATGCTGAGTCAAAAGTTCAATGCGTTTAATCATATTCCTGGCAAATCACTCGAGAACCAGATTCAACGTTTTGTTGCTCTAGTAAGCGAGATGAAATCAAATGACATTGTAGTGGACAATTTTGTGATGAACAAGAAGTTGCTGAATACCCTACCGAGAAATTGGGACTTAAATGTTACATTGATTAGGAGAACCAAAGATCTGGCAAGACTTATATTTTCTCGGAAACTATTTCATTGATCAAATCATACGATCTCGATGACAAGCAATGCTATCTGGCCCATACTGCAAGCTACAACAATGCTTTTGTGGCTTCTTCAAGCAATGCCCTTATGTCCCAACTAGAGAAGCTGCGTCCTTCACTTTATTCATATCCTGCTAGTGGATCCTCATACCCTCCAATCTTTGCACCCAACTCATCCACAAATCAAGTCAACTATACTGCTTCATCCTCCAACACAGCATCACAAACACCACTTGCTGCTGCACCTCAAACTTTTGCTATAATGCCAAAAGAGCTTGCAGATAACTTAAGTCTGTTTGTCAGTTTTATGAACTGCTACAATGCCTTTCTAACCGGTCAACTGACCTCCAAAGATGTTGGGTCTTGTGATCTTAATGATGTTAATCAGGATGATATTGAAGAAATGGACCTAACTTGGCAAATTGCTATGGTAGTGCACAGAGCAACCAAGTTTCTCAAGAAAACCGGTAGAAATGTGTGGGAGAACCCAACAAAGAAAAAGGGGTGGGACAAAATGAAGATGCGTTGCTACAATTGTGACGAGTCTGGTCACTTTGCAAGGGAATGCACTAAGCCAAAAAGGGAGACTACACCCCTTGCTCCTGCACGGGTTGCCCCTTCAGTTACTACAACAGCCTCCACACCTGGCACTCATGCGTCTGTGACTCGCACGGAATCGTCATCAATTCCAAGTAGTGTTATGGTTGTTCAAGAAGGAGGAGGTTGGGATTGGTCCTCACAGGTTCAAGATTTAAAGATAACTAAAGATGATGTGTACAAGGCACTCATGGCACAAATGGATGAGAACTATGTGCCTTCTGCAACCGAGGTATATTCTGACATGTTACATGCATATTGTTGTACTGAGCAGTGTAAGTTAAAAGTTAAAGGGTTTAGGGAAGAAACTCTCTCCGCATACAAGCAGCTTGAATATGAGAAAATGGCCACCTGGGATATTAAAAAGAAATTTAACTCTTATAAAGAAATGGTGGAAAAACAAAAACTCGATATCAAGCGCTTGCATCAGGATTTGAGTGAGAACAAATGTCGATACCTACACTTTAGATGACTTTCCGATACTTTAACTACAGAATTGATCGATTTAAAGTCTCAATTTGAAAGTGCATATTTTCATTTTTAAAAATTCGATTGTTCTATTATCATAGTCGAAAAATGATCAATGCCCAATTAAAGTTTAAACCTAAGGAAGTGAGGAATAACGGTTTGGGGTTTGTAGAAATCCCACCGCCCTTTAATGAAAATTATTCCTCAATTCCTATTTCGGATGAGGAGTTGTTGGCTTTGCCTATTAAAGGATATAGTCCTTCAATTGAAGAGCCAATTAGTCGACCATCGAGGGATCAAAGTGAAATCACTAAACCTGAATCAGCTAAAATCAGAATTTCTAAACCTAAAATAGTGAAGTCTCAATCCCACCAGTCGTCAACCAAAGTTTTTGTTAAATCTCAGGATGTTGAAAAAAAGAGGTTGACAGAGTCTTTGAAGTTAGCAGAGATACTGTTCTAGATGTATCTCCAGATGTTGTAGATGAGGCTAAAAGTTAATCCATGAAATTAAATGAACGTGTTAGTGAGCAGACTACTATCACAAACTCAGAAGTGTCATATGAGTTTTATTTTATGAAAGATTTCAGGGAGCTTTGCATAAAGCAAATGGTACAGACTAAAAATGCTTCAGTTGTTTCGCAATCTTGTTCAAGTCATTCAGAGGTAAGTGAAAGTTCATCTATCTCAGAGATAGATTCAGTTAACACCAATGAATCTGACTACCAGACTTGTGAAGCAACTGAATCATCAGACAACATTTCTAAATCAAATGAATCCATTTATGTGTCTAATCCAGATTCTTCTAATTCTGAAACGGAGAGTCCAAAATTTTCTGATTCTTCAGATGCTAAAATTTCTATTGTTAGTGATTGTGTTGATATGGTTGATAATATGAATAATACTAATCCAATTGATACTTGTGCAGACAATGTAACTGTTGAGGATTGGGTAGACGATGGGGATGAAGTCGATAATTCTGAATCAAATGAACTAAGAAATAAAATTAAGAAAAAACATTTTACAATTTCTGCTAAAGACAATAATTTTTGTGTGGGCTCGTTTGTTTTGAGCATAAAACCTTCTGACGTGTTGTCCGATTCTATGGTTGGTTGTTTGAATTCTATTATTTTGTCTAATGCTTGTGATTCAACGAAAAATCTTCTGGTTAAACAAACCAGTACGAGTAGGTCTGGGAAATATATTCCACCAAACATCTTTTACCAAAATATCAAAAGCAGAACTCTTCAAACCAAGAAGAGGGGCACTCAAAAGGGGCATTACAAAAGCAACGACCCTCATATCTGAAAAGGCTGCAATATCTTAGGGGGATCCACATGTGAAGCGTCAAATATGTTACACATGTGAAATCCTTGGACACATAGCCAGAAATTGCAAAACTCATTCTTCTAGTTCTGAAAACATGAAGCATCAAAAGGCTCCAAACGGGAACACAACTCACTCTAAGCCAATGAAGGTTGAAAAACCCAAGGCAATGAAGAGTGATAATTCCAAGGTGAAGCCTTCTGATAGGGATTGGAGTAGAAATAAAAGGCTCAAGCACATAGTTAATGTACCTTCGAATCAAGTAGAAACCCATAAGGTATCTACTCATGAAAAGAAAAGAAGGTTTCGAAGCGTAAATCATATTGGAAACCAAAGAATTCTATTCCAAGTCCCTCCCCATATGTAGGATCATCATGCTCTGTTAATCAAAAACATAAACTTACATGATGACATTGATAAATCTGTTTCGATTTCTGACATTCACCAGATGGAAGTCAAGTACATGGACAAGAATGGTATACCCAAAACGTCTATGGCATGGGTACCAATAACTAACTGATCCCGCATCATGTGCTGGAATGGCTGTGGACGACTATCATTTTTCTTTGGTACATTGATTGCAGTTGTTCACGGCACATGACTGGAGACTTATCCTAGTTTATAGAATTGGAATGCTTTAATGGTTGATTTATCTTATTTGCGGGAGGAGAAAATGGTCAAATTACCTCAAGGGGAAATGTAAGGAATGGTGCACTCTGTTTCACTAAAGTTAACTATGTTCCAGTGTTGAAACACAACCTTTTGAGCATATCTCAGATATGTGATAATGGCTATTCAACTAACTTCACCGATAAAGGATGCATGATTTTGAAACCTCGAATTGTGATTCCAGAGGAATGGGTATTATTAAAATCTGAACGTAGAGGAAATGCTTATGTCATCGACATGAACAAACCTCCATCTGAAAATGTTACATGTATCTTTTCAAAAGTTTCTCAAAGTAATGCTATCTTATGGCATCACAGACTTGGACATGCTAACTCTAAAAAAATTAAATCGTCTTGCTAAACTGGGTTGGTAAGGGACCTACCGATAAAAGATTTCTTAACCATTGAAAAATGTGTTGCATGTGCGAGAGGAAAACATCATCGAACGCCTCATCGTCCTAAGTTGGTGAACACTATTGATTCTCTGTTGCAGCTACTTCACATGGACCTGTTTGGACCAGTGAACGTGCTCAGCATTTCTCGCAAATCTTACTATTTAGTGATCATTGATGATTACTCACGTTTTACTTGGGTTTTCTTCTTAGCTAACAAAAGTGAGACTGCAGAAATAGTTAAACAGTTTATTATATTGACGGAGAATCAGACCAACCTGAAGGTGAAGGGGATCCCTTGCGATAACGGGATTGAATTCAAGAATGCAGAATTGAACCACTACTACGCTAAAAAAGGAATCGCTAGACAATTCAGCTCCTTAAGGACACCACAACAAAATGGAGTTGCGGAAAGATGGAATCGCACCCTGATTGAAGCTACTCGCACAATGTTGTGTGACTCAAACCTTCCGACTTTCTTCTGGGCAGAGGTTGTGAACACGGCATGCTATTTGCAAAACCGTGTTCTAGTCAACAAACCATGAATGAAAACACCCTACGAAGTTCTATTCAATTCAAAACCCTCTATCAAGCATTTTCGTGCTTTTGGTTATCCATGTACTTTGTTGCATTTGGACGCCGCACCAAAATTTGATGCGAAGGCTGACGATTGCTGTTTTGTTGGTTACGCCAGCAAAACTGCATATAGGGTCTACAATAAACAGACTAAACAAATCGTAGAGTCTTTTGATGTGAGTTGGCTCGAGGAGAATGGAATGGATGCTAGAGTGGGCCTAGATTGGTTGTTTGATTATGAGTCTTTATTTTGGTCTTTCAATATTTTTGAAGATGTGTCTGTTAGTGTTGCTACAGGTACTGCTAGTCCTTCTATATACACTGCTGGCATCTCATCCACTTTGTTGAATGATGCAGAGGATGAGGGGGATGTTTTGCCTGGGTCTTCATCAAGAGGTTCAAAAAACCCACTGGTACAACAAACCCCTCCTGTTTTTCAACATTCAACTACTGAGTCGAGCACCGCAACACACCCATACTCTGTTTCTGAAGATCTTCCCTTCACAACTGCAAGTCCGTTTCACGATGAAGATGACGACGGGTTCTCTTCTGATGTCTTGGATTCTGCATTTCATGATCCTATAGCTCCTGAATGCACCGTGGAGGCAAATGCAGAAGAAGAATCTGATGAAGACATTGTAGAAGAAATCGTAACTAACATTATTCCAGCCATGGCGATACCTACAGGTGTTCAACGGGATCATCCTCTAAAGAATGTCATTAGTCCCGTGGATGCTGGGGTTCTAACTAGGAGTCAAGCTATTGATATCAACAAATGCTTGTATTCGTGTTTCATTTCACAAATTGAGCCTAAGACTACTGCTGTGGCTCTGCGTGAACTGAACTGGGTTGATGCTATGCAAGATGAACTAAACCAGTTTGAGAAGTTAAAGGTCTGGAAGTTGGTGAAACTGCCCCAAGGAAAAAGGCCTCTTGGTACTAGATAGGTATACAGAAACGAGAGGGACGAAAGTGGGGTGATTGTTAGAAACAAAGCAAGACTGGTAGTGCAAGGTTTTAGGCAAATTGAGGGGTTAGATTATGATGAAGTGTATGCTCCCGTTTCCTGTCTAGAAGCAATCAAAATCTTCCTTACATACGCCTCATTCAAGGGTTTTACTGTTTATCAGATGGATGTCAAGACAACTTTCCTCTATGGAATGGTTAAGGAGGAGATATATGTCTCTCAGCCACCGGGTTTTACAAATCAGAAATATCCTGGGCATGTATACAAGCTTGACGAAGCTTTGTACGGTCTTCACCAGGAACCTCGTGCATGGTATGCCACATTGACCGATCACTTGCTTGACAATGGATACACTCGCGGTGTTATTGACCAGACATTGTTTGTGAAGAAAGTGGATGAAGATCAGATCCTTGTGCAAATCTATGTGGACGACATTATCTTTGGATCCACTAGTGATGCATTGTGCAAAGATTTTGAGGACGTGATGAAGAAGCAGTTTGAGATGAGCGCTCTAGGTGAAATGTCTTTCTTTTTGGGTTTGCAGGTTCGTCAAAATTCAAAGGGTATCCTGATTCATCAAGGAAAGTATGTGGACGATATTCTTGCAAAGTTCGACTTTAAGGAAGCAAAGCCAACCCACAACCCAATATTTGAGAGACCAGGTCTGACACAATATCTGGAAGGAGCACCTGTGGAAGCGACCTTGTACAGGTCGATGATTGGTTCATTGATGTACCTCACAGCCAGCAGACCGGATATCATTTTTGCAGTGTGTCAGTGTGCACGTTATTAGGCTACTCCTAAAACTTCTCATTTAAATGCTGTCAAGAGAATCTTTAGATACCTTAAGAGGAAACCTAGATTCGGTCTTTGGTATCCTAGAGATTCTCCATTTGAATTAATTGCTTTTTCTGACAGCGACTTTGGAGGTTGTGACATTGACAGGATATCAACTTCGGCGGGATGTCAATTTTTAGGTGATCGGCTTATTGCTTGGCAATGTAAGAAGCAGTAGACCGTCTCTGTCTCTACTGCAGAGGCTGAATATGTTGCTGCTTCAGCGTGCTGTTCTCAGGTGATATTGATGCAACACCAAATGGTGGACTACGGTTTGGATTTCTCTCATACTCCCATATATTGTGATGATGATGCAGCTATCCAAATTGTGAAAAATCCAGTTTATGTTTAAAAAATAAAGCACATTGCCATAAAAGAACATTTCATCCGAGACTCTTTCAACCAGGGTTTAATTGTTCCTGAACAAATACATACGGACGACAATGTCATAGATCTTTTCACAAAACCGGTTAATCGAGCTCGATTTGAAGCTCTCCTAGAACTTCTCAAAATGGTCCGTTTTGAGGATTGAACTTGGTCTGCAAAAATATTTTTTCTTAGTTTTAGGTTGTAAATTTTTTCTTTAAATTTTCAATTTTAAGCACAAATAGGGGGATGTATCCTCAGAAAAATATAAAAACAAAAAAAAAATACAAAAATAGAGTTTTTCAGTATTGTAGTTAATTTTTGTTCGTAAAAATTCAAAAATACAAAAATAAGTTCTTTGTTGTCATGTAGGAAAAGAAATGAATTTTCACATTTGGATTAAGGCTGACTCATGTAAAATGAGCATCAAAATAGCTTGGCTCTTGTGTGATATGCTGGTAGGGTTAGTCCTGACGGCTGGAAAAATGACTTGTCTTTTGAAGCACTTAAAGACAAGGTATGACCTCGGAAAGGAACATCACTTAAAATCGAGTACAACTTCTATTTGAATACATGTGTGATGTCCCGAAGCATAACACTGTGCACTACTAGAAAAAGGCCTTTCTTGACACGCATTGCGTGTCAAGAAAAGGGTCTGATGACAAGAAAAAAACGTCAAGGATGGCGATGTCATAAATTTAAGATGACATATTTTAGTGTGTCATCTGTTTATGACACACATTTATGACAGCATTTATTGACACACGTTATTACACTTTTTAATGACACACATTTTTATGACAGTTTTTGTTGACATTTTTTCGACACATATTATGACAGAAATTTATGACAGAATTTTATGACGTTCTTTTGCCTGTCATAATTTATTAATTTTAAAAAAAAATTCTTGTAAAATTATATATTTTCCCTCCTGGATTTATAGCCATTTTATTATATGCAAATAATTAGCAAACTAATAACAAAAACATCATTTCATTATATAATACATGTTTATCAAATTACAAACCAATCTGAGACAACGTTTAACGTTTACAAAAATATCGCATCGACAATACATTGCCTTCAAACAAGTTTCGATCATTTGAAAATAAATGTCGCGGCGCAGCTTGACCATTCTTCGCGAACGACATCCATGTCCTCATCCCCGTAATAATCCGCTCCTCCCTCAACCTGAGACAACAATAAAATTAATACATTTAGTCAAGACCGGCCGGTTATTTTACATAAATCATGGCGCATCGCTAATGTGATTTAAGAATAAAAAAATGGACCTGATTTGGCTACTACGATACTTAAACATTTCCTTAATGCATTTATAATGGACAAGCACAAAATTAGAAGTTAAACACAAAATAAGAAATAATGACTCACTTAAGAATGTTATATTATCCAAAATGCAAAAAATAAAAATAATAAATAAAAATGAACACATCTAAATGAAGTCCAGTAGACCTTTGCAAATAGAACAACCATGCAACCTAAAACATAACAATTATATCGAACAACATGACGATAACATACAGTTAGTCATCCACTAACACCTACACAAGTTAAAATTCACTGTTGCACTTAGTTGCACTTAATTAACATCAGTAACTTAAGATATCACAAACAGCTAAAAGCAAATCACTACACCACATATAAACCAAATAGGCAACATGGATTGCTAGAAACAAACTGTAGGTTATCAACTAATTTAAAACACGAAAGTCGCGATTCTTACCAAAATATTAAAATCATAATCATAACAACTTAAAAAAAGAGATTGTCCCAAACAACATTAGTAGAATATATCACAAAATCAAAAAGCAAAAATATCACAGATTACAAACATAAGAGAATTTGACATGTTGCACATGCTACCAGCCTACCACAGGCATCTTAACAGGTCCACCCCAAGGACCCACCAACTCCTGTTTAGTGTATGTCTTCTAGTTATATGTTAATGCATTGATTATATGCGCAAAAGCTATAATATTAAAAAAAATTTCACCATATTCGTCGATTGGAGCATCATAATCGTAGCTTGTGGTGATAAACGGTCCTCCACTAGTGCGTCCAAAGTTAGTTCCACCATGGTACTGCCATAAAGCCAAAATAGTAATTTCAACAAAATGTACGCGCTAGATGGGTCAGTTTACAAAATTGAAAACAACACTATCACTTCAATAACAATAATTCAGATGCACAAACAACTAATCAGATTCAATTTCAATAGATTTTATGCAACTCATTGAGCTTCAGTACGGGTTTCATGTTTATAAAACGGATCAATCAAGTATTGCTCGATACTAAAGAATAATGTGTTACCTTGAATGTTTCCCCTCGCTTCTTGTTTCCAATTCGATTAACATTCATAGAAACCTCTTTGCTGTCACAATGTGAGTAACTGAAAGAAACTGCAAGACGATATATATCTTTGTAAAGCAAAGTATTACCAAGATGAACTTAAACAGAGAAAATGTGCCCTACTATTGCTATCTTAGAACAGATCATGATGAATTCATATTGCAATAGTTCATCAAATCTTACGGGAATATTCTTCAATCATTGGCCCTTCTGCAGTCTCACAGACACAGAACATTAGTGGCACCAGAAGTTGAATCTGCTGAGATAGGAAGAGCCAGAATCTGCAACCGTGCCAGAATCTGGAGAAAATTTGGAAGAAAATCTTGTTGCGGCTGCTGCGACACCTCATGAGGAACAACAGCCTCATTTGGCCACATCTGTTGCACTCACACCGCTTGTTAATGCACTAAACATGTTTGATAACATTCCTAGCCGAGTGAGCCCTCAAATGTCGAATCAAACCCATCTACTTCAAGCTGATGTAGAGCGGTTAATACATAGTGAAAGATAATGTAACCAAGTTCTATCAAGAAATGGTCAGTCTTCTATTTACAAATAAATGAATAAATTATCCTTCTACTTATATAATTAATAAAACAATTATTTTCTTAGTTTTTCTAACTCCTCTCATAATCCCTGTGAAGGAAACACAAACTGTTAGACTAGTAATTGGATCCTTAAACTGTTTTGAAAATGAAAACTGTATAATAATATTTTGAATAAAAATAATGTTATCACCTTTTGATATTTGAGATTACTTCTTTAAGACTACTGATTTCTTCGCCACAATGGGATCCTGGACAGGAGAATCACCGAGCTTTCAACCAAGTGGTGGAATCCAGAAAGGGTCCTTACTTGTTGACCCGTGACCCGTTAAACCAACCGATTAACCCAACAAATATAACATCGCCAGCAGGTCATCTTAACTTCACAAAACATGTGACAAGTAGAAACCTAAAAGGATCTTAAGATCTATTTTCATGACCTAACCAAATTACACGTTCAGCTTCAAAGTTGAATTAATTTACCACCAAATTACCCTCATTAACAGTTCAAACAATCTTCAAAACCAGTTAAACAGTAATAATAACAACAAGCTAATGAAAACAAATCTTACCCGAATATTATTCCTTCTCAGACACGATCCAGCTCCCTTCAAACGACTCATCAAACGACTGATAAAAATCTACAAAAAAAATCAAACAGATCAGTAACCAATTCACACGCTACAGATCCGTAACACACACATCAAATTAGTTTACTTGCAGCGTCAGAAGAAGCGTAAATCTGTGAAAACAAGCAACCAATTAATAAAAGAAAACAACACAGCTGCAACGAAGGCATCTTTAACTTGTTGGTTGATTTAGAGAAGAAGATTATAGAGAGAGAGTCTGGGCTCTTCAATAATAGATCCGGCCAATGGACGTTTGAATGTTTTGTCACCTCCCAATCCACCGCTTCATCTTCTTCATCGATTGTCGATTTCCGTACAACGAGCAGGAGCAGAACGAGTAGGAACGTTAGACCCTTGGGTGTGGTCACGGCATAGGGACGGCAAAGGGTAGTCTTGCCGTTGCCGGGCCGGGCAACACCGCCCCCCCTTGGGCCGGCACGGCAAGGACGGCATCCACAAGACTCTTTCGCCGGGCCTAAAATTCGAACGTTGGATATTGAATGCCGTTGGGTAACGACTGTTTCCAGCTTTTTTTTTTAAAAAAAAAACTGAATTAATATATTATAAATACCAATCTCAACCCATTTTTAACACCACAAATTCATACACTCTCTACAAAATTTATACAATCACTCTATATATTTTTGAGATGGATCCCTTCCAAAACAACCCAAACCCAAACCCGAATCAAACCCCACAACGTAACCTAAACCCAAACCCGAATCCAAACCCGTTCACAATGCCAATAGATCCAAGTTGGGGTACATTCTCGGGTTTCCAACAAAGTCCCAACCCTTTCACCCAATTTTAGCGATCTAGTATACTTGTTACTTTTTTTTAGCGATCTAGTATATTTGTTACTTTTTTTAGCGATCTAGTATATTTGTTACGTTTTTTTAGCGATCTAGTATACTTGTTACTTTTTTTAGCGATCTAGTATATTTGTTACTTTTTTTAGCGATCTAGTATATTTGTTACGTTTTTTTAGCGATCTAGTATACTTGTTACTTTTTTTTTAGCGATCTAGTATATTTGTTACTTTTTTTTAGCGATCTAGTATACTTGTTACGTTTTTTTAGCGATCTAATACGTTTTATTTAAAAATGTAGGGACTAATCAAACGGGGGATAGTTTATACATCGAAGTTGGAAAGAAATTCCACAACCCAATGGAGCAACCAGAATATCGCAACTTCGAGTCCATAAGTTCGAAGTGGAGGAAGATGAATACTACAATCGGGAAGTTCATCAAGTTTTATAATCCATTGTTTATGAATCCTCCTAGTGGGTGGAACGAGGATATGATTTTCAAAGAAGCGATGCGTAAATATGAAGACAAGCATCGCCAAGCTTTCCCCCACGTTCGTGCGTGGATGGTTTTGAAGACAAGTGCCAAATGGGCACCCGTTCCAAACGAGGTTGCAATCGCCAAACGATCCAAAACTTCGGAGTCGGGCGATTATAGCATGGGAGGAGGGTCGACAGGTCGTTGTCAAATAAATATAAACGACGAACCAGACCCAGAGCTCGAAGATAATACCGTTCGAGTTCAAGAGGAGCCACGACCCATAGGGAGGAACAAAGCTAAAAAAACAAGCGGCTGAAAAAAAACAAGCCACGTCAGGAAGTGGGAGCGGGTCAAAGCTGGACGGTTTGGTGGCTGAGTTGGAATCCTTCAAACATACCTTTAGTCAAACTCAAGCAGAGAAGGTAAAATTGAAGGAACGCGAAATTGAAGAAAAACTTCGCTTGAAGCAAAAGAGGGTGGGGTAAAGCGTTCGCCAAAAGAATGAAGATAGACAACTAGAGGAATGGCGAATAATGACAACGAACATCAACGACTATCCCGAAGAAGATCGTTCCGTGTTGCTCAAGATGAAGGAGAGTATTGCAAAAAAATATGATTTGTAGTTTTTTTTTTAATTTAAGTGTTTGTTTTGTTTTTTATTTTTATTTAAATGTTTGTTTTTTTTTTAATTTTAAGTATTTTTTTTATTATTTGTAATGTTTTTAATGTAATATTTTTTTAATATTAATATTAGAATATTAACTTTTTTATTTAATTTTAATATTATAATATTATTTAATTAAAAAAAATGATGCATTAAATGGTGATGGGCCTCCTCCACACCCCTTGGAGCATCATCCCCATGATTGTCCTACCCCACGCTTACGTGGCAGGTGAGGTGGAGGCAAGTCATGGAAGATGGGCCTCCTCCACACCCAAGGGTCTTAGGAACGGGCAGAAATTTGGGTTTGGTTTGATTTGAGAGAGAGAGAGAAAGAGAGGGGGGTTTGATTTGAGAGGGAAGAATTATGGGAAAGCGTGGAGAGTGAAATGTTTTGAAATTTTAGGTGACACAAAATCATGACATGCGATTTCAAAACTGTCATGTTTTTTATTTTATGATGGAAAATTGTTGACACGCATAAAAAAACGTCAAGAAATTATCATTTTTTTTATTCCAAAGATGACATTTTTTTTATGACATTCACTTTTGCATGTCATTAAATATGGTATGTCATAAAAAAAAGTGTCAAGAAAGGCCTTTTTTCTAGTAATGGTGGTCTAGGTCTGAAACCTTGTCCGAAAAACTCGTGTATCTCCTTTGTTTTGTGTAAACAAAGAATTGGAAATGCTAAGCATCAAAAGGCTTTTGCTGCATCTAGATATATGCTGACCTAGTCTTTTGGTGTCGTGCTGTAGATCATCTTTCACCCAAAAGAAACCTTTGTTTCCAAGGATGTCCTGACTGTCCATTTGCTACATCCAGACATATGCTGACCTGGACACAGTCTGGACGTCACAAAATAGACCCTCAAGTGTCCAAAACCCGAAGCCTATATCATCTGAGAAATCATTTGATTTGTATATTACACCATATCTCTTATCGATCTATTCTGTTCTATTCTCAATCCAGTCCTAGTCAAGGTTTCAGAATTCTAGAACAGATACTGTGAAAAATATGTGGTAGGGAAACTAGTTGAATGATAGAGTGTACTATATATGATTCTAGGATTTGATTGTGACTCGCCTGAGTGTTCATTACTAATACACCAAAACATGAAAAAAGAATATCACAGATCGTTATACAAGAAGGCCTAAGGCAATAAGTTTAGCTGGACAAATATACTGGCAATTGCTAAGACCAGCGTAAGTAGATCAGTGTTGATAAGTGTAGTTTGGCCTGAAATGCAGTGATTTGATCACGTAAGCAAAAATGTTTAAAGTCATGTTAGAGTAAATGTTTCGTGACAGTTTTTATTTTATTTTATTTTGTTTTGCTCTGTTTTTTATAAAAATTTGACCACTTCATGATTTGAATTGGACCCATTTACAAAAGGCATCTCGAAAAGTTTTTTAACGTATTGGGATTGGAGTCGGGCCCACTGCATGCTTGGTGGGCCCCACAAAATCTTGGTTTGGCTGCTTAGGGTAAAAGTAAACAGATTGGGGGCGGTGGTGTTTAATCATCACAAAAACAAAAGAAATATTAAACACACTCTCTCACATACACTCTAAAAATCTTCGTCTGATCATCAAACTTCTCTTGAAATTGAAGACTTGAAAAGGTAATCGTCAAATGTAAGTAAAAGCTTTTTGACCATCATCATCGGTGGTGGGGAGGTGGTTCTCAACGTCGGCGGCCACCAGTGAACTTCCACTAAAGTTCTTGAACGTCAGATGCTAATGGGTTTTGATCATTTAAGGGTTAAAATGTGGTTGTTTCATTGATTTGACATGATGAAACAATTTCAAATCATGTTTAGAAGTTTTGTTTGCAGGGTTTTGATGTGTTTGAAAGCTACTTTCTTCATCGGAAAAGAAAGAACACGGCGATCCGATCGCCCAATGACGGCGCGTGGAAGTCACGCGCCTAGGGAGTCGGAAACGAGTGAAAATGACAAGTTTGCCCTCGGAAATCCATGTCAAATGACCCACCAACCATCTGGAATTGCACTAATTATGAAAGTGCCATCCGGAAGCACTTTGGTCATCTGGAAACCCTCTTGCCGTCCGAGAACCCTTTTTGTCACCCGGAAACGCATAATCTTTGACTCTACTACCCACCGGATACACAAAGAATTACCATAATGCCATCCGGAAACTCAATCTCCATCTGGAAACAAACTTTCAATCCAGAAACTCATCTAGCTTGGACCTGTCTAATACTTTTTGGGCCCAAAATATTCGGTCACTCGTTTTCATCATAGACTCAAGTCTGATATGGGCCCATTTAATTAGATTATATCGTCTAAAAATTTTTCCAAGTATTTGAGACTGTTTTGACCAAGTTTACAGTAAAAAACTAAGAATGAATCAAGATTATTCTAGTTTTGAGTGTCTAATCCGACTTGTTTGTTGCAGATATGGCTAATCATGTACCTGAATTTGAAAGAGATCACAACGTTGTTTGTTACCTGTCAAATCCACCTGAGGATCACATGCAGGAATTCAAATCTCTTATTGTGGGCCTAATACATGTGGATTATCTCAAGCGCTGCGAGAGAGTCCGGTCATTCTTACAGACTGGATCACTGATTTTTGGGAGAACGTGACTTCAAAGAAGACAGATACTACTATACGTTCAAGAGTTCGTGGAACTGAAGTGACAATCAGTGAGAAGGATGTCAGAGATGTGTTATTATTTGGTGACTTTCCGAATAATCCAGTTATTTACAAAAGGGATCAGATTATGCCTGTATTAAGGAGAATGGGATATGAAGGTGAAGATGGTCTAGTTCTAAAGAAGTTCTTCCCAAGCTACTGGAGATTTCTAGTTCATGTGTTTTTATGTGTAAATGAGGAAATAAGAGTACTATGGATTTGATGAATCAAAAGTATTCTTCTGCTGTTGTTGCATTGGTCGAAGGCTGGAAGTTTAACTTTTCAAGATGTGTTTTTAAAGACATGTTGATGAACGTGAAAGAGCTAAATAAGAAGTACTTCTACAAGTTTCCAAGATTCCTGCAGATGATTCTGGAAACTAAGTATACTAGATTGGAAAGGACGACATAAAAGTATGACCAAAAGTGTATGGGTCCTTCGGTATTTGGGTGGATGAAGCAGGCACGAAAAGAAACTAAACAAGTATTTCAAGGAATGTACCCAATGGTCAAGTTTGGAGCATTTAGTGAGATAGCTGAAGAAGCTCCCAGTTCCTCCACCTGCTCTAGTTGCTGAGGAACATGATGTACAAATTATATTGATCCTCCTCCTGCTGAAAATTGTTCACTTCCTGAGAATGCTGACCTAACAGACGTGGCTAGTGAAGATGAAGAGATCCTTGGTAAAGATGATAAGAGCCTGGGTGAGGATGAGAAACCGTTTGATGATTTTAATTTTGGTGATCTTAATGAAGATGAGATAGATAATTGTCATGAATAATGCGGAGTTGGAACCAGAAGCTTTTGTTCCTATTAATACTAGTGCTAATGTACCCTCAGTGGATGTTCTTACAAACATCCTGGATTCTGTCCGTGAGGCTGAACAGAGGAATCCTCCATCTGATGTTCTAGCTTAGACACCTATTGATACTGAAGTGGTTGAAGACCCTAATGCAGATCTACGACCGAGAAAAAGAAGCAAGAGAGATCCTAGATTACATGTTATCACTGCAATCGCTGAAACTCCTGCTACTGAAGTTGTTGTTGATGCTTTGGTTTCAGTTATCGAAACTACTTATGCAGCTGATATTGTGTTGATCTCTGCTGCTGTGACTGCAGAGATTTCAGTCACTACTGTTGTTACTTCAACTGTTTCTACTACCGTGTCCTCCTTACCTGCTACACAATCATTCTCTCAGTTCATGAGAAATGTTCCGATTACAAGCCATCTTGACGAAAGTGGAAGCTCATCTGCTGCTGGATCAGGACAGTTATTGTTTAATCAGGATGCATTTGAAAGGGCTCAAGCTGAGTTTCTTATTGCAAGAGAGAAAGGGAACGATGTAAATCTTGACTTCCAAACTACTGATGAGAGAGATGCTGATAAGATGAGGACTGACAGTGATGATGATCTTTTCGCTGAAGTAGATGTTCATCGTTTACAGTCAAGGATAGTGAAATTGGAAACAGACAATGTGTGGCTTTCTGCTCAAGTTCAAAGTTTGATGGAAACTGTTGCTGAGAAGAATCAAAAGATAAACGAGTTGGATACAAATCTAGGTGATATGTCTGCCAGATTACTCAACTTAACTCAGAAGCTAGAAAACGAGTTTGGAAAGGAATTCTCTGAGACATCCTCCTCTGTTGAAAAATTGATGACACCTGCTGAATAAGAGAGAAAAAGGAAATAACATGAGGGAACATGAAAAAGTACCTTGAAGATCAGATTCCTCCAGTTAGGTCATGTCCTCTGGGAAGCGCTTATGTACTCAAGAACACCGCAGAGCCATCAATTGATTCGTTTGACTAACAACCTCAAAGATTTGTGACTATTACCCTGGATAACTTTGATGAATATGGAAATCAAAGTGGAATAAATTGCTGGAGATACAATGATGACAAAGGGGTATTTGTTGTTCGTAGCGGTAACGGTGCGGTCGAGTACTATGCTTCCACTTCTGCATTTAATTCATGTACCAAGGTTGACCTGGCAGAATTAGCAAAAGCATCCTTCATTAATCAAGTTTGAAATCCAAAGAATATCATTGGTAAAATGTTTCACAAGAAGATTCAACAACAAGCAAAGGTGAACTTCAAGGACATGAAGACGACTGAGTCATATGTGGAAGAATATGAGGATGTGATGAGTCCTGATAGAAAGCCATTTGAACAGTTAGATGTCCTGCGACTCAGAAAATGAAGACTATACCATTGTCCAAACCAATGCACAAGGGATGCTTGAAAGACATGAAGTTTTGGATATACGATCCAACCTCTCGCTCTGTTGTCATTGTTTACGAACATGAAGAATGCAGAATCTTCGACGCTAAGGATTTGATGACGTTGCATTCGGAAGACATTCAAGTTTTGGTGAAGAATCAAATCCAGTGTGATTCTAATTATGAAGTTTGCGCCAAATCCTTTACAGGTGCAGTTGCTCAAGTGATACAGTTTGGATTGGAGGCTGATCAAAGGAGTAGAATGGAGACGAGACTGTTTGGTCCCTATGTTGGAAAATCTACTAAAGAGATGCGAGAGGCTTTAGAGAAGAAGAAGAAGAAGAAGAAAGAAGACTCAAGGAAGAAAAAGAAATTAACTGGTGGTCGCATCAGGAAGTGAATGTAAACATACCAAGACGATACAAACCTAGGGGGATATTGTTAGGCCATGTAATTTAGAGGTTTGCGTCTATCTTGGGTTACTAATAGGTTTTGGGCTTGTTTGGTTATTTTGGTATTGGGTTTCGACCTATTAGGACCATTGTATGAGAACCGCCCGATGTGTCTATATAGGGGGTTCCTAGGTCATTTTAGGTTTGCTAGTTTGTGTGTGTTTTCTCTGTTGTAATCGTATTAGTGTACGAGACGACTCTTTGAAGTTGTGTGCACTTTGATAATACAATCTTTCGGTTTCAAGTTTCTTTGTTATTCTTTACATTCAATGTTGTTTTCAGCACTCGATTGGGTGTTGTTTGATACCGTGGGAAGGATTCTGGACTTACAAAAATCCTTTTTTAGATTTACCAACCCTAACCTACGTCGAGGTTGGTTTTCAATTTAGCCAACTTCGTTTTAGGATTCATTCTCTTTGTTTTCGAATTATATATATCATAACTATGATTGGATTCAATATTCATGCTTTCTTGGTGCTATTTAGGTGTATTACCCAAATCCAACCTATTTCAAGGAATCGAGTGTTAATGCTTAAATTCCTACTTTCTCGTCTATTTTTTTTTCTCTTTTTGTGTTTTATCCATAGTTGCCAAAACAGCCCTAATAGTGCGCCTCAGCGCCTAATAGTGCGCCTCACAGGGTGCAGCGCACTTGGTGCACCTCACACCTAGGCGCACTTTTGACAACTACGGTTTCATCAACCATACCATAGTTATGGAACAACACCTCGGGCTCTACGACTTTACGAGTCGCCTATACCTTGGCTTTACATGTCCCTGTTTACATCATTAACCCGAAGATTAAATGACTTACTGATTTATCACGGCGCATGTCCGTTATTTGTGTTTTGTTAACCAATACCATAGTTACGGCAAATGTTCTAGAACAACAACTCAGGCTCTACGAATTTACGATTTGCTTATACCTATACCTCAGTTTTACATGTCCCTGTTTACATCATTAACCCAAAGATTAAATGATTTACTGATTTATCACGACCCATGTCCATCGTTTGTGTTTTGTAAACTAAAAACCGTAGTTATGGTTGATATACTGGAGCAATACCTCAGCCTCTACAACTCCATGGGTCGCTTATACCTTGGTTTTACATGCCTCCTTGTCAATCATGGCCCTCTAGACCATAATCGACTACTCCATGATTCTCCCGACACCTCACACTTACTAATTAGTCTTTGCTACATAGATTGTATATGTATTAATTATAAGAAATTCATCGTATCATATGTTTAACACTTACCTGGTCAGGGTAAGTAATTCACATATGTTACACATGGACCTGTTATAAGTTGTACATTACCCCCTATGTAGGTAAATTTTAAGCTTGTGATTGTGTCCCGTGTTTTATTTGGTAAAAACCCTTTCTTGATTATTTATTTAGTATTAGGTTTACCTTTATTCATTAAGAACAAGCGATATGTGATCGTTTAATAAGGTTTTGCGTGATTACATTCATTGACGTGAACACAACGTGTTCCTAGCATTCTCTTGTTTTAAACATTGGCTTGGACGATTACTACCATCCCGGTTTCTAGGTTTAGATTACCCTTGTGCGTTGGTTATTCACTATTGTGAATAATGCACATTATCAACTTAGTTTCTCTTGAGAATGTTACCCTGGATGAGTATGTCATCCAGTTTTCCCAAGTATCATGTGAAAGCTGCATACCACTATGCATAATATGGTTTAGAGCGTGTACCTAGTTAATACTCACCCTTATGATCTTTTATTGTTGTCTATCTATTGCTCTGAATCGTTACTTGATTTAGGTACTTGGCGAGCATACTCTCAGTCGTGCTCCCAAACCCTTCCCCACCGGGTTGGGTGAATTATTCAATCCCATCATTGTTAGATGCGGTGATCTTCTCCTTGTCACATTCACAATTAATTAGCAACATGACAACTTATTGTTAGTATGCATCATTGTAATAAAAATACGAATATGCTCTTTGCACAAGTAATTCGTTGTTCGATTTAATCCTTGGCTAGGCCCTATGCCACCTAACCGTTTCTTTACCAAGATTTTGAGATTACGTGTAGCCATACGATATCCCTATTATTTACCTATAACAATCTCCGATCAAACCGGATTGTTATTACGAACATTACTTACTGGATTCAACGATCAAGTCTCGAATCGAACACCCTTTAATCTTTAGGTCTTCCGAATATACCCTCCTAATAGATCTTCTTAGGATCTTCTTGTGCCTGTAAACTCGCAATAACATGACGTCAATGTTATCGAAAGTTTACATCGCAAGATCACCCTATTAACATCCATCAGGAGTTATATCATAAGCACTCATAAATATATATATATATATATATATATATATATATATATATATATATATATTACGTATATATCATTAGTCGTGCGTGCCATCCTTAATGTCGTTCTTGATTTCATTCCATCTTGTGCAGTATCACCTTCACGACGAGATGCCTCTTCACGATGTTTCGAATCGAAATTATTACTAACAACGTAAACTCATCCAGAATCCTAGGGATGCGAAACTGCAGATGCTTCAATCAATCCGTTCTGCGTGCCATGCTATCAACTTGTCCAACTACTTGACACGAGTGTGCGTCCTTGTCACATCCAAACTAACGTCCACATTCGTTGGCGATTCGTACTATTTTCGAGGAACACATATATATACTTTACATATACTTACACACAGCATATAATCACGTATACATATTTGGATCCCTGCCACATGTAAGGTATTTGGTATAATACCTAACATGTCCATGAATTACTTTGTAGTGTTTTTGGAGAGCGTTTGTGGTTATAGCTTAGACCAAAGATTTTTAATCTGCTATAACCTTTGCTCTGATACCAACTTCTGTCACACCCCGACAGCGCACACCGGAAAGCAAGTCGTGAGATAACGGAAGTTTTTACCATAACGTTTAGCAAATCACTTGAGGATACGTATGGACATCTTGCACCCACCCTCTAGCCCAACACATTTAAGCTTTCGGTCTTAGAAATTTTTAAAAATATGTCATAGCCAAGATGGAGCGAAATTATATAAGTTGTGTTTTACAATTTATTTAAACAAAAAGATAGTAAAACATAACTTTCATAGTTTAAGGTCCCATTCAACATATCCAAACGCAGTGTATGCTAAACCCTAGGGGTGCAAACGAGCCGAGCCGAGCCCGAGCTCGACCAGGCTCGAGCTCGAGCTCGATTAACTTATAAGAGCTCGAGCTCGAGCTCGGCTCGGTTCGAGCTTTGTTTTTAAAGCTCGAGCTCGGCTCGTTAGTAGTTTCTCAAGCTCGAGCTCGGCTCGGGCTCGGCTCGTTTAGTGTTTATTAGTTAATATATTAAATTAAATAATATATATAAGGCTCGTTTAGGCTCGATAAGTCAAAAGCTCGGCTCGGCTCGTTTATTAAACTACTTAAAATGTGGGTAAATAATATAAAATATTAATAAACCTAATATTATATTAGGCTCGATAAGGCTCGACGAGCCTGGCGAGCTTCATATGCCAGGCTCGAGCTCGAGCTCGATAAGTAAACGAGCTTCATTTTAGGCTCAAGCTCGGCTCGAGCTCGATAAAGCTCGGCTCGTTTCGAGCTTTTTACCGAGCCGATCTCGAGTAGCTCGCGAGCTGCTCGGCTCATTTGCATCCCTACTAAACCCACTCTCCCAAAAGCTCTATCCATTCATACCTGAAAAACATGCTTAAAAACATCAACATAATGTTGGCGAGTTCACAGGTTTACGAGTAATAGTAAACTTTCAAGTTTAGTAATAACATATGATCGATCAGTACTATAATAGAATCAAGTAGAGTCACGAAAGTCCACAAGTATGATGTATCCTAAGGCTCTTAATTAATCCATAACTTTGTTCCCGTGGTGTCCTCTCCGTGAGAGGAACTTTCTGGAGGTTATGTTCATTTTTCAAGCAGATTTCAACCCAGTTAAATCATATAAACGGGGGCGTCAACCCAATAGTACTACAACATAAACAACGGCCTTTTCCGAAGGCTAATGATTAAGATGTGCTAGGAGAGTGAGTGGCAACCTGCGGGTTGACACTGGTGTCACGCTATAAAAACGTACCCACCGGTACACAAACCTAAGGGCATCAAATATTCTATATTTATAGTCTATCGCATCATATAAGCATGTTAATCCCCCGCTTTGTAAATCGTACAAAAACATTTAAAAAGAACTGGGGTCGTGAACTCACCTCAATGCAACAATTACATTGTGTTCAAATCTGTGCCACACTCTCTTACCAAACTAGCCCTAAATATTTATAGGGTTGTTTAGCAATTAATCTAAGTCAAATCAAGCATTTCACCAAACTTTCATTATCCAGTTACCAATAGCTTCTTGTTCCATTTATCATCCACCCATTTGTCCCATTGGTGACTAGATGTTTGATTAAACTTTAAATTTCGTGTGTTCACATACAACAATCCATGATTCAGAAAAGATTTACGTTTTTCTCCAAATCACATTAACCAAAGATTTTAGCTATATGTCCATACGCATATTAACATAGTAAAACCTTTCACATAGATTCACATAATCTATCCAATTTATCCATATATACCAAATTCATCGTCTTACCGCCTAGTAAGACATTTTTCTAGCACTTTCATCGCATGCAAGTTCCCAATACCACATATCAACCTATGTATATTATATTAACTAAATTCCCATCCTAGGATCTGCATATAAATCACAAAACAAGACCAAATTTGCTGTTCTAAAACAGCCACATAATCTAGCATTTACGTGCCTCAAAAACCACATTTTGGCGACTTCTAACACATAGTTTTGCACTGTAAGCGTTCGTTAACATGGCAAACCTATTATATATCCTAAATGATGACTTTTATCATTTTAATACCATTCAAGTTGTTTTACATCAGACCTGGAAATGAAAATTTTTAACTCATTAATTAGTCGAAAACGTGCATTTTCACGCATCTTTTGCAAAGATATTTAGGTTTTTACATTAGGACATTCATCAACACTTAATGATACATTATTTTCCCTCAAAATAACCCTCAAGAACCTGCTCATTATCAGATTCATAAAAACCCACTTAACAAGTTCATTTTACATAACCTATCCACTTTTTAGTTACTAATCATCAATTAGAACCCCCCAATAATCATTAAGCGCCTATTACTTGGACCCTAACATGATTTTAAACCCAATTAATCTTTTACATCAGATCTGTACTAAAACATAAATAGATCATCCATGCAATCATATTTCCATCAAAACAGTCAACACTCATGTTCATATCTATCATCTAAACCCCATTTTAACTATCAACTTAAAAACCCATTAACTTAGTTGACTAAATAGTCAAAATAACAATAATAATCAGATCTAAAACTCATTAAAAATCATCTTTTATCTATCATCAATCACATAATCTAAGTATCTATCAATCAACACAAACAATCATACATACATATACATATATACGACACATACACACACTTTTCACTCATTTTTCCATTTCCATTGTTTATTTTATGAAATCTTTTAACAAAACCCATTTTGTTTGGTGAAAGGCTTGAGAAATTAAAATCAAAATAGAGATTTAAACAATATTTCATAAGGATTCTCACCTTTGAAGATCATATGATAAAAAGATGGGTTTTGATGCTTCCTACACTTTCTTTCTCTAAAATCTTGTGTTTTCTTGAAAGATTGCTACTGTAGGATCGAGGAACGTGTCAACCGACAATCACGAGGGTTATATTCAGAGTGCGGAAACCTCTGAATATGTTCTAATAACAAAGATAACCAAAAAACAATGATATGCGAGTAATTAACACACACAAACGGGTCAAAAGATTATAGATTTGTCATTAAAACAGAGCTCGAGTGTTACAATGATCAAACCAGACTATCTCAGACCAGGGGAGGGTGTTTGGAGAGTGTGTGTGGCAAAAACTCAAGATTAGGGTTATGATTTGGCCTATTTATACCTCCCGGACACGTACAGACCAGTGCAGGCGATTACGAGGCTATGCCACATGCAGTAACAGGCGATTAGGGCCTAATCGCCTGAAACAACTAGCAATTACGTTCTAATCGTGTGAATAGTGCACACGATTACAGCTGTAATCGCCTGACTCTTGTCCTAATCGCCTTTAGTGCCCAGTCAAGCCCAAAACGCTTATAAATGTCTCCAAACACCTGAAACGCGTCCAAACAACTTATATACTAGCCTAGGGACATCATGTACTAACAGACTCCCCCTTGGACCAGGCTAGTATACGTACGAGCTATAAACTGCTCGATTAACCTAGCCAACGACCTATAGAGACCTATCACTAGCTAGGGACATACAGATAATGCACTTACAGACTCCCCCTTGGACCTAGCTAGTGATTTACAAACTCAACCTATCATCTAGCTGGAGACACACAAGAAGTGCATTTACAGACTCCTCGTTGGACCTAGCTGGAGATTTATGGTCTTCGAGTCCTCAAGTCTTCATGTTCAGCATTCTTCAACTTAGGGTGACACCGCAGTGTATGATTTCTAAAGACTTGAATATATCAACTGATTTGAGCTTTAGTCGTGGCTTCATAAGATCTCGTCTTGGTCATCGATTTGCTTCGATAACTTGGGAGGAAACAAGAAATCTTCGCTTTTAATGATTGACAATTCTTTGAGTTGGACGAGGATCAATATCATCTTCACTTTCATTTCTTGACTTTCCTCTTCTTCAGCTTCGATTGCTGGAGCTCTACCACGATCTGGTTTCTCTGAAGATGAAATATCGGGTTCTTGCTGTTCAGGATGATTTTGTTGTTCAGGTTCGGGCCTTGTTCAGCTTCAAGCCTAGTTGTTTGAATCATTATATGCACAGTCGTTGTGTTTGATCCTGCAGGAAAAAATTAATAAAACTGCACACAAACTACAACTTGTATTAGATACAACAAATAATCCGGACTCAAACAAATTCTTGAAGTTTATCATTTGATGAACTTTCAAGATTTGTCCATTGTGACACCAATTTGAGAAACGAATCATTCTCCCCCTGAACATTTAGATCTTTTTAAATTTCACCCTGAACTCTCACGATTGACAATTTGTGACCCTGAAAGTGATATTTGACCCTTGAATTTCATAGAATTTAGATTTTATTTGTGTTTCGGCTTCGGATCTGAGATTCCAATTGCAGAATACTTGTATTCCAACATCGGTCAATCAAAAATAAAGACAAAAGAAAAATCTTTTGGGTTTTTCAAGATAATCAAACAGAAATTAAAAATGCAGGAAATGTAAAAACTATTCACTATCTTATTTTTGCGAGTTTCATCTGTTAGGGAAACATATCAGTGTACGGACTAATTTAGAACCCTTATTTGTTCAGTTATAGTTCAAATTACCAATAAGCATCCTACAACAACTGCCAGTATTGTTGTCCACCTAAACTCAAAATCAAGTTTTATCGCTAGGCACTTTAGATACGTTAAGGTAATATTAAGACTGATTAAAGGTGTTCCCCGCACACTTGACATATTCCCGCATCAAGGCATGCACAAAGCTTCCTCGTAACCGGTGAATAAGCTGTTGTCATCCGTATTTACAAGGAATGGACTCTGTGGTGATCAGGTCTACAGGAACGCTGCAGCAGGGAGGCCAGTGAGATCCAGACCAGGGTTCAAATCAAATACCGTATTTTTGATTTTTCACGGTATGATGCTTTAGGTAATTGATTTGCTACCTTAGAGCGATTCTCTTTGAGAATAGGGTTTTGGCATTCATGATCTTTTTGCTCTTTTAAGGATTCCCAGACGTCTCCTTGTTAGAATTTATTCTATTTTTTTTTGTTTTTCTTTTTTTTTCTTTGGGAATGGCAAAGAGGTGTCTCAGTTGTAGGCTGCGAACCCAACGTACGTCACTTATGCCACCCCATTTTATTCTGAGAGACGTCCAGTTCACCCCGGATGTATCAACCTCTTAAAGACCAGAAACCTCGGATTTTGGCATTCTATCAACGAGATTTAGGTTTTTAGACCATATGCCAACGCGACGCTAATCCACACAATGCTCAGTTGATTTAGGTTTATATCACCGTACCGAGCTTGGAAATGATTTCGAGCCTACCAACACATCATTGTAGAGGCTACTTATCAGATCCAATATTTTTAAAATGATAAGGGTCCAGACAGTCCAACTGATGGGTTAATATCATCTTTTGATGTTTTTGTATTTTTCTGAATTTTCTCCCCCTAAAAATCTAAAAATTCGTGAAAAGACAATATTTTTGGATTTTTCTGATATTTGAAGAAAAATAATAAAAAACTGATTTTCCGATGTGGTTTACTCAGATTTTCCCAAAATGCCTTTTACCTCTCAAAGAAACTCAAATTTAAATTTGTCAAATGGTTTGGTAAAATTTTTGGCAATTCGGTAGTCAGTGTCGACATAAATAATCACTGGATCCTTAGTGATTGTTATGGAAGTTACACTATTAATAAGAAGATGGAGGTGATAAGAAAATGCAAACTGTAGTCAAGCATGTGTGTTGAAGTATCCAAAGACAAACCTGGAAACAGCAGCTCAATGCAGCTACCTGATTCGGCTTCGCAGGTTGCAGGAAACACATGTGACGACCTTCCAAGAACTGATATCCACCCGTTGCAGATCCAGCTTCAATATTGTAACCACCCTTGATAAATTCACTAAAGTCAACGAGATCCAACTTATCGCCATTAGGGTACCATAGACCTTTGGTCGGTAACCCTTTAGATAATGAAGGAACCGTTCTGCAGCAATCACCCAGTCCACTCTTATTCATTACTGACATCCGTTGTTAAGTCGAAACACTGGGTCTTGAATTATTCTCATCGAGCATTTTCTCTTCTTTCTTCTTCTTCGATAACAAATCCCCCTTGATTGGCTAAGGTTACATATCCTCCAAAGATATTCTGATCAATTTACTGAACGATATGACACCTATTTTGTGCAATGATGCCCCACTGTAAACAATCAAATGACTGCTGATAGTTCCTCCTGGAACACCCTGCACACTCGTTCAAAGATTATTTCTCGAGGGGGACCCAGGCCTTGACCATCTCTGGTCGGCCTAGGTCATCAATCATAGGCAGCTCCATCCATCTGCCATGAGGAGTAGGTGTTTTCTCATCAACAGCAGTTAATGTAGATGGTGCTAACGAAGCAGATAAACTCACAGATGGTGCTTCAGCTGCTTTTGGCTTCCATATCTGGTCATGCTTAGCCTATACATGTCTTTGCTTGACAGATTTGGGAGGTACCTGAGACTTCACCTTTGGGTTAGCCGGTGGCTTTGCCCTTTGGTTAGTCTTTGGACCTGCTTTTGGGCCACCCTTGGGTTTTGCAACCTTAGGTGGAGCCTTTGAGCTTGATGTCTGATCAGCTTTAGGCTTTGCACCATCAATAACAACCCTTTGTTTCTTTTTCACACTCTTTGGTGTCACCTGAACTTGTTGTTCAGGTGACTTGTATCTTTGGTTGTTGTATTTAGGGGGCTTAAGTGATTTGCCCTTTAATTTTCTCAGATAGGGACAATTAGCAATCAAGTGTCCAACCTCGTTACATTCATAGCATGACCTCCACTCTTTATAGTACTGAGGTTCAGACCGTGACTGTCTCGAGCTAACCTGAGAAAATCTATGGCTACAGCTCCCTTGTGAGCTTCTAAATCGAGAGGTACTCGGATATGAATCATAATCAGATGATCTTGGTGAAAAATTTCTTTGATGATTTTGAAGAGAATGTCTCATTTGATCAGTACCCTTCGATTTGATGGGTTTAAGTTCATTGATCTTGGGACCCTTTTGATTTTTCCCAGATCGATTCTTTTGATTCACATGTTTGGTGGGTTTGTGTTCAACATGTTTCTTCTAATCAACTAGAATTCTGATCTGAGCTTCAGTAACTGATATTTCCTCAAAAATATGTTTAATTAAGGATTGATCAACATTTTTAATAGGAAACTCTTTATCAGAAAACAATTTGTCAGATCCCACCAACATGTACAACCCTTCCGTGCCTTCAGGAAACTGAAAGTGCTTCTTTTCCGGCTCAGGTTCACACAAAATGTGATTTTTAATAGAGCTATGTGAACCTGATTGAGCCTTCTCAGTTTCCTGGGATTCTTTATTAGAATCCTCAAGGTCTGCCTCCGGTAAGGCTGTTGGTTTCAATTTCACTTTCCGTCTATTTACAGAAAGTTTATTGTAACCAAATCCTTGATTTTCTTTTTGCCGAGACTGGTTCTTAAGATCTATATCATTTTTACTGAGCACAAACTCTGCAAACTGAAAACCATCTAGCTTATGTTGGGCTCTTTCATAAATAGATTTTGTTTGCGTTAATTCTTTCTTTATTTCCTCAAGAGTTTTAGAGAGCTCAGAATTTTCTTTCATTAAAATTTCATTTAAGTTTTTAAACTCCATTTCATTTGCTCTCAAAACTTCATTGATGGTTATGTAATTAGCTAGATCGCAAGTAAGGGTCTGTTGGTTATCAGACAGCCTTTCAATCGTACTTTGGAGTTCGGCACAGTTAGAACAGACAAACCTGGAAGCCCCTTGTACAATAGGTGCAGTTCCGTGCTTGATTTGAACTCCAACTTCTGGATTTTGATCTTCAGCATCTTCCTCTTCTGATTCACTCCTTTCAGAAGTTGAACAATTTGCATCAGTTCTGTTGATTTCTTCAGAACTTCGTTCAGGATCTTGTTCACTGGATGATGATTCACTATCTGCATCTGTACTCTCTTCTGAGATTTGAGCACTCTCTAACCCTTCTCCTGATTCCACAGTCTCTACTCGTTGAGCAAAACACGCAATTTCCCCATTATCACCTCCCATGAGTTGTGTCTTCTGGTCAAAGCCTTTCTCAGCAAGCACAGTAAGTACACTCGCAGCATCCGTGTTTGCTGAGACAGAGTGAATTGCAGGAGTAACCGAAACCACAACCGTTTCTTGATTGTTTTGAACATTGTTAAGTTGTCTGGTTTGATTCGGTTGACTTTGACTAGCATCTGACGTTGATTTCCTCTCCAGATGGGCCCACGGATTACATCCAGAACTCCCCTGTTGTTGTCGTTGTTGGGCCGGTTAGGTGTTCATTGAAGATGCGAAAGCCCATGGTTTGGTTGCATTTGCCATTATGAAAGCCTTGTGAAAAAGTCAACTCTTAGTCAACAAAAGTCAAACTTCGGTCAAAGACGGTTAACACCTATTTTTGAAAGTCAAACTTGGTCAACGAAAGTCAACTTCGGTCAACGCGAGTCAAACTTAGGTCAATTTTAGGTTCAGCAAGTTATAGGTGATTGGGAATTGTAATTGCTAGCTTACACATGATTAGGAATTGTAATTGCTAGCTTACACGTGATTAGGATCCTAATTGCTAGTTGTTACACGTGATTACGCGTAATTGCTAGTGAAAAGTTGAGCGATTACGAGTTTGAGGGTGATTAGGATTCAACACGTGATTAGGAATTGTAATTGCTAGCTTACACGTGATTAGGATCCTAATTGCGAGTTGTTACACGTGATTATGCGTAATTGCTAGTGAACAGTTGAGCGATTACGAGTTTGAGGGTGATTAGGATTCAACACGTGATTAGGAGCTATGCCACATGAAATTGTAGGCGATTAGCTCCTAATCACTAGTAAGAACACATGAATACATCGTAATCGTGTGAGTTAGCATGCAATTAGGTTGTAATCGTGTGATATATAGGCGATTAGGGCTGTAAATGCTAGTAAGGAGAGTGATTAGGCTATTCATGCAAAAAGTTCATGTGATTAGGGATTCGTAATCGCCTGATCTGATCTGCAACCTCACTTTTGCTCAAAAACTACCATTTTTGCCTCAAAATCTTATCCAAAACAATGTGTTTAACCCCCAAATGATTAGAAAAGTTTCCAAAACAGTTTTAGAACAAAACCTAATAAAAAACACACGTTTTTAACCGTAAACACACACTAAGATTTTGAAAATATGGGTTTTTTTTATCAAAAACTCAAAGTTTCAAAGTTCAAACAGGTTTTTGGATAAAAATCACAACTTTCACACTAAAACCCACCTGTTTTTACTCGTTTTTGTTATCAAAACGCTCGTGATAAGAGCCTCGGCTCTAATACCACTTGTAGGATCGACGAATGTGTCAACCGACAATCACGAAGGTTATATTCAGGGTGCGGAAACCTCTGAATATGTTCTAATAACAAAGATAACCAAGAAACAATGATATGCGAGTAATTAACACACACAAACGGGTCAAAAGATTAAAGATTTATCATTAAAACAGAGCTCGAGTGTTACAATGATCAAACCAGACTATCTCAGACCAGGAGAGGGTGTTTGGAGAGTGTGTGTGGCAAAAACTCATGATTAGGGTTATGATTGGGCCTATTTATACCTCCCGGACACGTACAGACCAGTGCAAGCGATTACGAGGCTATGCCACATGCAGTAACAGGCGATTAGGGCCTAATCGGCTGAAACAACTAGCAATTACGTTCTAATCGTGTGAATAGTGCACACGATTACAGCTGTAATCGCCTGACTCTTGTCCTAATCGCCTTCAGTGCCCAGTCAAGCCCAAAAAGCTTATAAATGTCTCCAAACACCCCGAAACGCGTCCAAACAACTTATATACTAGCCTAGGGACATCATGTACTAACAGCTACTCCAAATCATAATACAACTTGAAACATCCAGATTCAATCCTCTAATATTGAAGTTTTAGTAATCAAAAGAGAAGATTATGAGAGGGAGAGAGAGATTCGGTTGGGTTGGAGAAGGGAAATGAAGGTTTTGTGATATATATATATAAAGGAATATATATGGATATTTATGTTTGTATTAAACCAAGGGTAATCGGCTTAGGGGGGAGGTGGACATGCAAATGCAGAATTTTGTCTCCATAATTTCGAAAATGGGAAGGGTGGGTATAAGGGTTGGGTGATATTTTATAAATAGTGGGTATTTTAGGTGATTTAGGGGTATAAAAACTATAAAAATTCACCCTAAACTAATTTGTCTTCACCCAATAAATTATGAATCACTACTACCCACTAAATCCTATAATTTTTAGTGCCTAACCAATGTATTAGGTGTTTGATGCTTCACTAGTTCGAAAATTGCTGGCTAAAAGCGCACATACGCGCTATACCGAGCATTGCGCGACAAAAACCTCAAATCAGCGTTTTTATATGTTTCAACTAAATTTTCACCTATAGAATATTGTTTTATGCTATTCTAATTAATTCATGGGTTTCCCAAGCGTTTCGTGTCTCGTACACACGTTAAAACGACAAAACACGCAAGTATTCGCCAAATGCGACACAAAAACTACCAACTATAGTTATTATTATTTTAGCTAACATTTTCACTTTTAGAAATATTAATACATTCTAAGATAAGAATTATGGGTCAAAAATAGACTTTTTAAGGTTTAACGGTTCGTCACTAACGTCCGATACGGGTATTTTATCGCCCCGCGATACGATAAATACTAAATTATCAATAAAACCTTTATAATGCTCTAGATTTTACTAATGTTTTCCCATGACTCTAATTATCACAAATTAATCCCAACACTTATTTAGGTATTTAATATCTCATGTCTAATACCTTAGCACGGATAACGTCCTAAAAAGTCGGGTGTCACACCTAATCCACCCACCCGACTCCATCTTCACCCCCCACCCCCACCCCCACTGTACCATACCCGAAACACCACCATTGCTGCACACTGCACTCCCCACCCCACCCCACCGCACCACCACCGCTGCACTACTTCAACCCTCTACAGCACACCTCCGCACCACTGTCATTGTACCACTCACCACCACACTTTAGAAAACCGTCGTTGCATCGATGGAATGGATGAGAAGATGAACAAAAAATCAAATCGAACCTAGATCCATCACACTGAAACCACCGACGGCCAAACACCAACCCCTCTCCAACCTGAAACAAATGATTATGTCACCAACTGTGGGGTGTAACTGGTTAGAGTGCGGATGTCGACCTGCATTGCATACTAACGTAAACATGTAATCACCAATGATTGTTAATCTTCAACATGAATGGTGGCGTTAACTTTGTGATGACGACCTAGGATTCCATCGGATTCGGTGATGGGGGATGGACGTTGATTTTGATTTTATTTGTTTATTAATTTCTAGGGTTTATAAAGATAGGACAAACCTATGGTGTTTGTGTAGAAAATTACTAGAGAGTGTAGAGAATTAAGGTTTTGGTTAGTAGAGAGAGTGTAAAGGAAGAAGATGGGAAAGATAGTAAATATAAGGATTAGGGTTAGGGTTATATGTATTTATTTTAATACATGGTGATATTTTTGTCTTTAAACAAAAAAAAATTAATGGATTTATTGTATGGAGTTAATCAATTGGACTTAAAAAGGTTAGAGTACTACCCACAGGTACTCAAAGGGTAAAAATACACACCTTGACGTTGGGGAGAGGTGGGAGGGTTTACTCCTTATGGAGGTTCCCGTCCGGGGAGGTGCACGGTTCCAATCCTAGGGATGCGGAAGAGGGATTCGAAACGGGGGTACCGAAGTGATGTCCTAAATAAACAATGTCTTGAAACTTTCATTTCTTTCATTTTAGCTCTAGATAGAGTATTAGGGCACAAGGGGTACTACCATGATTTATGTTTTCCTTCACTGATTTTAACCAATCCTGCACTGCCACATCACTTCACTGATTTACTTTTTTGTAGGCAGCACTCCACTGATTCACTTCACTAAAATCTTTATTTTTTAGTTTTCTTTTTTTTAATTACCGTTTTTATTAAAAAAAATGACCGTTTGAAGTAAAAGAACCGTTTGTAAAACTTAAAAAAAATAAATCATTCCATAAAAATTAAAAAAAATTACAAGAAACATCAACTAAAATAAATATACAAACGCCTTCATCCTACTCGTCGCCTTCATCATCCTCGTCGCCTTCAACCCAATAACGCTCCCAATTGTGTTTCGCCACTATTTCTTCTTTACATTTCAAAACCAAGGCCAAAGATTTACCTTTGAGGTGGTCGTGCGGTTTTGAATACATACTCAAGTCGTGGTCATACTGCCTTTGTCTCAACAAGTCGCGTAGTTCCTCTAAAAACGCCATTGTTTTTTCGCCTTGTTGAGATTGTAGAGTGACCAACTGGTTGAGTTTGTCTTCTTTCATTGCTCGGTCTGACCCCAGTTCGTCAACCAATGATTTGCCTGATGACTCGGCGGCGGCGGCTTTCTTAGTTTTTCGTTTGGGCCGTGTTGGGTTGGTATCTTCGTTGAGATCCGGCATGTGGCTAGTGGGGGTGGTCTCGTCCGGTGTGAAAAAGGCAACCGCCTGATAGTTGCCGCTTTCCGAAGACTTTCGTCTCTTGTCGGAATGACCATCGGACGGTTCTTCACCCATCAACAGTTGCTTTTTCCCCTTGTCGTGGTCTTTTACAATCTCCCATGCCGCTTGATGATTAAAACCCGAAGATTGGCTTTTTCTGTAATCGTTCAACGCCGTTTGCATGACGTTTAGATCACTACATCCACTCCCTCATAGGCGCTCCTATATAATTAAATAAAACGCGAGGTTAAATATATCATAATTGTTACCGCTTGTTGATGAAGTCCATTGAACGCATTCATTTGTGGGTTCATGGCGGTCAATTTCGAAGTAATTTGATCAACTGTTCGGGTGGATCCTCCCAACAGTGTCGCGTAATGTTTTTGGACAGCTTTCCAAAAACTTCCCTTGCTTCTTTGGTTACTCTTCTCCCTGCTTTCCGACACATAGCACCAAGCTTTTGCCAAAGCAACCTCTTGTGCCGTATTCCACTTCACAGCTTTCAGTCGCTTTGCATATTTCTTTTTTCCCCCGTGCATCAACTTCAAGCGCGTCATCCGCTTCCTCGTCTAGTTGTTCATCTCCATGATGCTCGAACTGTGTCTCTGGCATAGTTTCCTCCACGTCATCGTCCCCATCTTCTAGGTTGAGCTCGAAGTCTTCTAGTTGGGAATTTGTTAACTGAGGCGGCGTAAAATATTGTTGATACATCATGGGTGATTGGCTTTGTGGGAATTGTTGGAATTGTGGGTATTGTGAGTAAAACGGTTGTTGTTGGGGTTGGGGTTGGGTTTGTGGAAAATTGATCACGGGCCTATAGGGTTCAACCGTAGCCGATCTCGAACCCAAACTTTGCCTCGACTAGAACCTCTAGATTTGGAGCTTCCCCTCCCACCCCTCGAAACACTCTTTGATTTCCTTGGAACCATTTGTTTTGTTTGTGTTTTAAAGTAGTTTGGTTAATGTAGTTGTTTGTTTGTGTTTTTTTATTTAAACCGTGCACAATTTTATACCATTTCAAAAATAACGGTAAAAAAAATGTTACCGGTTCATATTAAATAAATTCAAACGGTCAAAAAGTAATAAAATATATTATAAAATTTAACCGTTGCAATAATTAAGGTTTGTTACCAGCCCGTTAGATGTAACCCGTATTTGGTTCACGGGACCCCTACCAGCACAGGTGTCGATGGTGTTACCGTATTGGTAGTGTGGTACTCGTGCCCAATTCTGGTAGCGCCTCGTAACCCCTTAGTACTTACACCTTTAGGCAGTGTTTAGTCATGTTTAAAATTATATGTTTTATTTATATTGTAATATGAAATTAATCTTTATAGTTCTAAAATAGAAATTTATAATTTACCCATTTTAAGTAGCGTGTAATCATGTTAAAAACTATATATTATTTACATTGTAGCGTAAAAATAGAGCACTTCAACAAACGAATCTACGGTTTGCTAAACAACATAACAAAAACGTTGTTGGATAAAGTTATGCAAAATAAATTTATATTAACATAGTCCATCTTTTTAAGTGTTTAGTCATTAATTAATAAAAATCTTTATTCATATCTTTCAATCCGTATCTATATCCAAATCTATGTTATTAGATATTCATTAAATCACCTTAAACCACCCTTGTTATTATTATTAAACCACCTTCGTTTTCTGAGTACGTTCTTTGCTGTTCGTTCGGTTGCTGCATAATGGCATCTAAATTGGTAGTCAATGAAGATGCTGATATTGTAGAAAGATGTCCTAATAATCGTTACGTTCGGGTAATATTCAGTTTGCATGAGTTCATAATGCATTATTATTTTAGCAGTAGTGAGAATATTAACCATTGTTTTCTGTTTGCAGTATAATGAATTGCTGGGGAGGGGCGCGTCGAAGACAGTGTAAGACCTCTATCGGGTTCTTGTTTGTTGTTATGTTTAATGCATAACATATTTTTCTGGTATTTATTATTATTTTTTTGGTGTTTATAGATACAAGGGGTTTGATGAAGTTGAAGGAATTGAAGTTGCATGGAGCCAAGTGACGTTAGATGATGCCAAGCAAAAACCTCAACATCTAGAGAGAGTTTATACCGAGGTTCACTTACTAAAGACGCTAAAACATGAGAGCATAATCAAGTCGTATGTTTCGTGGGTGGACGACGAGAACAAAACGATTAACATGATTACTGAACTCTTTACCTCCGGGAATTTGAGGCAGTAAGTTGCTTAATTCCTTGTGTTCTTATGTTTAAGTGTGTTTTAAATAGCGTTTAATTAATCTTTTGTTTGCATTTGTGTTTAGATATCGCAAGAAGCATAAGAGTGTTAATTTGAAGGCTATCAAGAATTGGGCGAGACAGATCCTTCAAGGCTTGGTTTATTTGCACGGTCATGAGCCGCCTATTATTCATAGAGATTTAAAATGTGACAACATATTTGTTAATGGGAACCATGGAGAAGTGAAGATCGGCGATCTTGGATTCGCAACTTTTATGCTACACCCCTCTGCCAAAAGTGTGATTGGTAAGTCGTTAGATCATGCATATTTGAAAGTGTCACATATTTGATTTATAAAAAAAATAGCATAAGTTTTAATTGTTTACTGGTTTGCAGGAACCCCTGAATTCATGGCGCCAGAGCTTTACGAAAGGGAATATAATGAACTTGTCGACATATACTCATTCGGGATGTGCATATTGGAGTTGATTACTTGTGAATATCCATACAGTGAATGCAAAAATCACGCGCAGATATATAAAAAAGTTACTTCTGTAAGTTGGTCTTTGATTGATTATCTTTAACTATGAGGGTGTTTGCTTATGTGTTTTGGAATCAGTAATCTAACTATTGTGATATTGTCTTCTTGTTTTGCAGGGGATAAAACCCGCCGCTCTTTCAAAAGTCAACGATCCACAAGCCAAGGAGTTCATAGAGAAGTGTTTGGTCCCGGTATCTCAAAGATTGCCTGCAAAAGAGCTTCTGAAAGATCCATGCCTCGCGACAGATAGTATAAAAGAGCATGTACCCGAGCCCATGGAAATCAACTTGTTCAACTTGCTGACATATCCGATGGACATTGACGATAACTACAATATGGTTTCATCTGGCAGCACATGTTTACCTTCACTTGAACTTCAGTGTGTGAATAAGAGAAATAACATCCGAGTAAAAGGTGAAATGAATGAAGATAACACTGTCGAGTTAAGCTTGAGAATAGCCGATTTTAGTGGTAAGAACCATTCCTCTTGTCAGTCGGGATTGGGTTGACCCACTTGACCCGTTTCTCTTTTAGCTACATGTTTTCATCACTTGACACAATGTTTCGATTATTTAAGTTAACGTTTGGTTGTGTTTTGTTTTAACAGGTAACGTGAGGAATATTGAGTTCCCCTTTTTGCTCGATGCTGATACTGCACATACTATAGCTCAAGAAATGGTTGAGGAACTCGACCTTTTGCACGAAGACGTGATTATTATAGCACAGCTGATTGATGACATGATTATGAAGTTCGTGCCAACATGGAAACCATCATTCAGTAAAAACTCCATATCTTTTGTAGGAGTTAGCTCAACAGAAGGTTCTATCATTGTTCAAAACCATCAAATCGCATGCGCGCCCACAAACGCTCCTGAACCCGAAGATCACAGTTTCAAAGGGTCCGATAAGTCATCGTTGTTTACATCTTCTGGCGATTGGATGAAGAACTCAGAAGTGTTTCCTTGCACGAAAATCACATCCAACAATTCGATACTGTGTGAAGATGATGGTGTGTTTGAAGATTTGAAGAAAGAAGTTGATAATATCGAAGCTCGGTATCATTACTTGCAGAGTGAACTACAAAAGTCTAGAGAAGCTGCAATTGATGATGCAAAGAGGAAATGTCATTTGAAGAACAAAGGCCAAGTTTTATGAGAGTTTTGGTGTAGAAACTAACAAACAATAGTTCTAACATGCTGTTTAATATTTCTCTGTATTCTTTGTACCTACCATCTACATCTTTGAGAATGATAATAGGAAGTTTTGTACAAAAGAAACTGATATTTATCATGGTAATATGATATTATTGAAGTGCTACTATTATATATGAGTAGGAACGTTGTGTATGAGTTCTTTTATTTGTTTGGTTTCTTACTATCATCATTGGTGGCTCTATTAATTTAGGGAAAATCACGAAAATAGCCGTTGACCAAATGGCTTTTACCAAAATAGCCACCTCTTGTGTCTTGGAGGTGGCTTCCAGGGTTCTAAACCCTCTCCAAGAGACTTCCTTTTCACACTTCCACCTCCATTTTTAAAACGGCCATAACTTTTTTATAAGACATTATTTTTTAAAAAAAATTACACCATAAAAACAAGCTTTTCATCCTCTTTCATTTCCATACCATATTGCTATACTTTAAAAAAAAAAAAAAATTGTTGGGTTGATAGTACTTGCGTCTAAATATTTAAACACTTGCGTTTAAACATATTTGTACTTGCGTCTAAATGTTTTAACACTTGCGTTTAAACAAAATGTAATTTCATAATGCATACATGTAAAAAACGAGTAGAATGTGTGTTGATCAGCCCATGTAAAAATTTAACCCATTGTCCAACTCACCTACCTGCCCATTTACTTTCTCTAAAAAATATCAAAGCATTTGAAAATAGTAAACAAGCAGCTTACCTGTCCAAGCACAAGTTTATAGAAGGCGACTGAAATTGGGAGGTCCAAAAGCCTACCATCTTGAAGTGCTTTAGCTATTACACGACCAAGAAGACGGAAATGTTCTGTTACCTTAGAAAACTGGGCCCCTTCAGAAGTATCAACAGTAAGAGGCCAAGGACGTGGAAATAACCCTAGAGGTGCTAAAATAAGGTCCCCGTTACCCTTGCCAGATCTTTTTTCTCTAGTGTCAACTTCCACTGATGTGTTGATGTTTGGCAAATTAGATCTCCACATTTTCAATCCTGATTTTTGAAGATCATGGCTTAAGAGGGTATAGAACTCCAAAGTGGGGCCCAAACCAGTTCCAACTTCACCAAAATACTCAACTTCACGAACTGCTTTTTGACTTGAATACATCTCCATGACTTTTGCAGCGGAAATCCATTATGAAATTACATTTTGTTTAAACGCAAGTGTTTAAACATTTAGACGCAAGTACAAATATGTTTAAACGCAAGTGTTTAAATATTTAGACGCAAGTACTATCAACCCAACAAAAAAATTTTTTTTTTTTTTAAAAAAGTATAGCAATATGGTATGGAAATGAAAGAGGATGAAAAGCTTGTTTTTATGGTGTAATTTTTTTTAAAAAATAATGTCGTATAAAAAAGTTATGGCCGTTTTAAAAATGGAGGTGGAAGTGTGAAAAGGAAGCGTCTTGGAGGGTCTCAGAACCTGGGAGCCACCTCCAAGAGCTAGAGAGGATTTTGGGACACGTGGCAAAATGTTAGTGGCTCTTTTTCTCCAAGGTCATGGGAATCGGTTAAGGTGCCTCGGGAAAGGGGAACGATCTCACAGAGACGGTTCCACTGGCTATTTTAGTAAAAGCCATTTGGTCAACGGCTATTTTCGTGATTTTCCCATTAATTTATTTGGTAAAAAAAGAATCATCCATGTCATCTTTTTACACACTTGAACCATCAATTAATCGAATTTTGATTAGCTTAAGAGGTAGTAAGTCTATCTTTATTTTTGTCTTGTTTTTCTCATTATTATATGAATGTACACTAGGAAAAATTTATGGGATACCCTTAAATTTTGGTCTAGATTAAGACACGAAACAACGTGCATCCAAACCACTACTCATGATGTCGGTTGTCTCCGACTTCTTCCATTTCGAACCACTTGCTAGTTAAACCATTTTGGACAACACCGTCCATTTTGAGCTATGTTGAAGAACATCCCAAGCTGAGACAAGAGTAAAAGCTGCTTGTTGATCTGAATGGTATTCAAAATATTGGAATAGCACGTATCACTTATGATATGTCGATATTGGGCCAACTGGGCTTTATATAATACACTAATTTGGTTCGTAGTTATTGACTGTAGCCAGAACTATTATCAATGCACCAAACAGTTAACCGTAGGATATTCATATTGTTTTGTTCTAATAATTGAAACTGAATTATGAGGTGAGCCTTTTTGGCAAACATTTGTTGAAAATATGAATCTTCGATGGCTAACCATTGTTATGATGTTGATTTGGTTCCGACTTCCGATAGCAAGGTGAGCCACAGTGGATGCAAGTGCATAGACATATGTAGTCGTTATTCTGAAGTATGATAAAACTTATACGAAACTGACCATGATGTAAACCCGAAAAATTTCTCAGCAAATGAAACCAAACACGACATGAGTTTTGGCATTTGGTTTCTCATGGGAACGTGATGAGAATTCTATAAAGAACCCAATTTAAGTCTTATGTGTGGGGACTCCTCTGGGTAGTTAGACAGAAATGTCTGTTGGCCGTTCAAAAAAAAAAGTCTCATGTGTTCGAGGGTCTCGTTAGATAGGAAAACAACTTGTTGCTATCATACTATATTTAAACCAAAAGCAGATCAACGTGAGGAGTACCTATGAGAAGTGAGAACGAGATTGCCCTAATATTTTCTTTATTTTATTTGGTACATATATTTATATTCTAAATTTACAAATCTATAATTAAAAAAAAAGAAATAAATAGTTGCGTTTAAACTATAAAATAACTTTTTAAAGTTTTATATAAAATCAATAATTAGTTTAAGTTATTGCGCAAAATATATTTGTATTTAAAAAAGTTACGTAAGCGAACAGGTTAACTTGCGACGTCGTCAGACTGAGTCGAACATGACCATTTGGTTAAATGTGTTCACGGGTATGACTTAAAACTAACCCTTTTGCCTTAGATTAAACTCAAACCTATAAATTTTATTTTGTGTCTTATGTCACAATTTAGCATGTGTAATTTTCATTTATCTAACAATCAAAATTCAAAAGTGTGTACTTTTTATGGGACATTATTATTATTTATTAGTCAAGTTTTTTATAATCATTGAAGTTAAAGTCACTTTATCCATTTTTATTAATTATTAATGTGACAACGCTGAAAAGGATGTTAAGTACTTTACAGGAAGTGGATTAAAAAGGTACATGAATATATAAACACTTAAAACTATATAACAGATTAACAACACAAGATACTTATTTTCATGTATGTACAAAAGTCAATATGTTTCCAACCTAATCCTGAGTGCTAATCAACTTGTGCTTCTTCATCATATGACTCTCCACTAAAGTCTTGTTGTTGACTAATTACTAGTGTTTCTTCCTCTAGATGATGATTGAAGATGCATAAAAATTGAACAATAGGAGTAGCTTCAAGGGGTTGATATAACCACCAAAAACATAACTTTAGCATTTTAAAAAGTAAATCATCACAATGAGACAAGAATAAGATAAGAATATGATTGACAATCCAAAAGTGTCGTGTTGGCATGAAGATCAAACACACGAAGCACACCGTCACTGAAACTGACATGTTTATCGCTTGAAAATGGACCATAGAACCGGTGGATAGTTGTAAGCGGAGAGGGATTTTGATGGTAACAAAGAGAAGGAAGAAGGTGAAAATGGTGGAAGTGTAATGAGAATAAGTGAAGAGGAGATTTACTAGAGGTTGAAGAACAAATCGTACGTCCAACTCAAATTCCATGTTTGTTATTTTTAGAAATTGGAATGTTGGAGTATATAACTATAAATAGCCTCAAAGGGTCACCACGATTGTGTACAAAAGTGCAACACGTAAACAAACAACTTCCAGTCCATGAGATAAAGCTACAAGCAGTGACTAAGTATGTATTCTTTCACTAGTCCTCTAATTGCTAATTTTATAAGGCCTCGTATGTTTACTCGTTTACCTCTCTTTACTCCTTCTAGCTTTATTTTTAATTTACAAAGCCCTTTTATTTAACAATATCTTATTTTAAGTCACAACTACTATTGTACATTGTTGGACATAGAAGTCGGGATGTAAATGAGTTAAGCCACTCTTGAGTTACTCGGAATGGCTCTCTAAATGCTCTAATCGAGTCTAGATTAAATGATTTGAGCCAAGTTCAAACATGGAAATAGACCTGCTTAATAAACAAGTCCGAATAGAACTCGAGTTGGCACATGAGCTTAAAAAAGCATGTTATTTATACATGTTTATTTAATCTATTAAATATGTACTTAATTAATATAAAAATAACTAATTTTGTATAAAGTCATGATAAAAACCACTAAAAAATAGACACTATATTATATATAAAAACTATAGTTAAAATATTAAAAACACAATTAAATGAAATCGTATGTTTATCTCAATATTCATTTTTTGCATTTTAGGATACCCTTTGTGTAGTATATAAAATAGTCGAAGGGTTGGATGCTAAATAATAATCTAAGAAATGTATTGTTCACGTTCGAAGAAACTTCAGCTCCAAAGGTTTTGAAAATATATGTTTTGTGGGACAAGGATGATATATTTTGTTTAATTACAACTAGTTTGAGAAATTTAATGTTTCATCGAAATAAATAAATAACAACTCTAGAACATTAAATACTAGATTATACCCCGGGAACGTCCCGGGGTTGAGAAATTTAATATGACATATTAATTTTACATATGAAATAGAATGATTCGCTTTACAGTTACATGCAATAAAGCTTCGGGTAGCACCTAACCTAAAACAATTAAAAATGTATCTCCAATGTTAACGTCTAACCTTAAACAATGTATAACACTAATATTAATATCTAACCTAAAACAATGTATAACTCCAATGCTAACGCATGTTGAAAATAGAGTTCATATTTACTGATTTGAACATAATTAGTGACTTGCCTATACATGATTAATGATTTACCTGAACACTTTGTGTTTTTTTTCCTGTATGAACAAAACCCCACAAAAATAGTCGTTTTTTTCTCCGTTTTTTTATATAGCACTATGGTACTCGTTGGAAAGATAATAAAACGCTCGTTAATTTGGTGTAATTTTTTTCATTAAAAAATCTCGTATACAAAAGATATTAACGTTTAAAAATTATGGGAGGAAACATAAGAGGGAAAAATCCAATTTTATTTTTAGAATTTTTTTCCTAAAATATCTCAATGCCACATGGGATGACACATGGCACATTCAAAGAGGAGAATGCCTCCTTGAATGCCATGTCATTAAAATGGCTTTGGTTTATTATATGTATAGATATTTCATTCATATTATTTATAAAGTTTTTTATTTAATACTTAATTTTTAGTGGAAAATGACCAAATGAATCACAACTTTTTCATACAAAGGATTACAACATTTCTTGTTTAAGGGGAGACAGGGCGCTACCAGAATTGGTCACGTGTACCTCACTACCAGCACGGTAACACCGCCACCATCTATGCTGGTAGTGGTTCCGGGAACCAAAATCTGGTTTCAGTTAACGGGCTGGTACCCGTGAGTTTCTCTCTTCCCTTTTGTCTTTTTCTCTATTTTATATCCAGTGGAGTGCTGCCTCCAAAAAACTGTTTTAGTGAAGTGAATCAGTGAAGTAATGTGACAGTGCATGGTTGGTAGAAATCAGTGAAGTTGAAAAAAACCTAGTGGAACGCCCCGTTCCCCTAATGCATTTTAGTAATCTAAAGTTAATTCTATTTAGCAAAAACATTAACTACTTTTAGTTGGATTTTTTTATTAGCAATTTTTTATAGATAATTTATATTTGTATGTGAAGTGGTATAAAGGAATCAGATCGAATCACATACTTTATCCCCGGTATGATAAAAGGTTGATGAGTTACCTACCAGGGAAAGAAACATAAAAGATCCTAACCCATGTCATGAACCCTGAGCTCGGTAAGTAACTAAACCCACCGAAGTAAAGTACAACGATTTGAACCATCCGGGCCCACCAAAAGTACACTTTTCTGACTAGTATAAATACCCATATTTTAAGTACACGTAAACACACATGCTTTCATACTCCGAACTAAACATCCTCTCTCTAAAACAAATACTTATCCTCACGCTGAATGGTGATTACAGACAGACCCTCTCTCCTCCTATGTGATGAACCTAACGAATTTCTATTGTGCAATTGTTCATTTCCTGCTAAGATCCAGTCAAGTTAACCAATCCTTCATCCATTAAAGCTGAAGTCTAGTTTTTAGATCTTATGTAAGGATTTAGATTTAAACATGTGAGTGACAAATATCATATCACTAAATGATGCGTAATTGTTGGATTCTCTAAAAAAGTGTCTAAAATAGTATGTCAATAATTTATGTGCTTTATCCACGTGGTCACCGTCGTGTATAGAAATTTCACCTCAAGTTGTTTTACAACATGTCTACCAATTCAAAGTGAAACCACGTAACCAAACAACTTTTATGTTTTGTGGGACAAGGTTGATGTATCATAGAAATTATCATAAAAACTATAACTAACATTGTATTTATTTTTTAGTTTACCTAATGTATGAAATACTAATAACCAGTGTAACTTTATTATTAGAGGGGGATTATAACCCGAGGTATCTAGGGCTGGTAATTTTAGACACGAACACAATAACATGACACAAACCTATATGACCTTAACAGGTTTCGTGTCTTTAATAGGTCGACACGATAAGGCTTTAACATGTTTCGTGTCTAAACAAGTTAAAGACCTGTTAACATGTTAAATACCCGTTAAGACATGTTAATAATTTTATTTAAAAAATTATATATGGGGGTAGGGGTAGGGGTATGGGTAGATCTTATACATATGCAGACTAAAGATGAAGGAAACCTAATTTGCAATTTACAAATCGTAGAATACAGACCTATATACCGCTCAGTCATCCCTCATCTTCCTTCTCAACTCCATCGTCCCCATCCATTGTCTCTGTCACCTGTCCACCGTATCCGTCTGTTGTCACCCATCACCCGTCCTCTTTCTCAAACATAGTGTCACTATGTCTCTCATTCATAGGTTTGAGTATATGATTTCAGGGTTAATGTTCATCAACAGGTTCTTGTCTTATCGTGTTAACATGTTATAAACAGGTTCGTGTTTGAAAAAAATGACACGATAATTTTATCGTATCGTGTTCGTGTTTACTTGTTTCGTATTCGTGTCTTAAGAGGTCGTGTCTGACAGTGAATGGGGCGGGGAGCTGCTTCAAGCCCACCTACACCACCCCTGGTGGCATGGAGGGGGGAACCCCTTGGGCGGCGAGGATTCCATGGGCGTGGGGGAAGGCAGGAAGGAGACGTGGAGATGTGGGATTGGATGGGACCATGTGTTTTTTGAACGTTGAAAATTAATTAAAAAAATTAAAAGATGATTGTTAGTAGGCAACGGTAAAAAAATTATTTATACTCCACAATTTTTAATAAACTTCACATTTCTACAACCTCATTTTTTACATATTCACACCACTCCACAATTTTTAATAAACTCCACATTTTTACAATCTCATTTTTACATATTCTCACTACTCCAAACCTTTCCAACCATTTCTACAACCTCATTTTTATACGATTCTTCATATTTTTTTTATAAAAATGCAACCATACAACCGAGGCTATGACCCGAACAACCCATTCAACTATATCAAAAAGCCGAACACACCACCGGTTTGCCCGATGCAAAACCGTCCACCCTAATTTCAGACATCGTGTCATGAATACGCCGGTTTCGCAACTTACATTAGTAGGAGTACGTTTCCCAATTTTCCATTTGACGATTCCTCCATTCCTTCACAAAGGCAAACCCTTTAACCCTACCCGAAAGCGTACCCGAAACTCAACCACAAAATACTATGGGATCATCGTCAGGGAAATCAAATGTAAGAAGAAATCACAAGAAGAAGACGACGGAGGAGAAAGCGGCGACCGCTGCCAACCGCCAACCGATAAGTGGACAACCGCCAAAGAGCTTGCCTTAACGAAAGCTTGGATAAGCGAGTCGGAATCCTCGGCTCAAGGTATTTTTAATACTTTTTTAAACATAATATATGTTGTTAAATATATATTTTTACATATGACAAATGACCACTTTTTTTGTAGGAAATAATCGCCACAAATCGACTTTTGGATTGAGATAAATAGTTCGTTCCATAAGTTGATGGATCGAGAGTTCTATCGAGCAAATGATAGTCTCTCGTCCAAGTGGTCCGAGATAAACAAGGCAATGAATGCGTTCAAGGCGCATTATTATTACGCAAGAAACAATCCAAGAAGTGGTGAAACGAACGGCGACTACATCTCCGACGCGCTAAAAGCTTATCGTGACGAGAAGGGTATGAACTTCAAGTTTTTGCATTGTTGGGAAGTCGCGAAAAACCATTCAAAATGGGCGAACGTCCCCTCTGCAACCGATTCGTCAAAAAGGACGAAAACAAGTTCATCTCATGACCGTTCGGTTGGTCGTGAAAACTTGGAGGAAATTAACTTGGATGATGACGAGTTTGATGAGGAATTGAGTCGCCCACCCGTTCGAGATAAGTCAAAAAAGAGGGCGCAAAAATCCCCTGCTTCGGGTTCGGGTTCTGGATCAGGTAAAGGTGCTTACACCGGTGAGTTGGCCAATTTAAATGGCAACATCGCTCAATTAAATGCCACATGGCGCTTAATGCCCCTCTTTCCCCCCTCCACTCCCTATAGTCTAGTGACGATTTCCCCCACTACTTTCTTCCACCGTGTTCACAACCTCCAACCAAGACATTTTCCTCATGATCCTTCACTCTCTCATCCTTTTGCCTGACATTTCACTGGCGCCAACACCAAATTTGGTAACCGTGTATCCTCTTTGTTGTTAATCTGGTGTTGATGACTGTTAATTGGCTTTTGCAGCTTCCTACGTCTTTTTTCACGGTTTCATAATCGTCGCCACCAACACCAAAATCTTCGTATTTCGCAAGCAGAAACTCTAGGTTTTTACTCTCGATTATGCGTGTTCGCTTTATTGTTACTTTGATTTTGCTTATTTAAACTTTACTGCTTTTGTAGATTTATTACAACATCAGATTCGCAAGAATAGTTACAACCTTATCAATGTGTAGGCAAGTGATGTGATGTGCCTCAAAACCGATTGATGAAAAGTATTTTGTGTGAATTCATGTGTCATATATTGTATGAAATTTTGGGCTTTATGTGATTAGGGCATCATTTTTATTACCGTATCGTACTGATCTTCAAAATTTAAGATTGTGATTTGAATCATACAACTAATTACTTTTAACAACATCCGATCACTTTCAATAAATACTTATTTGGGTTAAAACATACCATGGCATTGACTGTTGACTGTATGAGAAATGAATGGAGTTTATGAGATGTTGCTTTACTTTTTTGATTAATGTTGATTTCGATTCACAAAATTTGAGTTCCGTTTTAGTATTGGTTTAAAATAGCTTCAATGTATAAACCTTAAGAGCTCAATGTATATCTCAAAGACAATGAAATTGTCAGCCACTTTTACATGGACTGGTCCCACCATCCCGAAAATATATATGAGCAACGTGCACACCAGGCGAGGGCTGCTAACCCAATGAGAAAGGTGAAAACCTTTAAACCTTAGGAAGGTGTCAGACACCTTAACGGAGGAGAGGGTGGCTAACCCTCTAGTCTTCTAAGCATTCCATCTTCAGGATGGTACTATAAAATACTCAGGGTGGACTATTTCTAAACCATGTTTAGTGAAAATATAATCGATCGAAATAGATTAAGGATAAGTACTTACATATGGAGATGATTCATCTCTATCAGCCTTCACCTTCATCCCACATGTGATTCGGACCATGGTTTCTCTTCCATAGAGATCAGTCACATGCGTCCCTAGGCATGGTAGTATTTTAAGTGAATAGCATTCCAAGCCCTTGGTAGAATCTCTCCATCCATTTTTGATAACCAATATGCTCCTTTGCCAGCTTCGGAATCGATCAAGTATGGACCTTCCCACTTGGGAGCCAGCTTACCATCGCTTGGTTTCGTTGTCTTTTGGAAGGCTTTTCTTAGTACCAAGTCACCGTCTTGAAATCTTCTTATCCTCGTATTCTTGTTGTAAGCTTTAGCAATCCTTTGTTGATATGTTGCCATCCTTAATTTAGCAGCATCCCTGAGTTCATCCACAGTTTCCAAGTCCTGTAGTAATGCTTCAGAATTGGTAGTTGCATCTTTGAGATGTCTCCTTGCTGTTGGCATGACCATCTCTGTTGGCAGCATCGCTTCTGTTCCAAATACCAAGGAGAAAGGTGTCTGACCAGTAGCGTTCTTGGAATTAGTCCTATCAGCCCAAAGTATAAATGGAAGTTCTTCTGCCCATTTCCCTTTCTTTTCCCCAAGCTTCTTCTTTAAGTTGTTGACAATGATTTTGTTTGAAGATTCTGCTTGTCCATTAGCTTGAGGATGGACTGGTGTTGAAGTTACCATCTTGATCCCCCAACTCTCACAAAAGTCAGTTGTTCTTTTGCTAATGAATTGAGAGCCATTGTCAAATAATTTCAGATGGTACTCCAAATCTTGTTAGGATATTTCTTTGATGAATGAAACCACCTCTTTATCTCTAACTTGCATAAATGCCTCTGCTCCAATCCATTTTGAGAAGTAGTCTGTCATTACTAGCATGAATACCTTTCCTCTAGGAGCTTTGGGTAGCTTTCCTACTATATCCATTCTCCATTTCATGAAGGGCCATGATGAAATAATAGAATGTAGTGGTTCAGCAGGCTGGTGAAGGATGTTGCTGTGTCTTTGGCATGGATCACACTTTTGGGAATATAGCATGGCCTCCTTCTTCATAGTTGGCCAATAGTATCCTGTCCTTAAAGTCTTCGAGTAGAGAGATCTTCCTCCTGTATGATTTCCACAATCTCCTTCGTAGATATCCTTGAGTACTTCGTTTGCTTCATCTTTGTTGAGACACCTCAGATATGGACCTGCAAGAGATTTTTTATACAAGACACTGTCTATAATTGGAAATTTAAATACCTTCATCCTGAATGCCTTTGGATTTTCTCCATCAGGAATGACATCTTCTTGTAAATATTCATTATGGGAGTCATCCACGATGAATCGTCTTGTACCTGAGTGGCTAAAATAGTGATATCCTTAGGATGGGCTGTTTTATCCTCATGATGCCACTCTTCAATTGTTGGTTTCAGGATGTAGATGATGGGAATCTTGGATTCTTCTGGTAAATTTAAAGAGGATCCCAGATTTGCTAAGGCATCAGCTTCAGCATTTTCTTCCCTAGGTACCTGTGTTAATGAAAACTCTACAAAAGAAGTAGCTAAAATTTTAACAATTTCGAGATAAACAACTAACTTTTGTCCCTTTACTGCATATGATCCATTGAAATGGTTAGTAATCAACAAAGAATCAACAAAGACTTCAATATTAACAATATGCATGTCTTTAGCAAGTTGTAAACCAGCAATGAGAGCTTCATATTCTGCCTCATTATTGGTTGCTTGAAATGCACATCTAATAGCATGGGGTATCTTGTCCCCTTGTGGCGATTTTAGTAGTATCCCTAGACCTGTAACTCTTGCATTCGAAGCACTATCAGTGTATAGAGTCCATTTTTCTAAATTTTCATTTAATTGTTGGACTTCAGACTCTACTTCACTTAGGATGTCACTACTGAAATCAGCCACAAAGTCTGCTAGAGCCTGTGATTTGATTACATTTCTAGGCTCATATCCCAAGTCAAAAGCACTTAATTTAACTGACAATTTTGCCATTCTTCCAGACATTTCAGGTTTTCTAAGTACATTCTTAATGGGATAATGAGTTTGAACATATATTTTATGTGTTTCAAAATAGTGCCTTAACTTGGTAGAAGCCATTATTAAAGCTAAGATAAGTTTTTCGAGATGTGAATACCTGGTTTCAGCATCTAGTAGAGTTTTACATACATAACAGACAGGATGTTGTTGCCCTTCGAAGTCCTTTACCAAGACAACACTTATTGCCTTCCCAGAAACTGCAAGATATAGCTTGAGAGGCTCTCCATCCTCAGGTTTCATCAATAATGGAGCTACTGCAAGATAGTCTTTCAGCTTCTTCAATGCTTCTTCATGTCTCTGTCCCTAGTCGAATTTGTTATTTTTCTTCAGGATTTCGTAGAACTCCTTGCATTCCTCTGAGGATTTTGAGATGAATCTATTCAGGGCCGCTATCCTGCCAGTTAGCCTTTGCACATCCTTGATATTTTTTGGGGATTTGAGATCAAGGATGGCCTTTATTTGTTCGGGGCTAGCTTCTATCCCTCTTTTTGTTACCAAATATCCAAGAAACTTTCCAGCTCCAACTCCAAAGTGGCATTTTGCTGGATTTAACTTTATGTTGTAAGCATCCAGGATGTCAAAGGCTTCTTTAAGATCCCGAAGATGATTTTCTGCTTTCTTGGATTTCACTACCATGTCATCAATGTAGACCTCCATCGTGTCCCCAATCTTTTCCTTGAACATCATGTTCACTAGCCTTTGATAGGTGGCACCTGCATTTTTTAGTCCAAATGGCATGGCTATATAACAATATATACCTGATGGTGTCATGAATGTTGTATCCTCCTGATCATCTGGTCCCATCTGTATTTGTTGGAATCCTGAGGATTGATCGCGTGTCGAGTGCTAATCAAAAAATATTTTAAAAACAACTCCTTAGCTACAAGGACTGCAGTATAGGGAGTAGGGTTGTCGAACCACGAGGAGTATGTGGTTAGTGTTAATAGCAATTTTTAACTATAATAATAGAAAAACTAATAAAATTATGAAGATTAAACTAAAGTGCTGCTTTGCTTGCAAGAAAAGATTGATTAAAGTTTGATTAAAAACAATAATATAAAGAAAACGGTCACTCCGGGTTTCTGATTCGGTAATTATCAAATAAATTCTGTTAATACCCTATCTAGGAAATCACATAGACATGACTTTGTTTAAATTGTTCGACCCAATTCAGCTATCATAACATTAATTGCAAAGTTAAATTAATCCTAGTGCAAGAAAACCAAGATACGATAACAAAATGCAATAATATTAATTAACCAAACTGTCTAGATCAGTCAAACATACAATCAGACGCAAAGAACTTTAAGGTGTTCACAAAATCTGATCCAAATAGCAAGTGTCAAACAGAAAACAAATGATAAAGTACCCAAATAGTTCACCCGGGGAAAATCGTGAGAGGATTAGCCTTGCATCTTGGTCGCGTGCATGCCTCCCCTTTCTTCCTCTTCTGTCGTGCGAAATTCTCCTCTTTTCCAAAGTGCAGCCGTCATTTTATAATACCCCTTTGCGAACCCTTTTGTTTCAGCCAATCAGCCTCTTTTGTGGGCCATAGTAACTCATGAAGTGCTTCATAAAATTGCCGGCCAATCGACTTCAAAGTTCTAATTCTTTTGGGCCTCTAGTTGACTTCAGCCCACTCCATCCTCATATAATCAATTTAGGCTCTTATGTTCTCTTTTTCTTCCAACTCCAATTGTTGATATTTTAATCCTTTTGTAACCTGTCATGAAGTTGCACAAACAATCATTTTAGATTTAAATCTCAAAGCTCATTTAATTGCATTTATGTATGTCTCATGTCATCATACGACATTTTCTCTTGTTTAGATACATTATCACCATTAATTACATCATCATTAAATATAGAACATAAAGTAGATGATTAATAGTAAAAACTATCATATTGATATTCATAATTAATTTCAACTAAAGTATAGTAATAATGTACTGATCTAAGACTAAAATATATACAAAACTAACATATTAACAATGTGTTTTCACCAACACATCAAGGATGCATCCATGAATGTCAGCATCTCGTGGCCTGCTGTAGCATCCACCATTGAGTTTATGTGTGGTAATGGGAATGGATCCTTAGGGCAGGCCTTGTTAAGGTCTGTATAGTCCACACATACTCTCCATTTCCCATTTTTCTTTTGAACCACCATTACATTCGCCAGCCATCTTGGGAATTTTACTTCCCTTATCATCTTGGATTTTAGCAGCCTGTCCACTTCTTCCTGCATGATGATATTTCTTTCTGGAGCAAACTTTCTTCTTTTCTGCTGAATGGGCTTGAAACTCATATCAATCCCGAGTTTGTGGATAATGACATCTTAGAGATGCCAGTCATATCTTCATGCTTCCATGCAAAAGTAGACATCCTGCATTTAAGAAACGAGATTAGTGATTGTTCAATATCATGTGGGATATTCTTACCGATTTGCACAGTGATATCCTTGTTATTGTCGTCGAGGTAGACGGCTTTTACATCCTGGTCAGGATGTGCCTTAACATCCTGAGGATGGCACTGTGCATCCTGCTGTAATTGCTATGCTTGTCGGGATGAGGCCTTCATTGATGTAGTATAACAATCCTTAGCTTCCTATTGATCGCTGTTGACTTTCACTACTCCCCAAGGTGTGGGTAGCTTCACACACTGATGATATATTGAAGGTACTGCCTTAATGTCATGTATCTAGGGTCTCCCCAGGATGACATTGTAGCAGGATAAGGAATCTATCACACAGAATCATTGGATAGAATTCACTCCTTCTACATATACTGGTAGCTTAATGTCGCCCACTGTACTCTTAGTTTTCCCACTGAAACCCACCAAGACTGATGATCTGGAAACTATTTCAGACTCCGGGATGTTCATTCTTTTGAGGGCTTCAAGCTGGATGATATTTACTGAACTTCCTCCATCTACGAGAATCCTGCGAACAAAGTGGATAGCAATATATAAAGTACTAACCAAACCATCATGATGAGGGTCAAGAATGTTTTCTCGGTCTTCCTCCTCAAAGCTGATCATTTTAGAGGTTATCAGGATGGTCGTCTTCGTTGCTCTTTCTCCTTTTTCAGGATTTGTTTCCCTCGCGTGTCTTTTAGCAGCTGAATATGAGGTTCCACAAATGTCTGATCCACCTGAAATAAAGCTAATAATACCAGCATCCTTAGGTGGGGACGCTGCTCTTTCTGGGATGTTGGTGCCATCCTGAGCCCTTGACTTCTTTTTTCCCAGGAGATCCTTAAGGTGACCTTTGCTCAAGAGATATGCTATCTCCTTCCTTAAGGCGATACAATCTTCAGTGGGGTGACTGAAATCTTCGTGGAAGGCACACCATTTGGATTTGTCCTTCCATCCTGTCTTGTTATCTTTCTTCGGCCATCTTGCTTGGTCTCCTAGATACTTCATGGCATACATCAACCCTGTTACATCCACAGAAAAACAGTAATCTGATAATTTAGGACAATCATCCTCATCGTCGTCCTATACCACATTGACCTTTTTATTATCAGGTCTAGCATATGGTCTATGCTTGTATGGTTCGTATGTGGGAGTGGACTTTCGATTGGGATGGTTATATTTTGAGGATGACTCTATCCTCTCTTGTATCTTCTTATCATCCTCAAGTCGGATGAATCTCAAAGCTCTGTTCCTGACTTCATCCAAGTTCCTGCAAGGATTCATTACCAACTCTTGGTAGAATGGTGAATCTCTTTGCAGCCCTATCTTGAATGCCTGTACTGCTGTTGTGACATCCAGGTTCGGGATGTCAAGTGCTTCCTTTCCAAACCTAGTAATGAATTCTCTTAGTGATTCCCCCTATGGTTGAGTCACCCTGTATAGATCACTTGTCAAACGTTCAAACGTTCGACTACAAGAAAATTGATTATTGAACATGTTAACTAAATGTGCAAAAGAAGTAATAGAATAGGGAGGAACACTTAGGAGCCATTTCAGGGCTGGACCAGTGAGAGTTGAACCAAATCCCTTGCATAAGCATGCCCCCTTTAGATTGGCAGGGATTGGATTTATTTCCATCCTTTCCCTATATTGAGCCACATGCTCCTCATGATCTGTAGATACATCATAGAGCTTCATGCTTGGAGTTTGAAACCACTTTGGGATCTCTGCATCACATATGGGGGGTGCAAATCTTGACACCCTATGGCATGTTGAGGATACCTTAGTGATAGGTTGCACTATCCCTGGCACACTCGATACCATGTCCTTGATCTTCTGTAGCTCCCTTGCTAGCTGAGGGCTTATTCCCGTATCCTACAAAGAAGCAACATCATTAGCAGTAAAAGTACTGGAACTTAAATTATTACCGTTATTGTTATATCCTTGGGATGGCCCAAGTGTATATCCTGGATCTCTGGTAGTTGCCATCCTGGGTGCAGTAGTCGTTTCTGGAGCAGAGAACCCAGTGCTCATGGGGATTAAATCTCCTTGATGAACACCTCCAGAAATGCCAGAATTGAAATCCAACACCCTTGGCTGCAATGGTGTTCCCATGTCTTCAGTCGGTCTCTTTGAGGATGTCTTGAGGGATTGTATCTCGCTCATTATCATTCTGTTGGTATCCTGCTGTTGTTGCATTTGATCCTTCATCATTGAAAACATGGAAAGGATCTCATCATTTGGTACGAAAACAGGAGAAGATCCAGATGTCCCCATTGCTGGTCTAAGTGGAATCTGGGTAGTAGCACTCTTTGAGAATGCAGGTGGGGGTGGCAATGCAGTATTTCTGGTAGAGGTTGAAGATGACATGGATGAAGAAACAGTTTTTTGGGAAGAAGACATAGTTGTCAAGTTTTTGTAAAAATGAGTTAATTGAGAAAAAGTTTTAACAAAGTTTTTTGTTAAAATAGCACCACTTGCCCCACGGTGGGCGCCAAATTGTTTTGGTCAAAAATTACCTAGTAGAAATAATTTTGCATTCCAAATTAGAAATTGTGAGGTAGAGTGCTAAGAGTGTATATCAAAGATAAAAACTAGTTATATTCTGAAAATACTTAGTCATGATGCAAAAGAGATAAATAAGTGACAACTATGCTCGGGATGGCAAAGATATGATTAGGGATGGACAGTTATATCCTCGGGATGGAACTGTTGTTAAATTCAAGGAATGAACAAATAAAGTAATAAAATACAAAGAACAACACTCGATCTATGAGGAAAGCCCTTGATCAGTTGTAGATCACCGGCATAAAACCTCGGGAGGAGACTAGGCCCCTGCCTTTTTGTTAATATTAATTTGGTAAAAAGATTACAACTTTGGATGAATGAGTGGACGAGTGCTCTATGATTACAATGATTGTGTGAGTGTTTCTAAGCAGCTAAGTGTATGTGTATAGCCCTAGTGATAGCAATGTGTCCTATACTCGTCCAACACTCCCATTTATATAGTATATGTGAATAAATAAAGAATCCCGTATGATCCGCTAACTTAGTTAAGGTCTTTGAAGTCTTCAGATGACCGTTGTGGCAGTTTCACCTCAGGTTTATGTTGTTGCAGCTGTTTCCATATCTTTCGCCGATATCTAATGTGTATCGGTTACAACTTTGACTTCATCTTCGATCTTGGACTAAGACTTTGCATGAGTTACTCTTTGATCCTTGACTTCTTTGACCGAGTGTTATAATATAGACGTTGGAGAGTATATGAATCCATATAATAACTTAGTTGTACCTGCAATCACATATAAGAAAGCTAATTCGTTAGGCCATTCTCAGGATGTGCGCATGCTGAAATACTGTTCATCCTAAAGTCAGTTCAGTCCTTCAACATCCTGAGGATGGTACATTAGGGATGTGAGGTAAAATTATCCTGAGGATTTTCACCACCAACACCTATGACCTTCCACGCTTTAACTATAGGGAAGTGACAATCTCACTTGATCCATTTACTCAGATTACATAACTTCCTTATTCATGTGATTTTTATAAAAACTTGAGTTTAGAATTTTGCTTACCACATAGTTTTATTTATTGACCCAATTGATGGTTTCCATCATTTGATCAACATACTTTGATTTATTAATTACCATCAATCCTATTTTGACATGAATTCGCCTAAATTATCAATTTAATAGGTTTCACCCCTTAGGGTCATAATTTTATCCCATATCCAAGTTTAAAGCCAATGTATACAACACTTAACCCATGGTCATAGTCTTAATAGTGTAAGTAAACTTACCTTGTATTCATACTCATTTCCTTGCACTTAAGGCTTGTATTCGCTTGACCCCTTTGCTTGTTGATCCATCCTTTCCAAGCTTGCACCTAGCTTGATAAGATCAACCTTCACTATACTCGTAAGATTGATCAAGTTAGTCATCATGTCCGATAACTAACACATATTCACACCATTTCATCTAGGTTTGACTTTGGGTCAGTGTGACTTCTAAAAGTCAAACTGTCCATAAACATATTCATGTACACTAGCTTAGGCAATCATGCACACAAGTACTAGGCTTTGATTCCCTATACTAATCTCATCCAAAAAACATTTAGTGTTAAGGACATGGGTATCTAGACAATCACATGTGTTAAGTTCATAAAACACTTTATTTTCACTGCTGCACTTTTTGCGCAGCAGCTATTCGGGTAGCTTTTACCCCTTCTAAACCCCATAATCTGACTTCGCCTTTCAAATAATAAACGTGCTTCGTTCAAAGACCTTTCCAGGCATATAAAGAACACCTCTAACAATTTTTCTATTATTTTATATGAATTTTTGAAGATCAGGTCTGCACATAAAATGGTTCCAAACAGCATGCTCTTAAAACGAATTTACTAACTTATCATGCTGTTTTGGCCCACTACAACTCATAATTAGCTTCTCATGACTAAATATGAAATGTAATGTGTGCAACAAGCTTTTCAACGATATAAGGCTCGTCTTCTAACTCCTAATAACGAATGAGATATGGCTGTTGCGTTAGGATAAAGATAGGGCAATGGAACAAAGATATCCCCAGTGATTTGTTTCTAAAACAAAGCTAGTTGCGTTAGGAGAAAATTTTCGACGACGAAATTTCTTAAATGAGGGGAGACTGTGACAAACGGCAAAAATCCAGATATTACCCGTACAGTATAATAACTATTAACATAATATTAGAGACTGTGTATTTGATTCAATTGGTGATAATTAGAGTCTTTAGAAAGGTATTAGCAGAGTACGAATATTTTTAAAGATTTATTGGGAATCTTAGGAATTTTCGTATCGCTTAGTGATAAATTACCCGTATTGAGCATTAGTAACTACCTGGTTAACTTTAGAAGGTCTAATTTTGACCCGTAATGCTTCGTCCGACATGAAATAAGATTTTATTGATGGAAATATTATTAAAACTAGTGGACATTAAAATTAGTGGTTTTTAAATCGTCTAGGTCTATTAGTTGCGCGATTTAGAGTTGAAACGCGAAATTGAGACCCGGTACGGTAGGGAAACCTCTAATAGAGCTAAATTAGCTAAAAACGGATGTTTTTAACTTGGGAATATTACAAGATGATTATCTAAGGCGGTCAAAAGTGACGAATTTCATATAATTTTATACCATTTGACTTAATTCAAGTTTCATGTAGGCATTTTATCAAACACCATATATGCACCATTTTTGCAAGTGAATTCTAAGCTTCATAGGTTACATGAATGTGTCCATATGATTAATTGACTAACAATAAAGGTTTAATTACATCATTTATCACATATACATGATACTAATCCCATAGCAATGCAAAATTCCCTACCACTTAAGTGTAGTTCATACCTATGACAAAAACTCATTTCTTATACACACATGAATCCATCTATTTCACATGAATCTATCAACACACAATTTTTTTATCACATAATATCATTCCTTTGATGTCTACAAACATAAAGAAACCCATAGCCATTATTAATTAACGTTTTCATAAAACACCCCAAAAATCTCATCTTCCTAAATCAAGAGAATTAGATGGAATTAGATGAAATAAAGGGTGCCTCAGGATGCATTGGACCTTAGATGATCACTAGAAGACTCATGCACCTCAACAACTTCCTGATTTGAACATGAATTTGGTGTTTAGGGTTTGTGGGTGAAAGGAGATAATCTCCTGCTTATTTTCGACATACACACACTAAGTGGGTGTTTACCCTTTTAATTTACTAAATAAAACTCAAGTTTAACATATTGGCAGCTATGGTCCCTCCACTAACCTCCAAATGTCATTTTCTTATAACACTAACTACTCAAGTTAGTTTTCTTATATCGTTTGCTCACTTTTATAATTAATAACATTAACTAGGTTATCTCCATATTAGAACATAACCCACATTCTTATTATCTAAGTCTCATTTTATTACTTCGCTAATCACGCCTAATTACGTAATTAGGAGAAACGGATGATTTTGGGGCGTTACAAATCAAAAAAGAAAGAATGTGGATACTTCCAAGTATTGTGAATACCACGAGGATTATGGTCATGTGACGGATAATTGCTATAGTCTCAAGATGGAGATAAAGAATGTGTAAGACCCTACCCCTAAGTTGTTACAATTAATGAATTTAAGTGGTGTAAACGTGATCTGAGCACTAGTTACCACTTATCAAATAAGAACAAAACATGCTTCATGCCCAAAAACCGGATGGGGTTAAGTTTTACAACAACCAAATAGTTAATATTAGTTAGACACAGCGGAAACAAAGTGATTTCGTTCAACTAAGCTATGTTATGGCTAGTTCCTACAAAAGAAGATCCGTAGTACGCGTTCGGTTTGTTTTGATTGCTTGGTCTTCCATCCGGATGTCCATCATATCCCCAACCTGTCACACACACATCGAATAGGGTTAATTAGCATTAGAAAGCGTTAAAATCGGAAAAACAGTCGAAAAACCCAAGCTGGGTGTTTCGCGCGGGCAAGGCGCGCGGCCACTTTATTTCGCGCGGGCACACCCAATTGTTTACAGAATGTTTGCTCGGCCGCGTCAAAGAAGAGTGCGGCCTTGCGCTGGTCCCTGATGCTATTTTCCTGCTTTATCACTGCCTAACTCTTGGTTAGGTCTGGAATTTCACTACCTCGGCCCCTACGATCTCTCCGGGTTGCTTTTACCTTGGTTTATAAACATGTAGGGATGCCTCGGGCTCTACAAATTCGCACGGGATCTCTTGTACCTTGGTCCTATTCCCTGATTCACTTTTCTAGACTCATTTCTTATCCATTTGACCCACTTGGGTCTCTAAAGGTTAGCATATCATTACAGTCGCTTAGACTCATTCGCATTCATACAAGTCGCGAACATGGCTTCATTTCCTAAGCAAATGTTATCCTGGGAGTTCTTTCGGACTACCTCGTTCTTGGTAAATCCATATTTGTCTAACTTGTTATGATATCAAAATCTCTTAACTCATTTGTTCACAATAACATTGCAAGTATTCAACACAAATTTTGTATAACAAGTGACTACAACCATAAACATACTAACGATTTATATATCCTAAATATATATAAGGAGATTAAAGTCATCGAGTGACTTACCTTGAGCGTGCTCTCGTTATCCTCAAAACCGCGGCTCCAAGTCCTCCCGAAGCCTCGTTTATTTACACCTATTGGTGAATAACACTTAAGTCGTTAGGAACCTTTTCTTAACATGATCACACAATCCTTGGTCATGTTTCTTTCTTTAATCAAGTTTCTAGCCCGGTTATTTACGAGATTAATCATTAGCTATACGATTAGATGTCTAGAATCTCACTTAGACATTTCATCGAACACATAGTAGGCGTTATTTTCCTAGAGTTATCTTTAGGACTTGGGGACCTAGTGGATCCACCATGGTCAAGATTATTATCTCAAACAAGTTAATATTACTTTTTTAGTTCACAATTTCACAATTTCATACATAAAAGGTGCAACCATTACACTTTAGGTATGGTTCTCATTTTATGACAAAAACCCACCTTTCACATATTCAACAATTTCACATGAATCTCACTAATCGTGTATGTATTAGCCTTCTTTTTACTAGATTAAACATGATTAAGGTTCCCTAATGCAAGAGCAACCTCTAATAATCACTAAATTAACATTTACAAAACACCCAAGAAATCTCACCATGATCATACATGAAACATTCATCAAATTAAACCAAATAATTGATACCTTTGGGTGTGTTGGACCTTAGATGATCCATTTTTGCTTCATGCACGGATTTCACCTTTGATTTTGGCTTGATTTGAGTAGAATTGGAGGTTTTAGGTTAGTGTGTGTGTTGGTCGACATATGCTCTGCATATGTTGATCTTTTTTTTTATCTATCAAGCTATAGTTTGGCCTTAAGCCAGATTTGGCCCCTCAAATTTGGACTTGTTAATCTAACAAGGTATTAATGTCTACTTTAGGCATTTTAGCAAAACATTTAGTCCATAAGGATTTAACCCGAGTAAAATACATAATTTAAATTCGGCTAACCGAGTATTATGACGAAGAAAATTTTTGGGGTGTTACAACTTCACCCCCCTTAAAGAGGGTTTCGTCCTCGAAACTGGATATATATGTCGTATACGTAAATTATTCTAGCCCTTGTCTCTAAAGGGGCATAACTTATCGATTAAAATCTAACTAGATCATGACGCTAAATTGAGTCTTGTGTTTTATTCCCTTCCGTCCAGAGGTATTATCTATTTGACGTTGGGCTAACCATTCTAATTATGCTCTCATAGTCGATTGTTCTAGCTTAGGCACCCGCAAGTGCTATGGTTTGACGAAGAGTCATCTACTTGAATCCCTAGCGTGATTGGAACCTTTAGGTCCCTACGACCCTGACGTATGGTGCATAGTGGATTTTGGTTATTATTACGACTTTCCGAAGGCCATCTCCCACTCCTAACGTGGGTTTAGTTTATATTTGATTTCGGCTCAAAGCTTCCCATGACTCTAAAGTTTCATCGGGAAGCACCGAGTCGAGTTCGTACTCTACCTTTCCTTATTCTAGACATCGAGTGTCCCCTTTTATAGTGTTTTTACGTATTAACAGGCTTAGTTAGATTTACGTGTTTCTTTGGGTCTATTTGACAATGACTTCGCCACTTGACCCGTTTGAACTTTTTATTGTTTGCCTAGTCATCACTAGACTAGTTACGGGTTTGTGTTCGCTTTATCGCTATTTGATTGTTAGTTTCGCGAATAGCTCATTCATAAGAGTTTTCGGTTGAAAGTAGACTTAAGTTTCTTAAGTCACATGCTATAGCTAGTCATTCAACCCAACGACTACGACTTCTGATGAGTTTCTACACACCGTTCACGGAGATTTTGGGTTATGTTGGATTTTCAAAAAGTCCACTTCTTGTGCTAACTTAGATAATGCCCTTCATATGGGCTAGTGCTTCGCATTCCAATGAGACATGTTGTTTAAGGTTCATAATTGATTCCCTAATAATCTTTAGGCCGCTATTTCAATGTATAGCGTGTCTTACCTCCCTTAGCCTAGAATCCTCATTTCTAAGGCAAAGATTCTGGCATTTCTGGTTCAAGCCAATATCGTTCCTGAGTTACCGTCTATTATGAGGTTTTCACGTTCGGATTTATATTGTTATTTTACCGCACACCCGAGTTTTGCGGCGATCCTACTATACGAATTATGGCAACGTCTTAATTTAAGCGCTCGCGGATCACCTTGTACATATTACGCTTTCGTAGTTAGCATGACTCATGGAATCCTCCATTTAAGTTTCCATATGGCATTCAGTCCATGCCTTGTGTACTTTAGAGTGCATTTGTATTATTCTTCTTGATATTAAAGTGTAATTTTCAACTCAACTACTTCCGCGTGGACGATTTTAAACCTAGGGTTCGCGACCCCCTTTCTTATCGAGCTTTTTGAGTTTACATTTGGCTCTCTTCGGAGTCTTTTCTTTGTGTCTTGATTCGAGTCTTCCGACTCATCTATTTACTTAGACACTACTTTGTCTGTAACATCCATTTTCACTTCCCCGATGGGTTATTTTATTTATTTGTTCAAAACACTTGATCTTAATGACCTTTTTCGTCAAGTACTGACCCGTTCAGTGTTTATTCCTGGTATTATGACCAGTTTCTCCATACTTGCGTCATATAGAGCTTATTGATTCTCAGATCAACTTCGCATCTTACAAAAGGGTCCTTACCCAATTGTTTCTTAGCTTTTCACTCTTGTGTTTGCTCAAGCGAGTTCACTTACTTATGTTTTCTTTACCTAGATTTTATGTGCATATTGGTCCTATAGACCTCGTTTGGTTTCTTATGGAAGCATTGCCTCCACTGTTACGATTCGCAACCCCCTACATATTAGCCTTTTGCTTGTCAGTTTATCCATCATGTGCTAAGGCCCATGAGGTTAATTCCACTCTATTTGTTTTAACGTGCCTCGATTAGGCCATATTATTTATCATTGTTTTTATACGATCGCGACTTGGTGAGGGTCCACCTATAACTTCTGGGGTCTCCCACGAGCTGCTCTTGATTTAGCATTTGCTCCTTCTCTTTAATTATTCAATTCCTTGTTTTGCGGTTTACAACAACATTCTTAGTTCAGTCAGGTGTGAATCATAGTTCCCGCTTGCCTTGTCAGCTTCTATTTTCGTTAGTTCTTTTGTTTAGTGTGACATGTAGTTCACATTCACCTGAAGGCCTTCACGGATTCTGTTATGATTTTCGTTTTGGATTTCGCATGGCTATCCTACGGTAAGCCAATATTGTTTTTCATAGTCTTTACTCGTTAACTCGGACTGAGGTTCTAGTTGGTTCCTGATTCAACTTCCGAATAGAATCTGAGTCTAAGTATAACGAAATCTTTGAATAAAGTTCAAGTTTACTTATAGTTCAACCTTTAAACAAGGTTTAAATCTTACCCTTGTTATACCTCGTTAGGAGGTTCATGTAGTATACTAGTTAACCTTCTGGGTATGATTCAGATATGTTCAGTGCTTACTCTTAGATAAAGGTCAGGTTTGTCTATGATTTTTACCTCCCTCTAGGTTTGACTTTTACTGTCTAATTAACCCTCGACTAGGATCTAATTTGATTTACAGTTTAACTTGTCAGTTGAGACTTAGAATTGTTATGGTTTGACCTTCGGTTAAGGTCCGATTGAATTCTGGAAATTAACCTCTAACCGAGGCTTGTGTTCAGTTACGAGTCTACCTTTGGTTTAGGTTTAACTTACTTATACCTTGACTTCTGATTAAAGTTTGAGTCATATCACGGGTTAATATTCACTTATGGTTTGAGTTGATAACAACCTAACCCTTAATTGAGGTCTAATTTCGTTTACGGTTTATCCTCTGCTCGAGGTTCAAATGCGTTTATGATTAAATCCTTTGATTAAGGTTCAATTCCACTTACGAGTAATTTCTCGATTAATTGTCATAGGTGATTACGATACAACCCTTGATTGTGGTTCAAATCCATTTAGGGATGTACCTTCGGTTATGATTCTGATGCACTTGTGACTTAACCTTCAATTAAGGTTCAAGTCTTGTTGTGGTTTAACTCTTGATTAAGTTTGGGTGTGTTTATGACTTAAACCTCGATTAAGGTCCAGGTCTATTTCCGAACCGAATCTGTTTATGACTCAACCTTGATTAAGGTTCAAGTCTAATTCTGAACTGAATCCATTTACGACTCAATCTTGATTAAGGTTCAAGTCTAATTTCAGATATGAATCTGTTTACGACTCAACCTTGATTAAGGTTCAAGTCTAATTTTCGAACTGAATCCGTTTACGACTCAACCTTGATTAAGGTTCAAGTCTAATTTTGAACTGAATCCATTTACGACTCAACCTTGATTAAGGTTCAAGTCTAATTTCCGATATGAATCTATTTACGACTCAACCTTGATTAAGGTTCAAGTCTAATTTCCTAACTGAATCTGTTTACGACTCAACCTCGATTAAGGTTTAAGTCTAATTTCCTGATCCGTAACCGTTGTGGTAATACCTTTGGCTCTACGGCCCCGCGGGTCGTTTATGCATCAGTTTTACATACCCGGTCTACCGGACCTTTAGTGGTTCGGCATTACTCCCGCGTTCTATGACCCTGCGAGTCATATAATTGGAAGTTTCACATACCCTTTTCTCCCGACCTAGTCCTTGCTACATGGGATGTATGCATAAAGATCACAAAAAGCCCACCGTATCATGTGTTTAACACTTACCTGGCCAGGGTAAGCAATTCGCACATGACACTGGTGATCTCGTCGCGTTCGTCATGATACTTCCCAAATAGACAATTCCTAGTCGCCTTTTTTATTTAATGAAATTTCTTTGTTAGTTGCTTTATTATGCTGATTTCGTTTTTATCGGATTGCATTGTTTTGCGAATGCAATCATGTTTTCCAATTTTTCGGATCGACTGAGCTCTGGCCCACCATGACTGTGTAATTAGTACGTTTCCAAGTTTTTGAATTACTCAAAACACATTTCTCATGATTTGTTTTAAATTGGTTTTTGTATTCATAGATGATGCATAACATTTCGACTAGGCTAAGATAACCTTGGAGATTGATTTCTTACCGGATTGGTGATCAAGTATCTCACCATGCTATTGCTTACTAAGTTGAGGTATTTCTTCCCGGATTTCTTGACCAAGCTTCAAACCGAACGACAACCTTTGGCTCTGAATACCACTTGTAAGACCCTACCCATAAGTTGTTACAATTAATGGATAAAAGTGGGTGTAAACATGATCTGAGCACTAGTTACCAATTATCAAATAAGAACAAAACATGCTTCATGCCCAAAAACCGGATGGGGTTAAGTTTTAAAACAACCAAATAGTTAATATTAGTTAGACACAGCGGAGACAAAGTGATTTCGTTCAACTAAGCTATGTTATGGCTAGTTCCTACAAAAGAAGATCAGTAGTACGCGTTCGGTTTGTTTTGATTGCTTGGTCTTCCATCCGGATGTCTATCATATCCCCAACCTGTCACACACACATCGAATAGGGTTAATTAGCATTAGAAAGCGTTAAAATCGGAAAAACGGTGGAAAAATCCAAGCTGGGTGTTTCGCGCGGCCGCTCCATTTCGCGCGGGCACACCCAATTGTTTACAGAAGGTTTGCTCGGCCGCGCCAAAGGAGAGTGCGGCCGCGCGCTGGTCCCTGATGCTATTTTCCTGCTTTTTCACTGCCTAACTCTTGGTTAGGTCTGGAATTTCACTACCTCGGCCCCTACGATCTCTCCGGGTTGCTTTTACCTTGGTTTATAAACATGTAGGGATGCCTCGGGCTCTACAAATTCGCACGGGATCTCTTGTACCTTGGTCCTATTCTCTGATTCACTTTTCTAGACTCATTTCTTATCCATTTGACCCACTTGGGTCTCTAAAGGTTAGCATATCATTACAGTCGCTTAGACTCATTCGCATTCATACAAGTCGCGAACATGGCTTCATTTCCTAAGCAAACGTTATCCTGGGAGTTCTTTCGGACTACCTCGTTCTTGGTAAATCCATATTTGTCTAACTTGTTATGATATCAAAATCTCTCAACTCATTTGTTCACAATAACATTGCAAGTATTCAACACAAATTTTGTATAACAAGTGACTACAACCATAAACATACTAACGATTTATATATCCAGAATATATATATAAGGAGATTAAAGTCATCGAGTGACTTACCTTGAGCGTGCTCTTGTTATCCTCAAAACCGCGGCTCCAAGTCCTCCCGAAGCCTCGTTTATTTACACCTATTGGTGAATAACACTTAAGTCGTTAGGAACCTTTTCTTAACAAGATCACACAATCCTTGGTCATGTTTCTTTCTTTAATCAAGTTTCTAGCCCGGTTATTTACGAGATTAACCATTAGCTATACGATTAGATGTCTAGAATCTCACTTAGACATTTCATCGAACACATAGTAGGCGTTATTTTCCTAGAGTTATCTTTAGGACTTGGGGACCTAGTGGATCCACCATGGTCAAGATTATTATCTCAAACAAGTTAATATTACTTTTTTAGTTCACAATTTCACAATTTCATACATAAAAGGTGCAACCATTACACTTTAGGTATGGTTCTCATTTTATGACAAAAACCCACCTTTCACATATTCAACAATTTCACATGAATCTCACTAATCGTGTATGTATTAGCCTTCTTTTTACTAGATTAAACATGATTAAGGTTCCCTAATGCAAGAGCAACCTCTAATAATCACTAAATTAACATTTACAAAACACCCAAGAAATCTCACCATGATCATACATGAAACATTCATCAAATTAAACCAAATAATTGATACCTTTGGGTGTGTTGGACCTTAGATGATCCATTTTTGCTTCATGCACGGATTTCACCTTTGATTTTGGCTTGATTTGAGTAGAATTGGAGGTTTTAGGTTAGTGTGTGTGTTGGTCGACATATGCTCTGCATATGTTGATCTTTTTTTTTTATCTATCAAGCTATAGTTTGGCCTTAAGCCAGATTTGGCCCCTCAAATTTGGACTTGTTAATCTAACAAGGTATTAATGTCTACTTTAGGCATTTTAGCAAAACATTTAGTCCATCAGGATTTAACCCGAGTAAAATACATAATTTAAATTCGGCTAACCGAGTATTATGATGAAGAAAATTTTTGGGGTGTTACAGAATGCAATCAAGTCTGGGCAGCTAGCCCATCTCGTGAAGAATATGCCGAAGAATCCGCGAGAGAATACAGATGCTAGGAAGGGCTCCCAGAAACGCATTCGCAACCTCAACACACATCATATCCATCACAATCCACGTCACAACTGTTGCATGGTAAACTGAGGATCCAGGAATAAGCGAACTTTCACAGTGGCCTACGATGACTTGTGGAAAGAAGCAGACATTATTATGCCCAAAGTGCGGGATGGAGCTTCATCAACAGCTCCGTTGATCATCACATGAGTCATTAGCCACTATGGTACTCGTTACTTGTTCTTGGACAATGGCAGTATTACAGATATAATGTATGAGCAATGCTTTAACCAGTTGGATGATGAAAATAAGGCTCAGCTAGTTCCGGCTTCGGAGCCCATATCTGGTTTCATACACGAGATGATCATCCTGTTGGGCATGCTCACGTTCCTTGTCACACTGTAAGATATGAAACATTCGAGAACGGAGATTTGTGATTTCATGGTTTTGCCAGTCACTTCATTGCATGATGTGTTATTGGCGGCGTGAAGGGCTGGCAAAGTTCAACTGCAACGCGTCCACGCCGTACCAAATGGTAGGTTTCCCTACCTGGGCAGGTGTCGTGTTCATACGCGGGAATAAACAATGTCATAGCACATATGCACAGAAGCCCCACATGAAGAAACCAAATGTCCGCACGGAGCCGGAAAAATGGGTTATTAACCCTAAATTTCCAGAGCAGACAGTTATTCTTGGCCCTGCAATCTCCGACACCATACGCACTCATCTAAAACAGCTACTTACCAAGAATATGGAAGTATTTGCTTTTCAACCAGCAGATATGGTTGGGGTCCCCCGTCACATCGCAAAGCATAAGCTCAACGTTTACAAATCAATTGAGCCGATTGTCCAAAAGAAGCGTAGTATGTGGCCGGAGAAAACAAAGGCCATGAATGAGCAAGTCACTGAGTTGCTGAAAGCGGGCATTCTGCGAAAGATCCAGTACCAAACATGGGTGGCCAATCTAGTCATGGTAGGCAAATCAAACGGTAGTTGGCGCATGTGCGTCGACCACAAAGATTTAAACAAGGTGTGCCCCAAAGATAGTTACCCATTGTCGGAAATTGACTTAAAAGTGGACTCCCTAGCATTGTTCAGATTCAAGTGTTTTCTCACTGCCTACAAATGGTATCACCAGATACAGATGGCTAAAGAGGACGAAGATAAAACAGCTTTCCGCACCGATATGGGAACGTTCTGCTACATGAAGATGCCATTTGGGCTAAAAAATGCGGGAGCTACTTACCAACTGTGACGATCACACCCAGATAAGGATGCATTTAATAACACTCGCGAGTCGAGCTTTTGCGATCTCGAGCCGAGCTCGAGCTCAAGATTGTAGGCTCGAATCGAGCCGAGCTCGAGCTTCATAAAACCATAACGAGCCAAGCTCGAGCCCAGTCAGGCTCGGGCTCGGCTCGTTTACACCCCTAGATAGGGGTAAGGTTTGCCTACATCTCACCCTCCCCAGACCCAACTCTTAGATTTGCTAATTGTGGGATTTACTGGGTAAGATTGTTCTTCTTGTTGATTTATGTAAAAGGGAGATGGATGTAATTATAGTTACAAAAACAACAACAACAACCGTACCCAGGAAAATCCCTCAGATAGCGACGCTATAAGTAGGGTCTGGTGGGAGTGAGATGTAGGCAAACCTTACCCCCCCCCCCCCATCGTTAGAGATAGAGAGGCTTCTTCCAGAGAGACCCCCGGCTCCAAATCAAACACACATTATATATATATAACTAAGTAGACAAACGCCACACACTAAAAACTAGTGAATGAATAGCATCGCAGAAATAGTAAAAAAAAACCCTCATGAAGTAACAAAATCCACAAAATACACGGAGACGGTCCCTAAAAAACAAAGTACCGACACAAAAGTAGTGGATGTAATTATAGTTAACTAGTAAATTACGCGCCGCGCTAAGTGCGGCGTAGAAACGTAATCGGCGTTGATTCGTGAAATGCTACAGATTTTCCTACGAACAGCGGAGTTACACCAACGGTATTGCGAGGGTCTGCTAATCGGATAATACAACGTAGAGAGTCGTATTGTTCCGTCGGTACGCGGATGCGCGTTGCACCGAGCAAAGCGGCTAAACCGCTTGAAAAGGAGGATTTACTAATAAAAGTAAAGCGATGACATTTTCGTAATTAACTCGAAACTAAAGGCTTTTTATTTTGGTTTTAATAATAAAATTACTACGATGACATTTTCGTAATTAATTTGAAACTGAAGGTCTTTTATTTCGCGTTTAGCGAGGTTACTATTGCTAAGGATGGGAATTGTCATATATAAATTAATGACCCAATTTCGAATACATAAAGTTTAGGCCTACATCCCGCGATACTTAATAACTAGCCAAGCCAACAAAGTCCACTCAAGCATGGTCGATATTGAGGCCACATCGTTTTACTTTTGGGCCACGTCGTTGACGTGAAGTTAAAAACAGGCCCAACCAAGGGGGGAGAATTTCTTTTATTTGAACAGATAACTTTTTATTACAAAATTTTGAATTCTTAAAAGTAATTAAAAAGTTAAAGCAGAATTTTTGAAATTATAAAAAAAAACTAACTTTCAGACTTTGTAATATCAACTTTTATTTGGAGAACTAGATGTTAATAATTCAGATTATGGACTCATTAACCGATAATAGTTGTTACTAGTAGTATCATTAACTACATCATAACTTTCACTTTTATTGTTAGTAAAATAACTAGGGCCAGCTATGAGGGAGTACGATGGCCTAAGGTCCGGTCTCCTAAGCCTGGATTTTTAATTTTTTTTATATATTATATATATATTTTTTTTAAATCTATATACTTTATTAAATACTTAAACCCCTTAACATTATATTGATTTAAGCCCACTAGATAATAAACCCATTTTAAATCAAGCACACTATTCTTTTTACTAAATAATACCCATTAATAAACTTTAAACACATTTAAAATTTGCCCAAGAATTTAAAATTTGGCCAAATGGAGACCCAATTTTGACCCAATAGAGTGCTTATTTTTTTCTACCGCATGCACAAAACATATTGAGATTCTCTTGAAATGCCGTGAAAGTCACATTGCATGTATGAATTGCTTTTGGCTAATTGGTCATAGTTTAAATTATTGAAATTTAGTTCGCCTACATTTTTACCAAAAAGTTGCTCATGTTGAATCAATCAACTTATAAAACTTTATATTAACACGGATCCATTTTTTTATACAATTTATGCCGAAACGTAGATAAAAATAATTATGGCAAAAACCTTATATTCGGATTTTGCATAACATTATATATTAAAATTTATAAAATAAATATATGAATTAACTAACCTCGCATCATTTAGTTAAAATAATAAAATAAAAAACTAGGTGTAACTAGAATCACCCATGACAATTCGTTAATCACACCCATGGTCCACATTGTGATCAGTTTATTATAGAACAAAATGATTTGTAGTTCTATACAAAAATCAGTCAAATGTAAGGTAATCTGGCTTTAACAACTTGTAATTTAGGGAGATTTTATGAAATTCACTGGCGGATTTTTAGGGAGATTTTATCGAATTCACTGCCGATTTTTAAGAAATAATCGATGCAGTGATAACCATAGCTTTAACATCATCTCGTTTCTCATGGATCAGGATTCCCCCAAATGGAATTTTGACTTTGATTAAAGTAGCATGTTTGAAATTTGGATAAAAAATGATGAAGGCGTATTAGACCAAGTGTTATTAGGTTATAATTTAGATACTTAACTTGTAATATGACAAGCACATAATATATAAACACGAGTTACACGACACAGCAATCTACTAATACATTACAACCTTTGAGTCAATTAGGCGAAGACAAGATGGTTGTGTTTTTTTATCATTTTTAATTTGTAAAATTTAAAATAACAGTTTTTATAAGTTCTAAGTTCTAACAATGGTATTTTAGTTATAGTATACATAAAGTCAACAAATATTACAACTGAAGTTAGCGTTAGAACCCGAAGTTGTTACACAATGAAACATGCATATCTATACTATTAAAACATAAAGAGAATTTGTGTAAGTACTCTATAGTCTATACTACTAAAATGTAGATTTAAGTTACGTCAGATTCCAACTGTGGTTCTTAATCACCTACGTCAGCTTTGGTCGGTGGAGGCGTCTATATTAGACCATGTGTAGTGGGGGGCTCCATATATGGAGCCCCCCTTCCTGATTGGTCCACGTGGCTGCTGAGTCAGCATGAAGAGAGAAACTGAAAAAGGGGTGTAGTGGTGGGGCTTTATGTATAAAGCCCCTGAATCTGATTGGTCCACGTGGATTTTATTTTTTTTATTCTTTTAAACTCAAAATAAATAAAATAAAAGGTAAATAAATATAAAAAAATTACAAATAATATTAAAAAAACACACAATTAATATTAAAAAAAAAGTTACAACTAAAATTTAAAAAAAATTACAACTAATATTAAAAAAAAAAATACAACTAATATTAAAAAAACGAAACACACTAGAGGTCATATTTTTTCAGGATTTGTTGCCTGTGAAGCATAGTGAGGCGTAGCGCGTCTCCTTCGAGGTCTTCGATCGGTTTCGACAAAAACTCAATGTCTTTTTCCCTCTGCCTCGCCTCTTGGAGCTCGACAAACCTTTTATTCTCCACCACTCTCTGCTGCATCGTCTCCAAACGTCTTTGGCCAAGGTCGCGAATATCTTGAAGTCTACGGTTCATTTCTTCGAAATCATCCTTCAAGCCACCGCCTGCTGCCGAAGACGACTCCCCCTTCCCACCCTTTGCTGATCTTCTACCGGGTGGTCTAGGCATATCATGCTGCTGCTCCTCCTCCTCCTCATCCTCGTCCTCATCAACCAAATTCACATGATCACCTAAACTCACATAGTGAGCATCGGATGACGGTGTATCCGGATCTCGCGTCGAGGAGGAGGTTTTGCTACGTTTTCCTCCTCCTCCTGATCCTCCTCCTCTCCTGATCCTCCTCCTCTCCTGATCCTCCTCCTACCACCCGACCCCATAGACGGTACCTGAGCCCACTTAGGACTTTTTCTCAACATCTCCCAAATTTTCAAATACGGGAACGGTTGGCGGGTAGATCTCATCTCGTCCAACGCTCTCGTCAACACACCATCATCACCTTCCCCACTTCCCCTGTTGTCCATACAACGCTGGTAAACCATCGCAAACGCGTGACATCTATTATTTATGTCCGACCACTTTCCCGATACGGAGTCGTTCTCTCGATACTCCCCTCTACCCATCGCACCAAAAAACAACGCTCGAATCCGAATCCAAAACTCAGGAAGATGTTGATAGTTGGCTACAAAAAAAAATTTATACGATTAGAAAAATATAACGAACAATATATATATAAAAAATAAATAATATATATAAAAAATAAACAATATATATATAAAAAATAAATAATATATATAAAACATAAACAATATATATATAAAAAATACATAATATATATGAAACACAAACAATATATATATATAAAAATTTACTTACAAACTAGTGGATCCTCCGATACGTCGAGCCAAGCTCTCGCTAAAGCATATTCCTCGTCTTGGGACCAACGTTCCATTTGTTTTTTTTGACGAGGTTGGGTAGGATCTTTCTTTTTATGCGAGCGTTTCCCGCGCCCGCTCCCACTCCCACGCCCGCGGCCCCCCCCGTTGAGAACCCTCTGGTTCGTCGGTCTCCACTTGAGTTTCTGGCACATGCTCGGCCTCCTCTTGAGAACCTTGGCCATAGTTTGGTGGAGGAAAAAATTGGCCCGGTTGTCCATAGTTTGGTGGAGGATAAAAGTGACCCTGGAGTAGTTGCGCGTATTGCATTGTGTTCGGGTCAAACTCCGCCCAATTGGGTGGCAGTGGAGTAGTAGTGTTTGGCCTCGAACCAGGGCGACCAGGGACCCCGAATGGTGAACCGTATGGAAACATGTTTAGTAGATGTGTGTGTTTTTTAGTTTGGAAAGTGTTTATGTTGTATGTGTATGTTGTATTGTGTTGTGTATATATAAAAGTTTTATAAAAAAATAAAGTTTACCGTTCAAAATTAAAAGCCCCAACGGTCAAATTTTTTTTGACCGTTTTTGTCTTCGCCACGTGTCGAGCAATTATTGGTTGTTGGATTTTGAATATGGCGTTATAGCCATGAAGCCCCCGGCCTTTTTTAACCCATAGCGCCCTGGTGTTCCAGTGTTTGGGGCGCTATGGTTTACAAATTCAGACAATTCGCGCCCCAGTACGCATAGTCTTATAGTGGAGATTATACATAGACTATGCACTTGTTCCCACCTTCCCAACTCATCTTACATGTTTCTCCTTTTTTTTATATTGTACTGGCACATTCCAAGAAATTTCAGCTCAGTTAGATCTAGGAAGTTTATGTTGTATGGGACCATAATGTTTCATATGTCTTACAGGTTTATTACATTTCTTTATCACACAAGTTTAAAAAAAAAAACAAAAATACATTGATACATCACAAAGATTATTATAAATTACGACTTACTATTGATGTTTATAAAAAATATCGGACACATAATATAATGTTTATTTGTCAATTCCTTAAAAACATAAATTTCATCCAAATTATATATATATTATTGGGAGAAAATTGCTCGAATAGTCCCTGTGGTTTGCTCAATTTTCACCTATAGTCCCCAAGTTTCAAAAATTACAGGCTTAGTCCCGAAACAGTGAACTTTTTGCACTCGGATAGTCCCTGGAGCTAACTGACGTTAAATAATCCAGTTAAGTGGGTGTGAAATTACTAAACTACCCTTACTTTAATAAAAAATAATATAACACTAGTGGGTCCCACACTTCATCTTCCCCACTTCATCTTCTTCACCACCACCACCACCAACACCACCACCACCACCACCATCAAGCCGCCGCCTTCGTCACCATCTTCGACCACCTCCATTCATCACTAGAAACCCCCAAATCAGAACCCTAGGGTACCACCACCTACTGTCACCAACACCCGAACCCTAAACCTGAACTATCAACTACCGTCCAGATAACAACACATCATTTCATAGCAGATCAAGAACCAGATCAGCACCTACACACAACACTACCTGGACATCATCTACACCATCACCTACACATACACCTACGATCTACAGCAAAACAACAATGAAGGATAAATCATCGGAGACTGAAACAGTCCGTCGATGCACACACTGTGCGTCGGAGAAGACGCCGCAATGGAGAACAGGACCGTTAGGGCCTAAAACGTTGTGCTCTCTCTCTCTTGCTCTTTGACTCTCTCTCTCTCTCTCTTGCTCTTTGACTCTCTCTCTCTCTCTCTCTCTCGATCTGTAAGGTAGGAGATGCTCTCTCTCCTTGCTCTCTCTCTTCTGCTCTCTCTCTCTCTTCTGCTCTCTCTCTCATCAGTTTGATCGTGTTTTAAAATGAAGGGGGGAGGTGCAGGTTGGTTGTGGTGGTGGTGGGTGGTGGTTGGTGGTTGGTGGTGGTGATGATGATAGGGTGGGGAAGATGAAGTTGGTGGACCCCACTAAAATAGGTGGAGAAAAATAATTGGCTAAGGGGGGTTAAGTGGGCCATCTTTATATTTTATTAATTAATTGATTTTTTTTATTTTTATTGGAGTAAGGGTAATTTAGTAATTTTACACCCACTTAACTGGATTATTTAACCTCGGTTAGCTCCAGGGACTATCCGAGTGCAAAAAGTTCACTGTTTCGGGACTATACCTGTAATTTTTGAAACTTGGGGACTATAGGTGAAAATTGAGCAAACCACAGGGACTATTCGAGCAATTTTCTCTATTATTGGAAACTTGATGAATAGTAACCAATATTTTCCTTTTTTTTTGTTTTCCACACCACCATTTAATAATAAATATAGTAAGTTTCATACTAAATTACAAGATTGATTGGTGGTGTATTGGTTTGAGATTCTCTTCCTTAGGAAGGAGGTTGTGAGTTCGAATATAGGCAAGATCATTTTGTTTAACTTGATGAATAGTAACCAATATTTTCCTTTTATTTTGTTTTCCACACCACCATTTGATAATAAATATAATAAGTTTCATACTAAATTACAAGATTGATTGGTGGTGTATTGGTTTGAGATTCGCTTCCTTAGGAAGGAGGTTGTGAGTTCGAATATAGGCAAGATCATTTTGTCTTTTTTATACAATATCATTTAATATTAAATATAGTTGGTTTCATATTAAAATACAAGATTGATTGATGGTGTAGTGGTTTGAGGTGCCTTTCTCTAAACGGATGTCTTAGTTTTGAGACCTGATTTGAGGCAAATATTTTTCCAGATTTTTTTGTGATCGCTTAGGCTAACATTGTCGCATTAGTACCCTAATAAAGTAAGACAATAATGACAGTGAATGCGCGGCAACGCGCGCGAATGGTAAAACTAGTTAATTTTATCCAAAATTTAACAATTTACTACACTAATTCCAAAATTTATTGTTTTATACATTTATTATTGGTTGTTACTTTAGGTTTTGGAAAATCACATTATCACATTTTTTTTTAAATCGAATGTTCTTCAATCAACACATTCTTCTAACAGATTATTAGAGGTAATACATTAGTTAGGGATTGTTGTATTAATCGTTACCGTAACTAGAAGAGACTGTTTGAATATGTTTCATTTGTAAGTTATCACTACTATATAAATAGTTGATCAATGATACATAACAATACGTTTTTATTCTATTAACTAAAATGTTACAAGGTCAAAACATATGAGAAGTGAAACATCATTAAAGAGTTATAATTTAACATACAGAATCATATTTTTCTCATCGGTTGCAAAGGTTTTCTTTACATGTTAACAATGAAAATCACAACAAAATATTAATCTAACATTAAAACTGATACCTGGTGACCAAATTATATATGAAAAGGAAAACAAAAAACAAACAATGTACAATTAACACCTTCAAACAGTTATATCTTATACAACAAAGAATAGAGGAATGTTCCTCCCTAATACTTGGTCATCTTCCTATGACCCCATAACATATAATCTACAACTTACTCAAAATCCTAATCCTAATATTTAATCTGAACTCTCACACGAGCTTCCGAGATTAGTCGACAAATCATGAACTAGCAGCCTGATTATGTTACACCCTGATGACATCGACAAGTCGATGCATTCTTGTAAATCTGCATCACAGACTATTAGAACCCATTCATGATCATCATCAAGATACTTTATGTCAAATGTGCCCACATCTAACTTCAGCCTTTTTGCAACCTCTTCTTTTAATGTGACAATACCTGAGTTTGTCGCTATACGAAACCTGATTATATCTTCTCTGTAACTCGCCTTTATCGTTATTGTTTTCATTTCAGTCCTGGCTGTGAAAGGCTGCACCTTTGGACTAAGTTCTTGTACCTTTTCAAGTGGCTCGGTCCCTGGACAAAGATTTGTTAGATCGTGTGAGCTTCCAGCGTCCTCGATTAACATTCTTCCTCTAAAGGGTTCTTTGGCTTGTGCAGCTTGAAGAGCATCTGATACTGTGAACTCAGCGGCTGCATTCGGTGCTTTGGCTTCAAACGGTTTACTTTCTGTTACCCCGACATATTTCTGAGTATGAGAAACAATTCATATCTGATTTAACAATAATGCAATTTTAAGAAAAGGGTTACCTTGGCAGGACTTGTGAGAATTCGGACTACCGGTACTGGCTTCTCTGCTGCCGGATGTTTGATTGGCTGGACCTTGATCGTTGTTTGGACATGGAACATCAAATGGTTTGGACCCCGGTGAACTTTGTTGGTTAGTTGGTGAACCGTTCGGACCTGTTGGCCAAGATGGGGACTCTACACCAAGAGGGAGTTGAGTGGTTGCTAAAGAAGGGATAGCGAACTTTCCTTCGCCACCTTGTACTGATTCAATCACTCGTTTTAGTTTTGTGAGCGAGCGGTTAACCTTGTTTATCTTGCGAGAAGGCCACCTTGAAATTCCATGTTGTCTGCATATTCGTTTCATTGTAGTCGGGCAAACTGCAAAACCGATAAATTATAATAAGTAATAACATTAATCTATATTGACTTTTGGTCAAAATAATGGCTGACATTAGTCTGTTTGATTTATTATTTCGTCACAATATGAAAAATTAAGAGGAATAAAAAACAAAGAATGTATAAACATACCGCCAAGATTCTTTGCAGCATCTTTAAGACTTCCTGCAAAATGTTGTTGAAGAACCTCCAAACTAATCGATTTCTCGGCTTTCCCTCGTTTTCTTTCTGATTTTTTGGCTTTTTCAGCTGTCTCTGATTTGCCGTTCTTTCCATTTATCGCATTTGGTCCAGCAACTAAAGGTCCACCATTTGATATAATAGATTCTGATAGTCGAATGGACTGAACTCCTGAATCAATAATATCACCATTCACAGATGCTTTAATAATTTCAACAAATCTACCATCTTCTCCTATTTCTTCACCCGACGCAACTTTCAGACTGCGAAAATGCTGCTTCATTGAAGTCAACAATGAGCCCAACATTGTTTGTTGATCTTGACAGTCAACCATATTAGGGGGAAGAAAAAACTCCAAAATATAATCATCATCACCTGTATAAGTACTCCTCAAACAAATTGCAAAAGATCCGACTAACCCGAACAGACGGGCATAATGGACTAACGGGTATTCCGTTTTACCAAAATGCGTAATATTTTCACAAAAACATGAACTACGGGTCGCAAAGGCCCGTCCAGCTACACCTTGGCCTTTTTGTAAATGATGTTCAGCACAAGCGTCACGAAATCCCCACATATGAGCATCAACAACATAAAAAGCCACATCAGTCGTTGACATACATACTTGACCCATACAACTTCCATCGAAACTGCTGCAGCTTTTCTTGAACCCGCCACCATAGGCTAAGACACTTCGGTGCCTGCATGGGACCCATGTTTGAGCCAATGGGAAATTATGAGTCTCACAGACCGCTGCTAATACCTCCAAGATTTCAGCTAGTGCTTGTTGTCGACTTTCGTTACATATCTGAGTTACAAAGAAAGCTAAGTACATAATGAGAAAACTGTAACGGAAAGAAAAGAGAAATGAAATAATTAATATTATTTCATCTTACTGCTTGCCTGCGTATTCGGAGAATCCAATATGTTTGAACTTTTCAAATTTACCGCCTGCAAAAAGCTGGACCATTATTACATACTTGTCAACAAAAAAAAGGATTATTTAAGGTAAAGGATATAATGTCATCAGCATCAAGGGTTAGTTTTTGGGGTTCTTGTTTATGAGCATGTTGGAACCGAGCCCAAGCCCATTCTTGTCACGCGGTCAGGCTCAGGTTCCACTCAGACTTGGCTAAACTCCTTAAAAGTAGAAGTGGAAATTTAGCCATTTTACTTACAAATTGTCTGTTTTATGCTGCATCTCTAACGGTCAAACGTGTAAAAACATAGTTAGCGCATAACACCTTCTAATTTTTCTTTTTACATACAAGATTGAGACACCATTAGTATATAAAAGAAAGATGTTTGGGGCCAGCCCAAGCCAATCTAAACCGTCCAACCAGCCCATGTTTTGCCCCCTCTCTTTTTAAGCATGTAAAGAATCAAGTGGGGCAACCAACCTCGAGAGCCTTGCAGACTTTATCAACCTCAGGAGCATAATTTATTTTCTGTGAAGTCAAAATCAACTCAAGCACACCAACACACGACTGACCAGAAGGTTCAAACACAGGCAAAGCAAGTGTTCCACGAACATCATAGCTCAAAGCATGAGTAAGCCTTTGATACTCTTTATCAGAATAATACTGCACATTCGGAGTCCATTCAGGAAGCCTCTGTTTAAAAACCCTCGCTGGAAGCCCAAGAACATCCGCCTCGCCATCAACAGAAAACATATACATTAAGGACGCCATTCTATACTGATGCAGCCCGGTGCAGTTCGGGTCAAGCACAAACGGTTGACCAGACGTCGTGAGCACATTTCGTCCCTTGTTTTTAACAGGCGCCCAAACTTGTGCTAAAACATGCTTTTCCCCTAACTCGATAAAGTAACGCAGCGCCATTGTCATTCTTTCCTTGATCACACATGTTGCATCTTGATATTCTGGACTCACTTCCAAAACCGGCATATGTATCTGCCTTTTCATATCAATGTTTAACGCCTTTCTTGCTCCTTGATCACCGTTATCTATACCAAATACAAACACAATAATAATAATAATAACAACAATATTACACCATGGTTTCAACTTTCAAGCCTCATAATCATATATATCAAAATTAATCATAGCTAATACAAAATCTTGAATCTTTATTATATCATGTTTTAACTGTTAATTCATCAAAACTGTTTTTAAAACTCAAATTATAAAAAGTATCTTTATTATATTATGTTTTAATTCATCAAAACTGTATCTAAACTCAAATTAGCTAAATTTTTATAAAAATTAGTGATTTATTAAAACGCACACTAATATGAATCTTATCTTATCCTCTGGATATGAATTTAACGGTCAAAAACACATATCAATTATTAACTTCAAACCCAACAAAACCCATCAAGATAATCACATATTCATCTTATAAATAATTAAATATAATATAAATATAAAAAAACACAAAAAAAAAAAAGAAACTAACCAGAAAGAAGGCGGTGAGCAGCAACAGCAGAAGTCAACGTAGCAGTTGCAGAAAGTTTGTCATCACCATCATTAAACTCACTATTATTATTAATATTAATATTATTATTATTGTTATTATTATTCTCATCTGAAAAAGCCCATAGAGGAGAGAAAGACTGTTCGGTGGCTGATAAAATAAAAGAAGGAGAAGGGTCAGAAGAAAAGATCTGATCAAAGGTCCAAGAACCATCAAGGTCAAGATCCATGGTCATCATGACCGGCAAACTGTTGTTTGACCGGTTATCTTCATCTGCTTCGGGCATTATGATGTTTTGTTTTGTTTGTTGCAGATGGGATTATTATGTTATGGTTGGAAGAGTAAGATGGATGGACTTATGGTTGTGAGGATTCCAAAGAGATGGAATCTAAAGAGTTGCAACTAATAATAGTGCAAGTTGCAGAAGATGAAAATGGTTAAAAAATGTTGGGAAGACGTGATCCACTTCTCAACATGTGTGTCGGGTCTACACGAACTTCACACTCTTCTATTATCTTGGAGGTTCGAATTTATAAAATTTTAAGTTAGCAAGAGATAGTTTTTTGTTGTTGATTTAATTATTTGTTTTTGGAGAATTTGTCAAACTTGTTTAATGGGTATATTTAATTTTGGTTTGATTCGTTTATATTGTGTTTGTTGAGCCAATCCTCTTATGGTGGAGTGGCACCCTTCTTGTTTTCCTCATGAGAGGTGGGGCGTTCGAGTCCTGCCAGCACTAAAAATGCTGCTGGTGGGCCGGGTTTTACCGTAGTGGGCCTTCGGGCGGTGGGTTTTCCTCAGAAACTGGTGTAAAATTATTGGTGGACCCAGATTACTCTCGGAGTACTCATTTGTCCAATAGGTACTTCGTGAGTGATCGGGATTGATTCGTTGGTCGTTAAAAAAAATATTTTGTTTGTTGATATTGTGTTTATTTTGTGTTGACATAAAGTTTAGACTTTAAAGATTCAGAAAACATTACATGTACGTTTTAAGAGAAATTACATTTACAGAAGTGATTTTTTTCGTAAACTGATTTTTCGGTATATGAAATATTAAACGTACTGACATAGAGGCAAGACTGGTTCCTGCTGAATGAAAGTGGTTTCCTTAAGCTAACTCGGATCAATGCTTCTAAGTGAAACAGAGGACTTCATTCTGTGACATTGCGACCACCTTCTAAAATCAGTATATTCAGGTAATTTGTTCATACATCAAACCTAAACAGTTTGTATGCTTTGTTGTAATAGTTCATGCTGAATTGAACCCCTTTCCTAAAGCCAACTCATGTCAGAACCTCCGAAAGAAACGGAAGATCTCATTCAGTGACCCCACCATCACCCTCTAAAATAATTATATTCAGGCAATTTGTTCATACATGAAAAAAAACTGTGTGTACGCACCGTTGTAATTGGTATAAACATATCATTGGTGCTAGTTTGAACGTACCACTTTAAATTAACAACAATTAAGATCGATTCATTTTGCTTCCTATGATTTACCATTTTGCTACCATCTCTATCTTAGCATACTGGTACTACAAAACACTCATATGTTTGACCATATATGTGTGTGTGTATATATGGATTGCATAAAATGAGAACTTCCTCTTATTGCGAGAACTACGGGAACTCCTGTCATCTATTGGATCAACTATTATCAACGGTCTAGATTCAATTTCAAGAATTCGTTTTGTCTTCTAATGGATGAAAGATTTTTTATTCTGAAGAAGTATGTTGAGGGGTAAATCGATTATTTTGGTACCTAACAAAAAAAACACTCTCTCTCCTTAAGTTACATTGGTTTAGATCCATCATACGCATATGTGTAAACGTGTACATTAGTATAAAAACAAACAAATAAAAAGACATTGAAACAATCAACTTACATCATGTAAAACCCATTTATATTAGTGCACACAAAACATAGTTACTCCTGTTTACATACATGTAAAAACAGAATTCACTATGCACGAACGATTAACCTATTTACATGTGTTTAACAATGCATTTACGTGTGTATAAAAAATAAAACACTGAAAAAATAGAACTTGTTCCCTAAAACTTTGTAAAAACCAAAACTCCTCACCAACAAAGTTGCCTTCACCACCACAACCGTTGGAGGTTTGTGTGTTCCAAAACCTAGCAGCCACCATTCACACCATTCACTTGACTCTTATCAAAACCACCACCCCTACACCCCAAATGTGACACCCGGCATATTCAACTTAACATTTTACAAACATATAAGTCTACCTTAGCGAAAAACATTTATGAACATACTTTATTGAGTCAGTTGAGTCAGATTAAATTATGTATTGTCCATATATGTTATATAATGTTATATAATGTGCAAATACTTGTTTTAACGGTGTTTATATGATTATACATGGTTCTACATGATTAACATATTTTTGGATTGCATGTTCATGTGTTAAGATGTGTTAAAACGCGTTTAAACGACAAAACTGAAAAAACTGGAAAACTAGGGACTTGAGTCGACCTCATGGGGGGTCAAACCAAGATCAAGGTCATTAATTCGACCTCCATAAAGCCTCATTCGACCCCTGCAAGGGTCGAACCTGCAGTAACTATAAATACCATACTTTGCAATTTTTCATCATTTCACAAATCCTAGTCGCCTCCAAACACTCTCTCTCAACCTTAAACACTGAGGAAGGAGTTTTTGACCTTGTTTTTCATAATCTAACCTTTAAACATCTTCCATATCATAAACAAGAGAAGATCTAAGGTGTGTTCTTGATCTAAAATCCATTGTAAGCATTTTTATTCGTTTTTATTAAACCCCAAAGGTCCAGATCTGTTCTAATATGGTTTTCTTGATTAAAAATCTTTCTAACACCTTTCTAAACAAAACCTCATCATTACACATGAGTTTTCATACAAGTTAACATGTGTTAATAGTGTTTTATGTTGTGTTATGTGTTATTTGATGATTGATTGTTGTTTAGATGTTATAGAAATGTTCTAGGGCTGTTATTGATGATGGGTTTTGATTATCTTAGCTTACAAATTGTTGGATGATGATGTTTTGCCCATTTTGGGGATTTTTGTTAGATCTACGGTTTTGATTCTTGATGTTAATGTTAATGAAATGATTGGGGGTTTTCATACACATAATAAAATGAGCATTTTGAGCTGATTGTTGAATGATTTCATTAAGCTTCCAAATTGGGTAAAGTTTACATGCATTGATGTGACATTTCCATAATTTTGCCATTTTGGGTAACTCATAAAACGGACTGATTTCGGAGTAAAATTGGTAGGGTTTTGTGGGGATAGGTTAATGGGACTTGACTACTGTGAGTCGTGCTGTTTTCGGACTGTTTTGATGCGATTTGATGCGTTTTAGAAGGTTTGCAGCTGTGAGGATCGAACCTGAGCCTCATTCAACCCACGTGGGGTCGAATGAAGTAACCCCGGGGGTCGAACCAACATCAATATAGGTCGAATGAACTTTATTTTGGTCGAACGAACATGATTTAGGTCGAATTAACACGTGTTAGGGTCGAATTAACATGTGTTAGGGTCGAATGAACATGTGTTAGGTTGTATGAACTTGGGTATAGGTTGAATGAACTTCAATATGGTCGAATCAAGGTTATTTGGGTTGAACCAAGTCCAATTCCATGCTGATTCGACCTTACAACTCCATATGTGCAATTTTTGATGCAAACTAAGTATTTTATTCTTGAACCTTATGTGTAATCCATGTGTACTTGATTAGTTTATGAAATGGGTCACCAACGGGATGTCGGGTCAGTCTGGTGTGTCGGTTTAACAGTCAAACACGTTTTCAAACATGCTTAGTCACGATCTGGACAATCGGGGAGTAGATAACCTTAGGGTTGTTTGTCAAAACACTTATACAAACTTTCATGATAGATCTCCAGTATTTGGGGTTATCAAGACTTGTCTTTTATTCTTTAATTTGAAGAACGCAACCTAAGGTAAGTGTCACAGCCCCATTCTTTATTGTTTTCATACTTATGGGGGAGAAATATGCGGTACGAACTTACATACTTTTAGACCTACATATTACATCATATCACATGGATACTTAACAATCTCTATGCTCCTGTTTTGTTTGATTCTGGTGCAGATAATAGTTTTATATCTGTTGAGTTTAGTCAATTGCTAGACATAGTACCCACACCTTTAGAGGCTAAGTACTTAATAGAATTGGCGGACGGTAAGAAAACCGAAGCGACACATATTCTTAGGGAATGTCGCTTAAAACTTTTGGGTTTGTCTTTTCCCATTGATCTCATGCCAGTGTCCTTGGGTAGTTTTGATGTCGTAGTTGGCATGGATTGGTTGTCTTTGTTTCGTACTGAGATCGTTTGTTTTGATAAGATTATTCGGATTCCTCTCCCTGATGGAGAGATTCTGTCGATGCTTGGTGAGAAAAGTGGTGCTCCTTTGAGTATCATTTCCTGTCTGAAGGCCCATAAGTATCTTCGGAAGGGTCATTATGCTATTCTAGCTATTGTTTCTGTGTCATCTGATGATGAGAAGAAGCTTGAAGATATTCCTGTGGTTTGTGAATTTCCTGATATGTTTCCTGACGACTTGCCTGGTCTTCCTCCTCATCGACAAGTCGAGTTTGGTATTGATCTTGCACCTGGTGCAGCCCCTATCGCTCGATCCCCTTATCGTCTTGCACCTCCTGAGATGCAGGAATTCTTGGAAAAGGGTTTCATCCGACCTAGTTCTTCCCCGTGGGGTGCCCCTATCCTTTTTGTGAAGAAGAAAGACGGAAGTCTCCGTATGTATATCGACTACCGTGAGCTGAACAAGGTGACTATCAAGAATCGTTATCATCTTCCTCGTATCGATGATCTTTTGACCAACTCCAGGGTTCTAGCTTTTACTTGAAGATCGATTTAAGATCCGGATACCATCAGTTCCGTGTGCAGGAAGCCGATATTCCGAAGACTGCCTTCCGTACTCGTTATGGCCACTTTGAGTTCTTGGTCATGCATTTTGGTCTCACCAACGCACCAGCAGTTTTCATGGATTTGATGAGCCGTGTTTGTAAGCCTTACCTTGATAAATTCGTCATCGTCTTTATTGATTATATTTTGGTCTATTTCAAGAGCAGGGTGGACCATGAGGAACACCTGCGACTAGTCTTGGAACTCTTAAGGCGAGAGCAGCTGTATGCTAAGTTCTCGAAGTGTGACTTTTGGTTACGCGAAGTTCAATTCCTTGGTCATGTGGTTAATGAAAAAGGAATTCATGTCGATCCAACTAAGATAAAAGCCATCAAAGACTGGGAAGCACCAAAGACGCCATCTGAGGTGCGGCAATTCCTAGGTTTAGCGGGTTACTACCGTCATTTCATCGAGGGATTTTCGAAGATTGCTCAACCCCTCACATCTCTTACCCAGAAAGACCAAAAGTTTGACTGGTGTGACTCGCAGGAATCAGCATTTCGGATGCTGAAACTTAAGCTTTGTTCTGCGTCTATCCTATCCTTGCCCGAGGGCACGGATGACTTCGTTGATTACTGTGATGCTTCTATCCATGGTCTCGGTTGCGTGTTGATGAAACGCGAGAAGGTTATCGCTTACGCTTCTCGTCAGCTTAAGGTTCACAAGAAGAACTACACCACCCATGATTTGGAATTGGGTGCAGTTGTTTTTGCTTTAAAGATCTGGAGACATTACTTGTACGGTACCAAGTGCACCATTTATACCGATCACAGGAGTCTTCAGCACATATTTGATCAGAAGGAGTTGAACATGCGACAGCGTCGCTGGGTCAAACTTCTTAATGATTATGATTATCCTTTTAAGTACCATCCTGGCAAGGCGAATGTTGTGGCAGACTCCTTGAGCAGGAAGGAATCTGCTAAACCTCGTCGTGTTCGAGCTTTGCAGCTCACCATCCAATCTTCTTTACCTGACCAAGTATCATGTATTCGATGTCTAACTAGCATCAGGTATAGATGTAAGGATTGTTGGGTCTGGTTTACAAACGTTACAAACTTTTACAACTTATCTCTGTGACTCACCGGCACTTTATGTGTTGACTAACATTTCATGTTTTCTCAGGTCGCTAAGGTAGCAGGATTTGTAGGCGCACTAGGGTCTCACTGCGTCTCATTCGATCATGCATGTTTTTGGAACATAGTTGTTAAACTCTTTACTTTCAAACTTTGGTCTGTAAACTTATTATGCTTCCGCTGTCCGTATTTTGGTATTTCATAACATTTGAACTGCGTGGTTGGTTTTATTAAGTTGTTTTGGTAATCATATAGTTGTCGTTTATTGTGACCGTTGACTTGGATCCTGGTATGTCACGCGCCTCGCGGTAACACCCCGCAAGTGGCATTTGAGGGTGTGACACCAAACAACCGAAACCCCTAGACCACCATCTACGCCCTCAGATTTGTGGTTGGAAAAACATAAAATATAGAAGAGGGATGGTAAGAAAAACACCACCGTTCCTCAGGCTCAAACAACCACTGCCATCTTCAACCACCACAGTTTCTCATCCTCATAATTCATCCCACCTCTGTCACGCTAAAAAAAATAACAAGACCACCACCTACCACGGGCAACCGCCACAACCACAACCCTAAAAAAACATCTAGCCACCAAGACTGCATCCTCTATACCCCAACAACCAACGCCACCTACAACCAAACCCAAAGCTACCACATCGTTCAAAACCAACAACATTCATATCTGTTGCGTTCTTTTGATGGATGTGTGTGTCAATGTGAAAAAGAAAGAGAGAAAGAGAGAGAAAGAGAGAGAGAGTGAGTGTGTGTGTGTGAGTGAGTGAGAGAGATGGTTACAAAGAAGAATAAATTTAATTTTTGAGGGGGTAAAATTACCAATATACCCCTCCTGCCATATTAAATGATTGCAGATTTTTGTCCTTTATGCTTACACGAATTTTCAGTTGAGAATCTTTAACTTTAAAATTGATTAGATTCATCCTTTACGTTTTAAAACATTGCATCGTCTATCCTTTGGCACTAATCAAGTTATTTATTAAAGTTCACAGGTGTCACATGGACCTCACAGAGGGCACCAATGTCATTTTACTATTTTAAAGAATACTTGTATTTAAGTTAAAAGTTTTAAATTCAAACAAATCAAATCTTGAAGAACAAATCTTCAAGAAACTAAAAAAGTTGTGATGAAATGAGTTCTTGAATTTGATTTTATGATAACACTACTTCTTCCATCCACGAATGCTGAAGGTCCTGATGCTGCTCCTGATATGTCAACCAACGATAACTTTTCATCTCTCTAGATCTATTACTCATATCCTAACCAGTAGGATACCATAACGATCCACTCGATAACCTTAGCCCCTTTTTCGACCTGCACCATCATCACTACATCCACCACCATCGACTGACTCCACTACCCCCACGAATAAAGAAAGTTTCAGTGGTGGTTAGGGTTGGGGTTTACTTGGTGCTGTGAGCAATGGATATGGTAGAGGGATAGAGTAGAGAGGAATGTAGAGAGAGATAACAGGTAGGTTAGAGATGTGAGTTAGAGATGTTGCGGTGGTGATGGTTGTTTGTGGCTGCCGCGGTGGTGGTGGTAATGGGTGGAGCCGGATGAGAAGGAAGAAAAGGGAGATGGTTTAGAGGGATAATGTGGCAACATGATTGCCACATGTTAGGTTTCTTGAGTTTTTCTCAATAAATAGAGTTTTATTATGGATACTTATACTACAACATATAAAAATGATTTTTTTTCTAAGTAATTCATCTTTTCTTATAAAAACACATTAAATAATTTTTTTACACATGTGTAAACATATTATTTTCGTATACGTTTAAATTTTTATGCGTGAATTGTGTTTTGAAGATTGTATTTTAATAACCATGATAAGTGAAAAACGATTCTGAATTTAGATGATTTTTATGCGTTCTCGCGAAATATATGTTTTCTCAAATTAGATGTCATATACACACACATGACAATGTAACTAACTTGTATCTTTTAGTTTCGTTGTCAAAGGCAATCTAACACTAACAAAAATGTAACTATGTATGTTGCTAATGAATTAATAACTTATTTTTATTGCAATTATGAATTAATTTTAGATGATATAAAAGAAAGTTAGAGGCAGACGAGTTACTTTTTCGTTACAGTGGGATTGCCTTTAGAAAAAAAAAGTGAAAGTTGGAAGTATTAGTTGTCACATGGTCGGTATGAATTATTATCTGCCAATAGGTTATAAGAGATTCTTAAAATCCAATTTACATAAACAAACATGTAATACATACATGATAGATGGTGCAAATAAGAAGAAAATATGTTATAAGAAGAAAAAGAAATATTAAACCAATAAAAATGATTCATTTAATATTTGTATCTAATGTTATTGTAAGAGTATTGGGATGAAAGTACATAATTGATTAAATTATTGTATTCTCCTTAATAACTAATTAAATTAAACTAATATATTATTTTCAAAATATACCCTCTCAAAACAAACACAATTTATGATATACAATAAATTTCGATACGTGTAGGATAAATTTCAATATACATAAAATATAAGTAGGTTAAATTTGATACGTGTAAGATAAATTTTCATATACTTAACATAAGACTGTGTGTTGTGGCCCGCTAGCCAGCTGACGCGAGCCACAACTTGATTCACGTGGCTCGCGAACACAGTAACAACCACGAGTGACAGCTGCCGCGAGCGAGCACATGCGACCATTATCACGTCCGTTAGCGGACTCCAAACGTTTGAATTTTAAAAAAATTTAGTTTTTTACCTATTTACATTTATTACCCACCTACAAAATTTAACTATATAAATTAACTTCTTCTTCTTCCTCCTCACGAAACCATCACCATTCTTCACCCACAATTCTTCAAACCATAACCTCAATCTTCAAAATCAACCTTCAATCATGGTGCAATGGACTGAGGAGGAAGAACTAGCATTGATCATCGCTTATAACCAAGTGCATGGTGACAGTGCCTCAACAAGCCGGGGATCTCGTAGCCTCGAACCGTAGTGGTACAAGGTCCTAGAGGAGTTTTGTACCCTTGCCGGGGGTACCAACCGTACTTGTGACTCCATATCTCACAAGTACGCAGATTTGAAGTCGAAGTGTAAAAACTTCGAAATCGCCTACAAAAAGGTGAACAGAGATCTCCCTGGAGAAAAAGAAGACGTGCTCCTCGCCTTTACGCACGTGGAGTACCTTTCGAAGGTTGGGCATGACTTTCACCACGTTTCGGCGTGGCAAATGTTACGCTCAACCTCCAGCTTACGTTAGGTTTCTTTTTTAAATGTTATTTTTTTAGTGTAATGGTTTTTTTAATGTAATGTTTTTTTAGTGTAATTTTTGTTAGTGTAACTTTTTTTAATGCAATGTATTTCTTTTTTTATTTAATGTTATGTTTTAAAAAAATGTTTGGTAAATGTTTAATATTATATATTTGGTAAAAAAAAATATACTTGCTCACCTTGACCCACAACGGGATCAAGCTATCAGCCTGCAGTCGCGAGCTATTACCATATGAACGCCTACATGACACAATATAACTCGATAAGTGTTGGCTCACGTCTATCCAAATACATACTCTAAAAAGCGTTTGACTAACTAATAAGTCAAAAAGGAAATAGTTAATGAAAATTACCACTACATTCATTCTTATCTCTTTTCACAATAGAAGTTTTCTCGAAAGATATTTACTACTGTTTTCTGTATTTTCTTTATTTCGTATATGAACATTTACTTGAAAACCCGATCATATTTCTAAAATATGTAGAGAAGTGAGACTCATCTCTGTTTTCTTTATTTTACTTCATAAATGGTGACTGTTGTGTTATTTTGATCATTTTTTTTAATTAAAGAAAAAGGTGATTACTTAGTTGCTAATTTTTTAGTGGCTTTTATTTAACTCATATCAATATTTACTCTAAAAAAAATTTTAATTGGCAATCGAGTGTTGTTAATATAAAGTGTTTGTGAAAAAAATTTTCAAAATTATTTATATATATAAATGGATATGACGTTACTTTTTTTATATAAAAGAAAAAACCTTTTATATATATAGTGCTTACTAAAGCAAGGTAAATATTATAATTTAATAGTTAAATTCCACGAAAAATGTTAAAGCAAATATACTTGTATAGTAGACATTGACTGATTAAGAGTTTTATATTTCATTGGTGGATGCTTAGATCAATGAGTTTATGTTGAATTTAGAATCGACATCGCAATATAAAGATTTATGGCTTTTGTCATGGAATACTTGTGGTTCTTTTTAATTCTATACAAGTTGCCAAAAGAACCTTTTAACTTGGAATAATTTGTCGATCAAATAAAAGAATCAGATTTTACGATCATTTTTCATGGGTGGATTCTAGGTTCTTATTTTTATTTTGCAAAATTAAAACAGATATATTATTCTTAGTGTATAATATCTTTTCGAAATATAATATATGTGGTCGAATATTTTTGGCACATTAGAAAAAACGTAACACCCTCAAATTTTATAAAATCTCCACGTCTCAAAGATCATTGTTTGTTATATAAAAGATCTCTTTGACCTTAGTTTATCTAAAAGACAAATGTCATAATATTTAAGTAGACAAATGTCATAATATTTAAGTAGATATTGTCGCAATTGGTTTTCACCCTCACTAGTCATTACCTCCCTTGATCCTTCATGATGAAACTATAGCTACCCCCCACTTCTACAACATTCTTTACTCGTTTTTTCTTTGTCTATCACACACATATATTCATTCGATACACAATAAACTTAACTTTAAGGTAAGAATAACAGGAGAAAAAGAGGATGGTTGGAGGTGAGAGAGAGAAGGTGGGAGCGACGAATGCAAAGGATGTTGCAAAAGAGAGAATAAGAAATATATTTTGATTGACGCGTGCGGAGGATGTTGCAAAGAGAGAATAAGAAATATATTGTGACCATGGATGGCCACAAACAAGAGAGAGGGACATCTTGAGACGTTTTTACAAACTACTAAGAAACCCGTGCGTTGCTGCCGCTGTAACAATTTACAATGCGGTACTCAATTTTATTGTTTTACCCACCTTAGACTGAGACTGAAATTAAAGAATGCAGTTTTGTTGATTATTGTATACCCACCCTGAGTAAGAAATGTTGATTAAAATTATTTTTATTTACAACCACATAAAACCTGACAACTATGAATAGAAATATTGATTAGCCCACTAATCTTAAATTAAAGCAAACATCGTAAAAGGCTAATGTTTAAAATGTAGAAATAGTTATAGTTGTACTTTGTCTCTAACACTCCGGGTGAGTGAGATTGATGTATAATGTCAAACGAAAGGGGTTGAACACTTAGAAGTCAACCAAATGTATTTTAGTGTAAAATTAACTAAAAGAATAAAAAGTCATACAATATGAGCATTTTTAACAAGTGTTTACAACCTTTTAAATTGCTTAAACTCATATTATACATAATAAACCTTTTACTAATTAATGTGAAATTATAATGGGGGGTTATGATAAAAATGTATAAGTTAGTTTTGCAAATAAGTGTAGTATTGAAAGAATTTTCGTGACATTTCTTAACACCCCGGTCGTAGGGCCCAAATTTTTTCGCGACTAAAAGTATTATAACAAATAAACCAACAGTAAAATAATTATGTATAAACGAATACGAAGCTGAACCGGTGATGTTAGATAATTATTTTGAAAAGGAAAATAATGATTATACACAAATACTCGTTACACGACTGAACCGAACTCGTTAACGAAACCCACCCCATAACCCATGATTAGTCACTAGAGGGGGGGGGGGGGGGACACCTGTCCACCTCTCCCTTTGACAACACACCACACTAAAACCATGTGTGGTTAATGGTTTTTGTTAAAAACCATCAACCACAAAACTCATATAAATAACCCCAATCCCCCACCCCTTCTCTCATGATGAACAACAACCCACAAACACACACACACACAAACGCATGTATACTTCTAGAGATATAGAGAGTCGGACAAAGAGGAGGAACCGGTGGCTCCTGCCATCGATAACAGCGGAGCCATGGCGGCGCAAGGCAATGGGCTTTCTCTACGAGAATGTATACCATCTAGGGTTAAGGGTTGAGACAGGGAAAGAGAACTCGGGGGAAAGAGAGAGAGATCGAAGGAGTGAAAGAGAAGTTAGGGGAACCGGCCGGGGCTTTCTGCCGGCCGGCTTGTACAGCGGCGAGTGGATGGTGGTTCATGACAGCGATGCCGCCCATCACCCAGAAGTCGCCAATTAAGGTATAGCCCCAAACCCACCTCTACTTCCTTCGATAATAATAATCTGTAGTGATGAATGATTGTGATGGTGGTCTGTATGGTGGAGACGGTGGAGGGAAGTGGTGGTTAACGGGGAAGATGGCAGCGGTGGTTTTGGGTTTCGACGAGATATGATGAGGTTTTGATGTGGGGGTTGTAAGCAGTGGTGGCGGGTGAGGTGGTTGGTCCAGGCGATGGTTCGGTTAACAGGGATCCAGAACTGTGATAAACAAGTGGCCCGGCCTTATACAGAAACCCCCACTGAGACCGAGGGGTCGTTGCGGCATATATTTTGTCATGGGGAATCTATGTGGCAGGGCATAGGTTGTGAAGCTATAAAAATACCGGGTATAGATTTTGTTGATACATCTAGGCATGGTTAGGCATGACGCTAGATACCGGTCCGACCGATTTAACCAAAGACGGTGGCAACTGCGGTCCAATCATGCCATTCAGACCGTTTATGAAGTGATTGGCCGGCCGAACCGGTGGTTCAACCGGAGAGCCGGGATAAAATGTGATCGGACTGGCTGACAAATTTTTTTAAACAAGATCTGAATGACATAAGCCTTGCAACGGAGAACACCATCGACGCACCGGACAAACCATCAAAACTAGATAAGTGAAACGAAAGAAGGGAGGTTGAAGCCTTGAAGGTCATAGTTTGGCTCATGAATAAGAATCAAGACTTGAAAAGACAAGAAAAACAACTCTCCTTGTACCATGTTGGTTTGCAAAAAATGAAAGCCCTAAGATGCTAAGATGCAAAGGCCTGGCGAACTCACGAAGGGATATGCGGCTGGAGGTTTCATAGGAAAAGAAAGGATAAGGAAATTTTAAAACCCTAAGAAGCGAATGGAGAGAGCGATTGGGCTTTTTTCATGGCTGACTAAAGGAATTGACCCTTTCAAAATCTTAATACTCCCTCCGTCTCTATTTAAATGTCATGGGTCCAAAAAACACATATTTTAAGAAATCTTTTGTTTGTATGTGGTAAAATGACAATAATATCCTCAAAAGTGGTGATTGTGTTTTGTCTTTTATGGGCAAAACTGGAAATTTCATTTCTATTTTTGGAAATGGACATTTAATTTCTGACAACCAAAAATGGAAAGATTGATATTTAAATAGGGACGGATGGAGTAGATAAGTAAATGTGGGCTCAAATGGCTACATTTAATTTTATGTTAGAAGATAATATAGATGGTACACATTTTTTTATATAACTAGAGGGTTTATCCGCAAGTTGCAGCGGGATCCACAAATGGGTTGCAATACAACATTATGATAGTTAGGTTTTTTGCCGCAAGTTATGCAAAAAGAATAGAAATGTACAATACAACTGATTGTAGTTCACCACAAAAAACCATGTATTCATTATTGACAAATCTTAAGAAACCAAAGGTATGTTAGTGTAACAGACCAATATGAACATAAACAACACTCTTGTGTAAGCTGTCTAGTCATTGCATATCTACATAATCGTGCCATTGAAGACACCTTGCTAAATGATAAAGTTCATTTACATGACAAAAGCATGTAGTGATAATATGATATTGTATACACTATCATATGAAAGTCACTGTCCATTTAGAAATTAAAAGTTGTGATTTGTAAGTTTGTAATAGACTTGCCCAACTTGACCCGACAACTAAAAAATTGCCCAATGTAGCCAGTGAGCTGAACCATCCCGTCCACTTTGCCGCAGAGTAGACACATATATATATGAAAAGGGTTTATTATTATTATTTCCCAAAACACGAGTAGAATGCAAGTGTGCAGCCATATCGGGGTGATTGTTTTGAATGGTTGAAAATCGGCAATCTTGGCTCTTAAATCCTCAAATATCAACACATTGCTAGACTTAATATCTCTGAATTATTTAAAGATGGACCTTGTCGTGCAAATAATCCAGTCCCTTTGCTGCATCAACAAAAATCTGTATCCGCTGCACCCAATCAAGTACGGGCCCCGGTTGTGCTCCTTGCAAACCCTTCCTACCTGCATGTATATATGCATATTATATAGATTTTAAACCCAACACCAATTATATTTCAACTTATATATCCGTTAATTTAAATACGAAAACAAAAGTGCAAACAAGTGTTCATGTAATGCAATATGTCATATAGAGATCCCATGGTTGCAAATTCATAAGCCAAGACACGTGTATTTCCTTCCACACGGCTCAACATGATTTTTGTGCTTCATATAGGAGCAAATAGCCAAGTCATAGTTATGCTTTATTATGGGTCAAACGACGCCTTTGCCCCTTGTATCTTGGAAACAAGTGCACACTAAGCACTATTAATTAATGTGTCAATTACAATAAAAGAAGTTATAGGGTCAACCTCTAGCTATGTAACAACCCGAGGTGTTACGTGTCTCTTAAACGGGTCGGATCGTACCCGACCACCCGATTATCTAATAAATTATTTAAGTTCGAATCTCGCGACTAACCGTTTCAATCGATTATATAGATAATAATTATTGGATTTTTATTATCTCGGTTAAACGCTCCTTATCTTCTATTAAAACATTGCCAAACGTTTCTTATTTTATTGTTATACCCGCTACCAAACACCCGCGTTTCAGTTATTATCCTCGTTGCCAAACACCTCTTGTATTATTATTTCTTTTAATACCTCCCTCTCTCTCTTTGGTTTCCTGCACCCAGACAAACAACACACACACTTGTGTGTTTCAACGAGAGCAGCAGGTCGCCGGACAGCCATGGCGGCTTTCGCCGCCTCCGCTACTGTTTCCGGTCACCGCCGCCTCCATCTCCGGCGCCGCCCTGTTGCTCCGGTACTAACTCGGGAGACGGGTCCGATACCCGGTTCGTAAGACTTCCTATCATATTCCGATAATAACCCGGGAAGTATCTGGTTGTTATCTTGGTAAGTATTAATCTATTGGATTAATGATTATAATCATATAATCTAATACCAATATAGCGACTATATTTATTGCGAGGTACCGTTAATCGAATCGGTGAGTTAAACGTATACCGAGTCAACCCAGTGACTCGGTCAACACCCGGAATAGAACCCGGTCCAATAGCTAGACGAGGATTATTAGAATTATACGAATATATATATATAATACGGGAACGTACGGACTTGATATAATAATAAGAGAATAATAATCGTATATAAAGTATATATGTTTGTATATATAAGATTCGATATATAAAACGATATACTAGACTCGGATAAGCGGTATCTAGAGTTCTTTAGGTTCGCGTGCCAAGCTGTAACGGCCAGCTTTATTTCTTTTTGCCTAGAATGACCAAACCCCGAGTTTAGGACTATCTAATATATACCGAATTCTATATATATAAATTGTATATATGATATATATCCTAAGTATTACAATCTAACAAGTCCCACGTGTAAAACGTATCGATATATATATGACATATAATTGTAATAAAAGAGACTATAGAAGATTATACGCAAACCTGTGAGTATCGTGAACTCCCCACTTTTACTGTTTTATTAAACATTTTAGGGGAAATACATGTCATTTATAAGAAAATATAGAAATGCTTTACATAATAGATTTTATAAATGAATTATAATAGAAAAGGGGATAATAGAAACAACTAGGCCAGTACTGACCGGTATATCGCCATTTCCTTTCTTGTCCGACTAGAGGACAAGAACCAGTCTTACCTGAGTAGAGGGTAGGCATAATTATATTTACCACAAACAGAGTGGTATAATCGATAGGAATGGCAACTAATAGAATATAATAGATGGACATATAATCGGTATACTTTAATCGAATTGGTATAATAGAATATATTTCCCCTCCAGAATTAGAATAGTAAAGCATGTTTATTTAAAAGAATGTTATTAAAGAAATATAAATACAGAACTGGCCATTCTATTTATAAAATACACGACCTCACCAACTTTATGTTGACAGAAACTATTTTTGGCATGTGTTCAGGTAACCCAACAGATATGATGACGTGGATCCTGGAAGAGTCAAGACTGTCATTATCCTGAATTCCGCTGCGTAGCTCCGATAACCCGACCCGACGACCCGGCACCGACTGCCAGGGTCGTTACAAGCTACGTATCCCAATACCTTTCAAATGAATGGTAATTACTTACCACTCAAAAGTTACATGCTGGTAGATAATTCTACAATTATAGGGTCAACCTCTAGCTACGTATCCCCAGCCGCCACTCCTCCAGCTAAGGCTCCAGTTAGGACGTTTCCATAATTCCACCAAAAAATTTGAACATTTAAGGACAGTTCGGATATGTATTTGCAAAAGTGATATTGTTATATTAAATACCCAAAATCAAATAATCAAATAATAACTTGGAAAAATCACATCCAAACACCTTCATAAAGCTAATAGTGGATTTTTTTTCTTACGGGCTGTTTGATAGCCTCTTAATCAGCCTCTTAACCATTCAGTTCTGAATCATTCAGCATTTACATTGTTTGGTTCAGTATCTTAATGGAATGGTTAAGTGCTGAACCATTAAGCTAATAAAGGATACTGAATGATTCAGCTCTTAACCATCCAGAGCCTCTTAACCATTCAGATCATCTTAATGATTCAGCACTTAATCAACCAAACAGCCCCTTAGCGAGATTGTATGAACTGAGATAAGACTTGGGAGACTTTATGCTCGTTAGAGTTATTTAGTTAAATAGAACACATCAAACTTGTATGAATATACTCAATACTTTGTAGTGACAACAATATATGTGTTAACAAACCACTAGAAGCTAAATGATTTACTAATTACTTTCTTTGCGCAATCTTTGGCGGTGGACCCTCATGGTAGAAGCTTGGCATTGGGTTTGCCTTAAATAACAAACTTGTAAGAACCTTGTTTATAAATTACTTGTTTAAAATCAAAAGCCTGATCTTTTACATAACCAAATTCATCCCATGGGTTTAAAAGATGATACACGATAGATTAGCATTTGTTAGATATTCACAAAACATCTAGTACTTAGTTATATATGCCCAAAATTTCAAACAAGGTTGCATAAAAAAAAAATTTGCGGAAGCGATTAACTTCGAGTTCGCATTCGGTCCCAAAGCTCCATGTGTGATCATCATCCGAGTCTCCCGAACTAGTACCTGGGCTCGTATTGTAGCATGTAACCCAATCAAGGTTAGTTTTTAGGTGTAATAAGCGATAACGAAAGGCAAATATTTCAAATTGAAACCCCGTCGTAAGCTACGGCTAACAGGCCGTAGCTTACGGCCTTAAAGCCTTGGTGAATTCTGCTCGCCGTAGGCTACGGCTCCAAGGCAGTAGCTTACGGCCTTAAGCTTCTGGTTGTTTTGATCACTGAGGTCGTAGGCTACGGCTAAGTGCCGTAGCTTACGGTCTAGAAGGGTTGTAAATGAGTTGTTTCCTGCATATCGCCTAAAGCGCACTATGCTCCGCTTCAACAAACGAGAGTTTTCGGAGGAACCGGTGAACCACGCGAGCCGGTTAAATGTGTGGGACAGAGGGCTCGTAGTACCTGCTACCCCAGCTCTCGCCTGACAAATCTTACAACGTTGGATTTCTCTAGGAATTTGCTTACTGGTCTCATTCCTCCGAAGTTTGGAGATTCGCTTAAGCTTCAAGGCTTGTATCTGGGAAAGAATCAGCTTTCTGGCGCCATCCCTGAAAGGTTGGGGCATTTGAGTAATTTGGTAAAGCCGAACTTTACTAGTAATAAGAATTTATCTGGTCCAGTACCAACAAGTTTTGGGAACTTGAAAGGGATGGCTCATTTAGATTTGAGTTCTAATGAGCTCAGTGGTGAGCTTCCTTCATAGCCTTCATAGATAGAGTAGAGAGAAATGGGAGTAAGCCTTTGATATTGTGTTCTTATTGCTTAGTTCATGTCTATCTCTATCTATCAAAATACACCCTCTTTTAAACGAAAAAAGACCAGTCCATATAACTAGATTCGGAAAATTCACATACATGAAGGGGGTGAGGCAAGGTTCTCTTTTAAGTTATTCCTGAGGATAAAACTCTATTTAAGTAAGCTCATCGCTCTATCAAGGAAGTTAGGAGCTAGTCTTTCAAGCTTAAGAAAAAGTTCAAAGTAAGCAAGGTTGTCAGCGAGTAAGGAAAAGTCGTGTGGTTTCTGGGAATTTTAAACCGGATTTCCTCCATAAATTTTCCGATCTAAATAGTAGAGAAGTTTTCATGTTTATACCTTTTCTTCTTGGTGTTGTTTGGATGGGTGTTTACCCCAAAGTGTTCCAAGACTGCATGCATACATCCGTAAGTAACTTAGTCTTAGTGCAACATGGAAAATTTCGTTGAGAGGAATCAGCAAAGAAATGAAAAATGCTCAATGAAGCGCTCAAGAGACCCTACATCCTTATTGAGCAAGGCTAGTCAGCGCCTTCCCTTAATGAAAGACGTGGTAACCGTCTTGACTTTAAGGATGAGGGGAACATTTTTCTTCCTTTCAAACCGTGTTTAACCTGCACTAAGTCTCACCTAATGAGCAGCCAAAATATCATGATCTTGGACCCCTTTAAGTCTTAAATTTGGGCCCCATTACAATGCTATATCGTGAGTGTATCCAATCCAGATTCTTTGATCGAATCTAAACCATTTACCCTTCAACAATTACCCAACGACCCATTAAGGTTCAATCAAAGACGATTTGTTGCAATGATAATCACAATACCTATAATTCAGCAATGAAGGGTATCACTTCATGTTTACATTGATTCAAGTTAACATTTGTGATCGGAATAATCAACTCCTATGGTTCTTTCGTCTAAAATCAATTCACACATTTCAACAAGTTCAACGAAATCTATTATGAATCCCATTCATCGTATTGGACAATATCCTAACTATGCACGGCCCGACTTGATGGGTTGTGCAATAATATTAGCATTCTACCATTGTGACGAGGCCTCATGTCCATGGCCACATGTGCCGTTTCTTTCGGACTTATTCGCCCGGCCAGAGAGCTAAATATCAAGGGTTCGTGTCCCTATAGGATGTCAAATACAATAAGTAGGAATTTGCATCTAAATTTAGTTAAGCAACAATCCATGACATAATCTACCGTTATGTAAGTTTAGAAGTCATAGTATGACTTACCTAACCTCCAATTGACCCGTATGGCCATGATGGTGTTATTCTTACCTTGCAACTAAGGATATGCAAGGATATTGCACAGTTTGGTTCGGATTATCAACATAAGTTACTAAGCAATAAAATCTAGCACATGTTTATAAATGAATATAACAAGATTAAGTCATCGTGTGACTTACCTTATTCGTGCCCCCTTTTCAACTTAAGATCCTCTCCGAGTGACTCCCCGGTGTCTCTTATTTAACACCTAGAGACAATCACATAGACGTATGTAGTGGTCATCAGACGTGATCCCAAACTACCATACAAGTTTACCAAATTTGTCCATGTGAGATACACGTTCCAATGAAGTCGAGCTTCATTGTAGCATTTAATCGAACACTTGGTGGGCAGAATTTTACAACAACTTTACTCGCCATCGTGATGATGGGTTTTCATCCCCTCATCATGCATAAGGTTTTACCATAAGATTACCACCCTATTTCTTCAAATTCAGTAACAAAACTTCTAACCAAACACTATTTTAAGCAAAAATATCATGTTATGACATACCACTCAAAACCCACCAAGTTTCCACCTTTAGGTTTCAAGATTTCCCCCAATTAGGCTTATGTTAAAAAGATTATACATGTATTATTCTGTTTTAAGGTTCTCTTGAGTTAGAGACACCTTTCTCAAGCACTAATGTATCAAAATCAAGCATAATCAAAGTTTCATCATTATCGTCTAACCCAATATATCATCAAACTAAATGAATCGAAAGGTACCTAGTTGTTGGGTATGACTTGATGATCCTTTTAAGGGTTAATACAGCCAAAACCCCTTTGATTTAGCTTGATTAGGTCTTGATCTTGGGTTTAAGCTTAAGTGTGTGTGTGTGTGTTATGGTGTAAAGATGATGTACAGATGCTGAACATCAATGTTCACTTGTTCTTTTATTAAAACAACTATCCAGCTTTGGCATATGGGCAGGTTTAGTCCCCCTAGTTTGATATTAACCAACCAAGATATTAATAATAGTTTATTTTGGTCATAACTAATAATGGGGTTGACCCAACTTTTGTGCTAATTTAGAAATATTAATATTTCCTCATTTGGTATTTGTCTAACGACATACGTTTGTTCATTATTATAGAGTTATGACAAATGATTAAATTTTGGGGTGTTACGATACTCTTTCTGAGTTGTTTCAGGTTTGCTTCCTTTCTTAATTTTTAACACAAAATATGAACTTCAAACTGAAAATAGATGAAAAAAATTAACTGATAAAGGTCATAGAAATTTTACTTTGGTTCTTGCCTCTCATTGAGTTCTCTACCTCCAATGCTTATTGTTTCTCTAATTTGGAATAAAACTAAAGCAAAAAAGAACTAATTTATATGCGTATATATATATAGGGGGGTTGGCATCCTTATAACATCTTTATGAGATGTTAACAGGCCAAAAGATGTTAGTGTATAGGTTGAAATTGGTCGGTCAAGTAGATTAGAAACATTTTTGTTAATAATTGGTGTAGCATATATGGTTTTGTACTTATGTTCATTAAAAATACACTTTTGAGCTTTTTTATTTTACTATTTCCAAACTAATTATCATCTACATGATCGATTAGGCATTTTTTTTGGTAATTCGAGTACGTTTCACTGGTGAAGATGAGTTGTTCACATAGACTGAATCATCAAGAACAAAGATTGGACTTGGATATATTTGAAATAATAATTTTCAGACCATGGAATTTCTCACACCAAAGCAGATCAATAAAAGAGTACACCAAACTCAAATTTTATAAATAAACAAGCAATCCTTTAACCAATACCTAATGAACGACACGTATATCATATCATCAATCTATCATAAACGCCTAAAAATTAATCAACTAATAAAAGCTATAGAGCCTAATTTCACGTAATTGTCATGATTTAAATTGAAAACAAAAATGATTGCGTTGATTGATATAGAAAAAAGGTGCTCTGGTTAGCTTGATTTTAACTCTAGGAAGACTTTAATCACTATATTTTAAAACTCATACAAGTTTAGCTGAGATAAGCTTATTCATTGTGGTAACATGAATTATTATCTTTCATCGCCATTATATGAAATTTGTTCAAAAATATTGTTATCCGTGTGTTTATTTAGTTTGGGTGAGTTCCATTTTCATATAAAAGTTGCTTATCTTCTAGGGGCATTTAGGGAAGAAAAGTAATAAAATTTAGAAAATTGTAAAGAAACCCTTGGTATGCCATCTTAACTTTGGACAATTTGGACATATTTGCCCATGTCTCCTCCTTTATAATGTAGTATAGATAAACTTCTAAGCTAATTTTAAGTCATCCGGTTCTTAAATCCGGTCAGACCGGTCCAACCAGTGGACCGATAAGGATAACAGTTCGACATCCGGTCCGGTTATGAAAACATTGTGGAGGTGCACATGCTATTTACTAAATATGCAAATAACTATGACTTAACAAATATAGAAATTCATGAAAACCTTGTGTAACAAACTGCTTTTTATAAAAAATAAAATAAAAAATAGGGCATGTAATAGACATATTATCAAGTGTTTTAAGAAAAAAAATCGAAGGGTTTTAAAAGAATAAATAAATAAACTCCCTACCTAACAAGTGTGTTACACTAAACAACGTTGTTACAGATGTAACAAATGGCAATTTATTAATGTTTTAAATATCTCCAACTTTTTATACACTTCTTTTTCTCAAACTCTAGAATATGTGTGTGTATATATATATATATATATATATATTACATGCCCCATATTTTTTAAATATGTTGTGTAACATTATGTTATACAAGGGTATTCAAGGTTTTCTCAACTAAAGTTGTTTTCATTCTAATCCAATCCATGACCAATATATACGTATGTGTATATATATGTACACACACATAGAGAGAGATAGACGTGCGTGCGCACACACATACACACACTATATTATATGAGAAGAAGTAAATTTACATAATTTTAAGAGATTAAGTAATACAACCCTTAAAACATGTTGACTTTAAACCAACTATCCTACGATTTTCAAACGACTATAAATTTTTTATAAGTTAATATTTTATACACCATAAATATGAGCATTTTATTCTCTTTTGTTATAGTATTTTTTTAACTTAAAAGGGAAAATTTAACATGTTACCCAATTACTAGTGCATATGTTTCCAACGTCATTGTGCGGACAGCTGACCTTCTAAGGTGTGTCTATACACACACGTATGTATGTATGTATGTGTGTGTATATATATATTATATATATATATATATATATATATATAGAGAGAGAGAAAAGAAAAAAGATTAAATGAAATTAACACATTTGAGTTGACAAAACCTATAAAAACCCTATTAAACTGTAAAAAAGTTATTTATGTACTTACAAAAATAATTTAAAAATTAAAATTGTGGACAAATGTAACACATAATAAAATTGTGGGCAAACTATAAAAAAAATATTTAGTATTTTTTTACACTAAGAACAACATATTATCAATTGTTTTTCCCCTAAAATACATCAACTAAATATAACCTGCATTTATCTTTATATGAAACACCATACTGTAATACCAACCCTTTATATATTAAACACCATGACTTGAATCATAATACATTCCTTCCAGATGTTAAAACACTATTACTTGAATTGTAACACAATCATTACAAAAATATCATGACGTGAATTGTAATGCAATCATTCCAGACGTTAAAACACCAAAACTTCATCTCAGTTTCTATGAAATCGTGATCGCTTGGAAGATTAAACCCACATTTAGTATAATGGACGACTTGTATCATGAGGCAAGTCATGCATATTTAGTAAAACCAGTTTTACTATTTCTTTGCGAAAGACTTTAAAGTCCTTTCAACTCTTGATCCGATAGATTTTAAACACCTTATTTTAATCTATATTGGTCATTAATCACGAACAATATTTTAAATTAATAAAGCTAGTATTAATTTATGGTTTTGCTTAAAATTAATCACATAATTTTCAAAACCCATTTTATATTTATAATAAAACCTCTTTTTAATTTAATTCTTGTCGTCTATTTATAGTTGTGAAAAATATATATTTTGACGGTGTAATATTTCAACTAAATATATAAACACAACCACGCAAAATATATAAACAGTTGAATCAAGCCACTATTGGAAGTTTGTTCGGTTTCATTTGAGCCAACGAACGCAAACCCGAACGGGTCTAAGAAGGACATCAACCACATATTTGGACCTTATCCTTCACGATCTAAATCTCTATCCTCGATCTTCTTGTTTGTTTCATCTCCGATCGTCATTCTTGTCTCGATGAGGTTTTACAAAAAAAAAAAAAAATTCACAACAATGTATAAAACACAAAACTTATCTATTACATCACGGTTACAAAATAACCCAAAAATACAAGATAAATCAAAACCGAAATAACAAACACAAACCACTCAAAACACAAGTTTCCCAGATCTCGATCCAAAATCACAACCATAAGAAAAAACAATAAAGGTTTGATTTTTTTGTCAAAAAAAAAAACTTTTGACAAAATAAAACAAGATCAACTAAACATATATATTTGTTTGATTGTATAAGTGACTTTATACCATTGTTGGGAATCGGTCGACCCGTCCGGGCCAAAACCCGTCCTGGACCCGAGTATTCGATTTATTTATAAAACCACTATTATATATATATATATTGGCTAAGTATAGAAAGAAAACCCTCCAAAACGAAGAAACCCGGTAAACTCTGACTTCCCGAACTTTTTATCATCTGAAAAAATTAGGGTATGTAATATACATGATTTTAAGAGTTTTGAGCCAAAAAATCAAAAAAACGCCGAGTGGATATTTTTAAAAAAAATAAATAAGTTTTTTGTGTGTTACGTATGTTACACAAAAAACAGACATGTAACATATGTAACACAAAAAACTTATTTATTTTTTTTAAAAATATCCACTCGGTGCTTTTTTTTATTTTTTGGCTCAAAACTCTTAAAATCATGTACATTACATACCCTAATTTTTTTCAGATGATAAAAAGTTTGGGAAGTCAGAGTTTACCGGGTTTCTTCGTTTTGAGTGGGTTTTTATTTAAACCTTCCCCTATATATATATACATATATATATATATATATATATATATATATATATTTCACAAAATATAATAACTCATTTATTAATATAGTTAGTCGGAAATGTAATAAAATGACATATTTTTCAAAGACAGCTCAATCCAATGATCCAAATACAAAGAAATAATACAATAAACATAACCATTGGATGTTTAGATTCGTTGCCTTGATGAAACACAAAAAGACCCGCACAATGGATCAACGAACGCTTCGCTAGATAGCCCAATCACCAACTTCTAGAATCACCCGAAAACATGCAATGTAGATCCAATCTAACACGAAACACGAGGTACCCAAGGGGAGACGACAAGCAAATCGAGGACGTTGTGGTAGACATGCGGCTCAAGGAGAGACCACGCGTGGGAGCGCGTGCGTCGATGGGAGAGGCCGACTGAGGGGATGACGACTGCGGATGGTGTCAGCTGACGGTGGTGGGGCCGAGGAGGGTGGTGGTGGCAGCAGTGGTCTTGGGTGGTGAAGGTTTTGGTGTGTTTTGATTAAAAACTTAATCACACTGAATATTGTGGTTATATGATAATCAACTTTTTCATTCTAGCCCTTAATCTTTTATCTTGTTCCCTAAGGAGTTTCCTTATAGTAATTAACAATTAAATAATCCCACCTATTATTTTTTATATAGTTAACGTTTAATCATAAATCTTTAGATTTATGTTTTATTGTCACATAATAAAACATATTATCGTTTAACCATTTAAACGACAAACACCACTATTAATAGTCCATGTCTATAATTGTCATTTTAGCGACAATTATAAATCACCGTTAATTATTAAATAACGAGTATTCGATCATTTAACTCAATTAATATCTGATGATAATTATTCTATCGTTCAACGCCTTAAACAATCTAATTAATTAATCCATTTCATGATCAGTTGTTTCTCTAAACAATTATCACCAATTATTCCCAATAATCTTTCACTAAATATTTATTCCACAATCAAAATTATTTGTGATTAATAATATTTAACAATTAAATAGTATTTCTTTGTTCGTAGTCCAAAGTGTAACTCTTTGTATCGTACTTTGATAGTTGCATTAAATAATCTATAATTGGACATCTATTTCCAAGACCACCCACTACCGCCACCCTTAATGCGACAATAGTCAACAAACCAGGTCAACATCCGTACATAATTCACTTGCTGCCTTATTATATGTGCACACTTAGACAATTTAGGTACACTATACCCCTCCCCCCTCCCCCAGTCTAGTAAAGCTAGAGTTAATCAGAAAACTCAACAAGGGACACTTGTTTAGTCATACAACACCCGAACAAATCACCAAAAGAAACATTTCATGAAGTTATTATGTCTTAACACATGATGACTCACTTTTAACACATGTACATGAACACAAGAATCATCATGAGATATCACTTAACAAACACATGATCACAATGAAACAAAATACATGTTAATGTCATCATCAAGAGGCACAAGACTTGATCGACTCTCACCATTACTAGACCGGATGATATTCCTATATCAACGGGTACCAAAGCTTACTTAATGGGCATAACATACAATCACACAACCATTAACATAGATGGGCCGATTAATTTACAAACAAACAAGGTCTAGAATCATAGCCAAACCATTTATCTTGGAACTACACAAGCTATACTCAAATGTATACATATACACCCATGCACACGACACCAAAACAAACAAGCAAACATAGGATAAGACAATCCTACAAGCCTTGACACCTCTATCCTTTTCTTTTGGATTTTCGGCCAAAACCTTGCACACAAGCAACCTCACACATGCTTTTGGTATCATCAAATAAGCAAGGCATTATCTTACAACAAGTTCTCTTAGAACAAGACAAACCTTAATTAGAAAAACTCCATTCTTTGTCTCATTCTCGGCCGAAACACAAGGCTGAAGGCCACACATGTCTTGCAAGCATGTTTTTCACAAACTTACACCAAAATGGTAACCACATGCAAGCTTCCCAACCTCCCTAGGTCAACTCCTTACCTTTCTTAACTTAGCCAATCAAAGAATGAAGAATGTAGGAACTATCATTATCACCATGTGCCTATAACATCAAGCTTCCACTACCCTACCCCTTCCACATACTCGGCCGCTACTACCCCTATGTGTATGCATGATAGTGATGGAACAAGAACCTAGGAACTTCACTAGAGGACAATCAGCCAAACAACTAGGAGATGAGCAACTTACACCCTTATGGATAACACTAGATCACACCATATGAAGTCAACCTTTCCTCTTATGGATTGCCACCCTATATCGAACACATGGCCCTTATTTTCCTCACCCTTTTGCTCGAAGTACACCAAGAAAAGACAAGGAAATCTTTGTCTCATGAAAGGTCACTATCAAACTCATGCCACCAAGTTTACATCTAAGTAGAAAGAGTAGGCTTTTACCAATTATCTTACAAAAGGAGGTTTGCCACAAATATCATCCCTAGACTCATACATATCGGCCGAATACTAAGCATGAATGAATGACATGACAACTAAAGACCTTACATGGATTAGGAAACTAACCTATAACTAGCTATGGCAAAGGATTGTCAACTTACCTTAGAATTTGCCTATATAAGGAGCCTTAGAGCATCCAAACACCTTGCACCACCAATTCACAAACACTCACCACTACACTCTCATATCAGTCGGCTCTAAAAAGCCACAACCGAAGAGGAGCTAGTTCGAAGGAAGGATCAAGGACCAAGCACCCAACTAGCCTCACATCACTTCGAATAGGTAAGATCTTTAGCCCTTCTAATCTTTTAGACATCACTTCCATTCGGTTCTAAAGCTCTACACCCAACCATAGGCCCTTAATCACTAATCGGCTCTCACACACACACTCACTAAGCACAAGCATGATCACTATATAATGGTTCAATGTTACACTAAGTCTATTAGCCGAAACCATCTAACAACTAGAGATAATCGGTTCTATCTAAGCATTTGTCATCTAAATGATGTCTTGAGGCAAAGTCATGGTGTAATAAAACATGTTATCAATCGGTTTTATAGACAAACTAGTGTTAAGACACTTATGAAACTAAAAGCTTTCTTTTTGGTATAAAAACAATCGAGTTTTACTTAAAACAAACCCGAGTTGCTTTCAAAACATCCATTACTCTTTTACAAACATGGATCGGCCTAATAGAAGTCCCTAGAGGATCGATCACGAGGCCCATGTTATAGAATAATTTTGGCTATCATTCCTTGACATGTGTTAGAATAAGCCGAAACATATGTTAACTCTATATTAACTTTCAAAAGGTTATAAACCCATGACAAACTACTTATTTTCCTAAAAACTCACCACATATGCTAAAATGGTATCAAATCATGGCCCATGACGAGATATGGGACCCATTTTAGTTCACAATGGATACTAGCTTTCAAAACAACAAAGTTTTGGAACGATATGTTTGTTAGAACATTAACAAGTATCACGTGCACTAAGACACACTGAACCAAACAATCCACAAGTATCGGGTGAACAATTTGTATGATAAACAACCTCCAGATGACTTACCGTGTTCATAATGATCATAGGGTATCATTTGTCCGGACGGTGACCATCTACAAGCCCACTAGACCACTTACATCATCATCAGGTGAGTTTTCATGGCCCCCTTTTACTACTTTTCATTTTGGGGGAAATAAATGGATCAATACTTGTGTCATTTTCAAGTGTGTGTACATTCTATCATGACTACCATGTGGAACATGCGATATTTTGGTTCATGAGCTCACTAGTCCTCGTACATCGTTTACTGTAACCATTAGCTAAACATCTAGCCATGGAACACTTTAATAGATCTATTGGGTTGACACCCCCACTCTTGGTTAGTCGCTCTAACCGGTCACATACAAGAGAGTGTTAGTATTCTACAATACTTGTAAAACAAGGTCTCGGAGGCCGAGTACTCCCCGAGTAATCGCTACAAGGTAGGTTTCCGAGGACCGAGTACTCTAGGCCTAGGCCGAGTACTCCCCGATTACTCTCCGACTAGGCCGAGAACTCCCCGAGTCCTCCCGAATCCGACTAGGGAGCGCCTAGCGACTTTTGCAACATTAACAATACATACATTGTCTTTAGTGTACAATGCGCGAGGCACAACAGTCAAGAGGTTTGGTTACAGGACTCATGGTTTGCACAGTGATCATTTGCCTAGCTAGCTTATGATTGGTCATACACGAATTACACGTTGGTTTTACTCATTACAAACAAAACCCATGAACTCACCAACATTATTGTTGACAAAACTCGTTATGCATGTGTTTCAGCTAACTAGATGGAGGGCCACAGGGATTTGAGGGAAAGGTTCGAGCAAGCACTGTGTGGTACCACTATGATGGTTTTACCTAATTGTTCTATTGTTTTTTAGTCATGAGAGTAATAGACACGTATTATCTTTTGTTAACGCCATGGTGACGTTTTTAAACAATTAATGACAATGCCCATCTTATACGGTGGTACTATTTTGAATAAAACTATGTGATTGCTTGAACCTTGTGCTTGAAAACTTTTCGGTCGTTACATCTCGTGTTTCCGCCTTGGCGGGGTGTGACACTTAACCACCACCCACCACCGCTGTCGCCGCCACCCTTCACCGTCGCCGCAACCAACCACCACCCATCGCTGCCACCGCCACATCTCACCACCTACCATCACCGCTACTAACCACCACCCACTATTGCTGCCATCCACCACCGACACTATCCGCCATGGTCACCCACCCACCATCGCCGCCCCCTGCCACAACCTCGCCATCACCTCTACCCACCGCTCACCACCTTTCATCGCCGCTGCCACCGACCACCGCTGCCACATATCATCACCCACCATCACCGCCACTCACCATTGATTTTATATCTTCGTCTTTTCTTGCCTATCAAACAACATAATGTAATTGGAACTATCATTACACGTTCGGTTTATAAATACTGGAAGACGCAACCCATGGTGAGTTCCACGACCCCTTTTTCTTTACTGTATTTTCTATTGGGGGAGAAACATGCTACGAATTACTAACTTACGAGGATTGCATTGTACTATTATATTATTTGTGTATGAACAATGTATCTAGACAAACATGGTGCGAACAATAACGCGAACAGTAGATCAAACAGTGAGCCGAACAACGAGGCAAACAGTGATGCAAACAGTAGTGTGAATTACTAACATAAATTTCTGGATATTTTAAAATAATGAGTATTGAATGCGAACCCGGTTTTTTCTAACTACTTTTGATACAAAACCCATGGACTCACCAGCATTATATGTTGACTGGTTTTAGCATGTTTTCTCGGATCACTAAGGTAGCAGTCTAGGAATAGGACGCACGGAGTCGCACTGCATTCTATTGTTACATTTCTGCCGTTCGAACATTGTTCAACATTACTTTTCAAACATTAACTTGTGTTGGATTTGAGTTGTAACTTTTTAAACTAGTTTTGGTTTGTAAACTTTTTATGCTTCCGCTAAACTTTTAAACTGCATGGTTGTTTTCAAACGTAATCTTTCTCATGTAGTTGTCATTTATTGTGACTGTTGACTTAGATCCAGGTGTGTCACGCACCTCGCGGTAAAACCCAACACATGAAATTTGAGGGTGTGACAGACTGACAGTACATATATATAAGCCCTCATACATATACACACGCGCGCACACACATACACACTTAAAGAGAAAATGAATATTGTTGTATAACAACAACCTACTAGCAACCCATGCATGAAGTATAAGAACAAAGAGGAAAAGATAGGATGGAGAATAGAGAATTCTTTTCATTGAGTAGATCACATAACAATTGCATTAAGCCTCTATTTATAAGGCTTTCACATTAATACAATAGAAATGAAGAGGTGGGAGTTGGAATATGGATAGTCACCATAATATAACTTATTTATAACACTCCCCATTGACTATCCATGTGATAAAAGAAAATAATGTAGTATATGCTTGGTGATGCTGACTCGTTAAAAACCTTGCCAGTAAAACCCAGTAGGACAAAACCTCAGCTAAGGGAAAAAAAGTGTAGGGCGTATTACTCTTCCTGATACTTCTAGATCAGGTATGTTGCCTCATTAAAAACCTTACTAAGAAAACCCAATGTGACAAAACTTAGTTAACGGAAAAAGAGTGCAACTTGTATCATACTCCCCCTCATTTGAATATGTAGTCTTTCGGTAACATGTGTCAATCTTCCTTGAAGTTGCTTAAAGCTTCCTTAGCCAATGAAATGTCGCTCGATCCCTTGAAGTACAATCCTTTATGTTGAGCAATGGTGTATAATTTTCATATGAGATTTCTGGTACCTCTTCTCGAAAATGAATATCATATGATCCACTATTGTTGTGTTACATTCCCAACATCTACAAGACTAACCAAACTTGTTTCCATGGGTTAGAAAAATAAATCAAACATCATTCATACCTATAATATTTGTTTTGACTCATTCCAATGTCTGCTTGCTTGTAATAGGCTATATCATGGCGACAATTTCAAGTGAAAGATATTACAATCATGCATAACTAGCAAGACATATACTAATGTACATATATATTTAACTATGGTACTTCTAGAGTGAAAATCTCTACTTTCGTAGGAGATGAAATGAATAATTTTCTATATCAAGTAATTGAACAACCTTTAATGCACTTTAAATATGAGCTATGTCCATTGTAAAATGTCCCACCATCTTTTCAAGATATACTTTGATGGATTGGTAAATAGATAATTACATATATACTCGAATTGTAGGTCAAGCAACAAGTGCACTATGTCAAGGACTTTCAAAATCTCCCTTTTAAAAGCTCTACAGAGTATCTCGATAATGCTCAGACATTATCACTGTAACTGCAAGTGAACCTTTAAAAGAAAATTTTTGATACAAGCTGGATAATACAATCAAACTTATGTTGCTCTTTATCGGGATATCTCATGAGTTTTAAAACACTCAACCCCCTTATTTTAGTCCATACCTATTCCCTTTACATAATACTTCTTAAGGTATTGATATCAATGCTACATGCATCATCAATCCATCAAGGACTTTTCCATCTTGACCAATTACGCAAGTGCATTAACTCTTCAATAGGAAGAACAATAACATCTATTTCTCCAATATATATTGTACCATTCTTATACATTAAAGTATCAAATCACCAGGTTCAGTTTATCACATGTGGTGTATTGGTGCACAATAATTACATCCTACGATGTTTCATATTACCTTTTAAGCACTCAGTTGCTTTAGGATACTCATGAGAATTCCACTTATATTCAATTCAATCATATAACAAACATAACGTATTCAGAATTGAATGTATTTTTCCAATCATAATGTTCTCGAGAACTTAAGTTACAAGATTTTGACACATTAAATCCTTCATCGGGTACTTTCATGTAAACTTTCAGTGTCAAGTAAATCATGATATTTATTAGACGTATTTCAATTCTCTCTTTGCATTACCAGACTAATAACATAGTGAAAAATTATTGTATCCACCACTGGAGAATGCGTCTCCTATAATCAATTATGGGTCTTTTGCAAAATTCTTGTGCCACCAATTTTACCTTACATCATTTTCTTTTCAAATGTTGATTTACACAAAAGCCCTTTTCGTATCTATATGTTTTACAACTTTTGTTGTATGGACTACTAGTCCAAAACTTTCCTTTTCAATAGAGAATTCAACTCGGTCGTATTTGCATCTTTCCATTTTGGTCAATCATTTCTTTGTATTCCTTCATAGGCAGATCTTACATTTTTTATCCTCATTTCAAGCGCTACATTACATAAAATTTATAACGACGTCGATTTTATTTAGATTCCATACATTTTGTAGACATGATACTATATAACGAGATCTCTTTATTTTCAGGTACATGAGGTTCTTCTGGAACCATCATGTCTAATGTCTCTTCAGGAGACCTTTTTATATAACCTCGACTTGACCATCTTTATTACTTGCTCCAATTTCTCGAGGATTTTTGTTCTTTGGTATCGACTAGTCTACCACGCTTCAGGCATGCAGTAGGCTTATTGCCAATATATGATTGTCCTTCCCGGACACTCATCTTAAATAGAGCATTAGCAGTTGGTATATGTGACTTGATTAGCTATTCATCATATTTAGGTCAGTTAATGCGTCTGGTAATTAATTCGCTAATCTCTGTGAGTGAATTATCCTTTGAAGTTTTGGTTCACATTGTTTAGTACGAGAATCAATGATATTTCATTCTAACTCATTTCTATTTCCAACTGCCTTTTATCTCCCCCTGATGTTGGGAATGTTAATCCATTGAGATGGATATCAATTAATTGAGATGTAAATAAATCTCTTATTTAAGGCTCTATAAATCATCATATATTCCCAATCACCTTTTAAGGTCCCATCTCCGTGCGTCATGGTGGATCAATTTCAATATATGTCGCACAACAAAAATCGATGGACAATATTTGGTTCCTGACCAAAAACCAACTATAATAGGGAGAAACTATTACCATGTATCGGCTTGATGTGAATAAATGTTACTGCATGTAAAATCAAATATAAACATGAACTTTTTCTCTCATGGTCATTGATGTTGCAATCAATAGTAGACGTTTCAGTAATCATCTCAATGAAAGCAATATGTGTATGAACATAAGCTACTAGTATTTCAATATTTAGGAATTGATATTCACCAAATATGCCATTTTGGAATAAAGTGCTTGATATTTAACTAGCTACGCTATATATCACACAAAATTCAGGTTGCGCACTTGATAACCATTTAGACGATGCATCGATTTTAAATACTAAATGGTATCATGTTAGGATATGTGTATCCTTTAATCAATTCCAAAATATATAGTGATACTCACCCTAGTTTATATGGCAAATAAATAATTTCGCTTAAGAGCAAACATTACATGCTATGTACCAGATTGAAGAATCTTTAAGTTCTTCATTATGTTCACATCATCGACGCGGTGTGACCATCATTATAATTTCGCTTAAGAGCAAACATTACATGCTATGTATCGGTCATGCCAACTAATTAAATAATTATTATCCATAAACTAAACTTCTAGTTTATGATCAAATATATATTACTTGCACGTATGCAATACAAAACATAAAATATGAAAGAATGTATTGTAACTTCAATATTTAAACCATCATGTTATATAATCACTCCTTTTATTTGCCACATGTGGTGGTCATCTCATTAGTAACATGGTCATTATTGCATTTTTGATGATCGATCTCAGTATTAACTTGGCTATCATTATAGTCATTGATGGTTGATCATATCATGACCATCATTATAACTTCTGATGGTCGATCTCATTATCAAAATAACCATCACTGCAATTTTCTCAATTATGTCCAAGATCATGAAATTTTCAATGATCGTTATATAATCACATTCACTTCAAGAAATGGAGTAAAACCAACCAAGTTTTATCTTGGACATAAGAATATAAAGTCATTTCAAACCTTTCATACCCTTTTAATGGTATTGCTACTTCAAGAGCGTATAAAATTGAGAAGTATTTATATTTCCTCTATTACCATGATCATGGACTTTACACTGATCATTATATCATCACATTCACTTCAGGGAATGGATTATAACAACAAAACTTTCATGGTAGAATCATTACAACTTCCTTAGTTATGTACATGATCTTTAACCTTTATACCGATCATTTTTCATCACATTCACTTTAGGGAATGGATGAGAACTACACCACTTTCATGGTGGTCATTTCAAACCTTATATGTTCTTTAATAATCTTGCTACTTCATGAGCATATTTTAAGGTTTGACAAACAAACAAAATTTGTTTTATCTAATTTCCGTCACATATAAACTTTTCTTCACATAACAACCATGGAGAAGTAATTATATGTCCAAGTCATATAATATTATCGGCCTAACATCTTACGGCCTTTTATAACATGATAATGAGATTCAAGGTGTATGACACTTTGGATGCCAAATGTAAATCATTCATGAGAGTGATAATAAACCATAACTTTGTTTTATTTGTTCTGTTTAATGCTAAGTAAATGATAGCATATAAAATACAAGATAATCAATTGTATACATAATCCAACATAATAGTCAATTGTATACATAATCCAACCTATGATGTTATAACATGTTACCAAATAAAACAAGTTATGGTACAATCTTTGTAAAACAAAGTGTTTCATCATTTAAAAGAAAAACTAATAATTTATGTATTAGTTTATCACGTGTTGTATAATAACGACCTACTAGCAACTCATGCATGAAGTATAAGAACAAAGAGGAAAAGATAGGATGGAGAATAGAGAATTCTTTTCATTGAGTATATCACATAACAATTACACGAAGCCTCTATTTATAGGGCTTTTACATTAATACAATAGAAATGAAGAGGTGAGAGTTGGAATATGGATAGACACCATAATATAACTTATTTATAACAAATATAGCTTTATCAAACATCTAAGCTTAGATACGAGACCATTAAAAACTACATTCTTGTTTTGATCAAAAAAACCACAAGAATTAAATCTAAAACAACTTTTTTTACTACTTCCATTTTATGTGTGATTTCATGGTTTCTAGGTTGTCCAAATCATTTGACGCCCGTTCAGAAAATGCTTGTTTGATTTTTTGCTCAGCTCAATTTGTAAACGAGTCAAGCACGAGTAAAAGTTCGGTCGGTTCAGTTCGATTCGAATTAATTTTTATTAATTTATTTTATGTGTATTTAATTATATATACACACAAATTAAAATTAATATTTTCACACGAATACAAAAATATTTTTCACACCATGTAATGTTATTTAATTCGTTGTGGTATTTTTTATCAAGGAAATGAAATGGATGAGGTAATGGGTGATTCCATTACATTGATCAATTAAACAAGGTTTTTTTTATTCCATCGCAATAGTCTATTCTATTTCGTCCCTCATTCCATCATGCCAAACATTACGTGTATAAAGATTGGAAAAAAGAAAAAGAAAAAGAAAAACACGTTATGATGAATGATTGGATGGAGGATGTTTGATGAAACTTTCAGTGAACAAGAAGCAAAATAAAACATGTGAAATTTATGTTGATTGTCGAATGAAATTTTCACAAAAGATGTAAAAAGAGTGTTTTAACAAAAATGACGTACTTTTAACTGTTTTTACGTCTAAGCTTCTAAGTTGGGTAACTATACTATATTCACTTTTCATGTATAAAAATTCCCATATCCTAATTTGGCCATAAAAATGACACTCCTTACTAAACTGAACTTTATTTTTATTTTTTACCAGCAAAATGAACTTTATAATTTATAAAAGCAAGGAACTTAAATAGTTGAATAGTATTTATTTAGAAACATATATAAAAAGAGGCTTTATTATTATAATATTAGCGTCTTTAGCTTAAATTAAAATTAAAAATATATATATATAAAGAGAACCATATTTGTTTTGTTACTTATTTGTGGAGTTTTTTGCCAAAATAGAGTTTTTTTCCAACTTTTTTGCGTAAATGGTAGGTGTCAGAAACCAAGTTGTGTCTTTGGAAGACCCGCAATCTTAGATTGCGGGATTGATGATGTGGATTTCCAGCTAGGACGAACGTGGACGAGCTGCTGGTCTGGTGAGCCAAGGTGGACGAGCTACGTGGAAGTCCCGCAATCTAAGATTGCGGGAATGGGTTTCAGGTACAGTCTCGCAATCTAGGACATTTACCTCAACAGTTGTATCTTTGGCTGTACTGAAGAGTTTATGCAAATATTGAGGTGAAGAAGAGGTTGAAAGACTTAAAGTGGGTTGTTGGAAAGAAAGTGTAGTTTTGGTGACAAATTGTGGGGATTTAATAAAAGAGAGAGAGAGGGAAAGGCGATGATGAGTGCAGAGAGAGTATTGGTTGGAAAGAGGAAGTGCTGCCATTGGAGTTGAGTTTACAACAACTTCCTCTTTGATTGTCTGCAGAATTGAGATAGATAGGGTTTAAAGTGTTTTCTGCTCTTCTATTTAAGTGGTCAAAGTGTCTTCATCATCTGATTTATCAAGACATACCATGTCTTCTACCAACTTACTAGAACTAGGGGTGTGCACAAAGGGGCCATAATCTAGGATTGCAAGATTGATTTTTGAAACACTATTCCCGCAATCTTAGATTGCGGGACTGACACGTCACACTAATCGTCCACCTTGGCAGCAGCTCGTCCTAGTTGGAATGCCATCTCATCAAGTCCCGCAATCTTAGATTGCGGGAATGCCTATTTCCAAAACCTTCTTCTGACATCTACCATTTACACAAATAATCTTGGGAAAACCACTAGTTTTGTAAAAAACTCCTTATTTGTGTAAGTGAATTCTAAATTATTTTATTTTGGATTAAATGTTTTATTTCTATTTTGGCATGTATAAATATAAAATAAGAATATTGAGTGATGATAAAATCGAGATTGGTTTTCTGATCTTATTGGTGATTCTTGTAGCCTAGTTGTAACCACACAAGACGCCAAGACGGTACCACTTGTGGTGTGGTCCTGGCAACGTAATGTGTACCACTTGCACCACCAATCTACCATGCAATGTAACGCCAATGTTCCTTTATTTATTTATTTACTTGTTTCTCTATTATTTATTTATATATGTTTTTAAATTCATTTTTGGTTTTTAATAATGTTGCAGTTGCTTTACCAATATAAAATTCCAAATGGAATAAGAATCATAGTCCAAATGCACCAACATTGTGGAGGTACTACATTTTTTTAATTTTAAAGGTGTAGCCATATTATAATCTAAAAATAATTTTATATGAGAGTATAAAACATGAATGAATGTTAAAAACCAACAAAGAAAAACATATGAGATACTTTTAAAATACAACTACATGGTAGGAATGTGTATATTGATCATTTGTATTGATTTTTTTAAATCACCATGGTTTAGTTTATTCATTCCATTTTGGACCATGGTGTTCTTCTTTGTAAGCAGAGGCGGAGTTAGGGGGGGGGGGGGGGGGACTGAGGGGTATCAAGCCCTCCCCCCCCCCCCCCCCCCCCAATGGCCCAAATTTGTTAAGTTTTAAAGGTAAAAATTTGATAAAATTGTATCAAGCCCCCCTGTTTTTAAGGTTAAAATTCAATAAAATTGTATCAAGCCCCCCTTAACGCTCACTCCAATAATCTAAGCCCCCCTTATCATGAAATCCTGGCTCCGCCTCTGTTTGTAAGGATGGAAAAAACACCCAAACCCAGGGATATACCTTAAAATTGAAACATCTTTGACGAGTTCAAGACAGAATATGGGATAGATGTTTGGGTAGGGGTATGATGTTAAGTAATACTCTTCTCGATTACTTGAAACCATATAAATGTTTCTGTGAACAATATACCTGAAATTCTTATATTTTAAATTATATTTTCCTTGACTTTTTGTATATTTATGCTTCACTTTAAAGTTGATGTTAATGAACTTTATACGAAGTTATATGACATATTATTACCTAGTGAATGATTAACCACACTGATGTTTTGAAGTATTCAAAGCAAGAGTATTGTTTTCCTAATGCATTAATTGCATACTGAGTCTTGTTAACTATTCTAGTAACACTGGCATTTGAGGAAAAAAGCTTTTCAAAACTGAAGTTGATATCAATCCTACTTATGATCCATAATGACACCAAAAAGGCTTAACATATGGAAAATGATAGCGATTGAGAACCATATATCAAAGGGTATGTATTGTGAAGAGTTGATCAACAACTTTGCTTTCAAGAATGCTAGGTGAGCTTTACAATTTATTGAACCATGAAAAATAGATCATTTTGCTACAATAGTGTTTTGTTTGTCTGTTATTATCACTGCTATTGTCGTATTATTGAATTCTTTTATATATATAATTTATATTTTAAGGGCCATTTTTTCTAGTCATACATTACATGATATCCGAATTCTCAAAGACGTACCATGGAAAAGTTAGTAGTTGATCAAGCACCCGAGATGTATGGTCCGTGCGATGTAAAGAAACCATAAAGGAAACGGATGGGGCATTTAAATAGTGTTGAAGTCGAATCCTCGTTAAGTTGCCCAAAAATCCAAAATCATCTTGAACAAGGGTGACATGAGAAATGGCATGCTCTCCACCAACTCCATTTCTTAAAGAGATGTGTTTAGTTATTACGAGTAATTTGTTTTTATATGATTCTAGGGCGACTTGGATTCATTGGATTGCAAAATCGTTCCTATTTTGATTAGATTTTAAGTGTATTTAGCTTTTGAAATCATTTGTAAAACAATTTACCTTTTTTCTTTTTACCCTTTTCTTGTTTTTTATTGGCTTTTAGAGTAAGCAGACTGGGGCGAGAAGGGCCTTCATGGGGAACACCGCACTGGTAGGGCGTGGAGGAGGGGGGAGGGAGGTTAGGCGGGGAGAAATGGCCGGGCGTGGGAAGGAGGTGAAGGGACACGTGGCTTTTGATCATTGGCCCATTCATTATTACCGTTGGATTATTAAAAAAAATCAATGTTACCGTTGGCAACGGTTCAAAAAAAATTGAAAATATATATATATATATATACACACACACAACCATATACTCTTCTACCCAAACCCACACTCTCATATTTTTATAAAATTCTCTCCAAACTATCATTTTTTTAAAATGCTTGCAAATGTCAGACCAATCTTCAAGTTCGTCTGATGCGTTTGATCTACTCGCTTTGGACTACTCATCCAACGACGGCTTGGAATTGATAATGGCTACCGTTCAGAAAGTCGTTGAAGCTATAGTGGATGATGAATGGACCTCGGAACCCAAGCGTAGAAAGTATATACTTCGTGAACGACAAGCCGCAAATGATTTATTGGTACGTGATTACTTCTCGCCCGAACCAAGATACGATGAAAAAACTTTTAGGCTGCGTTTTCGTATGAGTCGTAATTTATTTTTAAGAATATCAAACGATTTAGAAAATAATTACGAATATTCCAACAAAGGCCCGATGCGCGTGGTGAGATGGGATTTACCACGTTGCAAAAGGTCACAGCCGCGCTTAGACACTTGGGTTACGGACAAACTTCCGACGTAATGGATGAATATCTAAAGATGTTGGAGCGAACGACTAGGGAACTCTCCACTATTTTTGTTCGTACGTCATTGAACTGTATGAAATGAGAGTGGGAACTTTGTCCAACTGCATGGCAAGGTCAACACTCAAGTGGATATCATAAAACGCCTTGTATGATGCTTGAAGCGGTTGCATCACAAGATCTTTGGATTTGGCATGCGTTTTTTGGTGTGCCCGGTTCGTCGAACGATAGAACTATTCTTAATCAATCCCCAATTTTCAACTATCTTGTAAATGATGTTGCACTAAAAGGAACTTTTTTCGTAAACGGGGTAGAATACAAGTACGGGTATCTTCTAACAGATGGAATTTACCCTGATTTGGCCGTGTTCGTAAAATCGTTTACACGGAGGACTACGTTAGACCCTAGGGGAAAAAAGTTTAACAAAGTTCAAATGGCTGCACGGAAAGACATTGAGCGAGCTTTTGGTGTTTTGCAAAAAAGATGGCGCATTTTGTCTATGCCATGTTGAATGTGGGAAAAACCTCAAATAAGGAATGTGATGTACGCATGCCTTATTTTACATAATATGATTTTGGAAGATGAAGGGCGTGCAATATGCGAGTACTTTGGTGAGGAACCACCATCAAGTCAAGGAAACATTACCGATGAAGAAATAACGTTAAACAACATGGAAATCAAGAATAGCCAAACACATCACAACATTCGAGTGGATTTGGTTGATCAAATTTGGAGTCTACCAAGACATTACCAATCCGACGATGATTAAAAACATGTTTGTTCATGTATTTTTTTTAGTTTATGTATTTTTTTTAGTTGATGTATTTTTTTTTATTTCATTTTTTTTTTATTTTTTAGTTTGTAGTTTATTATTAATTATGAGAAAGTATATGGTATAAAGCCCCTTAAAATAAGAAGCATAAGAAGCCACCAGAGATTGACACCTGTCAATTTAACCTAACCACACCTAACCACAATTAAACAGAATAAATCCTATCTTCCCTGTTCAAATCTTAACCCATTCTCATTTTAAAACATACCAATCTAGATCTGACAACCACGACCACCACCACCAACACCACCACCACCACCACCACCACCATCTTCCTGTACCTTCACAAAAGTTTATAAACGTCTCTGTTTTTACGTCACAAAAGCCGCTCGAGATCTAACCACCACCACCATCACCACCACCACCACCACCACCAGTCCACCACCACCACCAAACCTGCAATAACAGCACCACCAGGGGAATGAATAATACCTGGTTTTTGAACAACCACATCTATTCCAGATCTGCAACATCAAGCAACGATCTACAAATTTTGATGCAACCTTACCTATTCCAAATCTGCAACATCAAGCAACCATCTACAAAAAACAGAGCATGAGCGTTTGTTTGTGATGAAGGTTTCTAAGGTGCGTTTGATTATAAGGTAAATGTGCGTTTGATTTTTTTTTTGGATTTTGATGAGTGCGTCTAAAATTTTCAATGAGTGCTTTTAAACTTTTTAATGAGTGCGTTTAAAATTTTTGTAAGTGCGTCTGAAAATTTTAATGAGTGCGTCTGATTTTTTTGATGAGTGCGTCTGAAATTTTGATGAGTGCGTCTGAATTTTTAATGAGTGCGTCTGAATTTTAATGAGTGCGTCTGAAAATTGATGAGTGCGTCTGTTTTAACCCAGGTATGGTTAGGGTTTTTAATCTGCATCCTTAATCTAATGGCTGAGATTGCTTCTTACGCTTCTTACGTTAAGGTGACTTTATACGTTATCTCTCCCCATTAATTATAATGTTATTAATTATGTTTTTATTAAAATTGTGTTTTTTATTAGTTTATATAAAGAAAGTTAAAAAGAAAATTAAATTCCAAGTGGCACTCCCACCCTCTTCCCCCACCCCTTCCACTCCCCACAACCCCCCCCCCCCCCCCCCCCACTTAGATCCCACAAGTACCACATGACGCTGCACCCCCTCTTTCCCTCCTCCTTATAGTCTTATAAGCTTTGCCTAATCCAAAGTAAGTTCTATTTAGCTAGTTGTTTTTTCTATTTTTATACATTGAAGATAAACATAATAAAATTGATTAGGACATATGCAACGTTGACTTACATAATTTAAGTGATGTTTATTTTAAAATGGCTGTAAACTAAACACATTATATTATATATATTATATATATATATAATATAATTGATGATTGACCAATATATTTTTAAGATGGTATAGTATTTTGATATTAGCAGTCTCGCATTTCGTAAGATGTATTTACTTAAAAGATTATACATATAAAAACTTGTTAAAATCCGAATGACTATAGTTTTTGTGTCAATACAATATTTGGAAATAAACAACTAGTTAGAAAGATGTGTTATAAATATATTTTATTATGTGACTATCCACATTTCTAACTTTCCATATCTCATTTAGGTTGTATTAAGTTATAACCTTATAAATAGTGGTCATTGTATTTCATACATAGATCAATGAAAAGAGTTCTATATTCTCTATCATATCTTTCTATCATTGTTCTTATAATCTACATTCCTATAGTTCATATATGGGTTGCTAGTAGGCCGTTGTTTTACAACACGTTATCAACACGAATTGCTTTTGGAGTGAAGCATATTATCATAAGGTAACTTGACAACCTCTCATACAAAATCAATATTGTAATCCATACAATTTTGGGCTATATTTAGTTTCATTATTCAGTATTTTTATTTTATTTCTCTTAAACATAAACCATATTATAAATCATACAAAGGTTGAAAGATAACTATTCTTGAAAAATATTTGATGTTGTTTATTGAAAGAAAAATGGTATATTCTCATTTTATATTCTATTTTCATATTTATCTTTACACATTAGCAAAGTGATCTTGTTTTGCAAAGAAATTTTTATATTTAAGCATGGTGACATGATATAAAAAATAAGAAAAAAGAAACCCAAGAGGTTTGTTTCATGGATATTCTTGTGTAATAAATTTAATTTAATTCCTTTTAATATTTTATTAAATTGTAATATTAAATTGTCATTTATGAAATAAAACATTTTATATTAATTCTTTAACATTTTGTAAAGAAAGGTTTAACTTGTCATTCGTGTTTCACTAAAAGTTTAGTTGACAGACAAACCTTTACAAAGAATTTTAATAGTCATTATATGTTGTTGATTTGTCATTACACTAATATTAGTTATGGCTAAATCATATTAATCGCATTGAAGATAATTTTGAACCATTTATATTACATGTCTAAAGCTATTGGTGACGTATATCAACTTTAACTAGAATATTAATCAAATCGATTTTGGGCATGATAATCGACCCATTTATCTTGAATTGTGATGTGTTGATGGAGTATGTTGACTTACATAGTAGATTTTTTTTATATAATCTTGACAATACATCCATGCGTATGATATAGAAAGCTTCATGTATCTTATAAATTGTATTAACAATTCTTATTAAATACATATTGAATAATAATGTTTATAACCACTTAATGATTTTGATGTTTCGTATTCATAACTCATATAGTAACTAATGTCTTTCATAATATGCGTTATATTAAAGTTGTTTTGCATTTTAATAATGTTTATCGAAAGATATATTACATGATTGGCTTTATAGTTATCTTTAGAATATATGTATGCATTGATGAGGTAACATATTTTCTCATGAAATTATTATATATAATCAGTGGTAAATGCTAATTTCTAATACATTAAAAAAATAAAATAAATTAAACCATACCTTGTTTTATTTGGTAACATGTTTTAACATCACGAAGTATATAATACAACTTTATGTATACATTATGTTTCGTATGTTATCAGTTTTGGTATATTATCACAGAGTTATACCATTAATTGTGAAAGATTCATTTATAATATGACACTTGAGCTGTCATACTCTCTAAGATTTATTATAAATTGATGGAAGCTTGTAAGAATTTGGATCGATAAATCGTAATGATTCGATCATATAACTTATTCTCAACTAGTGTTATGTGATGAGAAGATTATTTATACAAGTTGATTAAAACACTTTCCATTGTCATATATCATGTATGACAACATATATGATGATTATTTATACAAGTTGATTAAAACACTTTCCATTATCAAACAACATATATGGTTTGAAAATGGCCACAATATATGAAAGTTGTCGTTCTAATCCATTCCCTGAAGTGAATGTGATGATATAATGATCAATGTAAGTTCATGATCATGGTAATTGAGAAAATTATTATGATGCTCAAGTAAATGAGATCAAATAAGTTAATGTGTGGTAATTATTAATGATCGGTATAAAAGTCGTGATCATAGTGAATGAGCAAAATTGTAAAGATCATCATGTTGATAATAAGGTCAACATGTTAATATTGAAATTGATCATAAGAAGTTTCACACTAAGGGAGTAATTATACAAGAATAAAAAAATATGGGAAACATATTATAACATGAATGTTTGAAATAATAATGCATTATTCTCTCGTATTTTATTTCGTGTATTAGACAAACACGAGTACAACTAAAGCATATATGATCGTAAACTAGAAGTTTTCGGATCATGAATTACAATAAATTGGCTTGACCGGTTAGACCATTCCGTATCACTGATGATGCGAAAAATATTGAAGAACTAGAAGATTCTTCATGGTAATTAAACATGCAATGTTTGCTCTCAAGGGGAAGATAATTATTTAGCAACTAAGATGGGTGCAAATCTCTAATATGGTATAGAAATGATAACAAGGGTATGTGTATCCCGACATGATACCATTTAGTGTTCTAAAATCGATGCACAACAAAGACCTTCTTGTACACGTCCTCGAGGGCTGCAATTTGCAATCTGAAGTTTGCTTGAAAGTGGCTTAGCTGATAAGATAGCAAGCACATTACTCTAGACTATCATATTATTTTTGATAAATGTGGTGATCTTGATTCCCATTTTCTTAATGATTATTGAAATAAGTGTCAAACTACATGTGACAAATGCTGTTGCTTTTGTTAAAGATGATGGCCAAACGCCTTTGATTAATTGTGAAGCCAATAATCATGAGAGAAAAGTCTTATATATGTATATGGGAACATATATTTTTACATGATGTAATATTAATTCACATCAAGCCAACAAGTTATTTAACCTTTTCCCCATTATAATTGGTTTTCGAGTCAGGAACCAAACATTTGCCACCTATTGTTTTGGTGTGCGATATATTTTGCAATTGATCCACCACAATGCACAAAAGATGGGACTTCAAAGAATGTTGAGAATATATGTTGGATAAGAATAAGTATTGATAACCACGTACTTAGAGTCGTTAAAGGTGCGATTAGATTGATTGATTTTTATTTTAACAATCAATATCTCCAACATGAGGGGGAGATAAAAAGCAGTTGAAATAGATGAAATGAATTAAACTAGCTAAGTCACATGTATCAACTGCTAGTGCTCTAATTGAATTAGTGTCCCAGAAAGGGCAACCATACATTGGTGATAAGTCTATGGAGCAGGTAATGAAAGTAAAGGGTCTGTTGAAGAGACATTAGACATGATGGTTCCAGAAGAACCTCAGGTACCTGAAAATAAAGAGATCTTAGTAAATTATATCATGTCTAGAAATATGTATGGAATCGAAACTAAATTGACGTCGATGATAAATTTGTGTATATATATAATATATATAGCGCTTGAAATGTTTGTAAATAATGAGGATCAAGAACAAATCTGCCGATAATTAAAATGTGAAATGATTTGCCAAAATAGAAAGAAGCATGTAAGGCAGAATTGAATCTCTCATGAATCTAGAGTTTTTTTGGACAAATGGTCCATACAACTAAAAGTTATAAAATATGTGAGATACAAATGAGCCTTTGTGCAGGAAGATACTGAGAAAAGTGACATTATGAAATATAAGGCACAATTTTTGGCACGAGTTTTTTTTTTCGTAAAGATTCATGAAAAATTATGAGGAGAAAATTCTCCAGTGGTGGATGCAACAATGTTGGAATCTGGTAATATAAGAAAGAATTGATATGCGTCTAATGAATATTATGATATCCTAAATATATGATAATGAATTTTACATGAAATCCCTGAAGGATTTAAGTTTTCAAAATCATGTAAATGAAGTTCTCGAGAACGATGTAACTGTTATATACAGATTTGGATTCAAATACATTATATATGTTGTATACATTGATAAATTTAAATAATAGGAACTCATGATAAGTTCCATGAGGCAATTTAGCGCTTAAAAGCAGTCCTCTTAAGGATGTAATTCATATACAATAATAAGCATATGGTGATTATAAAGTATGTAAGATGGTACAATACGAAATGGAAGTGAAACAAGTAACGAGTTCTTTGAATATGATATGGAAAACAATATGCTTTATGTGACAAAACTCTTGAAGAGCTCATTAACGTACATGATTGGTTAACATGGAAGGAAGTCCATGACTGATGTAAATGCAATGAGGCATTGGAATTAAAGGGTTGAGAAATATATTATATGAATTTAACGATTTTTATATATAAACTAAAATACCTTACTAAGACAAGGTATAATCAACTTGGTGATTATCTTTGAGGCAAAAGACATGAATATGATGTACTCGTTCATGTGATATAAGATATGTTGATCATATTATCATATGTCCTGGCATATGTCCTAACGAGATGATATGCAGGTGGAGCATTTGTTAACCATATTTTTGTCAAGTTACATCCAAAAGATGTTGGGGCATTTTAATATCTAAAGGTCAATCTCTAAGAAAGTTGGAGACTGTTAAAACATTTGGTATAAAATGAATTATTATTACCATATTCTGAATAAAGATTATAAGTGGATAAGTACCATAGTTAAGTGCAATCGATGCAATATTTCGTGCACATTATACACAACTAGATATATCATTAATTTATTTTAAAGTATTAATAAGATATAGTTTGTTTCCAGTGAGGAGACATTAAAATGATTTAAAACCAAATATTTTGATACTCTCAAGGTATGAAAATTACGAGTTTGTATTTTACTAACCCGTAAAAAAGAAGTTGGCTACTCTTTTTGATGCAGGGAATGTAACACTACTAACATGTAAAAAAAGGGTTTGGTTAGTCTTATTAATGCAGGGAATGTAACACAACACACTCGTTGATTCCATGGCACGCATATACGAGAAGAGTCACTAGAAGTCTGACATGAAGATCATACATCATTGCTTTGTTTAAAGAATCGTACATGAAGAGATCAAGAGGCAATTCATTAGCTACAAAAAGTTTTGAGCAACTTTCATAGAAGATTTGACATAGTCATTCGAAAGATACACATTAAAATGAGGGGGAGTATTAGAAGCGGTGAACTATTTTTCCCTTCACTAAGTTTTGTCCCAACGGGTTTTCTTAGTGAGGTTTTTAATGAGGCAACATAACTATCAGGGGGAGTAGATACGCGCTGCACTCTTTTTCCCTTAGCTATGGTTTTATCCCAATGGGTTTTCCTAGCAAGGTTTTTAACGAGGCAACATCACCAAACGTATTAGAAAGAATAATACATTATTTTCTTTTATCACGTGGACAGTCAAGGGGGAGTGTTATAAATATGTTTTATTATGTGACTATCCACATTTCTAACTTCCCATATCTCATTTAAGTTGTATTAAGTTATAGCCCTAAAAATAGTGGCCATTGTATTTCATACATAGATCAATGAAAAGAGTTCTACATTCTCTATCATATCTTTCTATCTTTGTTCTTATAATCTTCATTCTTATAGTTTATATATGGGTTACTAGTAGGCTGTTGCTTTACAACAAGACAGGATATAATTACAACATTAAAGCATACAGACTAATTTATTGAAAAGCATATAGAAAGTCATAATAGGTAGGCAATAAGTTAATAAAAAATAATTAATAACAATATTATTAAGATAACTAAAATATAGAAAAAAAAATACAAAAAGTGAAGTGGCCTATTACACATTAATATATGTAATATTTTCTAAGTGCACGAACCATTGTCTTCTTATATTTTTCACTTTGAGAAAACAATATGGTTGTATGACATCATGCTTAATACCTTTAAAACAGCAACATGTTTGTATAATACCATGTTTAATACCAAATCAACTTCGATATTACAAGAACTCTTGTGGTAAAGCAAAGATAAGATGAACACTGATTGATATTGTTTCAATCAGCATTTGCCTATTCCTGTCACACGGTGCATATATACATATATATATATATATATATATATATATAGGGGAAGGATAAATTGAAAACCCTCTTGAGTTGAGAAAACCTTGGAAACCCAGGTAAAAAATCATTATTTTTTTTTGAAAAAAATAACCAATGTAAAAAACATGTTTTTAAGCATCTTGGGCCAAAAAAATATAAAAAGCGCCGAAGGGATTTTTTTTTAAAAATAAACAAAGTTGCTAAAAAAACATATGTTTTCAGCTATTTGCTGTTATAAAAGCTGTTGTACACATGTGTTTTCGCAGCTTTGTTTATTTTTTTAAAAAAAATCCCTTCGGCGCTTTTTTTTTATTTTTTTGGCCAAAAACACTTAAAAACATGTATTTTACATTGGTTATTTTTTTCAAAAGAAAAAAATCATTTTTTACATGTGTTTCCAAGGTTTTCTCAACTCAAGTGGGTTTTCATTTTATACTTGACCTATATATATATATATATATATATATATATATATATATATATATATATTTTATTGGGTAAAGAATCAGTTTACTAGGACAAAAACATGGGTATATAGTTTTAAGATTATATATAGAGAGTCAAGTTATCCTAAATAGTGTAACAAAATGAGAAGAGAGAGAATGATACAAAAAACACTGGATCGCGAAATATAACACAATGATAAGGAAAAATGACACAATGAATCATAGAAATGACACAATGATAAAATACAAATTCTAAAAACTACAAGCTAAAAATCCAAACAATCAAAAACCTAAAAACTAAGATCATAGGGTTCGATGAGACAGTTCTAATGTCGCTTGAATAGGTTCAATCGGACTCTATTTGGTGTTTACTTCAAATATGCTATGTAAAAAAGCTAGTTTTGTGTTCCATTTACACATGAATACCGATTTGTTTAATTTGAATTTTATCTTCGCGAGGGGGGGGAACTACCCGTGAGGTTTTTCAAATTCATTGGTTTCAACCAATCCTATACTGTCACATCACTTTACTGAAACACTTTTTTGGAGTCAACACTCCATTGATTCTTTAACCAATATTTAATGATTTTACACATAATAATACAATATTAACAAAGTTTATTGACTATAATATATATTACCTTCCATCTCCAAGCTAGATCCTCCTGGAATCCATGGCCTCCCTCGCTAGAACTCACCGGCGGTGTTGCCTTCCATCCCTGCCGCCCTCTCTCTAGAACTCACCGTCTTTCCAACGTGGCTGGAAACCATGGCTTGAAGGGAGAACCCAGTAGCAGAGCAGTCGAAGTTGGCGTCAGTGACCACCACCACCACCTTCTCCACCGGTGGCTAAACCACCAACACCGTCTCCGAGATGAGTTTATTTGTTCATCTTCTTTTGTGATCTGATCTATGTAGTTGTGATACCCCGCAATTTCAGGCTCTTACTTTAACTAAACTCTAGTTACTTGTACTTACATTCTTTGCATTCTACTTAACTAGGGTTAGGTAGATGAATCACACGTTGCACAGTTATAGGTTAATAACGGCATGAAGGGGTAATTCGGGGAATTACCAAACTATAAACATGAGTAGTGAACCCTGGACGTTGGTGAATTATGAAATTAGATAATTGTGGATTAATTGATTGAGATTGATTTCAATTACGTGTTTCTGTGAAACTATGTGCAAATTGTATGTGATTACGTGAACATAAACCGAACGCGTTATTAAAAACCGTAATCGATGAACCATTAGGATGGTTGGGGTCTAACTACATGCGGTTATGCTTGGTATGCAGATCAAACCTTCAGTTTTAGGCTTCAACATGCAGATCAAACCTTCAGTTTTAGGCTTCAATTGGGGCTGATTTGAATTTAAGGGTTTGGGGTGTTCTTCCTCCCCAATTGATCGATCCTAATTCTTTTTCCCAGGAGTTCTCTTTTGTTTTTCCCCCTACTTAACCCACTACTTTGTGTTGTTCAAGTTCAGCCCTCCCTATTAGATGTTTGTCAATTTATGTTAAAACATGGGTTACTAACTTGTCACCACATATTTAACCAACACTAGTAACCAAGTTAACCGATTTTTCATACAACAAGCCATAACATAGTTAACTCTATTCTACACAACCAAGTTAGTCACCAAGAGCTACTAACGATAAATGGATTTGGGGCGTTACAAGTCTACCCCCCTTAATGAAGGTTTCGTCCCCGAAACCCCCTTTATTACTACTATACGAATCCTACCATTATCTTTCGTTCGTTTAGTCATTCAACTGGCTTATTTAGAACACATACCTAGTATGTGGTGTAAAACCGTTTACCATGTAACTACAATGCATTTCCCTAGTGCGTTGACTTTATTATTATTTTTCAGGCACTCATTTAGTCTATCAACGCCCAATTTCTTACTTAATGCAAAACCCTCACCCAACATCAACCCTACTTATTTATTTACTCACTCATTTCATTTGAAATTTAATGTCATGTCGCAAGCTAACATTACAGATCACAAAGTAATTTGACTTACGACAAAGCATGCTTGTAAGTCTTATTCCTACATTCTTATATTTTTACGAGAGGCCTTCATGCATTTGTTATTCCTAATAGAACGATTAGTTCCATCTTTGGTCCATATGTCCTACTTACTCTTCCGTTCCTACATTAGTCACAAGGCACCCATAACGGATTATTACTACAATATTCCACTATTACCATTCCCTCTAAGTGCCTTTAAAACGTACAAACAGTTAGACTATGTACATTCGTATATCATAAATCTTCAATCATGGTTATCATGTTCACAACATAACTTCAAATTTATTCTCTCTTATTCTTACTTAACTTGAGAATTAGACATAATTCTATAGTTACTACTAAACCGGTACACCTACCATGTACACCCTACCCTTAGGGTCAATTCCTGAGTCATTTTATTCATGCCAGTTTCTTTTCTTTGTTCGTTTCATGCATTACTTGCAATAGACACATACGCCCATTGCTTAACAGCATCGAGTCTAAGTTAAAAAAAATTCATTCATCTTTTGACTTTTAAAAGTCAATCTTTCTAACTATATCATACTTGAACTACCGTTTATTCATACGTGGATACTATTCGGTTCTACAAGGTTCTTACTTAACAATCATAAAATAACCCAAGTTACTAACCTTCCATTCACGGCTCTAACCAACCATTCGTATGTCAAACTGGCCATTTCCTTCAAAAGTCCATGCCATATCTAGCTTGGTTTAGTTCATTCACATGACTAGTTCCAACTCATTACATTATATCACCTATCCCATAGATCTCATCATATCCTACATTCCATCATTCGTATCTACAAATCATCAGTTAAACATGTACCTTACATTTGATAGTTGTTTTTTTTAATAGTCTATTCCAATTTCTTTCATATACAAGATCTAAATATCTACAATTCTTTCACACATTCTCTGTTTTCATGCAAAAAATCGATTTACATATTTCATACTTATGTAATATCCTTACATTTTACTCGTTATTTACCAATTTTTTATACAACTCGACTCTCCAAAGTCAAACTGCCTATTCTAACTAAGTATAGAATGAAGTACATATTTGCACTTCCCTTAAATTTTGAACACACTTATGAAATCATCGTTCTATCATTTCTTACAAAAAGTCCTCCTTTGTTATTTATTTTACCATTCGTAGGGTCGACTTATCTAGTTGGTCATCTCGACTCTTACAAGTCGATGATCAGCATGCAGACTACGTAATTGCGTTCAATACCTCTTTCTTTCAAAATTTCAACTTTGTTGCATCAACATTTTCTTAATGGTTAAGCTTACTTCACACACGTAGCAAGAAGCCTTTCACACCCTCTTATTGATACTTGCATTTACCAATCAACTTGTTTGACTTTTTGAAAAGTCAAACCATTAATGCATTCTTAACTATCTTTTGGTCTTTTCACAATTAGTTTATACCGTTAGTTACTGTGTATTTCTACCCACATCAATATATGTCACACCCTCAAATCCACTTGCGGAGTTTTACCGCGAGGCGCATGACAAACCAGGATCCAAGTCAATGATCACAATAAACAATACTAAATGAATTTCAAAAACATAGTTCAAAAATCTTAAACATCAGCGGAAGCTAAATGTCGTTACATAACAAAATAAAACCAAATGTTTAATGTTCAAAAACCATGCAACTCTAACTAGACGCCGTGCAGACGCGTGCGCCCTAGTTCCATTTTGCTACCTTAGCGACCTGAGAAAACATGTAAGAGTTTACGTCAGCACAAAAATGCTGGTGAGTTTACAGGTTTGTAATCAAAGTTCCAAGTTCAACCTGTCCATACTATAACAATTGTAAACCAAGTACGCTAGCTAGGCGCATGTTCCATTACTACTACGATTGGAAAACCATTACTAACTCGCATACAAGTTGTTGTGCCCGAATAGTAAACCTGTTCCTGTTTGAGACAATATGCACCCGCCCGGCGCTCCATGCCGACGGGTGGGGTTGGTCACTCCCAATAGCGCTATTCACATTTCCCTGTTGTGCAAACCAGCACATTCATGGTTCCCCCCGGGACTTCCAAAGATCGTATAGTAAACCGTTTGAAAACCCATAGTATGACAGTTGTTACCAAATAGTTGTTTAACACATGTTTTCTCCCCCAAAAAGTGAAAACCAAGTAAAGTGGGGCCGTAAACTCACCTTAGGTTGCGTTACTTCAGATAACAGAATAAGTCAACAAGCTATGCTAGCCCCGTAAAGCGGCGACCTAACATATGACAGTTACAAGTACTTAGACTAATAACCCGTAGGTTAGTTAGTCCCTAGATGTCCAGACCATAACCAAGTTTGTTTGACAACACGTTTACTGTTAACATGACCAAATGTACAAGACTCGACATCCCATTGGTGACCCGAGACTTCCCGTGTTACACTAGTATTCACAAACACATAATCTTGCAGTCACACTTAACATACGTTAAAGTCCAACAAGTTCTAGCACATAGTTCAATTAACACATTATTGACCCGAACACATGTTACCGAGTTATTAGATATGTTACGGGGTTCCTAGCATGTTCCTAGGTGTCAAAACGGGTCTCGGAATGCTAAAATGTACTTACAGCAGCAGTACTGGCGATTAGGAAAAGTCAACTGGCAATTACGTTGGTCAACAGGCAATTAGGAATGCTAATCGCCTATACATTAGGCGATTAGGGTCATGTGGTATGCTAATTTTTGAGTTTGTAGGCGATTAGGGTCATGTGACATGCATTTCAGAACTTATTAGGCGATTAGGGTCATGCAGCATGCAAAAACAAGTCATGTTAGGTGATTAGCCCCCTAATTGCCTAAGGGGTAGGCGATTAGCCCACTCTGGTAGGCGATTAGCCTGCTAATCGCCTATCCCTTAGGCGATTAGGACTGCTAATCGCCACCTGCACCTCTGTTCCGGTTTTTCGCGCGTTTAACACTCCAAATCAAACCCAGAACGTGTGGAAACCTCCAATATCGATCAAACAAGTATCCTAAACATGTTTAAACCAAAATACATCGTTTAACCTTGTTCTAGCAGTCCTGGATGCAATCATGTTTCTAAAACATAACACAAGTATCATGTAATCATCACATTAACATGCATAAACATAACCTAATGAACAATCAATCAGATTTCCACATCATACCATCATCATAAATTAGTAACTACCCTAATATCATGTTAACAACCCTTCATGAATCTCAAAAATCCTATCTTTTAATTAAAACACACACATACAACATGCATAGCATCTAGAATCCATACAATAACGATTATTAACGATTTACAGAAGACACAAGTGTTTATGAACAGGTCTGGACCATTAGGGATTCAATAAAAACATTAGTAAAGATTGCATGGATGAAAACCACACCTTAAGATTGTGATTGATTGATGAAATAGGCTTGAAATCAAGTTGTTTGATCCAAAATCGTGTTCCAGAGGTTGTGTGGGTGTTGGGACGAGTTGTGGGGCGACTAGGGCTGATATTATGAAGTTTAGGAGGTCAAGTATTGTATTTATAGTCGTTTTTAGTCGTAACCCACGTTGCAGGCGATTATGGTTCAGTTGCAGGCGATTAGGGTTGCTAATCGCCACCCCCTTAGGTGATAGCCCCCTAATCGCCACCTGGGGTCCCCTAATCGCCACCTGAGGTGAGCTACTCGCCACCCTATAGGTGATTAGCTCACCCTAATCGCCTATAGGGTGTTGTTCCAAGTATTTTGCGCGTTAAACCCCGTTTTAACATATGTTAACACATTTTCACATACCGACAAGTCACATAATGATTGTAAACACATAACACTTGCAAATAAACACATTCACAATCGTTCACCAATTCCCGGGACTTGAGACTTGCATGTTCCCTATGCTTTGACGATTCTCCGAATCGTCACCCCTTGTACACTTGGTTAATGACTGACATCTAACGATCCTCTAGGCCAACATCTAATGATTCCCTAGACTCACATAACAGTTCCCGAACCATAACCCGACTCAACTAACCCAGTTAAGTATAGAATACGCGTGACTCGCTAAGGTAGACTTTAATCTAGACCACGTTGTTAACCTGAATTTGCCGGGTGTCACATCATCCCCACGTTAAAAGAATTTTCGTTCCGAAAATGATACAAGTACTAAGAGTATGAACAAAAGAAACAGACAAAAGATGGAAACCAAGAGAGAGAATTACCCGAGTTGTCACATCATCCCCACGTTAAAAGGAATCTCGCCCCGAGATTCATTCCGTTGCAGTGGTAACATGTCTCGATTCGAATGCCTCTTTAGGAAAGAGATGAGGATACTTAGACTTCATCTGATCCTCGCGTTCCCAAGTGTATTCCGGTCCCCGGTTCGAGTTCCATCGAACCTTAACAATGTGGATCTTACTGTGACGTAGACTGCGAATCTTGTAATCAAGGATCTCGACAGGTTCCTCCACTATCCGAAGACGATCATCAACCTTGATCTCTTCTAGTGGAACAATGAGAGACTCGTCAGTCAGACACTTCTTCAGGTTAGACACGTGGAAGACGTTATGTACGTTACCGAGCTCCGTCGGTAAATCAAGTCGATATGCCACCGGTCCGATCCGTTCCAGGATCGTAAATGGACCGACATACCGCGGGTTAAGTTTGCCACGCTTCCCAAAGCGTATGACGCCCTTCCACGGTGAAACCTTTAGAAGTACTTTGTCACCAACTTGAAACTCCAATGGCTTACGGCGATGATCAGCATAGCTCTTCTGTCGGTCCCGTGCCGCTGCCAATCGGTTACGAATCTGTACGATTTTCTCAGAAGTTTCGTACACTAGTTCAGGCCCAGTGAGTTGACTCTCACCCACTTCAGCCCAACAAAGAGGAGACCGGCATTTCCGTCCGTATAATGCCTCGAACGGAGCTGCCTTGATGCTCGTGTGGTAACTGTTGTTGTAAGAGAATTCTACTAACGGTAAGTGAGCTTCCCAACCCTTGCCAAAATCGATCACACATGCCCGCAGCATGTCTTCTAGAGTTTGAATTGTACGTTCACTTTGACCGTCAGTTTGTGGATGGTAAGCTGTACTCATGTCTAACTGGGTACCCAAAGCCTTATGCAAAGACTTCCAGAAATGCGAAGTAAAATGAGAATCACGATCCGAGATAATAGAAACTGGTACCCCATGCTTAGAGACAACTTCTTTCAGATATAAACGAGCCAACCGATCCATGGTGTCGGTCTCCTTAATAGCGAGAAAATGGGCTGATTTCGTCAACCGATCAACAATCACCCATATCTTATCATTCCCACTCGGTGACTTAGGTAGTTGTGTGACAAAGTCCATCGCAATCCGTTCCCATTTCCACTCTGGAACTTCAGGTTGTTGTAAGAGACCCGACGGTTTCTGGTATTCCACCTTGACCTTAGCACAGGTCAAGCACTTACTTACGTATGAGGCTATATCCGCCCTCATGTTTGGCCACCAGTACAGTATTTTTAGATCCTGGTACATCTTGTCTGAACCAGGATGAATGGAATACCGAGACTTGTGAGCTTCATCAAGAACCAGCCCCCGAAGTCCCCCGAATAAAGGAACCCAGACGCGTTCTGTGAAGTAGCGCAGGCCATCAGGCCTTTGCTCGAGGTGCTTGTCGGCACCGTGCATAGTTTCAGCCTTAAGGTTTTCCTCCTTCAAGGCTTCTAACTGAGCAGAACGGAGTTGATCAGGCAGAGAGGAATGGATCGTGAGTTGCAATGCCCGAACGCGACGAGGGTTTGTCGATTCCTTCCTGCTCAAGGCGTCTGCCACAACATTCGCCTTGCCGGGATGGTACTTAATGGCACAGTCATAATCGTTCAGGAGTTCAACCCAACGGCGCTGTCGTATGTTCAGGTGTTGTTGGTCAAAAATGTGCTGGAGACTCTTGTGATCGGTGTAGATGGTGCATTTGGTACCGTACAAGTAATGCCTCCAAATTTTCAACGCGAACACCACCGCACCCAATTCCAAGTCATGGGTAGTGTAGTTCCTCTCGTGCACCTTGAGTTGACGAGAAGCATACGCAATCACTTTCTCGCGTTGCATCAACACGCAACCGAGACCATGAATAGAAGCATCACAGTAAACAACGAAATCATCAGTGCCTTCAGGCAAGGACAAAATAGGAGCAGAACAAAGCTTAGTCTTCAGTTTTTGGAATGCTAACTCTTGTGGTTCACCCCAGTCGAATTTTCTATCCTTCTGAGTAGGAGTGGTGAGGGGTTGAGCGACCTTCGAGAACCCCTTAATGAAACGACGATAATAGCCCGCAAGGCCTAGGAATTGCCGCACCTCAGTTGGCGTCTTTGGTGCTTCCCAGTCCTTGATCGCTTCGATCTTAGCTGGATCGACATGGATTCCCAGTTCATTGACTACATGCCCTAGGAATTGGACTTCGCGTAACCAAAAATCGCACTTCAAGAACTTGGCGTACAGTTGTTCTCGTCGTAAGAGTTCCAAAACTAACCGTAGATGTTCCCCATGTTCGGTCTCGTTCTTGGAATAGATCAGAATGTCATCAATGAACACGATAACGAACTTGTCAAGATACGGTTTACAAACGCGGTTCATCAAATCCATGAAAACCGCCGGTGCGTTAGTGAGACCAAAAGGCATGACCAAGAACTCGAAATGGCCATAACGTGTACGAAAGGCAGTCTTAGCAACATCAGCTTCCCTTACGCGCAACTGGTGATAACCGGACCTTAGATCAATCTTGGAATAGTAGCTAGAACCCTGAAGTTGGTCAAATAGGTCATCAATACGAGGAAGAGGATAACGATTCTTGATAGTCACCTTGTTCAATTCTCTATAGTCCACGCACAGTCGAAAACTGCCATCCTTCTTCTTAACAAACAAAATTGGGGCTCCCCAAGGGGAAGAACTAGGTCTGATGAAACCCTTATCCAAGAGTTCCTGTAATTGGTTAGACAATTCTTGCATCTCAGGAGGTGCAAGACGGTAGGGGGGCCGAGCAATAGGAGCAGCGCCAGATAAATCATCAGGAAAGACATCAGAAAACTCACGTACAACCGGGATATCGTCGATCTTCTTCTCGCTGGTAGTGGAAACAGATAAAAGTGCCAGAACAGCCGAATAACCCTTCCGAAGATACTTAAGGGCTTTCATGCTAGAGATGAGACTTAGCGGAGCACCGCTCTTGTCCCCGTACACAGAAAGGAATTCTCCATCAGGGAGAGGAATCCGGATGACCTTGTCGTAACAAACGATTTCAGCGCGATACAGAGACAACCAATCCATGCCTATAACCACGTCAAAACTACCCAAAGGTACCGGCATAAGGTCGATAGGAAAAGATAAACCCGACAACTCTATGTGACACTCCCGAAGAATGCAAGTAGCTTCTATCTTCTTACCGTCAGCCAATTCTATAATATATTTAGCCTCTAGGGGTACAGGCACTACATCTAGCAAACGACTAACTTCCACAGATATGAAACTCTTATCGGCACCCGAATCAAATAGAACACTAACAGAGCGATCATTGAGAAGAAACGTACCAGTAACTGTGTCAGGGTCCTGTCTTGCCTCTGCAGTCCCAATAACGAAGGCGCGTGCATTCCTGTTTCCGCCCCCGTTGTTACCATTACCATTCCCATTACCATTCCCGTTCCCTCCCTGTTTCAGCTTTGGACACTCCTTCTTGTAATGCCCAGTTTCCCCACAGTGAAAACATCCCTGTTTACTCGAAGTCCCCTGAGTAGTAGAAGTCGGAGTAGCAGTTGGGGCCTGAGTCGATGGAAGAGTCGCCCTACAGTCTTTAGCATAATGCCCCAATCTCTGGCAGCGATGGCAACGATTACTGTCGCAGCCCCCTTGATGATGGCGTCCACACTTATTGCACTTTGGTAACTTTCCCGCATAACCACCACTTGGCTTAGAACCCGATGAAGACGAACCCCCACTATCAAACCTTTTCCCCTGCTGAGTTGGTGCTGGAGTAGAACTCTTCACCTCCAATTTACGTAGGGCCTGATATCCAGATCCTAGCCTCCAATTTACATGCATTCATACTTACGTACCTGCATCTTTATTACCATCCTCATAGCAAAAAGTTTAATAACAATACAATACATACCTGCATACAAATCCCATACACAACTTATCTTGACCCGTCAAACTATTCTTCCTTCATGTATTATCTTGGACAAACATGATGTTTCCAATCCTATACTCAATCTACACATAATGATCAACCTTTACATACATAAAATTCTCACATAAACACGGGTATGCACATATGGATACACCACATTACTCAATCCACAAAAGCGTAATAAATCTACTTACCGTACTTGTTACCATGTATACACACATATCAATCTAATTGCATACACATGCATCATTCCGTACTTGTGTAATATTTGCAAATCCCAGATTTGTTTCATGGTTAAAATACCTTCACTTTCATTTTTCATCTTTGTTGACCCAATTATCCCAACTAACTTCTTTGTTGTGTGGTGAACTATACTTGTTCACTAACATCATTTATTCACTTGTCTTACTATAGTCTATAAATTTGTTATTTCATTCTTGTTTCCCATTTCACATTTATACATAAATATGCATTTGCTAAATCTAGAGTTTAGTTCATAAGTCACTTACCTTTGCCCGCAGAATGTTATCATCCATTCCATCCACATAACTCGTTGTCTTCCAATCATGCCATTCCTACTTTAACAAGTCAAACTTGCAAACTATTAGAACACATAACGGGTTATTCACTTCCTTTAATACCCAAGTAATACTGACCCATCTCATTATATGTGTTTCTATTCATTTTACGATTCATCTGAGTAATTGGGTTATGCCCGCCCATTTGACCCGTAATCAATCTCCCACCATTGGATGTGATCGTATCGATGTACTAAAGCTTCTGTCAAAATTTTAGAACGATCCGACGGTCCTATCTCCGGGAAATGCAACTTTTTGACAGCTAGAAAACCCAAAAATGGGATTTTAACCTTAGATTGTGCTCTCTAATACACATTCCTTAATTTATGATAGATTACAAGAACACACACATTATATTCAATCATTCAAGAATTTCCCTAACATGAAACATCCATCAAGTGTGTTCTATAACTTACCTTATGATTGCTAGGCCTAGAGAACTTGATTTCTTCAACATGCAGATCAAACCTTCAGTTTTAGGGCTTCAATTGGGGCTGATTTGAATTTAAGGGTTTGGGGTGTTCTTCCTCCCCAATTAATCGATCCTAATTCTTTTTCCCAGGAGTTCTCTTTTGTTTTTCCCCCTACTTAATCCACTACTTTGTGTTGTTCAAGTTCAGCCCTCCCTATTAGATGTTTGTCAATTTATGTTAAAACATGGGTTACTAACTTGTCACCACATATTTAACCAACACTAGTAACCAAGTTAACCGCTTTTTCATACAACAAGCCATAACATAGTTAACTCTATTCTACACAGCCAAGTTAGTCACCAAGAGCTACTAACGATAAATGGATTTGGGGCGTTACAACGCTCGTACTTGGCTGTGTTTTTCGCCTGCTGGCAAAAGACCCACTCGTTAGGGTCAACCTCCGAGTTACTGTCATCTTCCCTATCACTGTCAGCGTTACGTACTTCAAAAACGGGTTTTTGTGGACGTGAGGTGGCTTGTTTGATGACTATGACAGGTGTTTCAGTGTTTCCTCCGAGTTGGACCTGTGGATCCTTCTCGAATGGGTGAGTGGATGTGTTAGGGTTGGGTTCAGCCATGTGGGTGGGCTAAAAAGATGAAAAGAAAGTGTTCTGGCCGTTACGGATGGCGCCAATGAAGAAACAACGGGCATAACTTACTCCAAATTATAGGGAAGCTGGTTAGACACACGTGTTTGCTCAGGGTATAATCCTTCGCTCATGCCATAGACTAAAACCAAAACCCTGATAAAAATAAAGGAAGAGGTAGTGACTGTATAATCTTATGCAAGGACACAAAGATATAACTGGTTCGGTCTCGTTAACCTACGTCCACAGTGAAATGTGAGATGTTCTTATTACTTGGAAGAGTTACAATTGTAAAGAGAGAAATTCAAAGTGTATTTTAAATTTATCACATTAAGAATGTTGTTCGATATGTAAGTAATTGACCGAAGTTGTGAACCATTGTTAAGGAGGAGTAACCTCCTTTTTATATGAGATGCATAGGCCAACCGTTGTGGCCCATGACCGAGGTAACAGGCTTGGGCCCAGGTCCTAGGCTTATCCTCTTTTGGCCCATAAAGTGGGTATAGGACCACGTGATAATTAATGCTGATGTGAGAGAAGGTATGACTTGTTCTGTTGAAATTCCACATTGCGCGATGTGATTGGGCGACAAGATGAATATTCTCACGATGACTATTCTATGATCCAAGATCGTATTGATTGGTATTGCTTCTAAGTAATATGATATTTATAATCCATCGACGGGATGAGTCCCTTTTGGTTTTCTTTGTTAAGATAAATGACCTACTTAACTCAGCGGTTAGAGTATTGCTTTCATATGGCGGGAGTCATTGGTTCAAATCCAATAGTAGGTAGAACTTATTAGATATCGCAAGAAAAAGGGCAAGTGCCCCTAATACTAAGCAAACTCTCGTAGATAATCCGGGACGGTGCGTTCTAGCCTTTCCTGCCGCTTCCTTCTGACACAACATGGTTGACCAGCTGGTGGCATCTGACACTTTGTCTGGCAGCAGGCAGACATGTGTGTACTGTACTCTGGCAAGTACTGTACACAACAGCGTGGAGGAAGCATAGGAGCAATCACGTCACTGTTCATTGTCAAGGGGTTATTGGACCACCCCTGACACATGTTTTTCTCCGATTGGCACAGAATGCGCTCTGCACCTGACTGGATCTTCTTAATTCTTGATCGTCCGTACATCATAGTAATAGAAGACGATGTTAGTTGATTATTCCACGCGTTAGCCCACGCGCTGAGATTCCTTTGAGATGCTGACGTCACCCTTCTAATGTAATCCTGGGCAGGTTAATGATAATATCCAGTGCAGGTTTTGCTCCGCGGATATTAGGAGGATGATGTCGTTTTAGTTATCGCTCCGTTTCGCAGACTGGGTTGTCCGCGATTACTTTGTAGTTAGTGTTTTTGTGGGATAGGGTTGTAATCCGCGCCAGGATTAGGTACTCTATCCCTTCTAAAAGATATCGTAAGAACACCTAAATAAAAAGAACTTACATATATGGAAAGATATTGTAACAACATGGAAAAAATGAATTATTTATTTTTCTATTTAAAATAAAAATCGGGATAAAAGAAAATGCACTGTTTATTGGTATTCCCTCATCTTTTCTAAAAATGAAAAAAATACTTTGGTTTATCGTTACTGTTACGATAAGGAAAATGATCGGGTTTTTGGTTCGAGACTATATAGGTTTAGAGGGTTCTTAAGCTCTTGGGTCGATCTGCACAAAGAAGCAAACACCGTTAACCTCAAAGCAGGAGGGGACATCCGTCATGAGAATAAGTATGTACTCATATGGAGTTGGGAAATATGAAGGTAAGAATGTAATATTGAAAGACTAGAGTGAGAATGAGTGAGTGGATGACTTAATCAGGGATCACGTTATATAGGCAGTAAGTTCCCGCCTAGGAGCTCCCTTAGGGAAGCCATCCTACTATACCTGGTAAGTTTTGACCCTTCTTTATCCCTGCAGACAAGTCTTGCCCTTTTGGTATAAAACCACTTTTTGCTACTTTTTAAGACTGATATTCACTGTTTAATGTGAACATTATGGATCAGAGTGAAAGTTGGCATAACTTGACTTTTCCATAAAGTTACTATTCACCGCTGTGGCCTTGGCTGCCAAGTGGTTAACATGGATCAGAAGCTAACAACTCCGATAGGTCATGTAGCTTTGATGCTTTATGCTGTTTTGTTGTTTATCAATGGACTAATAATGGGGTTCTAGCACCCACGTCATCAGTTACCGACACACGCATGCATGCATGCATGTATGAATGAATGATTGTTAACTATGTGAGAAAACTTGTATATTCGTATATAAAAGTGTAAAATATAAAAAAAAATATAAACTATCAACTAACAAATTAGACAATATATTTTAGTTCTCGTAATATTGAGAAAGTTTACGGTAAAAAGTATCTTAACATAAAAAGGGTAAGAAGGATTTTGGGTTTTGATCTAAATAAATCAATGGATAGGATTAAAACGGTGAATATACATGTTGGATTTTCCAAAAGGGAAGGGGAAGGGCAAAATAGGTATAACTTACAATTGTTGAGTTCCACCCCCATTTTTCAAACGTCCATAACTTTTTCGTACGACTTTATTTAAAAAAAACACCATAAAGACAAGTTTTTATCCTCTTTTATTTGCATACCCTATTGCTATACTTTTTATATAAAAAAATTGTTGGATTGATAACTTGCGTTTTTATCAGGTATAACTTGTGTTTTTTGTGAGATATAACTTGCATCTTTGTTACCAGATATAACTTGCGTTTTATCATGTATGACTTGCATCTTTTTATCAGGTATACTTTACGTTTTATCATGTATAACTTGCGTTTTAGCATGTATAACTTGTGTTTTATCATTTATAACTTGCGTTTATCAGGTATAACTTGTGTTTCTAAAACGCAAGTATACCCCTCAACAAAACGCAAGTTATCAACCCAACAATTTTTTTTAAAATATAGCAATATGGTATGCAAATAAAAGTGGATAAAAAGTTTGTTTTTAAGGTATAGTTTTTTTTTAAATAATGTCGTATGAAAAAGTTACGACCTTTTAAATAGACAATAATATCATTTTAGCTAATGACATGTGTGAGCTTATTATTCATTCTTACACTTTTTATATTAAGATACTTTTTATAATAGCCTCACCCGGTAATATTTTGAGTAATCATATTCACCATATATATTCAAAAGAAAAGACAAGAAAATTATAGCTCATCATCACGATTGTCTAAATTACACTATTAACAAAAAAGGTACATAATAAAGGTGGAAAAATAACTTTAGGATACAATATTGCGCTTGACTATTACTTATTTTAAATAAACTCAAAAGAGAAAGTATAGGATACAAAGTATCCTTAACATACAAAGTTTAAGAAGCCACCACAACTTGACAAGTGTAAACCCTAGTTAACTCTAACTAACCCAATTTTGGTTGATTAAAAGGGTAAAAGGTAATGGTTCTTTCAGATCGTTCATTAACCACTGCCACCACCACAACCACCACCACCACAACCACCACCACCACCACCACCACTGTCGCCGCCGCTGCCTGACCCAACCGCCGGACCAAAGCCTCACCGCTCCCTCTCTCCTCTCTCATTTAACCTCCGACACCTTCAAAACCCTTCACGTTGTTCTCCTTCAAACCGACCTCAATCGTGGCTCAGATCTAGTCACTTCCTTCTATCTATGGAGAAGACAACCAAGCCAACACCTCTGTGTCTCTCGCTAATCACAAAACAAAGGAAAAAGAAGAAAAAAAGAAAAAAAATAACCAATCCATAAAAACCTTACATCAACTGTGTGTGAATATGGCTGTTTGTTTGTTGGAGGAAAACGGAGGAATATAAAGGGAAAAATGAGGTACATGTGAGTTTTATTTATACTACATGCTTTTTACAAAAACAAATGCGTTTTACAAAAACATGTGCGTTTTACAAAAAAAAACAAGTGCGTTTTACAAAAACCAAATGCGTTTTACCAAAATCAAGTGCTTTTTACAAAAACCAAATGCGTTTTACAAAAACCAAGTGCGTTTTACAAAAAACGAAGTGCGTTTTACAAAAAACCAAGTGCGTTTTTGTAAAAAACAAGTTTAAATAGTGTTTAAAAAACCAAATGCGTTTATAAAAAAACCAAGTGCGTTTTATGATTTTATGTTTAACAGTTCTGATCTTCATTGTCTAGAACTTTTTTGAAACCCATTTTTTCTTTAATTCTTCTTCTATTATCAACATCGTTCGTTTATGTGAATAATACATGTGTTGATAGTGATTTTTGAATATGATTCGATTAATTTTATCAATTGAATTATCATACTCTGTTTTTCTTCTATTTCTGCAAATACGTTTTGATTTTGTTTGTAATCAAATGTTTTTTATTGTTTAATCATTCTGAACGTTTAATCGAGTTGAAAACGATGAAAAATCAGGTTCAATCGTTGAAAATTTTTGCATCGATTATGTTTGTTACGATTTCACATAAATTTAAACGCGTGTTTCCTAATTTACCCTTGGTTAGATTAACCCAAATATGATTAGGATTGTTAATTACCATCTTGCCATCACCTAAATCTAATGGCTGAGAATTTTTCTTACACTTTGTATGTTAAGAATGCTTTGTACAATAGCCTCTCTCAACTCAAAATATAACAGAATCTCTAAACTACCATGAACTAACTGTTTATCCCCATCCCTTTATTAATATATATGATAAGGGTAATAAGAACTTATTGAGAACTCTAAATAGCTATAATATTAGACTTTCCGTTGTTGCTCACTTCTAGTGAAGACTTTATCCAATTAAAACAAGACAACTGGGCGCTGACATGACACTGGCTAAAGTGTCAATCCTGCTCACTTGATCCTGTTGTGGCTCAAGGTGAGCGAGGACTTTATCAGTTTTTTTTTGTATTTTTTATGTTTTGTATTTTTTTTATAAAACACTACATTGCATAAATATTAAAATAAACGTTACATAAAAATGCATAAAATAACATCAAACCATTACTTAAAAACACAAATAAATAGTAGAAAGACGACTATTGTTGAAATCGTGCTCTCATAGCTCTTCAAACCTCAACCCTCGGGTAGTTATCATTGTGTATGTTTCGGTATTGGTTATGGCTTTTTCAATCGCTTCACCTTCGTTAAAACCCGGATTGTCCTTCACCGCATTTACGAAGAATTGCTCAAATATTGTGCACTTCGACTTTAAAGATACATATTTTTCATATATCGCGTTCGTTGAACGATTGTTTTCACCCATTTGTTCATTAAATCTTGTCACAACCGCGTTCCAAAAACTTTGCGTTCGCTCCATTCCTCCTTGCTCTTGAATAGCAATATAACTATTGACCAAGGCGAGTTCTTCCTCCACGTTCCAGATTGGTGGTCGCACACGATTTAGTGGGGGTGAGATTGGATTTGGGTTTTGGTTTGCCATTTTTGATCAACTTGAAGATGGAAAATTGATAATATTTTTTGGTAGAAAACTTAGTGTTGCACCATTTATATATATATATATATATATATATATATAGTGTTCAAAATTTGACCGTTGGCTGGCAGTCAACGGCTATTTTTTTGAATGTGGCCTCGTAGCTCACCCGAGCTAGCTCGCTTGGCCTCGCTCGCGCCAACGCTCACTTGTAGATGTTATGGGCCGAGCGATCCACGTGGAAAAGTTTGTGCTCGCAGGCCACAATGGATACTCTTAGAGATTTAGAGTTATGGGAAGAGATATTGTACAAAGCTTCTTAACGTAAGAAGCAATCTTAGCCATTAGATTAACAAGATGGCTGGATGCAGATTAAAAACCCTAATCATACTTGGGTTAAACTAACCAAGAGTAAAATAGGAAAAACCGTCTAATTTTTTTCAAATTGTAACAACAGAACTAATTTGAACCCTGATTTTTCATCGTTTCAGATCGATTCACGTTCAGAATGATTACACAATTCAAAAACAAAAAAATCGATTACAATGAACGAAAACATAAGATCAGTATTTGAATCTAAAAAATAATCAAAAACAGAGGATTAAAATAATCATATGAACAATTATGAATAAACGCTCGTAATAGTCGTCGAATACTTTCGATTTTGTTTGCAATAAGTATGATTAAACATAAAAATTAGGTTAAAAAAAGTTGCAGAGGAAGAAGATGAAGTTGGTGAAAAACAGAGGCTTTTAAAATCTCAGACGCACTCATCAAATTTACAGCCGCACTCATCAAAATTTTCAGACGCACTTATCAAAATTTCAGATGCACTCATTGAAATTTAGAAGCACTCATTAAAAATTTAGAAGCACTCATTAAAAAGTTTGGAAGCACTCACTGAAAATTTAGAAGCACTCATTAAAAAGTTTGGAAGCACTCATTGAAAAATTTAGAAGCACTCATTAAAGTTCACTGGTTCACACTTATGCATATTAATTATTTTTGGACGCACGTTAGTTTTTTTGGACGCACGTGCAGATATTTTTGGACGCACGTTTAGGTTTTAGACCGTTGGTTCACACTTGCAGAGTTTTCAAACGCACCTTTACAAATTTTAAACGCATGTGTTTCCAATCACCTTCAACAATTTGGACGCACTTTAAAATTATAAAATCACCTTCAAACAATTTGGACGCACTTTGGAAAAAATCACCTTCAAAATTTGGGAAAGCACCTTAATACAAATCAAAACGCACTAAACCAACTATCCCCAATCTCTCAATCTCAACCCCGGTCTCTCTCTCATCTCCCTCTCACTCCTCCGATCTCTCTCCTCTTGTGCCTCCCAGCGATGGTCAGCCACCACCATGGATGGTGGTGGCAGCACAGTGTAAGCAGAAGGTGACACTCGATGAATTTTGTTGACGGTTATGGCTGGAGGTTTCGAGTGGTCGCGTGACGGGTTTCTGGCGCAGTGGATTGGGTTGACATGGCGATGGCCCGGTGGTCATTCTATGGTGGTTCTCGGCTGGAAGTTGGTTTTGGCTTCCGATGGTGGCTACGTCAGGTCATGGGGTGGCATCGGGTTAAATATGGTGGGGGATAATTGGTCGGATTTGTGAGGACAGAGGTGGGGGATGATGGTGGTGGTGGTGGTGGTCAGATCTCGATTTGTTTGTTTCAAAACAGAGAAGAGGAAAATATGTTTAATTGTGGTTAACTGTGGTTAGGTTAAATTGACATGTGACAAATTCTAATGGCTTCCTACACTTCTCACATTAAGAAACTTTGTATCCTATACTTTCTCTAGAGTTATTCAACTACTAATTTTTTTACTTTTCCAAAAAATAACTAGGAGTTTATAACGCATGCCGGAACACCTATATATTTTATCATCAACTTGATGGTAGTATGTTTATTTATAAAAAAAAAAAGAATTTTATTTGTCTTTTCCAATTAAAACATATTTAAACATTTGGTATATATTAATCTGCTAAAAGGTGTAATTATTAGTTGAGTTGTTTTAGTTAACCTTTTTATATAATAAAACCCTCATTAAAGACAACCAATAAAATATAAAAAAGAAAACAATTTCGACTATAAATTATTAATGTTCTTACCCGCTCCTAATGATTTTGATTAGTGCCTCATTAGTTTAAAGCTTTTTTTTTTTTTTTGGGATCGGTTAAGGACATCATCTCGGCACCCTGTTTCGAATCCCTTTCCGCATCGTCCCTGAGGGCATAAGCCCTTTCAACGTTAAGGGGTGTATTTTTGCTGACCCTAGGATTCGAACCGTGTACCTCCCCCGAACGGGAACCTCCCTAAAAAGTAAACCCTCTTACCTCATTACTTTAAAGCTAATGACGATTTATGCAATATTTACAAGTCAATGATGGCATCCATGGAAATGACATTTATGCCCTCCAAACACCATTTAATCTCCATTTCTACATTTGTTGCTCTCCAATTCTAATATTTTTTCGTATATTTGTCCCTGTTGGCATGGCCTACTTAGTCTTTTTTTAAGCTAAATACATGATAAATATCTGCATATCCTCTGTCATTGCTTACTAAAAAAAGCCAGGGATAATTTGGTAATCTGCCTTAATATGTAGACCCATTATTATTATTATAGCAAGTATACCACCAAATCTAAGCAAAGATCCGATCGTGTGTTTCCGGTAAAACTTTCACTTACTTTTTATTAAAGGGAAATTGGATTTACACCCTGAACTATTGATTATTAGCCGCTGACACACTGAACTACAAAATTGTTCACCACCACACTGTACTTTCAACTTATTGGCATGTGTCACCCCCGGACTAACCATGGTTAGTTTTTTTTGCTGACGTGGCATGGACTGGTGACGTGGTCATTTTGCTGATGGAGCATGGTAACATGGCTATTTTTTACTGATGTGGCATGGTGACGTGACCATTTTTGTTGATGTGGCATGGTGACGTCATCATGCCACATCAGTAAAAATGGTCACGTCAGCCAATAAACTAACCATGGTTAGTCCAAAGGTGACACAGGCCAAGAAGTTGAAGGTACAGTGTGGTGGTGAACAATTTTGTAGTTCAGTGTGTCAGTGACCAATAATCAATACTCAATAGTTTGTGTTAAAATCCATTTTCCCTTTATTAAACATGTGTCCACAGAATCAAGAAAAGTTTTCTTGCCATTAACTATATATTTATAGATATAGAAAATGAATAGTAACATGGCAATCTTGTAATATGCCTGCCTTTCAGGGGTATTTTCGTCTTTTTTACTTTCTTCTCTTTCTTTTTCTCTTTCTTTGTCTCTGCTCTCATTAGCTGACCTACACACACCAACGCCACTATCTTCTCTACTATCATCCACCGACTTCAACAGCCAGTCAGCCACCGCCTCCCTCCCGCCACCATCTTCCTCTTCCTCCGGCAGCCCGAAACGCCATACGTCGCTCCACTCTGACGCCGTAATACGCCGCCGTCATCTGCCGCCATCCCCACCGTTATCGTCTCCATCAACAGGCCGACCACGTCTACCCTGCGCCGCCTTCACCTTCGCCCGCGTACCACGAGTCGTCATGCGCCGTCTTCGGTGGCGGCCATCTTTGACGTATTTTCACCTACGTTGACCTGCTCCTTATCACCCAAAACCTCCATCGATGCCTCTTTTGCCGAAAAGTTAGGTCATTTTCCTTCAAATTTGCCTTCATGTACGGTTTTTTCCCTGAACATCGAATCTTCTTTCTGTGGTGTTCATGCTGATTGTACTTGGGGGTTTTGAGGAAGATGAGTTGAGCCCGTCGGTGGTGGGCTGATGTCGTCGGAGAACATCATCGGAATCTGAGGAGGTAACCAACATCGACAGTAGCCCATCATACATGCCCCTCGATTGTGGTTTTCGAATGCCCACGCGGCGTTGCGTTCTGGGTTTCATACCTCCTGTGACAACATCTTATTGGTTTAAGATATGGGACAAGGTGTATGAATCTTTCAATGATTTTGTGTATTGATAAACACTTCATTTGAATCTCGATTGTAAAACGCGCAACGCGCGTTATGTTATTCAACTAGTTTGAATTAAACTTTCCAAAATAAGAAAGAGATCGGAATATATGCCGCAACACATAACCAAATTTCGGATATAGGAGTGTGCATATGACAAAATATAGTGGGAGAGAGAAAGAGATACGGTTATATGATTAGATAACATCACATTTGATGAAACATGTCCTCTCTATCTAAGAGGGTAGATTATATCACACATAATTACTTATACGTAGTGGTGACTAGAGTCTAGATATAGTGTTTATACAGTTAATCACATCTCTCTACTTAAACTGATTATGTATTAAGAGTTAGGTTTTTGTAAAAACCATGTTTTATGTAAAACAGTGAGAATAGATCTTAGCCATACATAATTAAGATTGACGGTTAAGATCCACTTTACTAATTAATTTAGAAACTAAATGAATTTTTAATTATAGGAAGGGTAATTTGGTCCGTTTGTTACATTTATTATTTGAAATTCCTTTAATTTCCACAAAATTCGCACATATATCATCTTTTAAATGGTTTGAAATATAAATGGATGATCAAATTCAAAATGAGGATTGAATGTTTCACCATAATATATTTTCTATTTCATCGTGATTTGTAAAAACTTTTTCATAAAATTGGTTTGATCTTCTATAAAAAAACACACTTCTCTCAAGAATCGGCTGCAACTACTTTTGTGTTGTTATTTAATCAGCACAATAAAATATTGTTCATATTTAATCAACACAATGAAATATGTATTAATAGCACTTTAGAAAACTAACAAGCACAACATAAAATTTATTTTTATTTAAGCAAATGTATTAATAGACGACACACTTAACGGTGTGGTGGTCTAGGTGATTTAAGGTGAAATAAAGGTGAGGGGTTCGAGTCCCCAAGTGTGTAATTTGCCATTCAAAAAAAAAAAAAAAGCAAATGTATTAATAGCACTTCAAAATCTAACCAGCACAATTATCAAAATCAAAATCAGCACTTTGAACATATATATTAACAGGAGTTTTTTCCCAAAATGGTGTAGTTAAAAAACTTATTTATCAAAATGGGTACTTTCAAAAATATTTACCAAAATGGGTATTTTTATAACAAATTACATGTTTACCCATGCTATTATAAAACATAAAAAATAAAACATCTCAAATTCATTTAATAAACCAGCCACTCCCCACCACCTACGGCCAACCATCCGCCGACCCTAAAACTTCCGGCGACGCCGACGGCCTCCACATTCTCGTTGACAGTAATCTTCGACAAGGTTTTCCTTGACCATTAAATGAATTTAATAGGTAGTAAACCTTCTTCTCCATCACGGCTCTCTGTTACTCCGAACAAAAACCAGCCGAATCAGGAAAACCACAACCGCCTTAAATCACCGTCGTATGTTCATCTCGTTTGTCTGAACCAGTAACAACCGTCGACCACTGCTGCACCATTCATTCACCACCCACGCCTCTCCTTCATGGCTCACCTTCACAAACGGCAGAAACCAACAAACATCCATTCTGTACCACGTAATAATAACTATAACCCAAGTGTGCACCTTTAATTTCCTCCATCCTTAGGAAGTGTACTGGTTAGTCTTTTGCAAGTCAACAGCCCAAAAAAAACCACCATCTCAAAACCCATCATCTGGACAAACCCATCGAACCACCAATGGAGTCATACGCCGGCGCCGGTAATGTCCCCGCTCCAGTAGCAATCATAATTGGCAAAGATTGGTGTCAACCAGAATGTGGTGGCCGTCGGCGTCGCCGGAAGTTTTAGGGTCGTCGAGATGGTTGCCATAGGTGGTGGGGAGTGGCTGGTTTATTAAAGGAATTTGAGATGTTTTATTTTTTATGTTTTTTAATAGCAGGGGTAAACATGTAATTTGTTATAAAAATACCCATTTTGGTAAATATTTTTGAAAGTACCCATTTTGGTAAATAAGTTTTTTAACTACACCATTGTAAACAGCACTAATTTAAACAACTAAAATCAGCACAGTTTAATAAATTTATCAGAAATCATGAAATGTTTTATAAAGAATCACCACATTAACACGTTTTATATCTTTGTTTATTATGAATCTAGATTAAATTTTTTTTTTTTTTTTTTGAAAATTGACTTTCAAAAAACAAGCACCACCGACCCCTATCCCCAAGTCGGAGATAGACGGCGAAAGCCAAAAACAACATATACAATCACGTTACATCAAAACGACACCATTGGTTCCAATCCACTACCCCTAGCTTGGATCTATATTTAAACCAAAGAAAACCAAAAGATTTAACATCCATAACTATCTCCGCTATCTTTGTATCCCTGCCCGAGAAAATCTTGTCATTCCTAGCACGCCAAATCCTCCAACAAGCAATAATAACAATACCATGCACAATCAAACTCTTGGTTCCCGAAAGCACACTCGCTTTATGAAGATCTAGCAAGTCGTTAACATGAAAAACAAAAGGTCTAGGAATCTTGCACCACGACGCTAAAGCTTCCCACACTCCCGACGAGATGAAACAACCGGTCAACAAGTGCTCAATCGTTTCGCCACCATCATCACAAAACACGCACCTTTGATCCCCGCAAGGAATATGCCTCCTCACTAAAGCTTCCTTTGTAGGCAACCGATCCAAAACCGCCCTCCACATGAAAATATTGCACTTTTTTGGAACCCACCCGCTCCATTGAAAAACAGCCTCCCCGGCCCCTTCCAAGTCCTGGCGCATCCATTTCTTAATCGAGGAAACAACAAAGTCTTTACTATTGCCAACCGCCCACGACCATTTGTCTTCTAGATCCGTCAATTCAACCGTATCAAGCATTTGCTCCAACTCAGACTTCTCACGCAGCTCCTGCTGAGAACTAGGAGCTCTAAGCCACTCCCAAACAATACGACGAGAAGACCCTTCCACCACCAATCGGTCCACAACCAAAGAGTGTTTATATTTGTCTAGAGCGAATAAACCCGGAAACTTATCTTTCAACCGATCCAGACCAAGCCACAGGTCAAGCCAGAAACGGATATTATTACCATTCCCAATCGAAGCCCGGATCACTCTATCAAACCCCACGCCATCAACCTTGAACTTATTCCAAAACATAACACAATTCTTCCAAACCCCGGGAACCCCATTATTAGCCGGCGCAAGACCCCAACCTCTCGTTGACCCGTGAATGGCCCAAACTACCCGTCTCCATATAGCTTGATGTTCATTAAGGAATCTCCCCAACCATCTAGAAAGCAGCGCTTGATTGCTAATTTGTAAAGGAGCAATTCCCAAACCCCCTAATTTGATGGGTTTAGTAACTATCTCCCAAGCCACCCAAGACATCTTACGAACTTCGTCCGAACCACCCCATAAAAATCTTCTCATCAAGGCTTCCAAGTCAAGAATCACCTTCTTTGGAGCTTTGAAAAGCGAAAAATAATAAGTGGGAAGGCTATCCAACACCGATTTGATTAGCGTAAGGCGACCGGCGATAGATAAAGAATTAACTTTCCATTTAGAAAGTCTCTTCTTGAATTTGGACACAACCGGCTCCCAATTGGCCACCCTATTCATGTTCGCACCAACCGTAATACCAAGATATGTGAATGGAATACTACCCGCCTTACAACCCATACTCGTCGCTTGACTACCAATAACCCCATCATCAACACCCACACCGAATAAAACCGACTTATGAAGATTGATCTTTAACCCCGAGCATAAATAGAAAATGCGAAGAATACGTCTCAAATTATCAAAGTTAAAACCCGACCATTCTCCCATAATCATAGCGTCATCCGCATATAGAAGATGAGAAAGCCGAGGACCATCACCAGGAAGAATAACACCATGAAAAGCACCAATGTCGCACGCTTGTTTCATCATACCTGAAAATGCTTCCATTAAAATAATAAACAGGAAAGGGGAAAGCGGGTCACCTTGACGGATGCCTTTTTGGCACCCAAATTCGAAGGTAGGAGAACCATTGACAAGGACCGCTGCTCTGGTCGCCAATAATATACCACGAATCCATTCGCACCATACAGAAGAGAACCCCATCTGAGCAAGAACCGATAACAAGAATTCCCAGTTAACATTATCATACGCTTTGTCGAAATCAATCTTAAACAAGAAGATTCTTCTATCCCTCTTCTTAGCCCAAGCAATAACCTCATTCGCCACTAACGGCCCATCAAGAATGTACCTACCAGACAGAAAAGCCGACTGATGCTCTGACACAACCTTGTTCATAACACACTTCAAGCGATTCACTAACACTTTCGAAACCGTCTTTAGAATACAACCGATAAGGCTAATCGGCCTGAAATCGCCCAACGAGGACGGACTATCAATCTTCGGGATCAGCGTAACAAAAGACGACCCAACACCCGGACAAAATCTTTTGGAACTGTGAAAATTAGCTAGCACTGCGACGAAGTCCTTCTCAAGATACTCCCAAGAAAACCGAATGAACCTAAAGTTAAATCCATCCGGCCCAGGAGCTTTGTCACCACCGCATTCGAAAACCGCTTTCTTAATCTCAACCACTGAAAAATCGGCAACCATAAGAGCCGCCTCCTCGGCAGCCAATGTCGAAAAACCGTATCCCACCAAACGAGGCCGTTGACGAATATTCTCTTTAAACTTTCCAGAAAAAAATCGAAGAACCTCTCTCTTTATCCGAACCGGATTAGTTTCCCAAACACCATTAACGTCCAAACCCGGAAAAAAATTAGAAGCTTTACGTTTATTAATGAAACCATGAAAGTATCTCGAGTTTTCATCTCCATGAGTCGCCCAATTACACCTCGCCTTTTGCTTGAGATCCCGACTCGCGAAAAAATCCAACTCACCTAATCGTCTTTTAATCTCACCCATCGACCATTGCTCCTCTTCTATTAAATCCCGTTCCTCCAAAAGAAGATCCAACCCTTTCAACTCTTGTTCCAAAATAACCCGTTCCTCCTTTTCTTTAGTTTTACAATCTATCGCCCATCTAGAAATGACATCCCTCATCGTCTTAAACTTGGCCAGAAGCCGCGCATCCGGGGACCCCACGAGAGCCCCATCAACAGAACTATCCTCCAACACCTTCTTAACCATAGTAACAAAATCTTCTCTACCAAGCCAAGAATTGAAAAACCTAAACGGTTTAGGACCAAAGTTTCTAGGAGTACCGATTTTTAACACCAACGGGACGTGATCTGGTTTATTCCTATCCAGCGCAACATACTCCGCACATGGCCAATCCATAAAGAAATCCCAGCTAACAAATATTCTATCAATGCGACTCAATTTGTTCCCTGCAACAAAAGTAAACCTCCTCCCTTTCAAGGAGTACTCGTGAAGATCTGAATCGTCAATGAAGTCATTAAACTCGTTAGCCTCTCCAACATTGAAAACCGAATTCCTCCTATCCTCAGCGCACCGAACCGCATTAAAATCACCCCCGACAATCCACCTCCCATTACCCTCCCCAATCAAGGTCGTAATTTCCCTCCAAAGTAAACGTTTAGCGGCTATATTTTGAGGAGAGTATACATTCAAGAAATGAAATAAACCAATCTTCCCTTTAATAGATCCCGACACTAACAACCAATTACTATTCTTGATCACCCTTTCCAAAGTAAATACTTGTGCATCCCATACAGACACTAGACCGCCCGAACGACCAGACGAAGGCACCCAATCATACGCATGAGTACCATGACCCCATAACCGCCCCACATCCACTGCATCAATGGAACCGAACTGTGTCTCTTGTAAACAAATAAAACTAACCTCATGATGAACACGAAGACCGCGAATCCAATCTGCTTTGCTGGAATCCCCTAACCCACGAATGTTTAAGGACATCACATTCATTGAACACCAACTTGATAACCTTCGGATACAAGAACCTCTTGGACATCTGACGCAAAATCTTGCAAATTCTCTACACCCAACGCCTTACTTAATTCTATAGTCTTCTCAACTTCCACTACAATTGGACTTCGCTGCTGTGAAGGAACCTCCATATTACAAGGAGCCGAATGCTCAACACCCTCTTCACCAATGATAGAAGCTGCCGCCAAAGAAGATGAAAACCCCCTATTTAAATCCGGCGTCAAAAAAACCTCATCACCACCGGACTTATTACCCCTTGACGTCTCCGCAGGAACATGCATAATACCAATTAACCTGTCGATGTCGAACATATCATTGTTCTCCCTAGAACGCTTCTTAGGTCGCTCACTAGAACCACTACCTCCACTCCTATTAACACCCAAAGACTTCCTCCTAAACTTTTTACGTCCCGTGCCTGTCAGTGCGTTAACATTCGACGTATTTCCAAGTATATTCTCTACCGGCATCTCCGAAGATAAAACATTGGAACTCTGTTGGACCTCATCCCCTTCATGCGACCCATCCACCCTCTGATCCTCGTCACCACTCCTATCAACATTTACGACCACATCCTCAACCACAGGAGAACATTCACCATCTACATGATCCGCCAGCTCATCATCATAATGGGTGTTTTCAACATTACAATTTTCCTCCTCCGGTATAACGGAACTATCATCCTCTACCTCCGATGATGCACACTCCGGCGTCCATTCCCCTGCATCTTCGTCCACCCATGCTCTAAACACTCTACCCCTCCAACTTATGTCCACCCTATCCACAATCCGTTTACACTCGTTGCTCAGAACACCGATCAAAGCATAAGACAGATTGTTATCATCACCTGAAAGAGATGCCGCTCGAACCACCTTACCATAACGACTACCGACCAAATCGAATACCCCATCAGATGCCAGTTGAGCCGGGATCCCGTGGATTTGAAGCCAAGCAAACCGGCCCTCCTCCACTCTAGAACTATCAGACCAAATCTCGAGAGTTTCGAACCACTTGGACCAAGACTCTTTATCATCCAGCAATACTTCTCTAACCTTACAATTATAGAACACCAAGGCCACTGATAACCCTCCCAAGTATTTTATATCCAAATCCCTCCAACCACCCTTCCGAAGCAAAGTTTTCAAGTTAGTTAACGTATGAAAGTTAATCACTCTACCCGTAATGGCATAATCCTTCCAATGGGAAAATCGTTCCACCGAATCATCCACCTTCAAGACATCCACCTTGTTACGGTTGAGTAAAGAGTCTACGAATGAGCGCCCATTCCCTTCAACATGAACAGACCCTCCACCCCCATCAGCCCCAACAGACGCGTTCCTTTCCTGGCTGCTAGAAGTAGCGTGATTAGGGTTTGCATGGCTTGCATGCTTCGTAACAGGGACTTGAGTCTCCTTTCTCCTATCCACATCAACCGGTCTGTCAAGCTTCATCCCATCCACAAACCGAGCAGGTGCAATAAACAGCTTGTACGACCCCATCCAAACATCTACTAACTCCTCTCCTAATCGTTTAACATCTTGAACCTCAGAAAACGACGCAAAAGCAAACCTCTTACCCCATTTATCTAATTTTCTAGCGATATAAGAACCTTCATACCGACCGAATCGACCCAATACCTCTTTTAAATCTTGCGAAGAACACTTAGGGGGAAGATTAGAAACAAAGAACTTCGAGACAACCTTGCTATTACCTTCATCATGACGATCGTTGCGTTTACCTTTCCTCCTGCGTTGAAATTCCCATCCGTCTTCATCCATGCCGCCGCCGAGGATCGCCCGAAAGTCTCGGAGCGATTAGGGTTTTTTTTTTTTTTTTTTTTTTTTTTTTTTTTTTAACACTACACATATATAACAAAATAAAAATGAATCTAGATTAAATGAAGAAGATAAATATTATAGTCAGTTCAATTTCTTCATTTTTTAGAATATGTATTAATAAATAAAAAAATATATCATGTTGCATGTGGAACGAATATGATCGAATGAAGAAGATGAATATTTAGACTTGGCAAATGGTTTCAAGAATATGAATTTGTACAATAAAATGGATCGAAAAATAAATTGGATGATATGCAGTTATGATGTTTTGAGTAATAGACAGCATGAATATAGGAATATCCAAAAACTACCCTTAATCACTAATTAACATGAGGACACGTGTCTATTTAATATTGGTTCCTATTGTTTTTACAATAAACTTGGCTTGTATATGATCCTACTTCTATGTATTAAATAGCCCTCTAAAAACTTTGTGATCATAATTAAAATATAAATTATTGGCAGGCTGACCCAGCCAGTACTAAACTAGTGTACATAATCCATGTTAGGGTTGATCTAGATCAGTCTAGTGGTTGTATTCAAGAAGCAAAAACAAATAATCTTTACTATTACAAGCAAATTTAAACAAAGTTACAGTAATCGATTACCAACATAAGTGAAATGTCACTCAGAAAAATATTATCGACACGCCCATTGTGAAGCACCCAAACGCCACCCACGGGCTCAGCCGTTCACCTGTTTCAAGTGTTAATTGAAACATGAGATGACACGTATACAATCTGCATTATAGATAGATACATGTTTTCTATGGAACCTAATTGTGGCAAGTAGTTCTGTCATGAATCATGTTGAATGTTTCAATCATATGAACTAAATGGGACCCATATCACGGCACATTTTTCCTATAAGACAACATTAATGAAACCCACAAAACCTATATAGCCAAAAAGAATAGAGCCCATATGACTTAGAATTGTCCCAAGATAGATTTTGGTTGTTTTGAATTAGATTTTTAAATTGAAGACTTAGTAGTTAGTGTTTCTAATAGGGTAATACATAGAGAGCATGAAGCCTACATATATGGTCATCAGAAAATTACCTATTCTTGCAGCTTTCCAGAAGAAACCCCGAAATCTGCCAAACAAAGATGAAGTTACTTGATTAGCATCAAAACAAACTCAACCAATATAGGTGCACCAAAACATAGTATAAAAGAGAAGTTTGAATTAAGATATGCAACTTAAATAATGTTTGGTACAGATTTCAAAACTATACATACTGTGTAAGGCTAACTGAGAAAATCTAACAATTATGCAATGTCACTTTTTTTTTGGTAATCGTGAAAGCCAAAGTAAAGTGCAGTTTACGTTGGGCAAGCATACTTCAGGAGGGTTAAAGACACAAACCGGTGGAGGGGAATTCAAACTTGAGACCTCTGCTAAAGGGACTCAAATGGTTATTATAGTGACACCTTCTTGAGGGTTAAAAAATAAATAGGCACATTAATAGAAATTTCACACTTTTTTAATTACATATTTGAGAGGAAAAAACGTTTCCCAGTTCATACTTTGATACTTTGGATTTGGGGGTCTCACTCGAAGAAGCCTTTCTATCCTATGCGATAGAGGTATGGTTTGCCTACGTCCCACATCCCCATGTGGGATTTTACAGAGAATGGTTCATGGTGGTGGTTGAATTCATCACATCTAGGGTGGCAATCATGACCCATTCTTCAAAAAATGAGCTGATTTGGGTAAAACAAAATTGCATACACATTGGTGTACTCAAATTATAGTTACACAATGAGTCAAAATGGGCAACTCTTATAAAAAAAAAGTCTTTTGTGCCACCAGTCACTAATTACATACTCATTTTTGCCATTACAAAAAAATATTCATCAATGGCTGAGATGGTTAACATGTATCCAATAAAATGTTTTCTAGTTCATCATATGGTTAAAACTTAAAAAGTGACAATTTATGTTAACTTGATATAAACTGATTAACTGAAAGACATTTACTAACTGATACAATTGTGTTAGTAAAGCTTGTAATTAACATTTTTTTTTGTTCAAGCATGAAGCACCGGTAAAAGTGTGAATACATGGACTGTTTTGTTTATTTGACCATAAACACAAAAACTTGTCTCCCCCTTTTACACAACCTAACTGCGCCTACAAAATATCTAAAGAACATATACAAAGTATGAAAATTCAACATATACAAAGTATGAAAATTCAAAATACTTTCCTTACTAAAAAAATCTCATCAACACACCCCGTGTTGTCAAAAGCCCCCTAGGCGCTCAGCCGCAGGTCAGCGCACCAAACGCGCTGTGCCCTGAAAAGCAATCTTCAGGCTCTCAGGCGCTGCTTCAGGGCATTTTCTGGCAAAAGAGGTAAAAAAAAGACCCCTAATGAAGGCTGGAATCAACCTAAACAGCCTAACTATGCCTAAACAAGCCTACAACCTGTCTAAAGCCCCTAAAAATAGTATTTTTATAGTATGCCCCTAGTTTAAAAAATCCCTCATCTTTTAGCGCGCCTAGCCTTGGGCTAGAACAAACCTTACTAGATAACCCCCAATAGATCCTCCAAGATTTTGGTAAATGGTATACATAGAGTATCCGAAATAACAACAGAAAAGAACAAAATTATCTGTTAAACCATGAATAAACATCTTGTACATTGTGCTTGGCGTAAGAGAATATGGCACAAAATGCAATATTGCAATATGAAATAAACTACAACATTTTTGAATGAAAATCTTTAAAGTAGTTGGACATGTACAGTCTATACAAGGATATGTATCAATATATCATCAAAATACACAAAGTATGAATTTCCTCCAAATAAGGTTTGATTAGGTGATTTTACAAGACCTTAAGTGAATGTTGCATTGGCGGTTTTACGGACATCATGTAGAGCTACTCTAACTAAAAGTACCATGTTTCTAGTCAATTTTAATCCCGGCAAAGTGAAGTCAACAATAATTCAAAAAATCTAAGTGCACCATACCTTAAAATCTGAACCACTCATTCACTCAACTCCCAAAACAACATTACAACTTGCAACCCCCTAAAGGCCTCAAGAACAAATCTATAATAAATGTCATACCCTGCATCTTCCATTGGAAACTTCCAATCATAGATTTATGGTGTCACAAGCAAGATAACTCTCATTACCTACCGTTACCATCATAAAACACATCTCACCAACTTACAAACCAATATACATGGCTATGAATATGAAGTATCAACTACCTTATACATACTAAAGTACTAACAAAGATTTAGGGCAGTTCATAGATCATCTCAAATGCAGGTTCGTCTTCCTACACTTTTGCCACATCTTCCAGTTCTAGATGCTAATCCTAAGGCCACCATTAACCAATGAAATGCAAAGAGTCATGTTCTAGTTCTGCTCAAATTCAGTTATCATTACTATAATTGATCGTTGAAACATCTCAACAATAACTGATTTAGGGTTTCAAATCAAACTTCATCATGAAAAATGGTAACCTAATTTTTTAAATATCACCAAAACCTTTTAGACCCAGTACAGAAGTCAACGGTGTAACTCAAGAAATCTAAGTGCACCCGCCTAAGGATTTGAACCACTACGACTCCCTAAAGGCCTCAAAAACAAATCTACAATGTTGCATACTGCAATTTTCATTAGAAACCTTCAATCATGGTGCACAAGCAAGATTACACCCTTACCATCATTAAACATTTCTTCACCATGTTACAGCTAAATTTATAATGCTAGGATGCATCAATTAGGTCAAGAGTACTTGTATCTAATTGCAGTTAAAAGGTTCTTTTTCCCATTAAAGCCAGTGATCATCATAGTTTAGTAACAAGTCACACATGCTTAAGTACTGGCAAAGAGTCAAGCTAGTTCATTAATCATCTCATATGCAGATTCCACATCCTTCTATTTAGGGTTGTAAACGAGCTGAACCGAACAAATCCATGTTCATGTTTGTTCGTTTACTATTGAACATGTTCATGAACGGTTCACGTGTAAAATCTTTTGTTTGTGTTCATTCATGAACACAAATGAACTACTTATAAAAAACATCTTAATCCCAGCATTAGACATAACCACCTTGTTGAGCACTAGACATAATAATAATCATACACATAATTATCCCAAAACAAAGACACAAAGCAAGACGTAACAATAAGCATAAACATAAGTACATAACTATCCCAAAATAATGTTTCAAGACCTAAGTTTCAAATGACTAAGTTTTTAATGACATACAAGCTTCAAATGTGAAACGACTAGCGTTTCTAATTTATATGTTAATGACTAAAACATAAACTAAAAAAACGACCATGAACGGTATACGAATATAAACAACCACGAACGAATGTAAACCAACTTCCCGTTTGGCCAAACGGTTCAAGAATTGTTCACTAAACGTCCGATTCGTTTACAGTCCTACTTCTAGATGATAAGCCTAAAGCCACCATTAACCAATAAAATGCAAAGAATCACATTCTAGTTCTGCTCAAATTCAGTTATCAAGAAACACAACATCGCCAACAATAACTAATTAATTAACCCCAAACCAGACCTAAAATCAGAAAACCAGATAACCTAATTTACAAAACCTTAGTAAATTGAAATTAGTGTTTTCACATAATCGAGTAATATTATTATCTAACCCTGTTTTCTGTTCAAGGATGGCGGGAAACTGCATCTTGAGGAAAGTGCATGTGCAGATCACCAACAGCACCACCGTTAGAAACGAATGGAAATTAAACAAGGCTGACTGTAAACAAATAAATATAAAAAATAAAAATATGTGTTTGTTAGATCAAAATGAAGGAGAATTAATACGTGGATTTCAGATTGATGGTATTATTAAGTTTTACCATTGTTCGGGTTTTGAAGCTTCAGAATGACAATGAGGGTTTGGGGTTCTTCGATCAGATTTGTTTTTTACAGGAAAAGAGTGAAGGGAAATAATGATAACTTAGTACAAGGCGCAATGCACTATGTACAAGTCATAACTTAATGATATCGGTTGACGAGTGGCTGTTTGTTATGACTTATGACTATGGTTAACACCGTGTAACCATTTTATGTTAACTAGTTGTATAAAATCACGCGCGTTGCGCGTTTTACAATCGAGATTTGATGAGGTGTTAATCAATCAATGAATTATACAATCGAGATTAGTTAAAAAAAAATAAAGAAATCTACATATAAGGTAACACATGAAATTTGTAACGAAATTGCATAAGATTATGTTATTTATATTAATAGTATATAATATAATAAATTTTTTAATAAAATAATATGAATAAAATAATAGTATATAATATATTAATTAGGGATGAGCATACAAGGCCGAATACCAATCTCGTCCCGTCCCTATCCTGATACCGTACCGAACCGATACCGAACCGAGTGGTTTCGGGATCAGTATTGGTACCCATATTTATGGACTTTCGGTTTCGGTATTATCGGCATTGGTACGGGATCGGTATGGTATCGGTATTTTATGGTAAAATACCGATACCGTACCGTTCAGTATCGGTATTGTCGGGATCGGTATAAAAAGTTTTTGAATAAAATAATAGTATATAATATATTAATTAGGGATAAGCATACAAGGCCGAATACCGATCCCGTCCCGTCCCGATCCCGATACCGTACCGAACCAAGTGGTTTCGGGATCGGTATCGGCACCCATATTTATGTATTTTCGGTTTCGGTGTTATTGGTATCGGTACGAGATCGATATTGTATCGGTATTTTAAGGTAAAATACCAATACCATATCAGTACCGTACCGATACCGTACCGTTTGGTATCGGTATTGTCGGGATCGGTATAATATATTAATAGTATATAATATAATAAATTTGTTAAATAAAATAATAATATAAATAAAATATTAATAGTTTAATATTCATTTGAAACACTATTCAAATGTGTTTGAAAACTAATATTATACAATTTATCTTTTGATTTCTATTATTAACTAGCAAAATTCAGCCGCATTACGCGTGGTAATCTGGTTCCGTGCGTTTGGTTTGCTTGTTTCTGAGCGGTTTCTTGTGGCAAGTTTGCGGCCGGTTGGGCTGGCTTCTTTCTCGGCAATTTTCTGGGCTGGTTGCTTTTGTTTTTTTGGGAGGTATGCCTCAAGTTTTCTGGGCGGTTTTTGGCAATAGTTTTTGGCGGCTATGCAATTTTGTAAAAGTTGGTGGTCAATATTGGAAGTCAAAAAAGAACCTATTGCACCGACCGTTGTTGTTTAATATATACTAGAATACTTTAGGCTTTAATCACTCTTAAAGTGATGTAAGCACTTATGTCATTGTTAGGTCATGACTAGATATTTACTTTATGCATTAATGGTGTGTGATGTTATGGATGATGTAATATGTCTTTCCTTGGTCTATAAAAGGAAGGCTTCCCCTCATTTTTAAATCATTCTTGGAAAGAAATATCCCCTCCCATGAGTCTTATTGGTCTTATATAGATCAGCCTTAACCCCCCCCCCCCCCCCAAGAAATAAAATTCTATTCTATACTTCTCTCTCTAGTCTCTTTGATTTTTTTTCTATGAACTTCCTAAATATAAAAACACAACACTAGATATTAACTGTATAAAAGATTATAAAAACAACAAAGTATGGATTGGTTGGGGACATAAACACATAATGTTTGCAAAAATATTGTTTTGATGGTGAAAAAAAGGTTACTTTAAAATCAATACCCTATATTTCACAAAATTTTGAACAACCAAATACAACATAACGGTTATTCGCAATATTCTCGTACACAAAATCCCTTATGAATCTACAAAAACAAAAGAAAATTGTTCATTAATTGTTTTTATGATAGAAGGCAACCATAAGATATCCGTAAGAATAAGGCCTCATAAAGAGAGCCGGTGACAATGCCTATTAACTAACCAAAGATTACAAAAGAAAATAAGGAATTAGATAGAGAGTTGTTTCATTGAGATGTATATAATAACAACACAATAGTCACCATTTATAGGGCATTAATAGAAGGTATAGACATAAATAAGATAAAGGAGTTAGGAATATGGATAGTCTCTAATAACATGTAAAGGAGTTAGAAACATGGATAATCAGTAATAACTTTATTATTATTTCATAATCAACTTAATTGTTAATGTTAAAAGACAACTTCACCCCATTACTACCTTCATTAAGTTATTGTACCATGTGCATTATATGTCGTAATTACTTAAATTTGGATGGAATCCTTCCCTCATGCTTTATAATATAATAATATAGATAATAATGATGTATTTATTTTAGGGTTAATATTCCGACCTCAATCCCAAATCGCCCCCCCCCCCCCCTTTCCGAATTCCAAATGAACCAGATGCGAATCGGTTTTTGCGCACTTCGATCCCGAGTAGGTTTGAGGTGAGGCAGGTTCCTTCCAGAAAGTTAGAAATGCATGATATTCTTGGGTAAAAATAAAATAATTATATAGGATAGTTAGAAATGTATCTAGGAATCCTAACGGGTAATTTTTAATAAAACAACGGGTATACACTTTACACGTCGTAAATAAAGTACTCTGGTACTCGACAGGTATGAGACACACTTTTACAATATAGATATGAGACTATGATTCGAGCTGATTCTTTCATCATGTCTGATTCATTTTTCTTTTCTTTTTTTCATTCAATTTCTTCTTTTGCATTTTTTTTCCCAAAGCGATTTCTTGGTCAATTCATGTCACTTTAAATCAAACCAATTTTTGGTTTCATGTGGGGGGGGGGGGGGTTTAAGGCTGATCTATATAAGACCAGTAAGACTCATGGGAGGGGGAGGACACTTGATAGTATAGAAGAAGACTCAGGGGACTAAGAAGACACCGGACTTATTTTACAAGACGACTATATATGACTCAAGAGACTAGAGAGAGAAGTATAGAAAAGGATTTTATTTCTTTCCAAGGATGATTTACAAATGAGGGGAAGCCTTCCTTTTATAGGCCAAGGAAGGGGGGTATTACATCATCCATGACATCACACACCATAAATACATAAAAGAAAATATCTAGTCATGACATAACCATGACATAAGTGCTTGCATCACTTTAAGAGTGATTAAAGCCTATTTTATTCTTAAGCACACTATTAGCACACTAGCACACATAATAATATATTATCAAACACAACGGAGCTTTCTTGGTTTCGGATAGTAGCAAGACTTATGAACTTTCATAATGGTAGGACTTCAGGCTCTTATGGAGTTCAACTGTCTTCTTCATGTCAATGAATTCCACTGTGAATTCTGGTGGGTATTGGAGAAATGGGTCATCATCGTCTGGTATTGGATTGAACCAGTATTGCCGTCCTGGGTGTTGTGGTACTTCAATCGCCATCGGGTGTGTGAATTGTGGAAGCTTCTGGTAGTAGCTCAGTAAGGCTTCTTCCCATTCTTTTGCTTGCTTGTTATCTTCAGCCCATATGTCCAATTCACATAGGATGGCTGGCGGAATGTCTTCAACACTTCGGAGGTTTGCTTTTGCCAGTTCTTTGCGGGTTTTTAGCCACTCTTCGCGGTAGTTTAACTTGTAGTAATGCTTTGCTGGGCTTGTATCATACCAGGTCTTGATGGCTTTTTTGGAGGGGTCGAGACTGGGATTTTTCTTCAGGAGGCTGGGTTTGTAGAGCAGGTGCATATAATGTTTTTTAGGGGACTCTTCCATCAGTTGGATCCACTTTCCTACTGGGAGGAACCATTCTAGAAATTTGACAGTGTTTTGTTTTTCTCCCGGGAGGTATCCTAACTCGTAGTCGATGAGATAGGCTAAAAGCTTGCTTGAGTGAAAGGACATGGCTATGACATAGGTTTCTGTGAGGTACCACAGGAAGGCGAGTGCTACCTTTGGTAACTGCTGGAAGGTGTTTATGGTGAAGACGTTTAGAAAGGGGTGTTCCGGGTGAAATTTTACTCCTTGCATAACCAGACCATGGGTTTTAAGGGTGAGGGTGAGAAACGTCTTGTAATTTAGGAGAGACTCATTGGTGATGTTGTTTTCAGTTATTGCATCAATAACTTCTTCAGGGAGATTGCTTTCTTTTAACTTTTGGGTGAGAGGAATTGTGTTGGATGTGCTCATCGTGGGTGGGTTGTGTTGGGCTGTGGGGTACTTTCTGCTGGTTGGGTTGTCATTTATATAGGCGACCTGGAACAGAAGTCCTGCAACTTTATGAACAGTAGAGTTTAGGGACTTAATTGCTCTTAATGGGTTTACTGTTGGATAGTGATGCTTCTTCAAGAAGGAAGGGATTGCTGACAGGAGACTGTGACTGGGTTGATGGGTGAGGCCTTTTCCTTTTTTGTCCACCAAGTCTGTTTTGAGATGACCGTTGTTAGGCTTTTGGCATGTGGTGTCTACTGCTTTTGCTTTTGCTTTTGCAGGTGCCATCAAATCATCTGTCAACTTTAGGGAATCTTTCTCGTGAAGAGAATCTTGCACGTGATCTTTTATGTACTGTTGATTTTCTTGTTGTGATTTGTCCGCACCTGGGGCTTCTGAAGGTGGAGTTGGTTCAACAGCTGTCATCATGCAGATTAGCAACGGGTCAGTATCGGAATCTGAGTCTTCGCTTGATTCGTCATCGGTAGTGCCATAGTAGATTGAGCAGACTGTTGTTTCTCCTGGTTCATCATCGATAGAGAAAAGAGACTCTAAGTCGGAGACGTCTACTTGTTCTATCTTGTTTATCTCAGCCATCATTGCTTGGGTTTTCCGTTTGTCTTTGCAATCTTTCGCAAAATGGCCTTCTTTGTTGCAGATGAAACACCTATTGTTATCATTTCTTCCACGCCTTGTCTTCTTGTTTAGGAATTTCCAGCCTTTCCTGGATTTAATATTCCCTTTCTGACTATACTTCTTGAATTTGACTATTCTTGGCTTTCGACTAGTGCAGCTGCATGCAGACTCATCTTTGCATTTGATTTTTAGATGCTTGTCATCACAGGCGGAGCCAAGGCGTCTCCCAGTTTGTTCGAATTCTGTGAGGAATTTTCTCTGGTTGCAGAACTTGGCTAGGGCACGTGTTATGTGTTGGTAAAGCCCGCCTAGGGTGATTTGTGCGATCGTCATGTTTCTGGCTTCTAGAGCTCTGGATGCTTCATTGGCAAGAGGTTCTGGGAACGAGTTTAAGAAGACTTGTTTTAGATTGACATCATCAATCCCTTGAAGACAGTAGAACCTTTCAGACATTCTGTTATAATGTCTTTCAAGGTCTTTTGGATGAAATGAGCAGCATTTCATTTTCAGAAACTCCTCTCGAGCTTGTATTGTATGATCTTGAGGGTTCCCAATAAATTCAGTGTAAGTTGTCCCGATGAACTGCTCAAGGGTTGTGCTAGCCAAGAGACTTGTTTGTCTGTATTCTCCAAGGCTTAAGTACCAGTCTCGGAGTCGTCCTTGGCATCTTGTGATAAATCTTTTGATGACAACATCGATTGTATAATACTGGAGTTCAGCAGAACACCAGGTTAGCATTTCAACACTTCTTTCACGCCATCTCGAGGGGGGGAATGTCATCAAAAGTGAACTGATGTTTGGAGTCGGTGGAATTTGGGAACTTGAATTCGTCTTGTGCCGTTTGGGAAGCCATATCATCAACTTCAGAAGTGTAGTATTCATTTCTTTCTGTCGTCTCAGGCTCAGCCATGAATAAATGCTCAAAAGCATCTGTTGGAGGAAGCTCATCATAAGGTAGGTGGGTTTGGGAGTCTTCACTATCAGAGTCCGTGGGAGACTGATGTTTTGAGCTGAGATCGATAACCGGGGCTATTGTTGGAAAAGGATTTTTCCTCTCAGGGTTCCTTTTTGTCTGGCTTATGTTTTTTAGGAGGGAGGATATAGGGTTTTGTTGGATGGGCATGGGTTCAGAGAGTTTTGGAGAGGCGATCATCATGCTGTCGTCGTAGGCTTGTTTATCTTTAGATCTGCTTGTTGCTGGCTTTTGGCTGGTGTTTCCTGAAGAATTGCTTCCAGAAGGGGAGGGTCGTTTTGTTCTTGTCTTGGCTTGTCCTCTTGACCATAAATTCATTGTCGGGGAGGATTGTGAGAGAGTTGTTATGGGCAATGGTTGAGGATCAAAGGCTGTTCTGACGAAAGGTGTGGAGGGTAACCTCCATGGATCGTCTTCAAGCGTTGAAAGCCTTTGTTGTTTGTGCTGTCTTTCCAGATCTGTGAGTTGAGCCTTGAGGAACTTCATTTCAGCTTCCTTCTCGACCAGGCCTCTGGGGCTTTGTGAGAAAGGGGCGTTCTGGACTATTTGAAGGAGATCATTATGGAGCTCAAGAATTTTCATTCTGACCTCATGAATGATGTCTTCAAGACCACGCACTTTGTTAACCAAGGTTTCTTGGTTTTTGGTAATGACATCTTGCTGTGCTATGATAGTTTTGAGGGCATTATTTTGAGCAACAGCATTCTCACTTTGCCAGTTTAGTGTGGCTTCAACAGGGTTGGTCTGGGTTACAGGACCATTGGGACCCATAACTGTTGGGTTTTGGATCTTCCAGCTGTGTTTTGTCTTTTGTTGACCTCTTTCAAAGGTGGTTAACGGAGGGAACTCCGTTTGGTATTCGGACGACGATGGATCTGGGGTGATGGCAAAGCATTCACTGAATTGAGGGGGTGGGTGTTTTGGTGTTGGTGGTTTGTGGGTTGTTGGTTCAGGTTTTGGGGTTGAGTCACCATACAGGACATAGTAGTCGAACTTTCCTGATGGTTCTCCGAGAAGACCGACGTTTGGGTCTCCAGCTTCATATCTTTTCTTTAACGATCGTTGAGATCCCTTTTTCTTTCTTTTCGGCATGTCTTCGTCGTATTCCACCCGATCTGCTTCGTCTAGACATTGTTGGCAGTAACAAATGTCGTATGGGCAGTGTTGGTCTGCAGGGACTTCGACCGGTTGGATCATGTGGATCGCAGGAAAAACATCTCTACGATCTTGTTTTGCAAACTTGACCTCAACCAGGCCATCATGATGACGGACAAAGTCAGGGGCAGCTGTTGTCTGGACCGGTGCTTGGTGAAGCTGTTCATAATTTGTTATCCATTTTTCTGGGAGGAGCTTTGTGAGCTCGTCTCTGGACAACTGTTTAGGAACATATGTGCAGGTAGGTGTAGAGTTTGAATCGATCTCTATGAACAGTGCGTCACCGGAGTTATCTTTTCCAGGGACCATGATGTCCAAAGAGTGATTTTGGACTCTGTATGCCATCTGATAGTGAAAGGTAGCCTGAAAGGTGTTTACTTGTGGCGTACCACCGATCTGGATCTGGGCTTTCAGGGCTGTTAACAAGGATGGATCATTCAGGGGCATATTGAAGTTGGGGAACAGAGTGACAAATACTGTTCCGGCGTTTAGTGTGGTTTGGATAGTACCGATGCAGGCGTGCTGGTACTCCACAAATCTAGTAGCGACGAGGGCGATTCTAGCAAACGCATGTAGTCCTTTTCTTCCGTGGAAGGTAAGGGCTAACCTTATCGCATCGAAGTGGATATGTGTATATCCTTGGGATAGACAGATCCTTGGAAGATCTGGGGGGAGAGAGAGGGTGACTAGGTGTTCTGAGGTTGTGGCAGGGAGTAGGTGTGAATCAAACTTTGAGGTTTGAACAAACTCCTTAACGACTGGGTTTGACGTAGAACTGACTAATTGTTTTACTTTTCTGGAGAATGACACATGGGGTTTAGAGAAGACACTGTAGGGGTTAACCATGGGCATATTAGTAATAGGTATTTTAGATTCATCAGATACATAAGAGATCTCATATAACTGATCAATCTTGGACGCAGACGACGATCTAAAACTAGACATACGGGATAGATCTTGGTTCATAACTGGGTTTGGACTCCTAACAACCACTCTTCAAATCTTCAAGCTCGGACCTTTGAGACTTTACCGCGGACCCTTCCGACTTACCACTCACTCAACAAGCTACTTTTAGACTCTAGGAAATGGTTTAGTGTGTCGTACCAGTCTGTTACTCAATGCCTAGTAAGGTTGGTTTTCTGATGTGAGAGATCCGTACAAAGCCGGCAGTCACAAAGCATACTAATCCGAACCTCAGATAGGGAGAACAGGAGCCGTTATGGCTCTGATACCAGAGATTGAGGGGGGTTTAAAGCTGATCTATATAAGACCAGTAAGACTCAGAGATTAAGAAGGACTTAAGAAGACACCGTTTAAAACTTAGGCAACTTGTATTTAATCAAATATTTGTCCAACCCGTTTAACATATTTAAATTGGTACTGTTCACCGATGAACAATTTTGGATATGCCACTAAAATGCTATTCTTTCTTGCACATATTCCAACTTGAGAGACATAGAAACACATCTTTACCCCACATTTCACACTCATACATGATTTATGCACGAACATAACGTGAGAAACATAACAATTGAAATATTCAAAACATTATCATCTTACAAAGATATAATATATTTCATTATTTTACATAATAAAATGATAAATACATCATCCAAAACACACGAATACATCACCATTATATACGTTAGAATTTAGAGCCTATCACAATTTTTCGGATCTTTTATTATATAATTACTTTGATTATATTTTGTTTACGTCTTTCAACTTTTAACATACGATGCGATGTTTTATAGAGGTACGAGTACATTGTTGTGATGCGTTTTTTATCTACGTGTTAAAATAAATTTTGTTCAAAACCGAGTTGTGAATAGTAATATACAAGTGATCAAAGCAAAAACATATATGTCATCAAAGATGTCTCACGATTTAGTTTTTTTAATAAATTTCCACCTTTTACCTTTTTCGTTACCCTAATAACATAATATACTGGATTATAAAAATTCGAATACATTGTTGCAACTTGTTTATTTTTATTTACATTTTGATAAAAACTTTGTTCAAAATCGAACGAGTCAAATGCAATTGTTTTTTAATCGGCGTATGTGTGATCGAAGCACATACTTACATGTCATCAAAGCTGTGTTTAATAAATGACTATACTTACAATTTTCTCCATTCTTATAATATAGTATAATGTGTTAAAAATTCCTAATATACCGTTGTGACGTTTATTTTTCTCTGTGTTTGGATTAAAGTTTTGTTCAAAACTGAACGAGTCTTATATTTTTTTCTTTACCGTGAAAATCGAACCAATATCATCCGAACATCAAAATAGAGTAGTTTTTTTAGTATTGTAGGCTATATTAAGTGACAATACCGTGACGAGAAGAACCGATACCATCTAAACAACATTGATACTGATACCGTATTCATTTTTATAGTTTTTAATCAATGTAAACACCACTATCGATTCCAAAATCCATTATAACACCGATACTGCAACAAACTTAACCAATACCTACCAAAACCCGCCACCTAATACCAAAACCATACTGATAAATTCAGTATAGTATTCAATACCCGTCTTTAAATTCGATATCAGTATAGTATAGTATCGATAGGGAAAATTCCATCCCTATATTACCCTTCTTAAAAAAAAAAAAAAAAGCCCCTTATCCACTTCATCATCTCTTATTCTCTTCCCTATACCATCCCTCCATCAATCCAATCACCTCAAACAACAACAATGGCTTCATCATCTTCTTTCCTCACCTCATCTCCTTTACTTCAAACAACATCCCCATTCTCAAACAACAAACCCACTAAATTCCACTTCCAACACCAACCCTTTAAACAACATGGGTCTGGGTCTGGGTCGTTCTCAATCAAGGCCCAAACTCTTGATTTTTCAGGCACATTCTTTGAAGGAGGACTTGGAGGTGATGATGACCTCACCAACTCATCTGGGTCGGTTTCTACTGCTGTTGAAGACAAAGAGGAGCTCCAGTGCCCACCCGGGTTGCGCCCCTATGAAACTATGGCGGTTTTGAGACCTGATATGTCTGAAGATGAAAGATTGTCTCTTACCCAGAAGTATGAAGAGGTATTATAATTACTTACTTGTCTTTTTTATGTGTTTTCCATTGCATTGTGCTTTTAAATGTTTCTTTGTTCTTATGAATTTGGACAGTAATTATTTCTAGTTTTATTAGCGCTGGCAATTTCAGACGCGGACACGATAACACGACTTTAACATGTTACGTGTTTTCGTGTCTTGAACAGATTGACATGATAAGATATGTTAATTTTGGTGTCTACATAGGTTAAAGATGTGCTAAGCACCCGTTAAAGACAAGGTTGTAGAAGGCGCTAGGCGCTAGGCAGGCGGTGGGGTCTAGCCTAGGGACTAGTCGGGACTAGGCGGGACTAGGCGGAATTAGGCGGAATTAGGCGTTTTGGAGTTTTTATACGTATTTTATATATATATACATAGATTTAGATGTTTTTTGAAAATATGTTAAGATATATACACATAAATATATAAATATTCATATATTTGAAATATAAATAATATTTAGAGTGTTAAATATTCCAGGTTTATAATAGAAATGATTAGAACTTGAAGGATTAAAAGTGTTAGAGCTTGATTTATTAGAGGGGCTTATTGAAACTATTGTTAAAACCCTACATACATACATTTTGAAGATATGCAGCCGTCACATATCCCCTTCTCTCTCTCTCATATCATTGTTATCTTCTCTCTAAATCTTCTCCCTCTCTCTCTCTCTCATATCATTGTTAAAACCCTACATAATACTGTTATTCTCTTATCCTCCTCTGTATTCGTTATCATCTTCTCCTCTCCGGAGCAGCAGCAAAGACGAGCAGTCGGAAAAGATGATAGTCCAGACGAGCAGGTTCAACAGGTCCAGTCGAGCAGCAAATCAAAGAAGAATTAGACCACCGCCCAGCCCGCCTAGACCCGCCTAGCCCCGCCTAGCCACGCCCAGACACCGACTAATCCTGATTTCGCCTAATCTGTCGACTAGGGTGATTTTCCGATATAGACCACCGCCTAGCGCCTAGGCGCCGCCTAGGCGGCCGCCTAGGCCGATTTCTGCAACCTTGGTTAAAGACATGTTAATAAATTATGTTATCTATATATAGGATGTGGGGTATGTCCTTCACGGGTAGCTCAGTTGGTGAATGGACCAGGGATCTCTCTTGGAGGTCTCAGGTTCGATTCCCACGAAGGACATAATGAGAAATGATGGATGACTCATGGCCTATGGTCATGAGTTCGAGTCCTGATCTCGCCAGGTTTTACGGTTCACTACTGTCGTGCCTTCGGGCGGGTATGTGGGTTGGGTTTTCCCTGGAAGCGGGCTGTCAGGCGGGCTAGGGGCTTCGTGCGTCCGGGGTGGGCCGGGCTGTGCCCCTGTCTTTGCCACTGGGGGGCCGCGTACGAAGTACCCGGCGTTGTTTAGTTGGCCGTTCAAAAAAAAAAAGGATGTGGGGTGGGGGTTATACTGACATACGTGGCCTCACAATTAAAAAAGACTATCTCTATGCTTCAAGGTTCGTGTCTTCTCGTGTCAACACCTGATATAAATAGGTTCATGTTTGAAAAAGTTACACGATAAGTTATCATGTCGTGTTCGTCTCTAGCCCCTCAGGCTAGTGTCTGGCACGATATGCTAGCCCTAGTTCTCATAGACATAGATAACAAAAATGCATTGGAGCGAAAAACTAGTTTGTTTGGATTAATGTTAGGAGTATTATAAAAAGATGTATTGGTTAGAGTTTAGTGTAATATTTTTTTTCATAGTTAGGAGATATGAGGTGATTATGTTGCTTTTGTAATTGTACTCATTGTACTTTTGTAAATAGTTAGATTGATAATACACAATGCCTTACGGAGTTTTCATTATTTCTATAATTTTATATGGTATCAGAGCCTTACGTTCCTATTTCTTTTCTCTCTTTGCATATCTCTCGCTGCTGCCTTTGTCGACAGATTTTGATAATTGTCGGTTTTCTCCCTTTATTGCCCATTTGTGTGATGACTTCATTTATCTTTTTCTCGCTCCTGTGCTGCCCCACGGATGCATTGTACAAATATGTTGATTAGTTTTTTTTTTCTTTTTTTTTTTCTGTCGCCGCAGTTGTAGCTCTGTCTTCATAGCCATGTTGCAACCTCTATGGCCTTAGATCCGTTGACGCCGTTTGTCACCATCTTTTTTCACTTTTACGTATCTTATACCAATGTATTTGTTATTTTTGGCTCTAGTCCGAGCGTCCGATTTCCTCCCACTCTGACTGCAGGGGAGTATTGGTATTAGATAGAATATATCAGTAGTCGTTGTCCGCTGAAAAAAAAGGAGATAAAATATACTAGTTAAGTTTACAGGATATATGAATTGATTAGGTATTCTGTACTCCTATACAGAATACTTCATGAGGTTTCGTTCCATGAGGATCAGATCTCTATGACCATTAGGTTGTTAGTTTGACTCTATGAAGCGAGTAGTTGAGCGTTTTAATAGGAAATGAGAGCCTTTAAGTGTAGGATCTCATAGAAAAATTAAAACTTTTAAGGCAATGCTGAATTGTTTTTTATGCTCATTGGTATTGAACTCGCAAGGGAAGTAGATAAGTTTCTGGCTTTTGAGAAGACTTTTTATTAGTGATCAATTTTTTACAGTTAAAAACAACCAGTTGGTGAAATATGCGCTATATTTTGATTAGTCTGTTTTCTTGCTGACAGTAGCCTAATATTAACACAGGAAAACTAGCCAACAGACATGCCAATTGATAGGTTTAATACCATAGTAGAGCGGGACGGATTTTGCTTATTCGATACTATGATTATTAATCAAGATTTTGCCAAATAAAAAAAAAATTGCTCAGTCAATGGATATTTTAGAAATTTTCTTCCACCACTAAAAGAATAACAGAGTATTTTTTTTTTTTTTTTTAAGTATAAAGTTTTTAGGTATGTAATTGGCTGCCGTCTAGGTTAAATATTACCTTTAATCAAAATTTTAGATGTTTGAGGGTAAACAAAGTTAGTTATGCAAGGTAGAAATGGGACAAAAGTTGGTTAACTTTTTTATGACATTAACTCATAATCAAAGTAGATGATTGATTATTAAATGTACCGTTCAACTTTTTCTTCTATTTGAAAGACACATAATCAAAGTAGATTGTTATAACTGTTGCAGTGTTGCTTCCTCAAGTTATTTGTCTCTTCAATACTAGTTGGGCCTTCATACATTTCTCTTTCGGATTCATCCTGCACTAGTCGGGCTTCTTACTCTGGGCTTTGGCCTTGTTCATTTTGTTCAGAAAATGGTCCAGTTGGGCATGGACGCATGGTTAAAAAAAACGTTTGAGGCCTGCCTTTAAAAATGTGCGCCTCAGGGGGTTTAGTGTGTGTTTTTTTTTATGTTTTAGACTTTTTGGGTCACTGATTTTATTCTTGATGTGTTTTTTTATGTTTTAGGCTTTTCTATGTCAAATTGTCAATTATTTTATTTTTTATAAGATATATAATTTTTATATTTATTTTCTGATTCCGCCTTGGCTCGCCTCAGGCTTACGTCTCTTGAGGCGAAGAGAAAATGTCTTGAGGCTCGTTTCCGTTCTTTTACACTTTGTAGTTGGGTAACGGTTAAAACAGGAAGTTTCAGGTACCGGTCAGGATTTTGTAAATTCTTTGATTTTTTTTTATGTCAAGTGCTTCTTAACTAAATTCTTTAATATTCACGCGTATACTAATATAAAATGGAGGGGAAGAATAAGAAAGGCTGTCAAGATAAAAGAGAATCATAGCTTTTTCAAAGGCATGCACTTTAAACTGTTTATAGGAAGTTTTTAAATCTATCAATCCTTTCATAGTATAAGTTGAAAAGGAGGAAGAAAATATCAAGAAAAGAACCTAGAGGTAGGTAGGTATCTGTGATAGAATCTGAAATTGTATTTAGATTGAAAAAAGAACAAACAAGGTAGTCGGCCCGATTCAAGAGTAATTTAGGTAATCAAATAACACAACAAAAGAAAAATGCAGGAAAACACAAATACTTGCGCTAAAAAATGGTGGGACCAGTTAGGAATTCTTCCCCAACTTCTTAATTTCATAGATCCCCCCCCCCCCCCCCCCCCCCCCCCCCTTTTCTAACATTTTGAATACTTTCCCTCCACCTCGTTTTCCTCTATACAGCATTGACTGGATCTGCCCCGACCCATTCTGACCCAGCTCTGGCCTCTGGGTTCGTATGGTTATCTCTAATCCATGATAAGACTTGATTCTGTTAAGACCATTTCTACATGTTAACATGTATTTGAGTGCATGCTAATGCATATTTTGGGTTAGGTAGAGAGGCTGATCATCTTGGAGGTAATAGGTAACAAAATAGTTTTATCCGGTGGTGTTTGTGGGTTTTATATGGATGTCATGAGTTCTTTCAGAAGTTCTGTGTCCTTATTACTTAAAAGATATAAATTAGTAAAATTTTTAGGTGGTCATTTTGACCCATTTACTTATCGGTTATATATGGGTCGAAATGGTATACGTTTTGTCTCTAATGGGCCAAAATAACTTAATTAGAAAAAGGCTAAAATGGAACGCATTAAAAGTGTTGGGAATTTCAAATTAAGATGACCATCTCTAATCGTGTAGGATTAGGAGAGGTTTAAAAGGAGTGGATAATTATGGATAATTAAAAGTGTATTGTTTTAATTATTAGGTATAATTATCATGTCCTAATAATTAGCATCCTATACGTGTTAGGTTAGGATGTCTAATAGAACAATTCTAGTTATAGTCGAATAGGTGTGTTTTGCTATAAATACCATGGGTGTGGGTATGCAGAATTGTATGTTCAAGTTTTGAGTAATATAATTTCTGTGTTCGTGTTTGAGTCACTTGGTTTTTATGATGTTTTATTGTATGGGAAAAAAGTGTTTTGGGTGTCGCACCTATTTTGACCCGTACAAAAATTACTCATTTTGATCTGTTGCCCAAAGGCCCCAAACTTTCTTTCAACTTGTATGATTTCACCTTCTGGGATATTTGGATCTTGGCCTGTGAACGTCTTACGTCATTCAAGGATAACATCTGGATTTGTTGTCCGTAACTCCGTAAGTAGATATTTCCCCTAAAATAATTATGAACTGAATTTGAATATTATTAGATAACGATTATACAATACAAAAAAGTCTAGTTTGCGCAAGTTGCACGTAGTCATTTAGAAATAAAGGTAATCAAAGACTAGTTCAACAACAATATCCTGATTGCGAGATCTTACTTGAATTTTACTTTGAAATATTTTTGTTTCAAAGAATATCTTTTAAAGATTTAACTTTACTTTGACAATGATATGGATATGGGACTTATTTTTTTAGATCAAAAGCAGTGTGAAGCAAATCAGCAACTGACATGACCAACTTTCATTTAGTAGTGTGGTTTCTTTTGTAGAGTGATTAACATTTAAAAATATTAATAATCTTGCCACTTAAGATGTTAATCATTTCAGCTGTTCAACAATTTATATTTTGTGGGTCCCATTTTGCATACCGCGTTAGAATAATTAAATATATGATTATGGGTCCAACATACTTGATACAACAAACAAGTCCAGAACTAAAGATATGAAACATACAATGGTATGTAGAAAGTTTGTATAATTAAATCACCACTTAAAAAAATCTTGAGCTAGTTAATTATAGGCTAATCGAATTCGTCTTTGCTGATGGCATCCGTAGTATAATTCAATTCTAACATATACAAGTTTGAAGTTACTTTTTAAATTTTGTGTTGCAGGATGTCACAAAAAGCTGTTACTTTGTTTTTTCCTTTTGTTGTCTGTTTTGGCTAACCATTTCCTTTTTATTTTATAAATGCTTTTTTATATGCATATGACATGGAATCCCTTACACAATCCCCTTGGTTGGTTGCTATTACACACTTCTAAGTCAAGAACACGACATGAAGACGACGGCTCAACTCATTACCTTTAAAATGCACAACTCTAGACCATAAACAATAACTTAGAATAATCATCACACAAATAGATTTTACATTAAAAGTTGAGTGCTTTCTGATGTATTTCATGTAAAGGGAAGTGGGAATAACAAATCTTGAATTATATGTTCGATCTAGTGGTTAATTCAGTTAATAATATTTTTACTTTTTTTACAGTTGCTTGTTGCTGGGGGCGGCATGTATGTTGAGGTATTCAATAGGGGTGTTATTCCACTTGCTTACAGCATCAAGAAGAAAAACAAAGCTGGTGAGACCAACACTTATTTAGATGGAATCTATATGTTGTTCACTTATTTCACGAAACCCGAATCTTTGGAGGCTTTGGAGAGAGCGTTGACGACGGATGATGACGTCATCAGATCATCTACCTTCATAATAAGGAAGAGGAAGTATTAACTCCAAATCTTTTGAAGACTTGTTGAAAGTTTTAGGCATATAAGTATGCACCATGTTGTAGAAATGTCACATAATTTTATTAACATCTTTATGGAGACAATTATGTTATTTTGTATTCAAGAATCTTTCTTTTGAGGAGATCAAGGGAATGAGAGGTGATTTGCAAATTGCACACAACTCTTTTTTTAGCTCGTGTTACAGTGGTGGACCTAAGATTTATTTTCTAAGGATGCATCGGGGCGTTTAACCAAAGTTTCAAGGGGTGCAATCGGGAGTTTTTCTATGAAATACACAATTTTTGTTTTTGTTTTTATGGAGTGTGCCTGCCCCCTTGGGCTACACTTGGGTACGCCCTTGCGTGTTTGGCTGATTGAGCAAGGCCGACCTGTAAACATTCTTTTTTTATACTTGTTTACATAACATTTTAGAAGATTTTACTTATTTGAATACAATTCACATCACTTACAAATCATCCAATCCATTTCTTACTAGTCAATTGTTTTAGTTTTTTGTCTAGTGTAGTATAATGAGTAGCTATACAACACAACCTGAATTAACCCATTTGTTTTAATGGGTCAAATTGGTCACCTCCAATGTATATAGATGTCAAAGACTCGAAATCAATTTTATATTATTTTGTTTATGTTTATCTAAACAAGGTTTGTTGGGTAAGAAAACTCAACTTTTTGTGTTAAAGAGCACTCCCTACTCATAAGCTAATCTATGTTACCTTATTAAGGAGGAGACATGGCTAGGAAAGTAATTTTACATCCATTTTAAGATGGGATATCAAGAGACTCATGCTTTAACATAGATATGTCATGTAAAAGTTCCCATAATACCCCTTATTGCTTTATGCACTTGTAACCCACACACCAACACCCTCATCATCAATTGCATGTTAGTGAATGCGGATTGAATTCTTCAACTGAAAAGTCATGCGTTTCTATCAATTCCATGAGCTTCCTCTCACCGCCCTCAAACTTTTTATATGCAAAAAATCTCACAAGTAGAAAAAGTTGGAGAAACTTCTAATCTCAAATGCTTTCCTTGGCTAGCATGCACCTAAGCATGGTGCAACCGGGTTATATCGGATAAAGGTACACATCCTTTTGCAGTGAGATTTTCAAATACACTCTAGACATATGTTTAGATACTTTTCTTAATATTTTTTTATATATACAGCTTGCATTTTTTCTTTATATTATAAATTCCTTAACTAAGACCAACTTCTTAATAAAATTTTGTTTTCATCCCATGTCTACTTACGTAAAACGAAAGCAAGAAGTTATGAATGGATATCTTGATGGTTAAAGTGTGTAGCTTACAACCAAAATGTTGGGGTTTCAAATTTTGTAGAATCTAGGTTGTGGTATATTTTATTATTGTAATTACTCTTATGCATACTTTGTTTTTCGTTTATGGTTTTCAAGCATACATTCGCTTGATGTAAAACACGTTTCGATAATATATTGAGCATGTTAAACGGTTATTATACCACGTGTTGATACCTTATTGTTTATGGTTTTCAAGCATACATTCGCTTGATGTAAAACACGTTTCGATAATATATTGAGCATGCTAAACGGTTATTATACCACGTGTTGATACCTTATTGAACTAAAGCGATACTGACCGTAACTCGCTGCAAAGCGCGGGTAATCCCACTAGTCATTCACTAAAATTAATAAATAAATAAAGCGTGCTATGCATTAATACTATGCAAGCTCCACAACACTTTATGCCCAAAAAAGCTTGATTTATAGCCCATACAATGTTGTTGCACTTTACAATTCTTTTTGGTTTTTTTATTTATAGACCAACAAATTAGTTTACTAAAATGATTTACATATTATCGTTTTTATTTTTATTAAACAATTAAAATTATTTAATTTTAGAAAATGAATCTATAAATAATTTGAACTTGTGCATGGGTCGGTTTTTACCATTAACCATAACCATAACCGCTATTTCGGTTATGGGATTTTCGTAACCATAACCATAACCAAACTTCGGTTATGGTTAATCGGTTATGAATTCAGTTATGGTTCGATTATGGTTATTTCGGTTATAACCATGGGTCTTAAAAACTCATAACCTACAATGATAGACTTAGCTTGGGTTATTATTTATAAGTTAATCAAGACTACACTTTTTAGTTAAAGTACCAATGTGGGATCCCTTTTATTAAGATATTAACAAAATGTATTTAACCTCTTGGTTACAAGTTTAATTCATCATAAAAAAAAAAGAATACTACATCAATATCATTTTGTTAATAACATACTTTTATTATAGTAAAAAAAACCTCTATATAGTTAATATAGAACATAAATCTATTACATAAACTTAACAATACAAGTTCGGTTCGGTTCGGTTCGGTTATATCGGTTAACCAAAGCTTCATAACCATAACCATAACCGCTCGGTCGGTCAAAGAAATTTCATAACCATAACCATTGGTTATGTGGTTATCAGTTAAAATCGGTTCGGTTATGTCGGTTATGGTTAATTTTGCTCACCCAGTTGTTCCTATAACTTTAAAAAGTGAAAATTTATTTTATAACAATAAAATTTCTAAAAAAATATCATCATCTATAAAACATTACAAACTGAAATGAGGACTTCGTCGCATTTTATAGAGTGCAACACAATTACAAACACAAATAATTATATAATATTTTTAATAAGTTAATATTATTGTCACTATTATAATTATAATTAACATTCAAGCATTATAAACTTGAATATACTAAGTTTCAATATCGTAATAATTAACTTTGGTATTCAAGCCTATGCTAAGTTGAAAGGTATACAATATCTGTTGACTTGTCAACAGATGTTCTCAAAGAACTGTCATCCATGACAATTTTTCAATCAGAGGCTCGAATACAGAAGTGCAAACTCTATAACTACAACATTTGTTCAATTGCAAAATTATGAAAAGTTCTACAATAGTCCAAAGCCTGTTTTTCCAACAGATGTTGGATAATAAGAGAATTTAGAACAGATTAAAATAAAAGAACGTCATCCACTGCTACATCCTCCGATGTGTTATTTATTAAGTATTTAATTAGTATATATCTATATCTATAATTATAACTATTTCTATATATATTTATGATTATAATTCTTTATACATAATATGATATATACGGGGTATTTAATTGGTTATTTTATTACAAAGTACTTTATAACTACATATATTAACTAATAGAATATATCAAATAAAACTTTTTATAAATAATAATTTAAGCTTGCGAGCTTAGTTAAGGTTGATACGTAAAACTCGAGCTCATTTATTAGAAGAGCTTGACTGTAAGATGGAGCTAGTTCACTAAAAATGCTCTAATCTATGCATGGGCTCATGGTATCTAATCAAGCTCATATAGCTTAGGCTATGGGGTGTGGTTCCCTCTTCTCTCTTTCTCCCTCTTGTCCACATTAGCGTCACGTCATTTCCCTTTTTTCATGCCTCTTTTGAGGGAAATGATTCCCCTTCTTCCCCCTTTCTTTTTTTCGTTTCTCTCGCTGCCAACTGTCCTATCTCACATGCATTTGTTTTATCATCTAGTACATATTATAATATAATATTAATATTATATAGTATTAATAAATGCAGTTTTGATCGGGGAGGACGGGGTGTACTCACCGTTTTCACTGAAAGTTGCTGAGGGGGGTGGTGTTCCCGAGGGAGAAAGGTCCATGTAGGCACCTCAAACCACCTCACCGACTTCATACCACATAGTCTAATGGTGTCCTTAAGGATTTACTTGTCATGTCATAACATTTAAAAAATAGACCCCCTTACTTCTCACCAGTAGTACCGACTTTCCCTATTAGTGAGAGGGAAATATAGTTTCATCAATCTTTTTTTTGAAATGCACCAACTTTAAATTGCTATATTATTATTTTTTACATTATACCATACAGCAAAAAATTGTATTATCTTTGAGTATAATATTATTATATGTTTTTTTTTAAGTTTTTTTTTTCAAGTTGGTACCTAATCACACATTAGTTCATATAGTCATTGATTATATGTTTTGTTTGTGCATCAAATACCAAATCATATAATAAGGTTTTATTATCACGGTATCAAGCTATATGATCATGTACTAGTTCATATGATCATGTCCCAATTGTTTTGCAATTATATGTCACGCGTCTGGTTATATATAGTCAAGTATAATCACGCACTATCAAGTTATGTATGCACATACCATGGTATATAAACACATAATGTGTCGTATAATGAATTGAGTAGTAAAAAAAAACCATGTATAATGACGTACCACCAAGTTAAATACTCACTTAACATGTTATATAATCATGTAGGCAAATATCACGTAACGTTATAGCTTTTATGAATACAAGCCATATCACATAATGTTATGTAATTACGTATTCAAATATAATATTTGAAATATTGGTACATAATTATGTAGCATGTTAATCTTTTTTTAATAAAATTAATTACAAAAAAAACTATAGCAACACCCTACTCATATTACATAAAATAAAATACTCGTTTTTTTAAGAAAAAGTTATAAACTTTTAAAAGCCGTGAGGATGTTACTCTAATAATCAACAATTGTGCCTATCTAATTTTGCCCTTTCTTACCCCATCTCTCACTCTCCACACACACATATCTATAATATATATTATGTTACTAGTATTGGAGGGGTCCATGGCGCATAGTGCTATGTTATACAAGGTTGTCATGGAGAAGAATTATCATAATTTTCCATTTTGATGAATTCTTGCTTCATCTTAAAAGCCATTTCTTATAATGATCATATTCCACACCTTTGCTTTGCTTTTCTTTAGTCCTTTTCATATCTAACTCACAACCCATAATGTCCTAATCAAACACAACCTACTTTTACCTGAATCCTACACCCATATCCCTTTGTTACCCACTCAACTAAGCAATACACTAGAATTTGTTTGTTATCTCATATATAAAACCAAACAAGTGTCTTTGAACACTTCACATATGAATTTAGTTTCTTACTAAAAAAAAAAAAACACTACCTCAGCTCCTGTTTCTCTCAAAATATTCCCACTTCCACTGTTTCATGTAGCTTCATTTGTAGACTCATATGTCCTAAATAACAAACAAGTTACTTTTTGCTATTTTAGGATAAACTTGAGTTGATATTTTGGAGCACAAACCATATAATACCCAACATCTATTCCACCAAAAGATTCTAACTTTCACTTATAACATGCACTATTCATTTGGGTTCTAACTCAATCATGAAACAGGCAATCCACTAAAGTTTCGTGTACAAAACACATACAAGTGTCTTTTCTCCCTTCTTATATAAACTCCAAGTATGTGAGTGACATTTAGCGTAAATCGTATAATTCGCCTCTTCTCTTTCTTTGGAGATATTCAAACTTGATTGTGCACATTTGCCTCCATATTAGACCCTTGCTCAATCAAGAAAACCACCAGTATTAGGATTGGTTTGGTTTATAACTTGAAGCAAATAAGTTAAGGAGAGCCGATGGGGTACCTTGAATCTTCAAGTTCAAGTACAAGTAGTGTTGTTAACTCTCATTTGTATTCTCAAGCACTACAAATGAAAATATACCAAGCATTCATATTTTCCATCCCAATTCTCTTCTCCATAATACTCTTTCTCTTGTTTTACTTGTTCTATCTCAAGAGGACCTTTAGCCGACGCAATTCTTCTTCCTCCTCTATAATTCATCTAACAACCTCAACAACTCGAGATTCTTCAACCCTCTCTCAAGATGTAAGTATAAACTTAACCCCCCCCCCCCCCCCCCCCTCTCTCCCTGCTTCAGATATATATAACTTTGATTCGTGTTTTCTTGTAGGAGTCAAAGGTAAACCTTGAAGATAAACTTATTGTGATCGCGTTCGACCAAGATCTATACGCAAAGGATTTAATGTAAGCATACTACTTCTCAAAAGTGTGACCAGTTTCCTATAACCTTATACTTAAAAGTTTTTTTAGTCATTTATGTGGAAAGCACCAAATGTTGTAAGTGGCAGTAGTTTATCCAAAGTAACACATTTTTACACGCTATAGCATTGGAGTGCTTTTTAACAACAATGCTAGTCTTAATAAAGAAAAAGGTCAAATAAGATTTTTGAAAAAGTCAAACCTACAAGACTTGATGAAAGTAGTCAGAAAATCTAATAGAATGTTATGAAAATTCAATATGAAGGTGTTGTGTATGTTTGGGAGAATTTGAGATAAATGAAAAGCTACACCAAATACCATCCTGCCAACACATGTTTCATGGTGATTGCATACGAACCTGGCTCGGTTCAAACACCACATGCCCTCTCTGCAGATGCTCAGTTGTCAACACATCCAAAGGCGGCCACCGTGAACCGTTGGTGATTCCTGAACCATCCACAGTGATCGACGTGGATTCTAACTCACAAGGGGCGGTTCCTTTAGAACACACTGTGGTCATATTTGAAGGGTCATCTAGTTCAAGTATGGACAATAAGTAATCGCATCCGAGTGAAGAGTTTGCTGTTGCCAATGTTCTAATTCATGAATCTTGAGTTTTCTTGGAAGGATTTTTGCTAGGAGGGTAGAATCGTCTTTTAGGCTTGATGAATGCATGCATCGATATTGTACGTTATCCAAGTTGTGTAAGACGACTAATTGTAAGATAATGAATACTTAATTCGTTAATCTCATTCCATTCAATAGGGTTACAATATATAGAGATAAATCGGGTTCTATACTAAAACCCTAAATAATATATTCTCATACTCCCCCGCAGTCAGAACGGTAGAGCATCAGACACTCAGACTGGAAAACAATAAGAACAAAAAAAATATAAAGGACATAACAATAAAAATAAAAAGACTTGTCTCAATCTCGGTTCTTGAATTGTTGGTCCAATATTTTGCAATCTTCTTTTCCATAAAAACATACTTGTACTCTTCAATAATGACTTTACTTCGGTCTACAAGTTCCCAATGTTTGGTTTTGTTTCTTATTTCCCAAACAAGATCCACTAGATCCCAATAAAGTCGCAATGTCATCTTTGTTGGCCATGACAATACAAAAGATAAAAGAGAGGTTGTGGGAAAGCAAAAAAAAAGATAAAAGGAAGAACAAATAGACACCCTACGACTGTTGTCGTGAGGCGGTGTGCCAAACCGAAGGCTCGTGACCGTGGTCAGGAGACGTTCTTTGGTGGCAGTGGACAGTGGTCTGAGACAAACAAAATAAAGAAAAGAAGCAAACAGACTCCCGGTAACTGTAGTCGTGCGGCGGTCTGTCAAAGAGATGAAACAGATGGTGAAAGCCCCGGTGACCGCAGATAGGCGGCGGATTCGAAAAGAAGTGAGATCCGTAGATTAAAAAGAGAGAGAGTGAGAGATCTGTGGTTTGATAGGCTACGAATAGTGGCAGCGAGTAGCGGCGCGGCGGCAGACCGTAGTCCTGCAGGCGGCGCGGCGGGAGATCGTATTCCAATGAGCGGCAACGGCGAGGTGGCAAGGGGCGATATAAAGAAGAAGTGGAATTAATAAGATAAGCCGTAGCATCATCTGTGTGGTTGTACTTGACAGGATGCTATTATAGATGAATCAAACACACGGTAGGTGGCGGCAGACCGTAGTCAGCAGCGGTAATTTTTAAACCTCCTTGCTGTCGAAACCATACCCTGTGTTAACAGAAAGCAGCGGAATATGTTGATAGAGCCGGACTTGCAGATTCCGTCAAAGGCATATGTCGGCCCGTGACTTTTCTAAAGATTTTAAAATAGGCAAAGCTAGGTGGGAATTTTTAATACAAATAACTGGTGATTTTGGAGGCCGTGAAGTAAAAGGAAACGTCAAAATATGCATGGTACTGAATGTATGGAATGGATAATTCTCGAGAGAACCCATGATGTATAAAAAGACAATAAATCCAAATCAAATATGTTTTGATGATGTCTATCAAAGCAAACACACAAACCAAATTCAAATCGACAGGAAGTTATCGTCGGTTTGCGGCTAGAATACACGATAGAATATAGAACCAAGAGTGAGTCTTTATTTAAAAATTAAAACCAAGAGTGAGACTTTATTTAAAACGGTAAATAAAAAAATAACGGGAAACAATCAAAGAAAATGAATGATGGCTGGACAGGGCGGCGGCAATAGTGGCGGCATGCCGCCTTGTCTAGGGTTTTTCTCAAGTGGCGAGGGCTAGGGTTTGTTTATTTGTGTGTGGCGCAGAGGAAACGGTATGGAGCCTACGTTGGCTCTGATACCATGTAAGATAATGAATACTGAATTGGTTGATCCCATTTCATTCAATAGGGTTACAATATATAGAGATAAATCGGGCCCGCAGGCTTTATACTAAAACCCTAAATAATATATTCTAATACTAATGACAATGCATATGCATCTTTTTGGCAAGTTAGAATAATAAAGCATCACTTAAAAGATTTTGTTGCCTATAACCATAAGTAATCGAAAAGACAAACCTAATAAAATATGAATCAAATACACTTACACTATAAACGGGTCATTGTAGGTTATCTTTTGCTACTATCGGGTCAAAAAAAGACATGAACCAATTACTCAAGTACACTTCATACTATAAGCGGGTCATTCTAGGGGTCATTTACGACTAATGGGGCAAAAAAGATACGAATCAAATACGCTTAGAGTGGAGGGAGTGGGGCAGGAGAGGAGGGCGGGGAGGGTGTCCACGGGCGGGAACACCGCCCCGTGGTGGCGTGGAGGAGGGGGCGGGAGGGTAGGGCGGGGAGAGGAGGAATGGCGTGGGGGGAGGGGTGGAAGTGAGGTGTCAAAATTTGATTGGTTCTTCTAAATTTAACCGTTGATTAATAAAAAACAAAAAATTAAAAACTATCTGTTGGCAACAGTAATAAAGAAATTTTTTTTTGAAAAATCTTTATATATATATATATATATATATATATATACACACACAACCATATACTCTTCAACTCAAACCCACACTCTCCTATTTTTATAAAATCATCTCCAAACTATCATTTTTTTTTTAAAATACTTGCAAGATGTCGGACCAAAGTTCAAGTTCGTCTGATGCGTTTGATGAATTCGCTTTGGACTCCTTATCCGACGACGGCGCGGAATTGAGAATGGCTATCGTTCAGACAATCAGAACCCAAGCATAGAAAGTATATACTTCGTGATGAAGAGACCTCGGAACCCAAGCGTAGAAAGTATATACTTCGTGAACGACAAGCTGCAAATGATTTATTGGTACGTGATTACTTCTCGCCCGAACCAAGATACGATGAAAAAACTTTTAGGCGGCGTTTTCGTATGAGTCGTAATTTATTTTTAAGAATATCAAACGATTTAGAAAATAATTACGAATATTTCCAACAAAGGCCCGAAGCGCGTGGTGAGATGGGATTTACCACGTTTCAAAAGGTCACAACGCGCTTAGACACTTGGGTTATGGGCAAGTTCCGACATAATGGACGACTATCTAAAGATGTCGGCCCTAACGACTAGGGAAACTCTCCACTATTTTTGTTCGTACGTCATTGAACTATATTTAAAAAAATATTTGATAAAACCTACGTTTAGTGACGTACAACAACTTTTGGAATTCCACGAAGAAAAACATGGCTTTCCTGGGATGCTCGGGAGTTTAGATTGTATGTAACGGGAGTGGGAACTTTGTCCAACTGCATGACAAGGTCAACACTCAAGTGGATATCATAAAAAGCCTTGTATGATGCTTGAAGCGGTTGCATCACAAGATCTTTGGATTTGGCATGCGTTTTTTGGTGTGCCCGGTTCGTCGAACGATAGAACTATTCTAAGTCAATCCCCAATTTTCAACGATCTTGTAAATGATGTTGCACCAAAAGGAACTTTTTTCGTAAACGATGTAGAATACAAGTACGGGTATCTTCTAACAGATGGAATTTACCCTGATTGAGCCGTGTTCGTAAAATCGTTTACACGGAGGACTATGTTAGACCCTAAGAGCAAAAGAGTTTAACAAAGCTCAAATGGCTGCACGGAAAGACATTGAGCGAGCTTTTGGTGTTTTACAAAAAAGATGGCGCATTTTGTCTATGCCATGTCGAATGATGGAAAAACCTCAAATAAGAAATGTGATGTATGCATGCCTTATTTTACATAACATGATTTTGAAAGACGAAGTGCGTGCAATATGCGAGTATTTTGGTGACGAACCACTATCAAGTCAAGGAAACATTACTGATGCAGAAATAGCGTTAAACAACTTGGAAATCAGGAATGCCCAAACACATCACAACCTTTGAGCGGATTTGGTTGATCATATTTGAAGTGTACCAAGACATTGGTTCCACAAGTGCCACATGACGCCTCAACCCCCCCCCCCCCCCTCCACTCCCTATACTCTTAAATCTTAATAATCCATACTATGATCAGGTCATTTTAGGCTATACTTTACTACTAACCGGTCAAAAAAGGAATACAATTTGAAAATTGTTAAGGGACTAAATTCTTCAAAGATATATTAAACGGTTAAATCGTGTTTATTTCAAAAATAAGATTATTCGGTGGTTTGATAAAGTAATCGTTTCAAGTTTCAACCCAAACCTCTTCACCATGCGTAGTCATTGGTGAAAGGGGCGCTAAAGGGGCATGCAATTTCACCCCAAACACCGCCCCCCTCCTGGTTAAAGGGGCGTGAAGTGGTGCCCCGTGAAATATTTCACCGGGTGAAATTTTTGGATGGGCCAATCACATGCAGCCACTTCATTTTTATTTTTTAAATTCAAATTTAATACCATTATATATTCACCCCCTTTCACTTACCAACTTTCACTCACCATTACACCCCTTCCAATTTCACCTCCCTTTCACCCACCAAGTGGCCCCACATTGCCACGTGTCGAAAAACGCCCCTTTCACATACCAAATTTCACCCCCTATTCACCAACCATTACACATGGTCTTATTACCAACCCATTCATTTTGTAACTGTTAACTATTTCTTAAACATTTGACTTATACCAACATCTAACAAACTAACCACTTACCACATGATGTATACAAATATTCCAATGCAAAAACATATATATAAGATCATATCTCCCACATACAACATTAAGTGCTACACACGGATCCTAATCCTACAACTTCAATACCATACAACTTAATCCCTTATTCTCCTTTCATTCATCTTCAAACACCTTCACTTTAGAAAAAGAAAAAAAAAAAGCACAGCCCACAAACCTAAAAAACAGGGGACATCATGTAAGAAAGCGCAAAATTTGTTAAATTTCAGCAGCTTCCAAGCTAAAACCAGAGGCTTCGGTGTCATTGGAGGAAGAAAGTTGCAGCAGCTTGCTTCCGGAATTCATTTTCTTCACATCTTGACTTGAGCAGATCAAAATTCGTTTCACCATTCTACAGAATTCTCTGCATGAACAAGTCGATTTGGGTTATGTTTTTTTCCTTAACGGGTCAAGCATGTGAAATCAAATATATTAGTTTATAAGGAAATGGGTCAAAACAGGTTGAAAGGTTACTTACTGCCATGGATCATCACCCATGAGCATCATATCTCCTTCATCATCAGTAAACACAATTTCCAATTGAGTTCTAGGACGAAGTTTTCCCTTAATCTCAAACATCTCTTCGAGTTCATCTATGAGCTCATCATACCCATTTAACACGGTTAAATCCACTGCACGGCCCACTGCTACTCCTTGCATTTGAACCTTGATCATTATACCGAATGTTAGCATTTTCTTTTATTTACAAAACCGAAAAATTGGACAAAAAAGTTTATGGGTCAACCCCTCCCAACCCAAACCCAGGATCAGATGTACCTTCGTACGGCTCCGGCTCGAAGTTGTTTGCTTGCTTTGACCCATTTTATGATCCTTTGACAAGATATCAGCTTTTCGGTCTGAAATCCCAGCTGATTCACGCTTTTCAACAGATGGGCTAACCTCGGGTGCAATATCACTTTTTGGGGCAATTTTTAAGTCAAAACCAAATAACCTACAAGTTGACACATTTTCAGACTTCTTCAAGTCAACCAAGCTTTTAGTAGAATCATTGGTCAGTTTTGTCGACTCTTGAGGCATAGAATTTGAATTCGAATGGACAGACCAACCCAAGAGACCTTTCTTATCTTCTGTTTCACCTGCAAATTTAGTGCACAAAGATCGCATTATAGATGACGAGAGCCAGTATACACGTCATTTTAACGCATTTACATATGAACACGTTAATTTTAGCATGTTTACTTTGTCTTAATCCAAAAGATTTAACTATAAAGATAGGGCTAAAAGGAAAGGGACTACTTTTGAAACTAAAAAAATGTGTTTACGGGCAAGTGCTAACCGACACAGCCCATTCTGACTAGTTACCCAGCCTGATTTATTATAAGTAACTAACTACTTGCCAACCTGCATTAAACTGTGTCCTTAAACTACGGCCATTGTTATCATTTTCCGTTTGCTCATGTGAAGGATTCCAAACAGCAGATACCGCCGAGCATGCAGGTTCTGAAACATTAAGCAGCAAAAGTACAAAAAAGATTGAGGTTAATATGGATATGGACATTGGAGAAAACATAAACATAAATAACAATAAACATAATAATAACAATAACAATAATAACAATAACAATAACATAATATGGATATGGACATAATAATAACAATAACAATAACATAATAATAACAATAACAATAATAAACATAAATAACAATAAACATAATAATAACAATAACAATAACATAATATGGATATGGACATTGGAGAAAACATAAACATAATAACAACAATAAACATAACAATAACAATAACAACAATAATAGTAATAATAATAATAATAAACATAATAATAGTAACAACAATAAACATAACAATAAACATAATAACAACAACAACAATAATGATGATGATGAATAAACTTTGGACTAACCAGGATTAGGGATATTGGCTAGAGGTCGAGGCCTTTTACTTTTAGACGCCACTGGTGGAGCCAAGCTTGTTGGTACATGAGTTGTATAAATCTCAATCTCCCACGGAGAAACTCTTTCTGGTCTCGCTATCGATGTGGATTCATCCCAATGGACCTGAAGTTAACGAGAAAAAGGTTAACTTTCCTATATTTCTAAGTAACCCATTTAGTGAATGGGTTGATATGGGTTATGACTTATTTCTAAACAGGTCAAACGGATAAAAGAAAGAAAATCTAGATGAAAAGTTAACAGACTTATTTCTATGATAGTTTACTTGTATATATAAATTGTCAGAAAGTTACCTTCAGCGAGCGCCATTTAGAATCTTCCCACTGGCGAGACAGGTCTTCAATTCCAACTATCGTACCCGTAAACCTAACCAAAAGGAATATAAATGGATAATCATCTCTCCTTATATCAACTTAAATACCAAAAATGTATAAATAACTATGTACCTTCTCTCTGGAGTATCTTCACCCTCAAATCGCATACTGAATTTCATACCGACTGTAAATCCATTGTTTAAAGATTCAAGATACTTGTTCAAGCCTATGATAAACTGACTTGTCCTGTAAAATTTACAGCATATCAGTCATATTAACCCTATAATAATATAAATCAATTTAGTAACTTGTATGCATTCAAAAATATAAAGTAAAATAAACTAAAAAATATTGGATGACTCTTGGCCTGTTTGACCTGTTTATTTTTTTTGGCTAACTTATTGACTTTACCCACATGACCCGTTAACGACAAAAAATAACCAAAATTGTAATATTAATAATTAAATGGGATGGAAATGCAAAGGAACATACCTTGGCTTGTAGTAAACAAGAAAACGGGTTTTGGTAGAAACAGCATGTGATGCAGTTGCAAGCACTCCAAGTCGCATGCTTCGGCTTGAAATCACAGAAGACGGCATAGAACTATGTTGTTGAGCAGCACGTCTTACTCCCACACGTAATTCACCATTTTCACCCCTAATAATCACATCATTTTATAAACATGTATCACGGGTCCATAATTACACATAAATTGATGACACAGATTTGGGACCACGAGCTTCATATGCGCCTTTACTAACGGGCATTCCGTATATATTTGACAAATAGTCAAACGTTTTACTGATAACCATATGACAAGTTATAGAAAATATAAACAGCAATACCTAAGGAATACAAATGAATCCCCAGCCACCAATCTTTTAGATGCAACAAAAGTACTCCATCCAGTTGTGAGCAAATGCCTTCGAGGTTGACCTGCTCTATCCAAGAGTAGTTACTTCTCATGAAAATAAATATCTAATGTCAATTAAATAAAGAAAACATTAGCACCTATAACTGATATCTGACATTTATATAATTCTTATAAGATCAGAATTTAAGCATGATACAAGTAATGATAAATGAAATCAAAACATTATTTACATGGCTCAACATTATTTACATGGCTCAACATTTTATGTATATCTCTAATGAGTTCAATGGGTAAAATGAACTAGCTTAAAAAAAGACGGGTCAAATGAGTCAGCAGGCCAAAAAACGTCCAAAGTGAATTTTAATGCATAAAGTCACCTAAATCATTTAATTCAAACAAATTCTATTGGCGTTGAAACAGTATTGATTTTGTAATCAAATTTGACGCACGAATAATTTTTAACATTGATAAAATTAAAAGTAGAAAAGACTTTTCAGGTCAAGTGACCCGTTTCAGCGGTACCAAAAATACCTTCTTTGACCCGTTACCCAACCCTCAACCATTTTGCTATCTCTAAACATATGCAAAAAAAATACAAGAGCATATTGACCTCTGAATATATGCTTAAATCGCCACTCAATGCCATGGAGATCCTTAGCTACTAGCTCCTGAGTTGGAGTAGGCTGACTCATGTCCTAAACAAAAAAAAAAAAATTGGAAAATTAGAACATCGCATTATTAAACTTATGAACTAGAAAAAGGAGCAGAAATTATTAAAAAAATTAGAAGCAAATTTACCAACGCGGGTAAGCACTCATTTGCATGTTTTCTGAGCACTGAAAAACCACCATGAGTGCTCGTATCTGATGCTGTCAAGACTTTGCAAAAAGAATGAACAGTCGGCCTTGGAGTCTCGGCAGGGCATTTATCAGGACTGATAGGATCACTTTGCTGTGATTTGTAACAAAATACCATAAACAAAGAATTTTTTTAAACAAAAGACATCAATTTACTTGAATTTTAAGAAATCTATAAAATGACCTCTTACATCTTGTTCCGGAAGTAGAGTGATTTGAGCATAAACTTCGTCCGAATCTTGTTCAGCCTACAATGTTAACCAATTGTAAAACAATTCAAACCATCACACAAACAGATTAATATATCGCCTCTTCTTTACTACAACTAGATGTCCTAAAAACTGATGGATCAGAAGCTAAAAATGTCGTTTTCTTACATACGAACACTATTTCATATGGTCAACCGTCACCCTATGAAATACAACATATATCACCAACAATAATCAGGTTTGCCCCCTCTTATACAAACTGATTATTTGACCCCTAAATATCAAACTTACCAGTCGGAATGATCATCGTAATTATACAAATCCAAACACAACTAAAACAGATCTTATTAGTACTAAAATTTACAAACTGAGTGCTACCGATAACCGACCAGTGTAAGAGCATGCTACCTACCAGCAGTTGCGTATGAACGACACGACAAAGGATCTTTGATTTGAGGTTGAAGTGAGGAATACTCTGATCCACTTCCTGATTCCTTGATGCCTCCAACTAAACATATCCCACATCAAGAAAAAAAATTGCAAATCAAAACAAATCTATTTAAAAGAATCTTGAAAAAAAAAAATGAAAAAATGAAAAATAAAAGCAAAATCAAGAAACATATTAACATATTATATATTTAGTTATTTACTTGCTCCATATGGCCTTGAGGAAAGTAGAAAACTTTTTCTCCATCCTTTGGAACATCAACTAATGGCCCAGCACATGCCTTCCATAACTCCTTATACAACAGATCTTCCATAGCTCATATTCAATAATAACCCACAAAAAAATATTTAACATTTTCAGCACAACAAATAACATAATAAACCCACATCAATAATCAATAAAAACAACTCCTTTAGACCCTTAATTATTAAGTCCATAACATTATTCAATAAAAACCCACAAAAAAGATATCATTTTTAGCACAAATATCATAATAAAAAGCATAACCCACATCAATAAGGTCCAAATAATATTGAATAAAAATTAGAGTAAAGAAATTACACCTTCAGGTGAGAGAAACATTGACCCTTGATTCTCCATGGTCAAACTCTATACAAACTCCTCAAACCCAGAAACTTCTTTGAAATAATAATAATAATAATAATAAAACTAAAGCTTTATAATAAGAATCAAATTGTAGACATTATATGTATGGTTATTATGATGATAACATAAAGAAATGAAACAGGTATGGTTGAATGAAGGTTAAAGAGGTGAGTAGAAACACTAAAGGTAATAAATGTTTAAGCTATGATGTTAACAGATGAGGAAACCAAGAGCTCAATGATGCTGCTTTAGCTTCAAGACTTCTTTCTCTCTCTATATTCTCTCTCTCTCTCTCTCACTAGAATCCAGGAGATGGTGAAAACGCCGTTACTTAACCACAAAATTGATTAATATACTACGCCTAGATTTCTTTTCTTCTCTCTCTATGTATCTACTCTTATTTATTTTATTTCTCTCTCTATATATATATTCACCAATAAGCATCGTTTTTAAAACCGGACTGGACCGTCGGTCAGACCGGTGTCTGACACTGTGGCCGGTCCGAGTCTGAAGGTTGGACCGGACAACAATCGAACCTATGTTGGACCGGTGAACCGGCCGGTTGAATCGGAAAAATGAGGGGTCGGATGGTTTTTTATAAAATTTTCTCGTTTTTTGTTGGCTCATTTACCATTTCGTTGACCGGGTCTGACCGGTTGGATCGGTCGAACTGGTGACCCGATGGAGTGTCCGGTTCGGTTCTAAAAACATTACAAATAAGGCATTGCTCCAGCGGTATTTAGATATCACCTATCACAGTTTTGTTTGTGACAAAAAATTGTTATGTTCAAGTCAGGGGTTTTATCATATTGGCTTATGCGTGTATCCGGGTGACGGGGATTTATTTGATAAGGGACACGTGTTATTTAGTGAACTCATCTTATTTTTTTTTCTTTTCACACTTCTCTCTCCTACTTAACTATAAATAGATATTTTTTTATTAAAAATAATTATTATATTAACTAGATGTATTTAACATGAAACTAATTATTAGTTTTTAAATAAATTAGATTATTTTAATTAAAACCTCACTAAGGTTAAAATTAATTTGGTTAAAATATTAGAAAAGTTAAAAGATAGTGATAGATAATTGTTTTTATGGTTGATTTTTTTAAATTTTATAAATATATAATGTGATTAGATGGAAAAGATTATTTAATTTAATAATAAAAATTTTGACTAAACGGGGGGGTTAGGATATTGTCGTCACCGTTAGTAGACAGCGTTAGTTGAATTCCTGTTACATAACAAGGCAACAGGATTGGCCAGAAAAAGCCCGGCACAGTGTCCTCCATTTCTTTTTCTTTCTCTCACGTCTAATTACAATCATGCCACTTGTTTTATATTTCTTGTATTTCACAATATTCAAACAATTTTTTCTACATGATATTGATCTTTTATTTTTTTTATTAAATATTATTCTGTTTTAAAATTTAAAATTACTATTATATTATAATATTTTTTTCACGGAAATGCTGATCTCTAGAAACAAAATTAAGAGTATCTTAATTTTTTTTATCATTCATTTAAGGGGGTATTTTTCACTTGCCATGAAAGTTGTGTAATATCCCAAGCACCTATAAGACTTTAAGGTGGGTGGGGTGAAATCTTTAACTTTAATAAATTACCCTGATTTCCATCAATTTTGCATTCCTACATTATTTTACTTATTCACTATTTTACTGATTTCCGTTGTATATGTTGTAGTTTGTTTCGGCCTCCGGTCCTTGCTTTGAGGACCGGTTGTGCGCGTTTTTAATGAAGTTCACCTTTCAAAAAAAAAAAAACACAATTTTAGAGGCAACCACTCAACCCATAAAAGACAAAAACTCACCCTCTCATTCCATCCGTGGTAATCAACCCATGAAACATACCAGCACCCAGTCCCATTACCCCTGCCACTTGAGACGGTGTTGTCGTGTGAATAGTGTGATACCAGCTTCATTTGCTGGTAGCGCCCCGCCTTGCCTTGCCTTTGATCACTCCATGGATGTTTTGTATTCTACGAAAATACATGTGAACACATAGTCACGTTCCTTTGATCCTGTGTAGTAAATACGCGGATCCCATGGTTATATGATATGATTGATTTAGATTAATATAGTTAAGACTGCGCGTTGTGGCTAGAGGTGAGCCATGACTCTATCCTCTCATATTCCGTCATGTCAGCGCCTAGTTGGCATTGTGATAAAGCTGATGGTCGCTCACTTGATCATGTTGTGGCTAGAGGTGAGCAGCAGCTTTATCCAATTTTTTAAACATTTAATAAAAAAATATAAAAACCATTATACTACATAAAATTAAAACTTCATAAACTAAGAAAAAATAAAAGTGATAAGTCATAAACTAATAAAGTACAAAAGAAAAAGTAAAAAAAATAAAATAAAAAAGAATAAGTTTTTTTTAAACGAAAAAGACAAAATTTAATAATATTAATATAATAAAAAATGATTTATTCTCACTACCCAACATTTCACTTCTTCTTCAACCTCTTCTTCTTCAACCTCTTCTTCTTCAACCTGCAACACACACAACCATTCATCTTCTTCACAACCAACAAACCCATGTTCATCATTTTCATCCTCCATCTTCTTCAAACACCAAAAATACAGCAAAAATAAAAAAATAAAACAAACCTCATTTCTCCTCGTGAGCAGACGCGAAGGTAAAAAGTGGATGCGTAGGTTGTCTAAACAGACACCTCCAGTTGGTAGGCTATCGTATGTACATCCAACAACTGGCGAGTTGTTTTATCTAAGGCTGCTACTGACTTATCAAAGAGGGTGTCAGTCTTATGCAGATGTTCGAACAGTAGATGGCGTTGTCATGCCAACTTTCAGGGGGGGGGGGCGTGTGAGAAACTTGGTCTAACTGGTGATGATAAAGAATGGCACACTGCTATTAGTGAGGCTGCTGAATGGGGTTCTGCCAAGGAACTTAGAGCTCTGTTTGTATACCTTCTTTTGTATTGCGATATTTCAAATCCTCTAAAATTGTGGGAACAAAACTGGCAATGTATGTCAGATGATATTAATTACAATGTGCGCCAGGTATAAGTTGACAGCTCCAGTGTGAGGAACGACAGCGACCTGAAACATTTTGTTTTGCATGAAATTGAAACGATACTAAACTCGAACACAACACCTTTATCTCTGGCAGTTTTCGGACTACCGCTTCCTGATTTGTCTATTGTGTCTGTTTTGCAAAACAGCTTACTTTTAGAAGAAAAAAATTATGACAGGCAGGCATTAAGAGATGAACATGTATCGCTTCATTCAAGGCTGCACCCTCAACAAATGATAATATATGATGCTGTTATGAATTCTATAAAAACGTCTACCCAGATCATGTTTTTTGTATATGGTCATGGTGGCACAAGCAAGACGTATCTTTGGAGAACTTTAATTGTTGCCTTGCGATCAGTTGGTCATGTTGTGCTGGCCGTTGCAGCATCAGGTATAGCCTCGCTCTTACTGCCTTCGGGGAGGACAACGCATTCACGGTTTAAGATACCAATAGAGCTGACCGAAGAATCAATTTGTGATATTTAAAAAAACTAATCTTTGCAATCTGCTACTAGAAACAAGTCTTATAATTTGGGATGAGGCACCAATGAACGATCGGCGATGCTTTGAGTCACTTGATAAAACGTTGCAGGATCTCACAGACAACGTTTTGCAACCTTTTGGTGGGAAGTCTATTTTGTTTTGGGGTGATTTTAGGCAAACTTTTCCAATCAAGCCTAAATGTTCAAAGGCTGAAATTCTTAGATCATGCTTCACACAATCTTACCTTTGGAAATATCTGACCGTTTTTAAGCTTACTGAGAATTTGCGCCTAACAACCGCTGCTACAACATCAGCAGATCAACAGCACCTAAAAGATTTTGCATCATGGCTTTTGAGAATTGGTGATGGCGATGAAGGCTTACCAGTTGATCCGTTAGAAAAAGATATTAAGCGAATTGTGATTCCAGGCCAATTTTTGATTTAGGGTGATGGAAACAGACTTGATGAACTAATTCATTTCATTTATGATGATGACATCTTGCAAAACCCCATGCCAACAACAATCGCTGAACGAGCGATTATTTGTCCCAAAAATGAAACAACAGATGAGATAAACAAAATGGTGCAATAAATATCGCCAGGTGTATGCGTTTCATACTTGAGTACTGATTCCATGGTTCCACATTCAAAAAATGCACAAGACGTCGAGGCTATGTACCCTATGGAGTACTTAAACGTTCTTAATTTCAGTGGCATACCACCTCATTGTTTGCAGATAAAAAAAACAGCCCGGTGATTCTGATGCGCAACCTTGATCCAAAAAATGGTCTGTGTAACGGGACCAGATTTTTAGTGTCGCAGTTGATGCCACGTGTTGTTGAGGCTAGGATAATTACAGGAACCTGCATTGGTCATAGAGTGTACATTCCACGGATTAACTTTGTCCACAATTCAAAAGACCTTCCTTTCGTCTTTACCAGGCGACAGTTTCCAATAAAACCTTGCTATGCAATGACTATTAACAAGAGCCAGGGGCAGTCATTAAAAAAAGTTGGCGTCTATTTGCCTGAGCCAATTTTTAGTCACGGCCAGCTTTATGTTGCTCTGTCGAGAGCAACCTCCCCATATTCTTTAAAAATACTTACAAAAGATGACAACGACAACTACAAGAACACCAGTTTAAATATTGTTTACAAAGACATGCTAAATCAGATTAATGTTAACCAGGTTTTCAATATTCCATACCAAAGTTTTAACTGCTCTTCTTCCTAGAATATGTTTGATGCCTTATGTTTCTTTTATCAATTTTCTTTGCTAATGAATTTGTAAGTAGGATTGAGTGTTTATGCTTTTTGAGGATTCACCAGTTATGTTACTCATTTTCTCTAATGACAAATGTCTTTACATTGCTAATTTTTATGACTGTTTTTAATTATCAGGTGCCTATTATGAAGAGTTAGATAACAGTTTTGCTGATGAGTTATGTGAGGCCCAGCTGTGTGATCATTTAGACACTTTGTTTGTTTTGTGTTTGTTTATGTGAATCAACTAAGTAGCAAGTTATGTCAGGTTATGGAAAACTATAACCAAATTTGTTTGGATTTACTGTCTACTTTCAGGAAGTAACAAATGGACAACACAGGCATATTCACGCTTAGGGCTATAGGTGAAACACCACCTTTGGACGTTCGTGTAATACGGGAATGGGTGCCTGAAAACAGGGAGAATGAGTATCATTTTTATTGGTGGATAGTCAGGTATTTAACAAAACACTATCATGAAAAACGTTTATATCAAGTTTTTCTAAAGTTAACAAAAAACCATTACAGGGAGGTGCAATACAGGCAATGGTGAAAGGCGACGAAAGAGACGTGGTAAAGTCAAAACTGAAACTTGGGTCATGCTATAACCTTGATGGTTATGTTTGTGTGGAAGTTGACGAGTACACGAGCGACGTGTCACATCCAGCAATGTTACGCGTTGGCAAAGCATCTATATTCTCTCCTCTTCCGGACAGAGAGGATATTCAGAAAGAGTACTATGAATTTGCTACGCGGAAACGTTTAGACATCCAGCTTAAAAAACCAGGGGCGTTGTTGATAAAAAACACTTTTATAAATCCTTTCTTTCACCGTTTTGTTCTGAATACATGCTAACGTTCATTTTCTCCCTTTGATTCACAGACTACATAGACATTCTACAAGACACTCGGCATGGTACAACTAAAGATAACAAGCCATATGTAATCATGACCATAACAGGTTACAGGTTTGTACATCTTTTCAACACATTTTAATTGCCCCGATCACATATTGTGTGCATACACAGTATTCAATTTAAGTGAATATTTCTATTTTCAGTAACCAGCAAATAACAGTGGCGTTATGGAGTCACATCATTAACTCTCCAATCAGGTACAACAAAAAACAAATTGAATCAGCCCAAGACCCGGTTATAGTTTGATTTTCTGCTCTGAGGGTACACGATTACATAAGTAAAGTTCTATTCTTATTAATTGTGACGTAATGGCATAACAACGTATTTTTAAAACAACAATTACAACTTCTTTGACACAGGCACATTACAGTTGAAATGCACAAACGGTACATATGTCTATTTAAATCCAGCAGCCGTTGAAACTGGACAGTTACAAGAACTATATGTATCTGGAATTCCAGCCGCTCCTGCAACAGCAGCAATCGCCATACAAACCACTACTCTTTCAGACATCTTACAGCTAGAAAAAAAAAGAACTGTATGTATCTGGAATTCCACCAACCTCTGCCGCCACACAGCCATCAACTCCAGCACTAAGACCCCGTACCACATCTTTTGTCAAAAGATCACTTTTCGATGACACCGCCACTGTTACCAAAACAAAGAAGCACAAGCTGTAGTGACTACTAATTATAAGACATTATCTCTTTTGTTAAAAAGGTTAAACAACATGAACCATGTTATGTAAGTAGGTAGGTAAATACGTCATTCTTATGTTGGTGAACAAACATATGCTTTTGACAGCGCTACCATGCGGAACTTTGCAGTGATAAATGTGGCTTTTTGATATGTATGTCAATCGATTTGGGCTGATTTAGATCGATACGTGATTATTTGTAACGAATTTGCAGGTGTCTTCATGCCACTAGGCTGCTGTTTTGATAGCTTTGTTTATGTTAGTTTTAAAATTATGGTTTGTTGTGTTGGATTGCATACAAAGTGGTCATTGTTAAGTGAATAAAGTTGGTGGAAATCATGACTATAAACAACGAAATTATAACATGTGCGGCTTCTGCAGCTCTCTTTCAGTTTCTAGAATGGAGAGGGTGGTTGTTTAGTAGACTTGGTGAGCTTACATATTGGAAATAAGATGCTCCAACAAATATAAAAACTTCAACAATTAGTTTTTAGAAAGCTTTATTAAAGTCCAAATCTTTGTGTTATTATCATTATTTGCATAAAAATTTAGATGTTAAAATGTGGACCTTCTTTAACAATAACTATGCAAACCCTTTTATATTTTACGCACGTATACGAATTTATAATACACATTTTTACAAACCCCGTCCCCGCAACACGGGGGATACACCCTAGTTCATTTTAATATGAGCATGTCACACCACGACAACGGCGAAAACACGTGGCGTGGATGCAAAAAAAAAATGTTTCACAAACAAGATAAACAAACACATAATTTAAACATTCATTAGACGGCATAAAGTATTTTGTTTAAGTACATCTCCCAAAACGTAGTTTTCTTAACAAAATAAGGATTTTTGACTATTTCCCAATACCATGAAAAATATTAGTAAATCCCCAGCAAAAGACCGTCTCGTCTTTTCTTTGCCCGCCCTAGCCATTACACGCCTTCAACATTCTTAATCACCACATGTTAGTCGATTTCAAAGTACATAAATTAAAAACGATCTAAGAGCCGTGCATGGTGGGGTGATTTACCTGGTGTCGAAAAATCATACGCTACATCTGACCGGCTTAGTAACCTTTGTATTAAATGTTTCTAGCAACACCAAGTAATAATTGTCACGTATACGAGCTATGGCCCACATATAACTAATACAAGGGTCCACAAGTCGGGTGAACAACTTGTATGATAAACAACAAGAACATACAACTTACCATGTCCTTGATAATCACAAGGCATCAATCGTCGGGACAGTAACTATTCTACCTTACTGCTTTACCAGACCCCACATCCAGTCACCAGGTGAGTTTCACAACCCCATTTTACAGTTTTCCACGTTTGGGAGATAAACATGCTACATTTCTAGTACATTACATTTTGTGTGTTATTCTATCGTGACTACCATGTGGAACATGAGACATTTGCTTCATGAGCTCAATAGTCCTCGTACTTACATTTACACCGTAACTATTAGCTATCGAAAGCCATGGAACACTTTAATAGATCTATTAGGTTGACACCCCCACTCTTGGTTAGTCGCTCTAATCGGTTACATACAAAAGAATGTTAGTATTCTGCTATGCATACGTTGTCTTTATTGTACAATGCACGTGGCACAACAGTCAAGAGGTTTGGTCATGGGACTCATGGTTTGCACAGTAATCATTCGCTTATCTAGCCAATGGTTGGTCATACATGAATATCACAAGCACCTTACATTGTACATTAAAACCTGTGAACTCACTGACATTGTGTTGACAAATCTTTTATGCATGTTTTTCAAGTAACTAATCATGCGGGTTACACTTAGTGGTACCATCAGTGGTTAGGTCATGTCAGTTAGGGGTGTTCATCGGTTCGGTTTACGGTTTATTTGGTTTATTCGATTCGGTTTATTCGGTTTTCAAAATTTTATACCTCAAACCAAAAACCAAACCAAACCAAATTAGGAATATGAAAACCAAACCAAATTCAACCAAATTGAATTCGGTTCGGTTTCGGTTTAAAACCATACAAACCAAATTCAACCAAACAAACCAAATTGAAACGAAGTTTTTTTTTTCTCTAACTTATATACCTATATGTTCCAAAATTTGAAAAGAAAGTTTGCAATAAATATAAACCGAAAAATCAAACCACGCAAACAGAAACATCATAAAAATTATAAATAGTAAAATAAAATGAACCCTAGTTTACTAGTTTATACTCAGATTATTACCTCTATAAATTGGTGGGTTTTATTTATTTTTGGTTGGGTTTAATATTTTGGGCTTATATATTATATATGAGTTATTAAATATTATTATTTTTATTTAATAATTAATTATTTTACCGGTTTATTCGGTTATCCAAATAAACCAAATAAACCAAATAAAAATAAATGTAGAACCAAAAACCAAACCAAACACCGAATAAGCAATTCGGTTTCGGTTAAAACCAAACCAAACACCAAATTCGTTGTTCGGATTGGTTTTTTCGGTTACGGTTACGGTTCGGTTTTCGGTTTTTATTTGGTTTGCGGTTTTTCTGAACACCCCTAATGTCAGTCGTATTTTGTCTTGGTAATTGAATCATGAGATTTCAGACAACACTTTAGTTTTCAGACAATGTGATGTTATTTAATAATTTATGAGTACGTATGCCTTTTGATGGTTTACTATACATCTTGTGTGATGCTCGAACCTTGTGCTTGAAAACCTCTCGAATCACATCCCCGTGTTAACGCCTTGACGGGGTGTGACACAACGTAAGAGAACAAATGTCACAAATGGTATTAAGGTCACTCACGCATGATCTTGTTTTGTTTAATTCTTAGGAAAAATCAACTAGGATGATGAGTCCCTAGTATTTGGGGATAAGTCGTAACCCTTTAGGTATATCTCATATCTTAATGATTTGTTTTGTCCACATAAAATATAATGACCCGTAAGTAAGTTATGGGAAGACTGGTTTTAGATGAGAGAACTCTACTTTGAGCGTGCTTGATTGGGACCAATCAATGATTGGTGATTTCTTGTGAGGAGAATTACGACAATGCTGGTTGGTTTGAGAAGTCGAATGTTACACATGTACTTGTTAACGAGCATATCATTAAAATATATTCCACCCCCCCCCCCCCTAAATATTAGCTGTAAAAAGTAATTGAAGAACCATAAATTATCTTATCTTTTTTTATCGAACCGCCAAATGTTATAAAAAGGCTAGCCAAAAAGTACGCCTAATTACAATATCTATACTATATTATAATGCATGAGCCAGGGACTTCTTAAAATTTAAGTAATACAAATATAATTGCTTAAAGTACAACACTTAATGCACATAATAACAAAAATTTAGGGGCAAATATGTCTTTTTGAGAGAGGGGTATTTTAAGATACCCAAAAGTTAAGAACTAACTTTTCATTAATAACCCTAAAATGAGGGTAAAATAGTCATTCATACATTATTTACACTTTAATACCCTATCTTATTTACACTTTAATTCCCTAATTTTTAGTTAGTAATTACATTTTCCTCCCCTCTCCTATAAAATTATAATTTTTTTATTTAATTCTATTATAACTTTAAAACTATTATATTTTAAAAACATTCGAAAATACCATGACGACCGACTCATTTTTGTCGACGTTTTGATGTTTGTCGTAGTCAATACCGATGTGTGTATTGAAATGTACAAGAAAGAATGCCTTATGTACAAGTGATTATTGCATTTTATCTACACTATATTATAATGCAGGAGGGAAGGGTAGTTTAAGATACTCAAAAGTTAAGAACTTTTTTTTAAAGCATAAGGTACAACCCTAAAATAATGGTAAATTAGTCTTTTAAACATTTTTACACTTTAATACCCCCATCTTAGTTACATTTTAATTATCTCATTTTTAGTTAGTAGTTACCCCTTGCAAAATTATAGTTCCATTCCTTATTCCTATCATATCTTTTAAACTACTCGAAGGTACCGTGACGACATGCTCATTTTTATCAACGTTTCGATGTTTGTTTTAGTCGATATCAACGTTTGAATTAAAATGTATAAGCAAGTAATTGAACTAAATTTAATCACAAGCAAATAATATATACACCCGAAGAGTTTTTTTCCTTTTCAGAACATCTCGAAAATTCGGTTTGACATAAATATGAGATTTTCTAAAATACAAAACCATATTTAATTTTTTATACACAAACATATGTAAAATGTTAAGGTAACAAGACATGGTATGCTATTTTAAAAAGTAGTAACTGTTATTTAAAATATGACCAACTCGTTTTTTTTTTCAATGAAATAATAAGAAAAAAAAAATACTTCTTTCAGTAACAAGTACCGTAGTGTTTATTTCATTTTTTATAGAAATTTATTTAATGCAAAAGTTTCTATTACATTTTCGTTCAAAAAATTAATACTAATACTATTGTCAAATATCTGACTAAAATTTTTTTTACACTTTATTCAAATATCAACAAAACTTCCTTATTTAAAGGTTTGGTTAATCATAAACAAAAATGTCCTAATTTAAAGGGGTGAAAAAACTTTAGTCAAATATCTCAACAAAACGTCCTAATTTAAAGGGGGTGACAAAGTTTTATAGTTAATCAAGCGGGAAATAATTTTCAAAATTTAAACCCTATAATGGACTACTAAATTTTATCATATAAATACATAGTAATGCATGGTTGCACTTTCTAAGGTTAGGTCTTTGTTCGTTTATAATTTTCCATACGCTTCTTATATACATATATTATTTTACTCCAATATAAATGTTAACATTTTTTGTTTTGCAGATTCATTTGGATGATGAGCATATCGCTTTGAACAAACCAGTAGCTATACAAGCGTCCAGGTTGCGTCTTATACAATATTTTTTTAAGGTTTAACTTTTTTGCATATCTTTTATATTAACATGTTTGCCATGTTATGTGGTACACGGTATGGGCATTTTATTGCACGGTGGTGGTAATAACATTGTTGAGATTATTTGCTATGCTTCAATGTTTAGTCCCTACAAGTTTAAACTTCAACGTGAATTTGGCGAAGAAGTAATATTAAAGTTTATATAATCCTTTTTTAGGTTGTGTAGTTAAATTTTGCACTTTTTTTAGAAATCAGATGTTTGAAACACAAAAAAAAAGAGATCTAAGATGCTTTCTTAGTGAAAATGGAGACATGTTATTAATCTTGACCGTTGTGATGACAACAAAAAAGAAGACGTCTTTTAAGACAATGCAGATTCAAGCACTAAGCTGAATACTCAATTTAAGATACCTCGAATTTCAATTAAAAAGTAAAACATATTTCATGCAGTTTAATATTATAAATTTCTTTAGATGCATGGTTTTTTTTAATGTTATTGTTTTATTTTCCTCATTCAAAATGCAGTTTTTTTTTTCAATATATTTTATGATCATTTTCACTCTAATAGTTTTTACTTCATTCTAATGAAAAAGGTTGGCGACATGATCATAAAATGTATTGGAAATGGTACTTCCTTTCTTTTAATGTTGTGTTATTGCAAAAAAAATCTAAAAATCACGTACATATTGCTGTGATGAATGTATTCTTCTTAATTATGAGTATAGGTAGCCAATTCAAAACAAAACAAAACAAACTTTTCAACGTTTAATAAGAATCGTAGAATGAAAATACAACATTTACAAACTATTACAAATTAGTATGGTGAATGCATTCTTTTTTATTTAATTTCACAAAAGAAAATAACCTAAAAATGTGAATGCATTCTTTATAATTAAAAATGACAAAAAAAATATGAAATGTTTAATGGTCAAAACATCACATAAAGAATTGAATTAAACGTAGAAAAACAGTGGGAGATGCCAGTTTCCATTCAAATTGCTTAAGCCAATTATAATCACTAAATTTATCATGCTTAGGAAATAATTGGTGGTTAAAATATTAAAAAATAAACTTTGAAGGTTAAAATATTAAGCAAGCCTAGGAATAAAAAATGAAGAAAGAAAAAAACAAGACATGGGGACGAGTTATAATGTTATATATACTTGGTTTTAAACGCATTATTTTATACTTATAATTGAATATTATATGTTAGTTAAGTTTTTTAAACTGTGTATTTTTTAGGATACGAGAACAAGTTTTGAGTTAAACTAAAGGTTAAAATGGTCATTTTACCATGGATTTTGCATGGACAACACCAATTTAAAAATGGATACGCTTTTTTTTACTTATGTTTTAGCTCAATGGCATATTTAAAATTGTTTGGTTGAAACAAAATGACAATATTTGGTAAAACTCAAATTGTCTGTTCAATCCGGAAACATCCCGACTAAGTGTCTATTCACCGTTTCCATTTGCAACTTTGGCTTCAAATAAAGATATTTGATTCATACCAACATCTCGACCATTTCCAACATATTAAACGAATTAGAAAACTACAATATACGAGTATAACAATGCAAATTGTCGTCCCCGCTGCATCGCGCGGGTTTCCCACTAGTACACAAAAAAGGAGCAGATGTTCATCCGAACTGTGTACTTATTCATTTTCCTACTTCTGTTCACTACCACGAATATGAAAAATCTATAAAACATTGTAAAAAATGCTTCCTTTTTTTTCTTCGTGCTATCAAACACCGTGTGACCATGAAACCTCCAAATAATCTATCAAATCATTAAAATAATGCAATGAATCAAAAAAATTCTCCATTTTAAGCCACTCGATTCCAACCATAAGTGTATTTCACTAGAGTAAAAAAGGAGAAGGCGCCATTTGAATCCACCTAAAAATCAAAACCTATACTACTCAATTCGACATATTATTAATATATTTAAAGTCAAAACTATATTTAGATTATAGAGAATGTTTAGTGTGAAGTTATAACGGCACACATGACGGTCTGTGATACATAGCTATGATGAGTGTAATACATCGCCCCGCCTGCCATGTGATGGACAAAAACCATCACGGATGTGATGACCATCACGGTTGTGAGGAAAGGTGTGAAGTGTGGGTGGTTTTTTTTAGGATGAGGTCTAATATTGTGATTGGTGGGGAATTATAGTGATGGATGTGATAAATTAAGGTGGCACAAAGTGATTAAATGTGATGGAATGAGGTGCGATGACCACCCGCCGTTCTAAAAGATGGTATTTATCTTTACTATGTATCTATTGATTGACTCCCAAGTCATGAGTAGCCTGAGTAGTAGAACGCCTTGCACGCCATACGTAAAGTATAGCCAATGTTAGATAATTTTTTTTTTTGTTGATTTATGCTTCTGTTAATCTACATAAAATTTCAACCATGTTTTAGTGATGGACAACGGATACTTGCATGCATGTGTTCGATTTGAATTTTTCCTTCGAGATGAGGCCGATTGTGACTTGTGACATAAAGAAACACATTTTCAATATGTAAAATTCTTTTTTTTTCTTGGTCATTTCATGAAGACTTCATCAACTCAACTGTATTAACATATTAACAATAGTAAAGTCAACCGCAAGCAGTTTATGTGTGTCATATTAGACGAAAAAGGAGAGATTGATACACTTTTGATTCATAAGGGGGACAAGGCGTCATCAAAATTGGTCACTGGTACCCCACTATCAGAACGGTAACACCGCCGTCACTGGCGCTGGTAGTGAATCCATGGACCAAATTCTGGTTGTAGTTAACCGATTCAATAACTGCTTTTTTTCTCTCTCTCTCTCGTTGATTTTCCCCCAAATTTCATATCTTTTTTAAAAACCCTATATTCAAACTTTCATATTTACACAGTAAAATGATAAACTAGTGGGATTTTTTACAGAGAGACAGTGAGTTCTAGAGAGAGAGAAGAGAGAGAGTGGGAAAGGGTTGTAGAAGACAGTGAGTTCTAGAGAGAAGAGAGAGTGGGAAAAGGTATTATTATTATTATTATTATTATTATTATTATGTGTGAAAATAATTGATTATTGGGTAAAGAATCAGTGAAGTGTTGCCTCTAAAAACTTGAATCAGTGAAGTGATGTGTACTCTAAGATTGGTAGAAATCAGTGAAGTGATGTGCACTCTAAGATTGGTAGAAATCAGTGAAGTGAAAATGTTTTCAGCGGAGTGCCCCTCCCCCCTAAGTATCGTGTATCATCGTCAAAAAAATATGTATAAATTCTTATGTGGTTTCCTATTAAATTCGTTATAAATTCGTAATATAACGAACACCCTCTTATACAATTGTATATATTACACTAGTTTATTCCTCGGGAGCTTCCCGGAATAGAAAAATCTAATATAAAGTGACAAAATGTGTGTACCATAAAAGAAATAGGCCGTTTTTCATATTTTTTAAAGGATAAACACTCGATAACTCATAAAACCTATTTTTAATTCTACGTATGCACCTCTTGCTCGGGTGAAGTCTCTTTACAACTGTGTCACTTGCTCAAGACACTCGAAAGCTACGATGTGAACTTAGAAAAAACACAACCAAATTGGTGATGATGATATGCGATTCTCATGCGTAAAGTGAGCATATGTGAAAGAGACATACCTACTCAATCTTTATTATGGACATACAATCGATCATCTTGGTTGACACCGAATACCAATAGGTAAGCAGTGAAGATCCATTTTGAAGATAAATAAAAATGATTTAACTGCTATCAAATATAAATATTGTAGTATGGTAACTTTTCATGTCTCCCGACTATTTTCTCTACTCACACATAATTTAAGTATTTATTTCAGTAGTCATCACATGTCAATCGATTTCAAAGTACATACATTAAAAACAGTCTAAGAGGCGTGCATGGTGGGGTGATTACTTATCACCTTACCAGCAAGAGATTTACAAGGTGTCTAAGAATCTCATATTACATTTAACTGACTTAGCAACCTTTGTAACCAATGTTACTAGCAATACGAAGTAAAATAAAAAAAATTAGATTTTTACCAAAGTGGCTACATCTGTGAATATATATGTAGTTAGTGGCTTGTTATATGTAATAGTAGGTTACAAAACATATAAAAAGTCTTTTAGAAGGAAATCAAGGGGGATGGTCTCACCAAGTGTCATGTGTCTCATCCCTATTCTTTTACTATATATATATAGAGGTATTAATATGAGGAGGATAACATAATTTTAAAATTTTAAAATATATGGTAGAATGCTTTAAAACATATTATTGACTTTTAAAACAACTCCCACCCTCACGTCATGATTTTTAAAAGGCAATAACATTTTCATATGTTACTATTCTTTTTTATGAAAACAAAACTACACCATAGAAACAAACATTTTATTTTCTTTAATTTAAGTATGATATTGCTATATGTTTTTTAGTTTTTTTTAAACTTTACCCATTAATTGATTAACAGTGCTTGTGTTCCACACCGCATAACGCGGGCACCCCCTCTAGTGTGTGTGTGTGTGTGGGTAGAGTATTGATACTTTGAGAACCACTCTGAGTTGCGAGAATCGTGAGAACCACCACCTCTTAAGCATTTTTTTTAAATTCTCAGATTATTATATACTACTAACTAGAAGATATAAAAAATAGCTTCAAATTACATATATGTAAGAAATAGTAAATAAACTTGCGCGTTGCAGCGAAAGTTTGGCCATGATCGGTTTGGTTATTTATGGCAGCGACACTCGCTTTAGTAACCGAAATAGAAAACCTAAAAACTAAAGTCGTGATGTTACCAAAAATATATTGATACTTGTTTTACATCGATTGAAAACTACAATATCGGTACATGTACTATACTAGCATTCGTATAGATTAAATCAGCGATACACAGTTGCACTTAATTATTTTTTTCTCGGTATTGCGATATAAATTTTATTTAAAAAATAAGTGTATTCAAAAGAACAGTACCGTGACGAACCTAGTCAATATAGTAATATTTACAATGGTTTTATTACACAAAAGTTGTGTGATGCAACTTAGAAAATAAGTTCTTGTTTTACCTCGATACCAGTACCTATGTTGTTGGTAAGTACCAACTTAGTTTGTCACCATATCATCATTTCGAATACAACTCCATTTTAAATAATTTTTTTTTAGTAAAACTCGATTTCAAATAAAATTTAGATTGAAATGTAAAAAAATTAACGCAACTTCTTATTTAGTCTTTATAAAAAAATGAACAAATGGAAGTTATAAGAAAAAAAACTATAGGGTTAAAAACGTATTTTAATTATAGTATAAAGTATGTAATAAAAACCTATAAAAAGTCAAAGTTATTGTTAAGGCAAATTGGTAATGGTTATAAACTATTAGGTTAAAAACGTATATGAAGCTATTATTTAAAAAAGTTGAAACCTAAAAAATAATAAAATAAATAAAAACTCAAACTTACTATTCATAAAAGTTGGCAATTGTAATTGTATAAAGTATGGGGATAACTTTGTAAAATAGTAACTAAGTTTTAGAATTATTCTAATCAGGTCACTCATAATTTTTTTTTGTTCCAATCAGGTAACTTAAGTTTATTTTGATGTTCCAATCCTATATATTTTACCTAAATAGAAGGTAACCAATCCTATATAGGTATTTTTTAACCAATCCAAAATAAAATGACTTAAAACGGCAACATGGATTAAAAAATTGCAAAATATGTTTTGAAAAACTACAAAAAAATTTATTTCATCATAGCAAAATAAAGAAGAACAGTGTGCCTAGAAGAAATCTAACTCTTAAGAAATTAGTTCAACTCCATTTTATCATCGAAAACATTCCAGTTTGTAAAACTCAATTTGTAGATAAAACTCTCTCTTTCACATCTTATATTTAAAGATTTCAACTTGATAGTGTTGTTGTGTTTGTACCGATTCTTCTATTGGTCTTGGAACACTTTGGTTTAATTTTGAACCTGGTAACGAATTGTAATGCATAGATATTGGATTTTGCAAACATCGACTTTAATTTGGCGCATGAACTTTTAACACTTTGAATTTTGATCTTGAAATTGATTTAAAAGGAAATATATGCCATGTAAAAATAATAATATAAATATCATGTAGGATATATGACTTGCTTTTCAGGTAAAATATATAGGATTAGAACATTAAAATAATATTGAATAACCTGATTGGAACAAACATTTTTGTAAGTGACCTAATTAGAACACTCTTAAAACTTGATTACTATTTTATGAAATATTCCAGAGTATGTAATAGAAACCTATAAAAAAGTCAAAGTCAAAGTTATTGTTAACGCAAATTGGTAATGATTATAAACTATTAGGTTAAAAACGTATGTAAAGCTACTATTTACAAAAGTTGAAACCTAAAAACAAAAAAAAGCAAATAAAAAGCCAGACTTACTATTCACAAAAGCTAGCAATTGTAACAGGGAAGAGATATTGTACAAAGCTTCCTAAACATACAAAGCGTAAGAAGCAATCTGTACCATTAGATCAAAAACTGAACATATCATCTAACTAAACACGTTTAAATCAAACCCAAGGGCAAATTAGTCAAACAAAAATATAAACGCGTTTAATTTTTTTTTAATTTGAACCGCCAATTCACCAAAATCAACGACGGTTACTAAAATTGAGAAACATAAGCACACGTCTCATTCAATTAGGGTTTATTTCACCAAAATCAAAACACACACACAGAGACGATATCGATCAACACGAAGAACAAAAAAACCAAAGCATGGCTTCAAAACGAAAATCAGGTGCGTTTTATGGTTTACATTTTCAAAATTGCTTCTCTGATTATTATTATTATTACAACAAACGCATTTAAAAACAAAATATGCAAAATGAATAAGATAACGAAAGGGAAAGAAGAAGCAAACACAACCATGACAAACCTTCATCAAAACAGAGTAAAGGTATGAAGAATATGATCATATTTGATTAAACAACAAACGCACTTTAGTTTAATTGAAAACACGTTTAGGTTATTTTAATGTGTATATTTCTTGTTTAATTATAGTCAGTATGTTGTTTAGGTTATTTGAATACATATAAAGTGCGTTTGTTGTTCTTTTGTTATTGTATAAAGCTGGTAACGTGCGTCTGTTTTGTGTTATTTGAAAATGTATAAAGTCAGTATGTTATATGAAAATATATAAAGTGCGTTTGTTATTCTTTTGTATATGATACATAAGTGCATCGAAACTTAGTCATAAGTGCGCCTATTTTTTTTGTCTGATAATATATAGAGTGTGTCTGAATTGTGTTATAAGTGCGTTTAAATGTTGACTAGTTTTTTTATTAACATAGAACCAAGAATAACTAATTTGGTTGAAGAAGAAGATGATGATTTCCAAGAGCCAATAAAAAATCTGGTTAATATTAAAAAAATGATTGAAAAAGTAAACAAGGAAGCTGCTAAAAAGTTAGAGGCTGGTGTTGAAAATATGAAGCATAAGTTGAAAAAACAAAAACAAAATGCTGAGCTTAGTTCAGAATCATTAGATGACGATTTCGAGAGCCCGAACAAAAAAGTAAAAGTGGGTGAACCTAAGAAGGTGAAGAAGATAAAGGAAAGGGAATTTGTGGAATACAGAGATAAAAAGTTAAAACTACGATGCTCACATGCTGAGTTTATTAACAACATCAAAGAGTACACAGATGATCAAAAGGAAGATGTGAGGAAAATGGGATTTGGATATGTTTTAGACATTAAGATTGATTCAATATCAACAAGTTTGGGTTACTGGCTGTTAGTCAATTATGACGAGGGAAGAAACCAACTAAATGTAGGGAATTGAAAAATCAAGATCACACCATCAATGATACATGAAGCTTTAGGCATACCAATAGGAAAGAAGCCAGTGCTAGAGAAAAATAGGGCAAGGAAGGGTTCTGACTCTACAATAGATGAGTTTAAGAGTTAATTCGAGAAAAAGGAAGTTAGTGTTTCAATGGTAACACCGGTTGTAAGGTAGCAACAAAGGGGTGGCCGGCTGTTTAAACTGAATTTTCTTATGCTATGGAACACAGTTTTCAGGGAAATCACAAAGTCAACAACAATAAATCAAAGCTTTTTGCATGGGGTGGAAGATGAGGCTGATATTCCTAATATAGATTGGTGCTCTTACCTGATCGAATGTCTGAGGAGAACAAGAGCAGGATGGAAGAAGACCAGTATCATGGTCCAATTGTAATGCTGAGTGTAAAACTTTAAACGCACTTGTATTTTCTTGAAAATACATATGGATGCACCTATAATTACTTTTGAACACATTTATATTTTTTTAACATATATATGATGTTTTATAACATGCAGGTTATCTACACACATGAATACAACAAAAGATATCCATCTGCAACACAAATTAGCACACTCGCAGTTTCTTACATAATATCTAGCTCACTTGCAGCGATGGAAAGTCATCTTTATAAAAACGGGGCATTGACTGATATGGAAGAAGATGATGAAGATGATCTGGCTGATGCTGATAAGGATGATAAAGAAGTGAATGTAGCTGATGAAGAAGAAGATGATGTGGGTGGTGAAGAAAATGATCAATTACAAAATGATCAAAATCTAGACGAAGTTGTAGATGTGTTGATGAGAATGCAAGACAGAGATGTTGATGATGATTACACTCTGCCGATAGGGAGAACTCCACAAAAAAGAATCACAATTGATGATGATATTGATGAAGAAGCAGATTGGAGACTGTTCGAAATGAGTACTCAGACTCAGCAAATGTTTGAGTATTCAAACACTCAACCACAACTAAGTCTTGTTGAGCAAGGGAGAGAAGCAGAGTATGAGGCTTCACTGAAAGCTAAAAAGGTACACTTTAAACGCACTTATTATATAATTTAAGTGCACTTACTATGTTTTGATGTACAAATTTAGACTCACTAATGGTTTTTTAGACGCACTTATTGTTTTGTGATGTATAAAGTTAAACGCACTAAGGATTATTTAAACGCACTTAGTTTTTTTAGTTTTTTATGATGTACAATGTTAAACACACTTATTATTTTTTAAACGCACTTATATTTAACCTTCTAACTTCCATCTTTTTGGCTACTGTTTGCACAGGTTTGGATAAAAACCATGGAAAAGAACATAAAAAAGTAGGAAGCAATACAAAAGGAGATGGGAGAAATGGTTAAGGAGGCACAAACCAAATACTTTTGGGTTCCTGAATTGAAGAAGTTGTGCAAAAAGTGGGATGAAGTGAACAATAAAGGTAAAGATAATGATGCTGAAAATCTTGGTGAAGAAAATGTAGTAGGGCTTGAAGTTAAGGTGGATAAGGATGATCAAGCTGTTGAAGAAAATGTAAAACAACATGCAGTTGAAGAACAGAATGTTGAGGTGACTGAAACTTCAAAAAGGAATGAGGTGGAAAAGGATGATCAGGCTGCTGAAGGTTACACTACATCAAACAAGACTGAATTAGCTAAGGATGCAAACCTCGAAACTCAAAATCAAGAAGAAGAAATATCTGACACAACAATTAACATGCTGCAAACAGTTGAACCAGGTTTGCATGTGGTTAGAGATGTGAATGAAACAACGAATGCACAACCTGAAAGAGAATAGAGAAAGACAAAGGAAAACCAGTGGATGATGGTGGTGTCAATTTAGAAGCAGAATAAATAACTGACACACAAATAAACATGATGCAAACAATAGAAACAGGTGTGTATGCAGTTCAAGATGTACATGAAACACCAAAAAAAACATGATGAAAAGGAAAAACCACAAGAAAAAGAAGCAGGGGAAGCCAAGGGGAAAGACAAGGGAAAAGCAGTGGCAGATGATGGAAGCCAGTTAGGGACAAAAACCCTTCACGGGCATTAAGATCACCATACACCGGGAAGACAGTGTGCCTTGTTGAGCAGCTAACAGAAGAGGAATTGAGGCTAACAGAATACCTGTTTGCACCAATTAGAGATAAATTGTAAGTTCCCTTTTTCCTTTTGTTTGTAAAATATTATAGAATGTTTACTGATTATTTAAATTATTTAAATTCAGGAAAATCTGTTTTCATGATAAAGCTGGAACTGAAACCCCGAAGGTGATTTTTGAAAGTTTCCATCCTGGAATATGACTTTGTACAAATGCATTGGATGCATGGACTGATATTCTAAATTATGAGGAAGGGAGCAGAAAGAAAGAGGGGCCTGTACATAGGATGTTTTTGTTCCACCATGATGGTATGAAATCTTTAAATTTAAACGCACCTTTATAAATTTAGACGTACATGAGAAAAAATAGGTATTTTCTTAACCGGGACACAAGTTATTTAAACGCATCTTGTATACACATTAGACGCACTCTTTTAAAAATTGTATTTCAAACGCACTTATCCAACTAATTTAAACGCACCTTATATTTTTTGATTGTTTTTTTATTTATTGACGATGACAATGCAGTCTCCAGACTGCTATAAACAGGGTGTTACTTGGACAGATAGGCATAAGGTTTTTCTTAGAAATCTTCAAGATATCTTCCGAAAGTTCAACGCAAAATCATTAGATGAGTTCGACATGATTCTTGTGCCAGTGTTGATAAACATACATTTCTATGTCTTATGTTTTGATGTGAAGAATGAGATTTCAGAGTTGCTTAACAACTCTAAAGAGGGAGATGACCAACAAGAATGATATAAAGTCGTGCCCGAAATATTGGTATGTACTTATGTAACAACATATTTAACAGAAAAAAACATGAAAAATTATTATCATAACCTAATGTTTTTGTAAAATATGTTTGTAGAGACACACTTTGTGCCTTTCCAGAAGACAACATGTCCTAAAAGCCCAGGGATTGACAAACTTGAACTAAATCCTATTATAAGACGAGAAATGCCATGGAGGACTATAAACAACCATGAAGACTGTGGCGTATTCGCTATGAGACACCTGGAAACCTTCAAAGGGCATAAATTTTGGAACTGTGGTTTTGCATGTGAATCGGATTTTCAAAAGAAGCAGTTGGATGCATGCGGTTCAAGTACGTAGCGAAGATTGTACTCTCACCTTACAACATGGTCAGGGATCATATTGTTGAAGAGGCTAACAAGTTCGCAAAAAGGCCAATAAAAGCAAAGACAAAAATGTTGGAGAATGCCAAAAAAAATTACTTAGGAGGGTGGATGCAATATAAAGATTGTCATGGGATTTTGTCATTGTTTAATGAGTTGAACAACTTACTGACTTGGTTTTAAATCTTTTAGTTTAGACGCACTCATTTTCAAATGAATTTACATTTGGACGCACTTTACAAAATAGAATAGATTATTATGATTTTACTTAAACGCACTTGTACATGTGTTTTATTATTTCAAACGCACGTTACACTTAAAACACACATCATAAACAGATAATAACAACTACAGAAACAAAGTACATAATCAGTTCCTCGTGGAGTTTATATACATTTTAAGAACTGAATTTTAAATTCAATAGAACACCTCAAAAAGGCTATGCATTTTGTAAGTTGTTCGACAAGATTAACATCGCCTTTTTGTACATCAATCATAAACATAACTGCAAGTTCATGAAGACTTGATTCAGGAATACGCATAAGAAGCTTGGAAATCTCATCTCTCTTACTCATGCCATCATTTATCCTGCTTAGATTATCGACCAGACGACCCTCAACAGCATAATCTTTTGAAATTTGCTCTTGAATCCTTTTGATCATTTGAGATTTTGATGATGAAGATGAAGCCATTACTGGAAAACAATAAAAAAAAGATAAGTTGTGATTGAATTATGTGGTGTAAAATTGATTTTGTATAGATAAATATATAAAGAACACAATAATAACAAGGTGACAAAAAATCATTCACGAAAATTACTGTTATTGTTGGTTACCAATAATTGTGTCACACCCTGCCAAGGCGGAAACGCGAGGTGCGACTTCGAAAGATTTCCAAGCACAAAGGTCACACAAGCGTCGATTTATTTAAAAGAGGGACTTCCATAAGACAACATAGTTTTACAAAACATTAGTTAATTTGTCTTAATTAAAACCATTGTATGAAATTGTTAATGACAAAAACAATACAACAACGGTTCAAAAGATGGTATCCCATGATGCTCAAACGCGACTCCCCAAGTTCCATGCTCCATGATAGTTACTTGAAAAACATGCATGTAAAATATAGGTCAACACAAAGTTGGTGAGTTCACGGGTTTTATGTAAATGGACATGTAATCCAAGACCGACTAAATTACTGCCTAGCTAGGGTAATAATTAATATGTGATCTGACATGAGCCCATAACCAAACCTTGACATGTTGTGCCTCGCCCATTGTACACGTAAGACAATGAATAAATGTGAAATACTAGCACTCTTTTGATATCCGTCATCCGGTCAGAGCGACTAACCAAGAGTGGGGGTGTCAACCCAATAGATCTATTCTGGTGTTTCATGGCTAAGCCCATAGCTAATGGTTATGGTGTGATGTATGACACGGGGGCTTAATGGATCCTGAACCTTAATGTCTCATTTTCACATAATAGTCATGTATGTAACTAAAAACTGTACGCATGTTTTCCCCCCGAAAAAATGTAAAACAATGAAAAGGGGCCGTGAAAAACTCACCTTGTGGTGTGTCTGGGAATGAACAAATGAGTCTGGAGCTAGAGAGATCGACCTACGTGTCCTATGTAAAAAGACATTTTAGGTCTAGGCTACTTGTTAGTTTACAAGTTGTTCTCTTGTTATGTTTGTCCTTGTAACTTAACCCTTTAAGTTAGGTGTGTCTTTGATGTAAAGATTTGTGAATTTAATATCTTATTTATTAAAAGATACAATGCTTATTTTTTAAGTGTTCCATATTAGGGTTTCTAGTGTAATATTTCGCAAAATATGAACCTCATGGTTTTGTGTTGCAAGATCCATCATCTTTATGTAAACTAGTGATTTTGGTAAAAAGATAGCATTATCTCTTGGGAAAACGTCACTTTTACTTGTAAAAACATGTGTTTTTATACACTTTGGATGGAGTATGTGTTCATATGTTGTAGGTTTTACAACTTTTTATCTTGACATGTGTATAGGCTTACAATATAATATCTAAGTATTTATAACTTACTATTTCATAAATCTAGTAACCTTTGTGAAAGTAATAATGTCCATATCAAAATACAACTTTTTCTTAAAAACATATGCACTTTAGTAGGCTTTGTTATAGATCTAGACATGTCACACATGACTAACAACTATCAACACTATTTCTTTTGTTAGTGAGTTTAGAAAACATACTAACTTTCTTATGAAACTTCCGGCCCATATGTATACATACATTCATATATGTTTCGGCCATGGAGTGTGTAAATACCTACATTTTCCAACTAACATAAAATATTTTAAGTCATGAACTCATTTATTTTACTTGGTTTTAGTTACAAGAGTAAACATATAGATGAGCAACTTGGTGTAAGTAAGAAAATGTAGTTAATAAAAACATAAGTTTAAAAATATGAAATTATACCTCCTAGTGTCTAAGAAATGAGGGAGTTAGGGGCCTTGTACACCTTGGTTATGCTCCTTGTACCCCTAAGAGTCCCTTGAAAGTGGTGGTCTTTGGTTATGTATATAAAGCCGAGGGGTGGGGTTAGGTGGTGGAGTAGTGGTTCGGTGGTGGTGATGGTGCCGAGTGGTGGTGGTGTTCGGCGGTGGGGGTGGAGCCGAGAGGAAGAGAGTGGGAGAGGTGTGGTGTGGTGTGTTCATCTCAAGTGATCCTAAGTCCCATTTATATAGTGCAAGAGCCATGTTATTTTGGGTAAGTCAACTCTCCTTGGATGTTAGGCAAAGGAGTATTTCCATGCTAGTGTAAGTCTTGGATTATGGAAGATTATGGACTTGATGTGTGCATGTCTTCCTTAGGGAATGTGGGCCAAAAATTAAAGGGAGTTTGGAGGTTATGGTTTAGTCAACTCACTTAGATTTGATGTAAGATAATCATGGTGTTTGCTAGATTAAGGATGTCCTAGGATGGATATGGTAGGATCTTGCTTAGAATGTGTTGGATGGCAAATGTAGTAAGTCAACATTATATTTTCTTAAGTTTCATAAGATTCCTTCCATTTTGGTGTAGTGTCTAGGAATGTGATGGAGGTGACTAGTGCATGTTGTTGGATGAATCTTTGTGGAAGAATGTATAGGCTAATTAGGGAAAGTCATCATAGTTTGATCAAAGTCCAATTTCCATGTTGGTGTAAGTAGTTATCAAGAATCTTAGTGTTTGTGTAGTGTGCATGTGTGTGTGTGTCGATATGTATGTATGTATGGAGGTGGGTATTTGTGGCAAGTCAAAGGTTCATGGGATGGATAAGTGTTAAAGGTGTATACTAAATATGTAGGAATCTAGATGAAATGACAGATCATTAAGATGTAAGAGTTTAAACATTGGAAAGCACATACACACATATATGTGTGTGTGCCGTCGTGTATATGTATGTATATACATATATATTTTTGAACATTTTAATGTACATCTAGTTTAAACGTATGGTTACACATTATAATTAGATGTTAAGAATGGTCTTTGTACAAGTCCATGTAATACAAAATAATATATAATTGTGTGCACATTTTATACTTTTTAACTAGTTGGATTACTAGTCGTTTATGGACATTGTGTTCGGATGATCTTTGTGTACGAACATTGTTTGTTTTTGTTCTTGATTGGATCATAATTGTAGTATTATGTTCAATTGTATGGATTCCCAAACTAGGGTTTTGATGAGGTCTCTCTATAGCTCATGATAAACTATTTGACTAGTTATGAAATTGTATCAACTAGTGTGCCTAACGCTAGACTGTAAGCATCGGAATTGACTTGTTGGAACCCTGTATGGCCCAATTGCAATGAAACATGCAAAATGTAATGTCATGCACAATGTATACGTGTAGCTAGTGTACGGATATGACCTGTGATTTCGACGGGTGTCACAAATTGATCTGCAAACGCACGTGTATAATAATGCAGACGCACCAATATGGCTTGGATAGACACACTTGTATTCTCTTTAAACGCACTTATTAAAAAACAATAAGAAAATACATAACCATTTACATAAACGCACGTTTAATCATTGTTTAGCCCTAAAACGCACGTTTACTATCATCATCTTCATCATATATTAACCCTAACTCAAAACCTGTACATCTTTTTGTCTGTAAATACATCCACAATCCTTAATTTTAATTAACAAACATATAATCAAAGATCTAAAAGTAAAAAAACCATACGATAATCAGTCTAAGTCAGTCAAAAATCAAATCGTATAAAAAAACGGTTGATCGATAAAAAACAGAGCATCCTTGTAATCGAAATTAACGTTGGGTTGGATTGAATCGTTAGTTGATTAGATAGTCAATCTAAAATACATAATCGATCATGAATTGAATCCTGAATAGAATTATTCTCATTAATTGAACTGTTTGTTTGATTGAAACGTGATTTAAGGAATAATTAATAAATGGACTAATTTACCCCTTTAATCAACCAGATTTAGGTTAAGTAAATATATAATATGAGAAGTGATTTTTCATGTGCGTACAACTTTTACATACGGGTTTTAAGATTCATAGGTTGGTTTTATCTATGGTGAATTTATAGTGCATACCTGGTAAACACCTATGAATATAGGATTGTCAAGTGTCTGAATTTGACTCGAAACGTAAAATTCGAACTAGGCGCCTTTCGACTCCAATTTCAAACTCACTTTGTGAGTCTACAACAATTCGAATTTTGATTTCAAATTCGAGTCGAATTCGAATTTCTTGATTTTCGTTTTGAATTCGATTTATTAATATAACTTTTATTCTTATTACATATATAAATAAAAATAATAATCTTATAAATCCATTTTATTGGCTTCATCAATGAGTTGAAAAGAAAAATTGGTCTCATGACTTTCGGCCTCCACCATTCAAAAGTTCAAGCTTCGCCGGTGTACCAAACTTTCCTCCAATAACATTATGCTAACTCATTTTCAAACGATTAAAACTCAAATCTAGTCAAAAGGTAGGGGATACTCTCATAACTCAACCCACTACCCTAGCTTTTGTTGCCAATGACCACTTATTTGATTCTTCATTCGGGTTGTATAACTCACGTAGCAAACCCACTCCCAAAACTCGCAGGACTTGCTGTGAGTCACAATGTACCCCCCAACCCGTGACAACCTGAACCTTTGGAGTATTGTGCCCCTCCCACCCTAATTACCAATAATTTAAATTAGCAAAACCCAAATGCTATCTAATAAAAATCATACATAAAATCAACATGTGAAAACATAAAAGTTTTGTTTTCCTTTTGTTTTTTTGGTTTTTGTTTTCTTTACCCATGTGGATACGATGAATGAGTGTGTGGTCCTAATATTCCACATGGCGTTAATCATGGGCCCACAAGCAATCTTCTTCCCATTTCTTTGTCTGTGAGGAAGGGGACCACAACCCACTCTTTTTTATCAGATCTTGCACCAACGACGTCGTTCCCTTCAATCCTAGGAATGTCTTCACTGCTGGTAGTACCGTACAACTAACAAACCGTTGACGATCTTCGGTTGTTACTTTATTAACGTCCAACATTTAATAACAAAACAATAACATTATCAAATTAAGTTTACATCCTACTTCTCATAACGATTTAGGGTTGTTTGACAACTTATTAATTAATAAGTGCTAAACTAATAAGAAGTAAGTGGTCAATTAGAGGTCTGATCCATTCAGACTCAGTATAATGTTTACCTATTCAGAGGCAAATGTCTCACTAATTTAGACATTTGTTCACGAAACAAACGATCTCAATGAGCTATGTCTGATCGATTCAGATATCTGTCTTATTAAGAGTTGAAACAAACAACCCCTTAGTTATTTTATTTGGAAAGTTATAGAAAAGAATTTGCCGTGCGAATCGTATGAAGTAGTGTTAGGGGGCGTCATTATGATTTGGTCGTGCGTAAGTTTGAATTTGGTTGTACGTAATTTTGAATTGGGTCGTAGGTAATTTTGATTGCATAGGAGTTATGGTGTTATGATGAGTTTTCTAACACCAGAATGTGCAAGTGGTATGACGGTGGTGTTGACCGCCGATATGATAGTGGTGGATGGTTTTCAAGTGTGTGGCGATGATGATGTATGTGGGCTAGTGACATAGAAGCTGAATGAGGTACGTTACAGGTGTGAATTGCAAAAAGAACATCCCATCCCAAAACAAAGGTGCATAATTTTGGTTATGATAAGAAGTTAAAGAATACTTTATCCGTTTACTTGTCCCTATTTTATATTGTTATAGTTAATAGTTAATGAGCTAGTTTCACGACCGGTGTTTATAATTTTAATAAAGATTTTGAAAGTGCATAAAACATGACTCAATTTTTACTTGGAAAGTAACTAAATAAAAAACGTTGATCAAATATTGAAGGACCCACTTGCGTGTCCATGACCCCTTTTTGGTGTCCACCCGTTTCGTATGCTAGTCGTCTGTTATGGTCCCAACTAGACATTTGAGAACCTAATAAATGTCTTGATGTGGATGTTGTTAGCATGTTTTCGAAAACTAAATTAGTATTTTCAATAATTAATTTTTTAATAGCAATAATACATTAATAAAACTAGTGTTTTTTAGCTCGCGTGTTACGACTGGATCCAAAATGAGCTAAAAGCATGATGACATTGGCAATCATATTTAGAGCTTTTCCTTGTTTGGTCGTTATCGGCTTATTGAAACTCAAATAACCTACGTAAAAAAATTACAATCAATGTAACTATTTATTTTTACATGCAAGCCAATGTTAGATTAGCAATGTGTTTCTTAGCACACGATCGGATGCGACGGTGGAACGGTATTCTTTGAAAAACGCGACCGGGAAAAAATTACGACAACATTTACAAATACAACAATAACCACTACAAGTTAGTAACAAAACATCTATTTCTTGCAATTGCTCTGCAAAGACCATCTAACCGAGTGGTAAGAAAGAACGTAAAAGCGATAAATAAATCTCGGCATAATGGATAAAAGAGTGCTCAGATAGTTGCATCATTTCCCGTGGAACCTAGAATCAGTATACTAATATTACCAATGTCTATTGTAATAGGTTCAGACCAATGGTTGGGTTTATCTGGTTACTTTTTCTAAAGTATCACAGTTGTCATTCCAATAGTAAATCATCATTATCACCTCACCCGGTAGGTTTAGTCGGATATAGGTTATAGCTGTGCGAATCAATATCAAAGGCCCAAATGACCGAACGACACCTAACCAAGCCAACAGTGAACCGTCTTGTGTCTCGGATGAGCAAGACATCATCGTTACCGAGTGTAACCTACACAATTTTAAGTATACAAAATCAATTTATGGCTATAGTATGTCGAAAATATACTCTCGGATGAGATTAGTCTCGTTATCATCAAGTGAAAAATCAACAGGTCATCAATGAACTGTTGTAAAGAAAGAACAAAATAGAGGTTGAATGGGTTTCGAACCCATGAACAATCAAACATGTCTAGGAACAACCACAACAATCAAAAGACAACCATGAACAACCACAAAAACATGAGGTGTCACATGGTAACAACCACAACAATTGATCAAAATCAAGGGCCTAAATAGAGCCAGCACACCGAACAAAGCTCAAATCATCAAACTATTAACCGATGACAAAGAGATGTGGTAGAGTAAGAAGAGAGAAGCGGTGGATTGTGGTATAAAAAAACCACAAACCGCTAACCCAAACAAAAAAATCGGTAGGGTTTAGGAATTCCCAAAGTGTTAACCCACTAAAACGTCAGTTAGGTTAAAAATCCCCACCAAAACCGTTTACCACTGTTCACTGCACCAGAGAGAGAAAGTGTGGGGGGGGGGGGGGGGGGGGAGATAGAGAGGGTTTTGGAATCTTATTGAACAAAAATAGTGATATTGTTCCTCCATTGATCAAGAATTCTAATTTTTGGCAAGTCACATGATCATTCAATAAGAAGGGTTTCATTTTTTTCAAATGAACGATTTGAAGACCTACTGATTCTAACTATCGATCCTTTGGAGCTTTTGATTCATAGATGTAGATCTCGGACTTATGAAGGGGGTATTCCTAAAAATGACAAACAAAAAAAGGAAGGGAGTTAGGGAAAAACAAAGAAACAACTTTGGCAAGAAGAAACGAATTGGCTTAGACAAATCTTTATTGTCAATAACCTCAGACCAATCAATCGAATATGGATTAATACGCAATCGATCGAATACTACTTGAAAACGGCTCTTTTGCTCATAAATGAAATATTCTAGATATTACTGGAAATTATTGCTACATGTGGACCATTTGTATCTATATGCAGCAGGACCCCGATTCATGGATCAATCAGAGGGTTGGATTCCCATATAGTCTGAGTTCCTTGTTATCCATTTGATCTTTTTATTCTTTGACGGCTTTGTCTTGCCCCCTAAAAAACGGATAGACTTGTTCTTGCTCTTCCAACTTAGGAAGATTGATTTCACCAGTTGGTCCAACTGGGAAAAACATGGGAATTTTAGGAGTCAAATTCTTCTTCTTCTCTTACGTACGATATTTCAAGTTGGATGAATAGGTTGTTTCTAAAGGTTTAATAAGGCATTAGATTTTTCTTCATCAATAACTCGACTTCCAGCTTCTCAAATGGAAGGGTCTGGTCCGGAAGAAGAGGAAAATGGGTTCACCTAAAAAAGGTAACGCGTCATTCCATCTATCCTGTCTGATTGAGAAAGTCTTTAGGTTCCAAAGTTCCGACCTATAACGGAGTGACATCACTTCCAAAGACGTACGCTATGTTTCCGAGTTTAACAAATGAAGGAAGAGAAGGGAAAAAGAAATAAGGAGGGAAAAGAAAGAGAGTGGAAAGAAAGGATTTAATTAGTCAGTGTGTTCCCGAGTTTGAAGGAAATGGAGAGGAAAGTAGGATTTTATGTTTAAAATAGTATTTCATTCCAAATCTCCAATTTGGAAGGATGAAAAATGAAGGAAATGAACCAAAATTTTCCTTCCATTTCTCTTCTTTTCTCTCTTAAAAAAACTCTGGAACACAATTTTTTAAAACATCCTTCCAAATCCTTTCTTTTCTTTCGTTAAATGAAACTCGGGAACACAGGTTGTAGTGCTTACTCAGATGAAATTTCGAAGGAAACATGGTGTTAAACGAGGTCAGTGAGCATACCTTCAATCCTGTGCTATGTTTGCAAGCGAAGGTGTGATCGTTGGAGCTCAACCTGTTGCCGGTGGTTTGAGATATAACCGTTGCTAGAGTAATAAAATGTTTGGTCCTATATTCTTTTAGAGTAATCCCAAAATTAAGCAGGTCCCTGAAAGTCCTCGCATCACAACCTGATCTTATAACCTAAGTAGGTCCTTGAGAGTCCTCGCATCACAGCCTGCACTTATATAAGTCGAAAGCATTCTTTTCCATAGGTATACTAGCTACTTGATACAAGATAGGGAATACTGGTTCTAAGCCAACCACGCGCTGACTACTTGTCTTCCCCTTTCTCTCTTACTCCATGTTTCTCTCTTTAGAACCAAGAAATAAAGGATGAAGCGGCGGTGTGAAGGTGGTGACCCTCCGGTCACTCCCCCTCTCTTTTTTCTCTTTTTCTCTCCTTCTCTCTCTCTCTCTCTCTCTCTCTCTCGACGATGGTGATTGTCTGTGACAGTGATGATGGTGTCACGACAGAGGTGGTGACCGCAACGGTATGGTTCTCCGATCACCCCCTTTCTCAAATCTCTCCCTTTTCCCTTTATCTTTCTCTTACCTTTGTGTCTCTTTTAAGAAGCCCAAAAAGGAAAGATAGGTACTAGAGATGGGGCTGGCCACGACTTGGACGGCCAAGATCACGACTATTCATTAAGTTTCTCTATTAATAGATCGTAAAAAAGAAAGGCATGATTTGTCAAAAATTAAAAAAAAATACATTTTAAATTTTGCTTTTCATATAATAACTAATTATTTATCCCAAGTTTATAATCTTTCCTTTTACCTATCCTTTGATTTTTTTATTATTAGGCTGTAAGGTGTGGGAAACGTGGAGGGGATGATAGAGGTGCAACGCAGACAATTAAAGACCGGAACACCACCCCCATGCCCTTGGTTCGTCAAGATTGTGGAGATTTCTATGGCCACCACACTCATCTCCTTCTCTCTTCATTACTTTAGTGTGGTGATGTAGGGGTTGATGATGTGAATGATGGAGGATGATTGCCATACTCAATAGCCTTACCGACGTTTTATGTCATATTTTTTTGGTTATGACTATTAATTATTCACATGTGTTTTTTATAGATCACTTTTTACTAATTAAGTGTTGTTACTCTTTAATCAAGTTTTATATTATATTGTGTCCGGTTGTTAGGTCACAAGTTTATTTTCATGTTAGGTGTCATTTTTTTCCTAGAAGGGTAAAATTATGGGGTAGCTACGGGGATATGACATAAAGACATAAGGTTGATCATGCTAAGTGATGGATTCGTAATTTCATGATTTAGATATCACAATGCTATATTTTTTCTATATTTGTTTTGGTTGTTCTCTCAATGATGATTAAGAGGGGTGTCAAACTATTTAAAAACAATAACCTTGAAATACTTTTATTGATATAGAATTGACCAGGAAACAATCACTTTTATTGATTGGAGACCATGTTTTTCGCGAGTCTTGCGATTACAGGTATAGCTATGCAGAGCCTAAAAATCGTCTAAGCTCGAGCTTTGACTACTTAATTTATGAGAGCTTGAAACTAAGTTTATTTCAAGCTTTATTTCTAAAATTCAAACTCAATTCATTAATAATATTTTAGACATAGGCTTGACTTATTTGTTACTTGTTAAATAGTGATTATGTATTTATATAGGCACACACTTTATATAGTCATAATTCTAACTTGTATGAACAACTTTTGGTTAAAGCCCGATATATCTAGTACGCATTTTGTTTACAGATCTTGTATTATTTTCAAGAGTTAGTTTCTACAAAATATTAATAAAGATTAAAAATAATTTATTCAACCTTCACGGATAGCTCAGTTGGTGAATGGACCAGGGATCTCTCTTGGAGGTCTCAGGTTCGATTCCCACGAAGGACATAATGAGAAATGATGGATGACTCATGGCTTATGGTCATGAGTTCGAGTCCTGATCTCGCCAGGTTTTACCGGTTCACTACTGTCGTGCCTTCGGGCGGGTATGTGGGTCGGGTTTTCCCTGAAAGCGGGCTGTCGGGCGGGCTAGGGGCTTCGTGCGTCCAGGGTGGGCCGGGCTGTGCCCCTGTCTTTGCCACTGGGGGGCCGCGTACGAAGTACACGGCGTTGTTTAGTTGGCCGTTCAAAAAAAATCTACGATACAGGTATAGCTTTTAAAATTAGTGAAATCAAATTAAAAAAAAAAATCAAATGAAAATTTTGGTTTGCATCTAAAAAGATTGTAAATCATTCTAAAAGAATAATTAAAAGGCAACGATACTTGTATATTTAATTAAATCTTGAACTTAGCTTTGCATCTTATCACTAATTAATTTAAGCTACTCTTTGTCCCTTATCAGGATATAAAATAGATTCTACAACCAATACCCACACTTCTTTTTGTTAAAGTATTGTGATAATTTAGTTTTTCTTAACTTACAAATAATTGTAGGAATTGTATTTTATTAGCTAATTTTTCAAACGAATTAATAAATCACTACAATAATCATGTAAATTTTGCCATTGCTAAAAATTTAATTAGGGACTCTGATCCGAACTCTCATAATCTTCATCATTAGGAATGAGGATTACATGGTGTGGTGGTAGGATATCTCTCTTCTATTCAAGAGATCAAAAGTTTAAATCCCGCAAGGTATAAAAATAAAAGTAATTGGATTTTAGATGTAAGTTAGTTTGTCATTAAAAAAAGAGGTATGAGAATTATCATCAACACACATGCGTATATCTAAGGGTGGCCGGAGTGCAACCCGTGTAACCACCATGGGTACCCAAGCCAAGCAACCTGGGGTGCTACCCACCAACCACCCCCACATCAAAACATGCAACACACACATTTCCACAAACACAAACACAAACACCACCACCGCCTTCGACTTGTAACACCCTAGATCACTACCCACCCTACCCTACCTGCAACACCCGGAGTGGTGTAGCCTCTCGGGTACCTCCTATCTGATAGGGTACCCAAGACCCACTCCGTACACCCTAAGTGTGAATATGTGTTGGTTGGCATATACCCTAGCCCGCACGTGTGATACACACCTCAATCTCACGAGATATCACACATGTCGTCATGACCAACTCTAACCGGCCACTAAAGACGATTCATATTCCTTGAGTCTTTTTAGTATTTGATGTTGAAAGAAATAATTCTTTAACAATTAAGTATGTTAAAGTTGAGTTGAAAATGCACTAATAATAATAAAGAAAAGGAAACTAATGCAAACAGTAATAGAAAGAAATAGTAAATATATGGTCCAACCAATTCCATTCTATTCCTTAGAGGGTGTTATAATCTTAACAGGTTCTTGTAGTTTCTTGAGTTTGGATCAAATTAGCCGCATGTAAAAAAACTAGAGTCCTAATTCAACATCTATAGTTTAAATCATGAATTACTCTTCGTTAGTGTTTTGTCACGTTGGGGTGGGATTTTTTTGCCGAAATAGTGGTATAGTACCATTTTTTTGTACAATTGGAGGGTGTCAGGGGTGAGTTTACTCAAATGGTGAAACCGCAAGATGGACCTTCGGTTTCTGCTTAGGTGGAGGGGAGAGAAGGGAGGCCTTTGCTTAGTAGGAGAGAGGAGGGAGAACTCGAGAGATGGTCTTGCGGTTTCTGTACAAGACCTGACACAAGCAGGGGGCCTTTTGTAGTTGTTTAGATAGTTTAAGGGGATATTTTGTAACTTAACTTAGAAACTGAAATATGGTGTTGCGGTTTCATTGAATCCGTCTGCCACCCTCTGAACCAAGCCAGAAAAGATGAATATTATCATATACTTGAAGGGGGCCTTTTGTAAATTATGTATAAAGGAAACCGGGTTTTGGTCTTGCGGTTTGGGTATATTTTATTTTTAAGTTAATAGACCAAGGGGTAATGTTGTAACTTATGTTTTGTCTTGTGTAAATGAATTCAAAGAAAGAGCAGACCTGGTTCACATGCATTACACCCCAACCACACAGCCAATATCTTAGTCAGGAGGGGCATGCATTAGTCAAGTCTAAATAAATAGACACAGACAACTAAAAACAAAATGCATGCATACAAATTTTCTTTATATATGTTGATACCTCATGCAGTTTACAATCGTTATATCACATACTCTCTATTAAAATCGTTATATCACATACTCTCTGAAAGCTAAAATCGTTATATCACATACTCTCTGAAATTATGGCATTTATAAACCCTGGTCCTCGCTCCAATGAACTTCTATGGGATCAATCACGACATGGTACTGCAATGTTGTTTGAAGGAAATGAGCTCCCGCAACTTAATTTTAGACGGGGGGACCAATCCTTGTGGGTGGAACTTATGAACCATCCGTTGGATGTACGTGTTAAATTGATGCTGCGAACGGCGGGTTTTCTTGGAGTTTTTGAGTGCGGTTACCGCAAGATTGACCGAGGGTTGCTATCTGCCCTCGTTGAAAGATGGCGTCCTGAGACCAACACGTTTCACCTACGATTCGGTGAGGTGACAGTGGCGTTAGAGGACGTTGCATGTCTAATGGGTCTTCCTATTAATGGTAGAGCGGTGACAGGGAAGCCATTTGACGCGAGGAATGATGCGGAACGGGCACAAGTTGTCCACAATTTGTTGGGTATAACAACCAACGCATTCAGGGGAAACACTATGTCAACCGTCAAAGTTCTAGACAGAATCACGGGTCCGTTGCCCGATGACGCGAATGAGGTCGAGATCACACAACGCGCACGTTGTGTGATATTAATCCTGTTGTCAGCTTCTTTGTTTGCTGACACAAGAAACGGTTATGTGAAGTTGTCCTTTTTACCGTTCTTAGAGGACCTCAATGAATGTGGGACATTTAGTTGGGGTAGTGCTGTGTTGGCATGGTTGTATCGCAACCTGTGCAAAGCAGCAGTAATGGACGGCGATGCAATGTGTGGGTGTGTGTATTTGTTACAGTTGTGGGCCTATACCAGATTCCGGGTATTTGCTCCCTTAATTGTACGGGAACAACAAGAAGAAGAAGAACGACTCCCCTATGGTGCCATGTAAGTACTATGTTATGCGTGCATATTATTGATTCTATAAAAACATGTTATTTTTGCTAATTATTGGGTTTCATAATTATATTTAATAGCTGGCGTGTACCACACGATTTCAAGGAGACGATCAGACACTCGTTGCGCGGAATCCGCTCGCAACTATTCAGTCTTCATTAGGACTCGGTAGGAGTTAAGTCACATTAAATTACTGTTGAATTCCGTACAATGGCTTAATAATTTATTATTTTTTTGCAACAGTTTGTCTGGCGTCCATACGAAGAAGCAAGGGATTCTCTGCCTGATTATTGTCTAGTAGGGGAGGATTCATGGAATTGTGAATGTTATATTGTGTGGATGCAAGTGGTGGAATACCACGCACCATCTCGGGTACTTAGACAGTACGGGTTCAGCTAATGGAAGCCTGGTAATCCTCCCCTTAGCCATGAAGACCACCTAACCTTGCATACACAGAAGCTTACCGGGCAAATGGATACAGACTGGGGAAGCAAACATGAAACCTATGTATCTTCCTGGGATAATCACAGATTTAATAGAGTGGTGGGGGACCGGATATCGGAAGGGTTTCCACCCGTGCTTCCAGATTACATGAGTTGGTATCTGGAACACACAATTGGATTTGTGACCAACCCGACGAATAACCCGGTACCACAAACCGGGTTCCAAGATGATGGGTCAATAAGCCAACTAATGGTTTGTATATCAGTTTAATAATTAACACATTAGTATATAATGCAAAATATTATTTTAATAATTGTTATTTTAATATTAATGCAGATGGAAGGCTATGCACAGATTTATGGCCAAGCCGGTCAGTTTATTGCAAACGTGGCGCGTGAATCGATGCTCGGGTTTATCGGTCACCGGACCACGCCAGCGCGCAGTTCTCAGGAAATAGGTAAAACCGCAACTTCAAGTTGCGGATTTAAATGGTCTATAAAAGTACATGTATTTCCCTACTTTTACTACCACCAAATATCACACCAGGCTAGTATGGTAAACACCAGTCATACATAAATCCTGATGGATCTCGAGCAATCAAACCCCGAATTTGAGGACGTCCCTGAGACACCACCGTATAAGATTCCACACCAACCCCGATGGTATCGTCCAACTAGAGAGTCGAAGAAATGGTCTCCCAATGTCATAGAATTCTACCAGAATGGGGACGCCCCTGTCTGTTCTAGTGTTTTTCTTGGCCGGATTCCGCTCGGGAAGGATATTTGGGGAACCCTATTGGGATATGACGGTGATGGTCACCTTTGGCCACTTGTAAGCATTATTTTTTAAGGTTTTTAAATATTAATATACATTTTTTCCTCTCTACATTTATTTGTGTTTATACATTATTTTATTAAAAATTGCAGCACGTGGGAGGCTGGGTTACGTTGTTCATGAGGTAAAGATGGGTTTTGATCAATAAATCTAAGAAACCTGAACAGTTGTATCCGTGGACAATACTACCCCCACAATTCTTTGACTTATTGTCTGAAACTCCCAACTATCGTGCGTTGCCATTTTCCATCGGAATTAAAGACAACTACCCTCCTTTATGGGATATTGATATGGTAATCTTTTTTAATATAAACCACCTTATATATATTGAATTTTGTTGGCAAATAATATACACTAATCTATCTTATGCAGTTGTATATCCCATTATGTGCTGAACAAAGACAGTGGTTTCTTGTTCAAGTTGATATGCGGACACTTCGTACGAATCTGTACTTTACTAGCTCTTGCGCTTTATCTAGTTTCGGTCAACCGACGCCAATCCAAGTGTTGATTTACCCAACATTTGTGAAGTTTGAGAGTTTGTTCAAACAATTTCTGGATGAAATTTCATACTGGGAAAATTCTGGAAGAAATTATGTGGAAAAAATAATAGTGTCTGATACAAAAGTCTGGCCACCTGAAGATCACGGTTTAGTTGGTGGTAATTCTGGAGTCCTTATATGTATGTTAATGAAGAATCTAATTAATGACGAAGATATCAACTTTGAAGGAGATCTTGCGCATTCTTGTTCAGCCTACCATCGGTACATGGCCGATGAATTTTACGCTGGGCGTTGGACACCAAATAATATGTGACAAATATCGTTTTTAACGTTTGTTCGAATGTTTGTTTCTTAGCCTTTAGAAGCGTTTATGTAGTTAACGTTAGTGACTATGTTTGTTTTTAACCTTTAGAAGCATTTATCTACCAAAGAAGTCAATTTAATTAACTGGACCATACATAAGCATACTAAATTAAACTCAACCACAACCACAACCACCTACCTAACATCTTAGAGAAGATACACGCGTTATTAATAAAACATAAGTCCATTATGTGCTGAACAATTCAGTCACTGGCTGATTCTGTGTCATACTCTACGTCATCTTCAATGGGTGGTGGATTTGGTTGGTGACCGTTGTAACCGGTAGAGGAATGTGCTTGTGGAGATGTCGGACGACAATGGTTTGGTGTTTGAAAATTTATCGGACGGTTATGGGTTGGTGTTTGTGGAGATGTCGGACGGTTATGGTTTGGTGTTTGAAATTTTTTCCGACGGTTATGGTATGGTGTTTGTGGAGATGTCGGGCGGTATGGGTAGGGTTGTTGCAAATGGGAGTGTTGCAAGGTAGGGTTTCTTCGTTGTTGGCCAGTGATGTTCAAAGAACGATGAAACTGATCGGTGATTTCATTCATCATACCCGCAGTGAAAGTTTCTACTACAGGGATTACTACAGGTGCCTCTGCCCAACATACGAATCCACAACCACGGGGTTTCCTGTTACAGCAGTAGAATCGACGACCTGGGTTTCTTGAAGTTGATGATACACGGACTACTATGGGAGAACCACAATTGCAATAAACCATATTGTGGTTTCGTTCGTTGATACACACAACTTAGTATGTAATGAGTATTGTTATTTATATAAGCAAAAAACCGCAAGTTGAAGTTGCGGTTTCTTGTAAAGTACTGTTTTCAGTAAACCGCAACTTCAACTTGCGGTTTCTTCTAAAGTACTGTTTTTAGTAAACCACAACTTCAACTTGCGGTTTCTTCTAAAGTACTGTTTTCAGTAAACCGCAACTTCAACTTGCGGTTTCTTCTAAAGTACTGTTTTCAGTAAACCGCAACTTCAACTTGCGGTTTTTTGCTTATATATATGTATGCAATATGAAGTACTCACCATCACCATCTTGTGTTACCAAAAAAATCATGGCAAACTTTCACCCTTTCATTGTAAAACTCTACTGGGGTGGTGACCTTACCTACATAAACGGTAATGTTACCGCCGACGACACGCGTCGATCAATCCTGAATCACAGGCCGCTCTGTCATTGTCTGATTTTTGGTTGTCTGATCACACTCGAAATTATGTATCTACTTTTCAAACACTTTTATTATGACCCACAGAATGTCGTATACTGAGTTTGTAGACGCAGTTTGTAGTAACGCTCATATTAACAGGGAGTGTTATACTGTGAGTTTAGTATTGTATTACACTTTTCAGGGTTGCTCTGAGGAAGCGTAGATCGTCGGGGACGATGGTATGAACACGATGTTCTATCTAGCAGAGCATACACATTGTTATGTCGCAATCGTACATGTGAAGCTCATGCCTATAGTTTCTATTCAGGAAACTAGTGCTATGGATCTCCTAAGACGCTTTTCCTCGGTGCCTTTAGAAGATGACACTTTGCATACTCTGCCATCTCAGCATATGCAGTCAACCAATCTGCATGGCGAGTCATCGTTCAACAACACAGGAACCTCATATCAAGGAGGTACTGCTGATTACCATTATAATGATTTTCACTTTAACGAAGAGTATGTTGCTGATCTATCTCTTAATGACAACGAACAACATCATGGTAACGATATCAATGAGGGTACGAGACTTATATAGTCAATTGATTTTTATTAATATGTATAATTATATTAACGTACTTATAATATTGTGGTTGAGCCGCATATGGTCTCTGCGCTCCCACGTGTATTCCGGTCCTAGATGGGAATTCCATCGTACCTTGACAATAGGTATAGTGCTCTGTCTGAGTTTCTTGACGCCCTGCTCAAGAATCTCCACTAGTTCTTCCACGAACCGTAGCTGGTCGTCCACCTGGATCTCCTCTAGTGGCACTACTAGTGTCGTATCCGATAGGCATTTCTTTAGGTTTGATACATGGAATACATTGTGCACTCCGCTGAGTTCATCAGGCGGGTTTAACCTGTAAGCTACTGGACCAATCCTTTCGACAATCTCTAATGGTCCAACGTATCGCGGGTTCAATTTTCCCCGTTTTCCAAAGCGTATCACCCCCTTCCAAGGTGACACCTTTAACAGAACCTTGTCCCCAACCTGGAACTCCAAAGGTTTCCTACGCTTATCAGCGTAACTTTCTGTAGATCACGAGCAGCAGCCATCCGGTTTCCGACTTGCACTATCTTCTCAGAAGTTTCTTGCACGAGTTTGGGACCTGTTAGCTGGCTATCCCCAATTTTAGTCCAGCAGATGAGAGACCTACACTTGCGTCCATAAAGTGCCTCAAAATGCGCACACTGTATCGAAGCGTGGTAGCTGTTGCTATACGAGATTCAATCAAAGGCAAGTGCTTATCCCAACTGTTGCCAAAATCCACCACGCACGCTCGTAGCAGATCTTCCAACGTTTGGATGGTAAGTTCACTTTGTCCATCCGTCTGTGGGTGATAGGCTATGCTCATATCTAAGCGAGTCCCCAAAGCGTTTTGGAGAGTAGTCCAGAAATGAGAAGTGAATCGCGCATCGCGATCAGATATGATAGAAGTAGACACCCCATACCTAGAGACTACGTATTGTGGTGGTGGAGGTAGTTCTAGGGGTTTTCATAGAGAGATTATTGAAACATAATAATAATCAACACCTTTAATGTCTTTATTAGTATTTATTAAATAGAATACTAATTACAAACATGTCTCTCATGTTTTTGGCTTGCTCAATAGGCTACACCCTCTAATTACTCTTAATTAGAGATTCACGACACATTGACTTTTATTATTAACTTTGAATCATTTTGTTTAAATTAATAAGCAATAAGTTCATTACATATTTATATATAGGTAAAGTATATGGAGGAAACCCTCCTTATTTGGTAAACTCTGGAAACTCTGACTTCCCAACATTTTTTTTTTTGAAAAAATAGGGTATGTAATATACATTTTTTTAAGCATTTTGAGCCAAAAAAATCGAAAAAGCGCCGAACGGTTTTTTTTTTAAAATAAAAAACGTCTACTGTTTACATATAGTTAACACATGGTTAACACCTGTTATTAGCGCTTAACATGTGTTAGTCAAAATTTTATTTTATTTAAAAAAAAAACTACTCGGCGCTTTTTTATTTTTTTGGCCCAAAATGCTTAAAATCATGTATATTACTTGCCCTATTTTTTTCAAAAAAAATAATATTGGGAAGTTAGAGTTTCCAGAGTTTACCAAATAAGGAGGGTTTTCTCTAGAACCATTCCCTTTATATATATATATATATATATATATATATATATATATAGGTAGAAGATCCTGTAGGAAAATTGATTTGTGTAGGAAGTGTGAGAAGGATTAAGAATTGACATGTAGCCATCATGTTTTGGATTTTGGAATGATGTTTTGGGTTATTTTGGCTTGAAAAACACTTAACACAATGTAGGAGGATGATTTTACACGAAAACAGGATTATATGATCATACAAGTTACAAAACCAGGTGCGGAAACCCTAGCTTTGAACAAACTGATATAAACTCAAATCAAAACACAATCAAAGTCATTTTCAAACGTTTTCATAGATTAACACATTCATAAACTTGATTACAACTGATTTTAGGTTAATCTAGAACACACACTGAACCTCTCAAACTATTCTGGAACAACACCTCAAAACACACACACCTAATGACTCGCTTAACATTACAAAAACACACATTCTATTTATAAAGTCTGCACATTCGCCCTTTTCACCTGGTCGAATGTGAGTTCTTTCCACATTCGCCCACTGTAGTGGTCGGGTACCAGCATCGGGTACTCTTTTTCCTCTCAAGAGTTGATTTAACTCTTTCTCTCTCAGCTGCTTTGTACTGGTCTTTTTAACCATGGTTTTGTGCTTAGGCTTGGGCAAGTTAACAACTACAGTTTCTCCTTCATTCAACTCATCCATGTTTACTCCTAAACCTTCATCTTCAGCACCAACAGACTTCTTGCTTTTCTCAGCTTCTGCAATCGATCTGTTTAATGATTCAGACTCACCAACCATAGTGGCCTTACGTTTGGTGGCCCGGAGATTTTCAGCATCCGAATCCCACTGTTCCTCATCCTCAGTTTCTTCTGAATCCACTGATTCTTCATCCACCAAACTAGTACCTTTCTTCGCAGTTGATTTCTTTCTAACAACTTGTTGCTTTGAGCTTCCCTGATCAGTCTTTCCCTTGCCCTTCCCTTTGGCTCCAGGATTGACTACTTGCCTCTTCCTCTTAGTATTAGCATCAGCATATACTAAAGGATCATCGTTATCAGAATCACTATTAGGATGCCTAGCTGTATTCTTTCCTGGATCAGTGTAATCCTCTCTAGCTAAGGCTCCAAACAATCTTCTGTACGGTGGCCTTTCATTGTCTGGCACACCCTTGTATCCCTTCATTCTCACCAAAGTACGAATGTTCATGTGATCTAAAGCAAGAATCTGTGTTGGATCCTTCCTCAGATTTGGATACTTGTGATCAAAGATCATCATCAGGAATCTTGGGTATAACATGAAATATTTCTTCTTTAACCCTTTCAGCATCTCCAACATGTGGTCCAAGATCATTCCAGCAACATTAAATGGTTTGTTGAGAGTCAACGCAACCATTAATGAACTCAAACTCTTCCTCATTACGTCATAGCCTCCACTAACACATCCAAACACATGAATGATGACGTGAGCAAAATACTTAAACTGCACGCTCAGTTTCCCTTTGTACATTGAACCATCAGTGATAGGTCCTTTGTATTTCATCCTGAGGAAACAAGCTTTCTGCTCAGTCCACGAAAGTTCTCTTGGATCTTCACTTACTTCAAACTTTATCTGGAGTGCTTCTCTGATATCAGACTCTGTAATGAACATCTCCATATCTTGAATTTTGCTTTGTATAATGGTCTGATTATCCAGAAAGTCGTACTTCGCATTGTTGTAGAAGTCTTCAACTATATCTTTGTAGATAATAGTCGGAGTAGCCAAAGCATACACTACTCTGCTTCTCTTCAAGAACTTGATCATATCAGTAAACTCAACATTCTTCTCCACGTCCCCTAGATAAGCACAGCAATTATGATTCTTCTCGAACGGCCATTTGCTTTTGCTCGATGATTCACCTTCTTGAACAGGTTCTGGGACTATATCTGGAACAACAGTTTCAACTGGAATCTCCACATTCTCAGTGTGGTCAGCCATCTAAACACACAAAATCAGAAACAAACGTCAAAACACAAAATCGACAAAAATTTAAAAATTTTAAGTTTTAAGATTCTACATTCGCCCAAAACAAACAGGTCGAATGTAACTATTCAGGTACGAATGTGAAAGAGTTATGGTCGAATGTAAATATTTTGAATAAAAACCTACATTCGCCCGTTTCAGTGTACATTCGCCCTAAACAATTCCACCTTCGCCCATTCGTTCAGCCGAAGGTGAAACAGGTTCTTCCCCAAAATTCAAAAATTTTGCAAACATGTTTTTAACACTTTGTTTTGATTCAGTCATGGTCTATTATGGCCGATAAACACTCGTGACTAACCAATTGTCCCTAAAATTCAATCTATATCAGTTTTTATTAAGAATTAGGGTTATTTTAGTTTCAATCGATCAATCAAACATCAAACAATGTTAATAACCTAATTCTTTCACACCTCTCCCCCTAAAACTGATATGGAATGAATGTATATCAAAAACACCCACAAACAATCACTCTAAGTCCCTAAAATCTAAACCCTAGGTCCGTATATAAAACGAACGATTCTGGTCTTGATAAGGCTCCATTACCTGTGATTATTATATGAAAAAGATCAGGAAACCACAGGGAAACAAACGCACAATAGCAAAGAATCAAAGCAACAAGGTTGTGTACTTAGTAAAAATTTTTTGAAAAATTTCGAATGAGGGGTCGAAGCTGCTATTGGCTTTATATAGGCAGCTACATTCGCCCGTTGAAGGTGGACGAATGTGAGAGAACTCCACATTCGCCCCAAATGAATGGCACGAATGTAAAACTTGTTCACCCGAAAGTGGATTTTGATTTAAAAACCCACATTCGTCCGTTTGCAACAGCCCGAAGGTAGAGAATTTTCCACATTCGACCCAATTAAGGGGCGAATGTAAAATGGAAAATTCTGAAAAATTTGCCAAATCACGAATTCGAATCCCGTTCAACATTTTTCAATCTGGTAAGCTTCCAAAACACATATTTTCACATTTTAGAATGATACAAAGCCCAGATGGTGTTGTCAAATCTCATAAATTGACCATCAAGCATCCCCGGTTATCAAAAATAAAGCAGAAATGCAAAAATTTTGTATTTTTCTGAAATTTTATCAAAACACACCTAAAATCTTTTTGGATTTTGTATCTTTTTGACAATAAAAGTAAATTGCAACAAAATAAAATGCATCAAAATAGATGAAAGCAGTAAACATTTTGTGAAATCTGGTCAGAGGATCATATCAGTTTTCTGAGAAATCTGATCACAGCGTTGATCTTTTTGTTTAATATTATCATTAGAAACAATATGTGACACGACAATTGCTGATATTGTGGTCCACGTAAGCTCACATGCAGACAATTACGCAATGCTTTAAAATGATACGAATTAGGTGTATTAGACTAACACGATGTGGTGCCCACACACACGACATACTCCCGTATCAAGTAATTGCACAAAGCTTCGTCGTAACGCGTGATTATGCCAGAGTTATCCGTAAAAGTTACAAAGTATATAGCACAGAGGTGTACAGGTCAGCAAACGAATGCAGCAGAGTAACATGTGCGTATACACTAGGTTGAGGCTGATATTAATCACTGATTCGCATCAGATAATCAATACGATGTAATAATGATCTATGATCAATTAAAACATAAAGTTCCTCAATTCGGTAACTTCCGGTTTTGGCAATTAAGCTCTTTTAGCAAATATTCTGATAAAACTAGGTCCGTAAATCAATACGACAAAATTTATCAGAATATCCCGGATAACCATAACATAACGACCCGAAACCTCAGATTTTGGCAATCCTATCAAACGAAATTACGGTACTAAGACCATATGCCCATGAGGTGTTCAGCCACGAACGCGTAGTTCGTTATGTTTGTATCACTAATGCACGCAATATTTAGTCTACGAAGCCTATCAGCATATCACACGTAGTCAACATACGCCTCATTATACTATACAATTCTTTAGCCTGTTTCAGATCCCCGCTGATGTACTATCATTTCCTCTTTTTAACCAGGAAATCATTTTTGATTTTCTAATTTTTAGGTCTTTTTGAATTTTATAATGTTTTTGGTTTTTCTGATAAAATGGCTCCCTCTAAAATAAAGAACATATTTTTGGTTGAATTTGACTTTTCTGAAAAACAATAAAAAAAATTTGAAAGAAACAATCCACTCGAAAGCATCAACTTCTTTGAGGATTACGATAGTAAAGAGAAATTCCCAATTAGCAAAGAGAAATTCCCAATTAGCAAAATATAAAAACTAAAAACTAAAAAGCGATAAACCGAGGTGCCGATTAGTCCTGTTTTTCCTTTATATTGTTTACTTTTAAAAGATATTCAAAGCGGGATCTGTCAAAAGCTTTTGTAAACAAATCTGCACGTTGGTAGTCAGTATGGATTTTGACCATATCAATCAATTCCTTAGCGTAACAATCACGGATAAAATGATATTTGATCCGGATGTGTTTCGCTTTAGAATGATTTTCAGTATTTTTAGTTAATGCAATTGCGGCTTCATTGTCACAGTGTATAGGGGTTTTAAGAAACTGCAAACCGTAATCCACCATCTGTTGTTGGATCCAGAGTACTTGCGAACAGCAACTCGAGGCTGCAATGTACTCGGCTTCACAGGTAGATAGCGCTACGGAAGTCTGTTTCTTGCATTGCCAGGTGATTAACCTGCTCCCTAAAAACTGGCAACCAGCTGTAGTAGATTTACTGTCTTTGTCACAGCCATCAAAATCATCATCATTAGGGTACCAAAGTCCTTTGGAAGGACAACCCTTCAGATATCTAAGGATACGCTTGACCGCCGTCAGATGACTTTGTTTCGGCTTCGATTGATAGCGAGCACAGAGACACGTTGCGTACATAATATCTGGTCGAGACGCCGTCAAATACATCAGAGATCCGATGATAGCTCTGTATGTAAATGGGTCCGTCAGCTCCCCCTTAGCGTCCACTCCAATCCCGTGATTGGGTTGAATCGGGGTATCCATCGGCTTTGAGTCCTCCATCTGGAACCGGCTCAAGATGTCGGAGACATATTTCGTCTGGTGAATGAAGATCCCGTCGGGTCTTTGGTCCACCTGCAAGCCTAGGAAAAACTGCATCTCCCCCATTGCGCTCATTTCGAACTTTTCCTGCATGACAGTTTCAAACTCCCTGCATAAAAGCTCGTTAGTTGAACCAAATATTATATCATCAACGTAAATCTGCACTAGAAGCAAATCATCTCCCGTCTTCTTCGTAAAGAGGGTGCAATCGACGAGGCCGCGCTTAAATCCTTTGGAGATGAGGTATGTACTTAGCTCCTCGTACCACTGTCTCGGAGCCTGGTGCAAGCCATATAAAGCTTTGTTCAGCACATAGACCTTATCCCGGTGGATTGGGTCCTCAAAGCCTGGTGGCTGCCCGACAAAAACCTCTTCCTTGACTTTCCCGTACAGAAAAGCGCTTTTAACGTCCATTTGATAAACTTTGAATTTCTTGTATGAAGCAAACGCAAGGAACATCCGAATAGCTTCAATTCGTGCTACCGGTGCATAGATTTCGTTATAATCAATCCCTTCGATTTGATGGAAACCCTGCACGACCAATCTGGCTTTGTTACGAACAATAACCCCACGATCATCCTTCTTGCACTTAAACACCCATTTAGTGCCTATCTTCTTCCTATCCGGCGGCAAATCCGTGAGCGTCCAAACTCCCAATTTCTGGAATTGTAATAACTCCTCCTGCATAGCTTCCACCCAGGCATCATCCTTCAAAGCGTCCTTGTATGTCCTTGGCTCTACCTGCGACACATAACACGCAAACGACCAATCATTTTGACTACCAGATTGTTGAATTTTGGCATATAAAGCTAAAGCACCAAAACTCTCTGGCGAATTAACGCTTTTCAGCTGCCCTCTGGTCATAACACTGCTTCCAGGATCACCGATAACTTGCTCCAGCGGGTGAATACGATGAATCCGAGATTCTGGATAATCAGGTACAGTCACTCCCGTCTGAACAGTCAAGTTCTCTACTGCATCCAGATCATGACCCGTATTTGATGATGAAGCAACATCTGGAGTTGGAGTTGGGTTCACTGGCGGTGCCTCTGGTTCTTCAGCATGTTCAAGAATGACTTCTTCAAATTGTTCATCTTCCGATTCTGAAGAGTCTAGTGAAGTTGAAGCCTCTTGAAACACTTCTTCCTCTTGGATAGGAGCATTGGTATCATTAGAAGCTGGTAGGGGGTTCACGGTGATCGGACGCACCAACGATGAAGTCGTTGCATTTTCACACTCGTAAAGTAATCTGATAACAGCTTCTTCAACCAATCTATCTAGATTGAATGATTCAAAGAAATCTTTGTAATCAAACATCCAATCAGGACCTGTGCCTTGCAAATTTTGAGTATATCGTTGAACTTCCACGTTAGCCCAATCCTCTACTCGACGAGTTCGCTTGTTGTATACCCGTTTGAGCGGGGTTGCATATCCAACAAAGTATCCCTCCTCGGCTTTAGGACTAAACTTCTCGCTTGGATTCAACATCGTACATGGCGCCCCAAAAGGTTCTAGATACTCTAAGTTTGGCTTTCTTCGGTGTAACAGCTCATAAGATGTTTTACCAAACTTCTTCACTGTCAGAACCCGATTTAATGTGTAGTTTGCTGCATAAATCGCCTCGTTCCAGAACATTACTGGAAGATTTGAATCAGCAAGCATTGTTCTAGCCGAATATTCATGATGTATCCCTTTGCTTTCACAAAGTTCATCCATCTTGGCGTTTTTGAACTCCGTCCCATTGTCACTCCGAATTCTCTTAATCTTCACATTGTAGAGATTCTCTAATCGAGTGAACAGAACTTTCAGGTTGTTAAAGGTGTCACTTTTATTCTGCAAACACATCACCCATGAAAATCTTGAGTAATCGTCAGTGACGACTAAACAATAAAGCTCTCCAAGATGACTTTTGCGCTTGACTGGTCCGAAAAGATCCATGTGCAATCGCTCAAGTGGCATCTCTACAGAGTTAACCTTCTTCACTTTGTGGGACTGTTTGTGTTGCTTCCCCTTTTTACAACTCACGCATTTGTCATTTAGATGGAAATGTTTCACGTTTACTCCATCGACAAGCCCATTTCTCACAAGTTGATTCATTTTCCTCAGATGAATGTGCCCCATTCTTCGGTGCCACATTATCGATTCTTTCTCTGTCGCCTTGGAAAGAAAGCATGTTATCTGTCCCTGTGATGTCATCGCCTTGGACATATCAAGAATATAAAGATTGTTGACGCGAGGTGCCTTCAACATTATCCACTCTTTAGGAATTGTGAAGCCCGGTTTCAGAATATAGCAGGATTTGTCATCAAAATGCACAGTAAATTGCTTATCACATATCTGACTGACACTCAACAGATTATAATCAATCTGCTTCACATACGAAATCCGCTCAAAGCTCACTATCCCATTACTCACGCTTCCCTCCATCGTGATATATCCACCTTTATTTCCTGCGAAAGCTACATACCCTCCATTGATGTTCTTCATGTCGAACAGCAACGCAAGATCCCCTGTCATGTGGCCTGAAGCTCCACTATCAACAATCCAAAGACTGCTAATAGGGCCAGCTGAAGCTCCCTGCACACAAAAAGTAAATCATTTAGTTCTTTCGGGGGACCCAAGCCTGAGTCTTGGGTCTTTGAACATCAGGTTTCAAAGTAACATTTTCACAAGCATTTTCAACAACTTTTTGATCAATCTTTTTCTGATTGTTCAAAGCAGTTTCCTTTTTCTCATTAACCCTTGAAGTAGAGGCTCCTGGAGTACCATTGGGTGACCAAGATTGTTCAGACCTTTTCAAGATACGAATCTGAGACTTTGGGTTCTCAGTCGGTTTCTGAACATTGTTAGCAAATGTAACTTTCTTGATTACCTTATCTGATTTAACAGACTTAGGTCCAACATTTGATTTGACAATCGGTTTTGGTGAAACCTTTTGCCTATCAATTGTTGCGTTCACCACAGGCTTCCTCCATGATTGTTCAATAGCAATCCGATTCCTTCGATCATATTGAATTGGACGATTGTTCCTCATTTGGTGACAATTGTTTTGATTATAAAATTGTTGTGGTTGTTGAGGAACAACTCGCCTATGTGGTGGCACATAATGATCAATCGGTTTCCTTATGGAATTCCTTACTTCAACCTCGTGCCTCTTATGCCTTACATATGGGCACTGAGCAAGTAAATGCCCACGTTCCCCACACTTAAAGCACGCACGGTACTCTTCAAAAACATTCGGAGCATTTGGTTGAGCAAATGATCTAACAGGGTATTGATCATTATACTGTTGCTTCCTTAAACTCTCAGGGAGTGGCCCTTTTGAGTAAGTAGGCTCATGAAAACCATTAGCTCTGTTTTTGGGTCGAATGAACTCTGTGACATGGACCTTTGGTTCTTGAGGAACATCCAAATACAATTTCTTTAATAATGCAGGTGGAATCTCATTTGTTCTCTCATGTTTTGGGAACCAAATGGTGCTTTCTTGCCATATTTTGTCAATTTTAGCATAGTTAACATCTTTGATTGGAAAGTCCTCGTCAGAGATGATCTTATCGGATCCTTCCATCTGATAGAACACCTTGACAGGTTTGTCACATTGTTCATTCTTAGCACTCTTTTCAAGATCTTTCTTAACCACATTTTTCTCAAGATCTTTCTTCACAACATTCTTTTCAGACTTATTTTCACGATGAGCATTTGCCATCGGAATCACAATCTGAGATGGTGAAACTGGTTCATTTGTAATGATGTGATTTTCTTTTGGAATTTCACATGCATTAACAGTTTGATTACAACCAGTGTCATCACTCTCAGTGTCTGAATCCACACTCTCAGCAGTAACACCCTCATCATTCAAACCTAATATCGGTCTCACATCGGAATGTGGATCACCAATACTCGAGGTATTAGATTCAATTTCCGATGATGAGTCTGATTTTACCGAACTCTCCGGTGTCACTTGGTGACAATTATGGTTTTCAAAAAGAACCGGAGATGGTACAGACCGATAATTGGTGGTTTGATCATCAATGATGTGGTCTACCACATAAGCAATGTGCTTATAGCTTTCTAACTTTTTGTTTACTTTCTCAGCAAAGCATTTGATGGCGGCCATTTCCAACTTGGTGTTTTCAATTTCATTGATATAGTTATTAATTGCCAATTGTTTCAATGATAAAGTATTTTTCAAGTCGGAAATGTCCTTTTTATAGCCATCTAATACCTTGTTGAAAGTATTCAACTCTTTGCGAGTAGATTGACTGTTCATGATAGCACTATCACGTTGAACACGGAGTTGTTTATTCTCCTCAGTCAATCTATCACATGTACCACAATATTTATCACCTTTAACATCAGTGCTACACTCAGAACTTACAGGTTTTGGCGGATCAGTCATGGCCATCAATGCGAAATGAGCTTCCTTTCCTGCAAAGAATCTTGAATAGTCAATCTTTGTGAAAGCATCATCAGCAATGCACGACTTCCTCGTCATCAGAAAATCCGCTTCTGCTAGCAACTGATCTATGTCATCATCTAGAGAATCAACACTTGCTTCCGTATCCGATTCACTGTCTGAATCAGAATAAACCGATTCACACTCCTCAGGAACATCAGAAACAATATCAATCACAACTCCAGAATTAGTTTCTTCAACCTTAACCTCAACAGGTTCAGTCTCCACGTCCAACTCAGCCTCAAACTCATCACTTTCAACCTCAGTTTCTACCTTCTCATCCATCGTCACTGAATCTTCAATATCAACCTGATACGCAACACAAGCCACATTGCCACCAGTAGTAATTTCCTCAACACCTATTTGCATACTCGACCAGTCAAACCTCTCATCTTGTTGAGTCACCAATTCTTGATTCTGATTGGTGTTTTGTTGTGTCTCATTGGGTGTAGTGATTGGTATGACTGTTCGGTTAGTGTTGTTAGGAGATTGGTTTTGGTTCTGGTTTGATGTATTTGGTTGTCTGTTTTGGTTGTTGTTATAGTTGTTTTGACGGTTTTGGTAATTGTTGTTGTTTTGGTAAGAAACTTGGTTTTGGTTTTGTTGTTGCCTGTTTTGGTAGCTTGCATTAAATGGGTTTCTGTTACCCTGCTTTGGTGGCTGGGTGCATTCTCTTTTAAAGTGACCTTTCCCTCCACAGTTAAAACAAGTCACTTTCTCCTTATTGAACCCGTAGGTTGTGTTAAGAGAAGTTCCCAAATCCGTTCTACCTGTCTTCTCGATAAATTCTGTTGCTCTTCTCATAATGCTCGCAAAGGCCCATTGGATATCAATGAGTTCCATCTCTTCCTTGTCAATCTGTGCGTAGTCTTCATTGGTTAAGTTGTTATTCCCAATTTGACTAGCAACTAATCCATTGTAGGATGAGACCATTGCAGAGACTAATGCAATGTGTTGCTGAGCAACTTCAACTGTCACATTACCCAAGTTAGAAGTCTCCAAAACCACCGTTTGTTGATTAGGTTGGTTCATTGGTTGTTGAGATTGGCTAGCAGTGTAGAAAGCTGCTTGTTGCATTGGGGAGAATGGTGGAATGTATGAATTGTTGTATTGTTGTTGTGGTGGTGGATTTGATGGTTGTGAAAAAGATGATGTGTGTTGATGGTAGTTGATGGTAGGTGATTCCATAACATTGGAAATACATGCAACATGTGGTGCCACTAGCCCTCCTGAGCTTGATGAACTAGCTGGAACTGGAGTACCTCCAAAATATAAGTTGGGATTCTGAGGAATCTGTGCTCTTCTAGCTTTCCTCTTCTCTTCCAATTCTTTGTTTTCCAGCTTCTCTATAAACTCTTGAATAGACCAGAATTGGTATGCATCCTTCTCTCTGAGAACTTCCACATGCTGATCCCAGTTTGGTGGTAAGGCATCTGCAAACTTATCCACCTGCTTTGTCATAGGAATCTGTATACCATAACTAGACAATTCAGATAACAAATGACTATATCTAGGAGTTAATTCTTTCAAAGTTTCATTGCCAATATAAGAAAAATTCTCAAACTCCTTTCTCAATTCTTCCATCCTTAGACCTCTAGTCTTCTCATTGCCATCATGCCTTCTTTTAAGTGCTTCCCACAATTGCTTAGATGTTGTACAAGTCCCAAACTGATGCAACAGATCATTTGTAATAGCCTGTGTCAATTGGGAAAAAGCCTTCTTCTCCACAGCAAACTTCTTTTTCTCATCCTCAGCCATACTCTCTAATGGAACTGGTTCACCTGTATTCTCCAAAACTGGTGCTGTGTAACCTCTAGCAATCATATTCCATGCCTCTGCACCCTCCACTCCCATGCCTTCCAAATGTATCTTGAACTTTTTCTGCCACTGATTGTATTCTTGTATCTCCATGAGCTTCGGTGGCCGATTCCCGCTACCTGAAGACAAATCATTAATCAGTGTGGAAATAGCATTTGTAGTTTGAGTGTTTACCACCGCTGCTGCTACTCCCCAGTAGTCAGATTGTGGTGCTGGAGGTGCACTTTGAGCCATGTAGTTAATCGGCTGCGAAGACTGTGTGCTCGTCTTCTGTGCTGCCACTGTCCATGGGTCCATCACTTGCTGTTGTGGTTGTGTTGTTGCTGGTGTCGGAGTAGTCGGAAAATTCCACATAATCACGAACTTCGAAAAATTCAACACTTAGAAAATTTTCCAATTTCTAGTCCTAGGTTCGCCCAATAATCTTCACTTTCGTCCCTTTCTGTTTCAGGTTCGCCCAAACAGTAACACTCGAATGTAAAATCTCACCAGAATGTAAAAACCCACTAACACAATTCTACGTTCGTCCAAAATGATCTAGGTTCGCCCGTTCTTATTCTAGGTTCGCCCGCCCGATCAATCGAAGGTGAAAAATGTGACCCGAAAGTGAAAAATTCAACAGAAAATTTCCAGGTTCGCCCAAAAATTCCTAGGTTCGCCCAAAAATCTCTCAGGTTCGCCCAAAAACTGTCAGGTTCGACCACTCAGTTCCAGATTCGCCCATATCAGGTTTTGAAAAACGGTTACACTTTGAAAAACGGTTATTTTGATCTCTGATTTTCAAAAGTTTGTGAATTTGAATGATCTTAATCAGGTTTTGATTCGGAATTGATTTGGAGCAACTTTAATTCTTGGAATTTTGAATTTTAACCACAAAATCAACTCTAAATCTTTCAAAAACACTCAAAAACCATTTTTATGCAAAAACAGATGTGAATTGATCAAAATAAGGTCCAAATCAGCTCTGAGTTTATCAATTTGTTGTTGTATGATCCTCTACGCTCTGATACCACTTTGTAGGAGGATGATTTTACACGAAAACAGGATTATATGATCATACAAGTTACAAAACCAGGTGCGGAAACCCTAGCTTTGAACATACTGATATAAACTCAAATCAAAACACAATCAAAGTCATTTTCAAACGTTTTCATAGATTAACACATTCATAAACTTGATTACAACTGATTTTAGGTTAATCTAGAACACACACTTAACCTCTCAAACTATTCTGGAACAACACCTCAAAACACACACACCTAATGACTCGCTTAACATTACAAAAACACAAATTCTATTTATAAAGTCTGCACATTCGCCCTTTTCACCTGGTCGAATGTGAGTTCTTTCCACATTCGCCCACTGTAGTGGTCGAATGTAGTCTTCTGTCAGGTTCCAGTTTACCTTCGTCCACTATACTTCTTCCTTCGCCCCTTTTACTCTTCATTCGCCCAGAACAGCACACTAACACATGTTAATATCCAATCACTAGTCGCAAAACGCATCTACACACAACAATACACAACAATTTAAAACACAATCCAATGTATTATAGTCATTAAATTTAAATTACAGATAAAACACCCTAGTAATTACTTAAAACACTATGCTTAAATGTTCTTGACATAGTGTTTTAAGTTTTAAGCCTAAAATACATTGTTTTCGGTTATTAATTGTTATGTTTGTTGTTTTTCTAAGCAAAACAATCCAAAACATCATGAATACATCCAAAAAAATGATGCATACATATCAATTTTTAATCCTTCCTACACTTCTCACACAAACCAATTTTCCTACAGGAACCCTACCCTATATATATATATATATATATATATATATATATATAGCGTAGAGTTCATGTACAAAGGGCATTTTTCGTACAAAGTATGAGAAGTCTATATAGCCATTGTGTTTTAAGTTTTAGGCTTGATGTTTTATATTCTTTTAGCATAGTATTATATAGAAAAACACAAAACTTAACAATTTAAAACACTAATTAATGTATTCTAGACATCCAATATAAAACACCATACGGAGAAAGTAATCAGTGTGTTTTAATTTTCATGTCTAGAATACATTTAATTGTGTTTTAAATTGTTACGTTTGGCGTTTTTCTATATAATACAATGCAAAAGGAATCGAAAACATCATAGCCAAAATTTAAAACACAATGACTACATAGACTTCTCACAATTTGTACGAAAAATGCACTTTGTACAGGAACCTAAACCTATATATATATATATAGATATATATATATATATATATATATATATATAATCATATAATAAAACCCGACATCGTTTAACTCTTTACGATCAAGTCAATTATATTTTTATTATCCATTAATAAATTCTCCAAATTCGTTTAACGCTTTAAATGAATAATTATTAATTATTTTGAATAATTAATCCATAATTCGTTAATCATTTCTCCAAAACAATTAACTATGATTATTCCAAATAATTAATAAATATCTCTCCAAGTATTTATCACCGCTATTAATATGCCTTTTGTGATATAAAATTTAATCAATAAATATTATTCTTGTTCGCACTCCAATGTGTAACTCTTTAGGTAGTTACATTAAATAATCGATAATTGGACACTATTTCCAACAGGCACGACCCGTGTGTTCAAGTTTATTTTGTCTTTTCTGCAACAATGTGATATGGGGTCGTGTTTGTAAGAGATGGCCTCATTTTAGATTTCTTCTTTTTGTCTTTTTCTGCGAGAAGGAAGGTACAGGGGCGTGTAGCTTGGAGCATGGGGGCATGTGGCTCTATTGTTTTTTTTTATGTCTTGTTTTTTTTGTCATGAATTTGTTCCTTTGTAGTTTTAATTATATTTAACCCTGAAAATTAAAAGTCAACAAATAAACGACTTATTTCCAATATTTATACAAGAAAAATGGTTAAAACGCACTCCAATTGATATGAAATATATGTTAGGTATTGCACACGTGTGTGTTTGCATGCGCGCACTCTCTCTCTCTCTCACACACATATATATATATATCTTATTTTTTTCATTTTTAAAAGTAACCCGTAATTTTAACGGAAAAAATATAAAAAAATAACACGAAATTAGGACAAATCTTCTAATTTACACTTATTATTTTAGGTTGAAAATATTGTTTAATTAAAAATTTGGCACTCTTCTTTTGAATAAAAAATGATGGTTGGAAGTAATTATTACTTTAAGTTTACCTCAATTATTGAAAGTACGAATTACATAAGTTTATTCTTGCATTTAGATCTAAAGTGCATATGCATTATGCATCTTATTTTTGTTAAATAACATATTTTTAAAGGCAATATAGTAAATTTATTTTCTAAATGACTAAATCGCTTAAGAGTCAGTCACCTTCAGTTTGTGCATGAATATAAAGCAACAATAATGGAATTACCATTTCATATAACTACTAAGAAACACAATATTCATCGATTAATTGTGATTTCATGTCGTTATAAAGAAAATATTAATAACATCCATCCCAACCAAAAAAGATTAATTTCTTTACAATATTAATGATGATTTACCACACCACTCCAAAGTAGGTTTAAAAGACCATGATTATACAAAACAATTTATAAATCTTTTAACTATGATTATTGTAGTTTCACTACAAATTAATTACAGTATTTATTACAACTAAAAAAGACAATAAAGTATATTGTCATCATAATGATAGTATACACATATATTAAAGTTTAAAAGTTGGTTAAAATCAGTTACTTTAACATACTTTTATTGTTTTTATAAGTAGAATTATTAGCTTAAATTTATGCAATTTTACAATAAAAAGAAGAGCATGAAGGGTTGGTTGATTGAGGAGATGTACACATGTATGATAGGAAGGGACAAGGAAAGAAAAGAGTAATTTTGGGTGGGGCTTCATGTGAAGACAATCATGAGAAGTGGAAAAGATTTTCTTTTAGTGGGAGGGAGTGGAATCAATAGTTTTACATCATATAATATTTTTGTTAGATTCTTTTGAATATGCTTCAATACGTAAGCATATAAAACCCATTTATTGATCATTGATTATTATTATATAATCTATTTATTGTATGACACTTGTTATTATTATTATTATTATTGCTAGGATGATTATTGTAATATATAAAATTTCATTAGAGGTGTTTTAAGATGACAATGCCCAAAGATATGATATTAGCACTCTTATGGCACTAGAAGATGATGTACACAGTGTAGTTAATAGATTAAGAAAAGCAAAGATCATTGCTATTTAATCTAACCAAGTTTTTTTAACAGTCGGCAACATTTTTACCGGAGAAAAGTTTATGTTTTTGCAGCGTTTGGAAGCGATTTAAAGCGTAATGGAGAGTTCATCACCCTTTTTCTCTTATTAAGGGTATTGAATCAATTTTATTTATGCAACTTATAAAAAGATTAGTTGTCTTCGCATGTGCTAATTTTAAACCCTAAACCGTAAACACTAAACCTAAAAAGATACATAAGATATGTTGGTGATGGAATTATGGTCCCAAATGATTAAACTTTTGACAATTTTTTAACCCACATTAGTCATTTCTCAACCAAAATTTATGTGCCTTTTTTTATGGATTCATGGATATGCTTTTGCCTAATGGAATTTGGCACTTGATTTATGATCATGACAGCATTGTATTATTAATCTAATATTAATAAAAAAACAATACAATTGTAGAACTCTAGAAAAGAACAAGTTTTTGCTAAAAGTTCTTTAAGAGTGGACTTATTTTCAGAATGAAAATAGTAACACAATGTGGCAAAATTTGACACTGAACTAAAGCATAAACCTCCATCGTTGGCGGTTTCAGCCCTCTTCACCTGCACAATCGCACGAGCAGGAGAGGGGAAAACAGCCGCAACAGTCGCAGCTGCAACAGCTGCAGCAGCTGCAGCCGCAGCACATGTTCCTGAGATTTTTCTTAAATCTTCTCCATCTTTTTTCTCTAGTTGACATGAAGGGATTACAATCCATTTGATGACTGTGTCTTGATCCTCCACCTTAATTAATGAAGCATGATTATCATAGGTTGCGGGAGTTTAATATATAGGTGTGCAGACGGCTTAAGAGAACATTTTGAGATAAAAACAATGGTAATTAAAGTTAAAGAAAAAAACAAAAACTATGTTAATTCCTCTTTTGGTATTTGGCCTGCCGACTGTTTAATAAGAAATAGCTTTTAACTTCTGATGAAATAAGTAACTATAAACATGCATCTATATTTCAATAACAAATAGACATGTCTAAATGACATAAGAAGTTAAGCCGAGTATATTAAATTCGTTGAATGAAGTAAACGTCAACAAAAAATGAACCAATATACATTTTAAGAACAAGTACCTTATGCTTTAATTCCAAGGTATTATGGTTACTTCTTGTTGGTTGGGTGATTTTAGTGATCATGATTTTTTTTTTTATAATTAGATATACTAAAAGAAAGAAAACTATAAAACAAATATTGATGCGAGTAAAAACCCAGTCGTTAACTATTCTTATTGCATGCACTCCTCGAGACACTACAAGGAATTGAGCCTTTGTCGATGCTAAAAGTCGAGAGCGTTTACTTTAAGTTCCCAAGTATGTGTGTATAGATAAATATATACCCGAAGAGTAAAGAGGAAATAGCGTAATAGCAAATAAATCTTTCAAAAACAAACAATCATGTCATTTCGGCTCGGTATGTGTGTATCCAAAAAGCAGTTGCAAAATGTGGACTACCCAAAATTGATTTCCAAATCAATTTCGGCTGGGTATTATTAAGCTCAACTATTATTTTTAAATGATGATTATTTAATTATAAATTATTTGTTTTACTTAGTTACATATATAAATTATTTATTTTATTTAGCTACAACTATAATTTTTTTCCACATATACAATACATATATATTTATATCTTATTTATTTTTCTACATTTATAAATTTATTTAGTTACATAGAAATTTACACACACATACAAATACCTATACACACAAACATATACCTACACACACTTACATGCATAGTATAAGGTTATATTGGAAACCCTTGTTATAGTGAAAACTCTGAAAACTCTAACTTCCCGAGCATTTTTTTATATGAAAATTTTATGGTATGTAATATACATGATTTTAAACATTTTGAGCAAAAAAAATAAAAAAAGCGCCGAGCACTTTTTAAAAAATATATATAAATAAGTTTTCGAGTAACAACTTGTTAACACATGTTAATTTCGCTTAACATGTATTAGTCGAAAACTTACAATTTTTTTTTAAAAGTGCTCAGCGCTTTTTTTTTAATTTTTTTAGCTCAAAATGCTTAAAATCATGTATATTACATGCCCTAAAATTTTCAGGCCCGAAAAGCTCGGGAAGTCAGAGTTTTCACTATAACAAGGGTTTTCTCAGTATTCTAACCCTATATATATACCTACATACACACACATACACATACATATACCTATACAAACTTTGATATCCCCAAATTTTATGACCTAATTTCGAGCATTTTCACTGAATAACGAGCAACAACGAGCTGATATAGTGGGACCCAATTGTCACAACCAATAACATTTTTCTGCTTTCTTTTTCTTTTACACTTTTTCATTTTAATAATTATAGGGACGTTATTCCACTATATGTGCGTTATGGAATTGAGCCCACCTATCTACATGACGTTGAAGTGGCGCAATAAAGCCCGTAGAAGCTTCACACCATTAATAGCAAGCGATATGAAATCCTAATAGCTAAGTTTGGAGGTAATTCTTCTTTTGATTGAAATCCACGGTGGAATCGGATCCATCATTATATAGTTGGGCTGGTTGGGCCGCAATTTGGCTGATTTTGTTGCAGATCACATAACTTAAACAGCAAAATTTTATAAACCAAATAAAAAAAAGGCCGAAAACTAATTTTGATTTATAATCAAATATAAGGAAACAATTGCTACAAACGAAAAATACATATAGTGAAAGTAAAATCACTTCTTTAAACATATGATTATTTAATGATTAAAGTAACAATTATGATTCTAAAAACTCACACTGCTTAAGAAATTATAATGTATTCCAAAAACAAAGTAAAAGTATTTGTTACACTTCATTCCACTCACAAGAGCTATAAAATATCTATTCAAGCTTACTTATGTATCCAACAACTCGGTTCCTCCAATTATGTGATTATTATTATCAAGTAGAAGTAACACTTTTTCCTTTGCAGAAGTATTTTGTAACACTTATTTAATAACTTTCTAAATCGGAGTTACACTTTATTATTGTAATTTTAAAAACAGTTTAAATGAAATTGATTTATAAAAAAAAAAAAAAAAAAAAAAAAAAAATTCCCACAGTCCCACATGTCATTTTTTATTTCATGAACGTGCTTCCTAACAAACGCAATAAGAAGTGCCTTTGTAAACAGATTTATTGCAATCTCACTTGATTGAATATATTTCTATTTGACATCCTTTCATAAGGTCTTGAGTGTATCAGGTAAATCTTGATGGTATATATTATGTTCTCACTCTTTGATACATACCATTCATTTGTTATCTTCTTAGATAGGGATTGGAATTTGTTTTGTCTCTTTGATTTTTATCATGAGGTATTTAAAGTCGAGGCGTGAGGCGATAGCTTTTAGTACACAAAATTTGGTATGTTATAAAAAAAATACTTAACTTTTTACATGTAGCTAGTATTGTAACTTGTTAACTATTAGACACCAAAATTAAGTTATTAATATACACACAAACACAAAAAATAAACACTCTAAATACATCCAATTAAGAAGTTTTATCTACAACCAAAAGAAGACTAACTCTAAGTACCATCTAGGTACCCGTAGTCTATTTAAAGTTTCACTAAACAACTCATCGTGCAAGCTTATATATCATCTCCATCTTGCACAACAACTTTTCTATACACAAGGTGCCGCAATTAGACACAATCAACTTGTCGTCTGAAGCAATAATCGTCGCCTCTTGATCGCATTATGGAAACGCTACGCATCACCTCCCGTAATGCACTGATTTATTTCTGTTATGGGTTAATTGACCTGTTACACTTATGCTTTGATCTACTTGTGCTATTGTTTAATTGTAGCTGAAGTAATAAACGCATTGAAACAGTGAAACGATCAAGAACAATTAATTCAGAAATGATAAAACTTTCATTGAGCAATTATTGTTAACTCGTTAACAATTTAAAAATCTCCCATATATCTATACTACTATATAATGGGTTCTTAATGGGCAAGATATTGTTATGTTTTGGGCTTTATGGGGTGCAAGGAATAACAAGGTGTTCAACAAAAAGGAGCCGAAGGTTCACGAGGTGGTAGCCAATGTCAAGTCTTTGTCGTTCCTGTGGTTTAAGAATAGGAGTAGTTTTTATAATCTCGTGTGGAAGGATTGGGTTGACTCGCCCCTGTACATGTTGTAATTTTTTGTATGGTTCTCGGCGGTCCTCGCTTTGAGGATTTGTCCGGTTTGTTAATGAAAGTTATAGTTCAAAAAAAAAAAGTAATTTTCATTAAATTTTAAGACACATAAAAACATTGTTTTTGCACTTGGTACAAGTGTTAATGCATAAATAATTTCTCATAACTTATACTAAAAATAATACATAAAAATTTGACTAACATATTTAAACTCAAATAAAAGAAATAGGCATCGTCCCATTCGTGATTGACTAGGTCATTAGAAAAACCAAAATAATTGTCAAACAAGAATACATAATGACTTTTAATTTAAAAGTACAACAATTAAATAACTTATTAACTTATACTAAAAATAACACATAAAAATATGACTAACATATTCAAACTCAAATAAAAGAGATAGGCATCGTCCCATTCGTGACTAACTCGTTCATTAGCAAAACCAAAATAATTGTCAAACAAGAATACATGATGACTTTTAGTTTAAAAGTTGTTGTATATGTAATAAGTTTACGGTTTTTGTTAATCAAAAGCAACGACACGGTTATTGTATTAATCAAGAGCAACGTCATGGTTTCTATGATCCGCGCATATAACACAAACTTCTCCTTCACATCTATAGGTGTCTCATTAGACAAAACAATCGCCAACATGAGAAATGACGTATATACGTTCGGAGTGTATTAGGGAATATACCATAAAATCAACCAGTTAGTACCATGGGATGGCAAACCTATCCCACACACCATTCTTTATTTTTTATGGCTTCATCTACATTATTTAGCTAATTTTTTTTTTCTTCCAGAAACTGAAATCTTGTCTTCTGATTCAAGTTTTCAGTATTCTCCCACATCAATTTTTATTTTTTATTCATGCTTTCAATATCAAAGGACTTCCAACAAAATAATTGTCACACAAGAATACATGATGACTTTTAGTTTAAAATTATTATATATGTAATAAAAGATTATGGTTAAAAATTACAATCAGACAAATGTTGTGTTAATCAAAAGCAATGTCATGGTTATTGTATTAATCAAGAGCAATATCATGGTTTCTTTGATCAAATGTGGTGGTTCCTTTGATCCGCGCATACAACACAAACTTCTCCTTCACATCTATGGGTGTGTCATTAGACGAAACAATCTCCAACATGAGAAATGGCGTATATACGTTCGGATCATATTAGGGAACCCAACCCACACATAATTCTTTATTTTTAATGGCTTCATTATAGTATTTAGCTACTTTTTTACAGAAACTGAAATATTGTCTCTTCTTCAAGTTTTCAGTATTCTCCTGCATCGCTTTATATTTGCATACGTGCTTTAAATATCAAAGGACTTCTCTTACATATATTGTGTTCAGGAGTATTTCTTTTAATCATTATTTTAACTTATGTTTTTTTTTTGTATTTAGAAAACTCTATGGTGTCATCTATTGTTTCAAACTGTGGGTTAATTTTACACCGCATGATATTTATTACAAACTTAACGTGTTATTCTTCTACAACATCTACCCTTACTTTCTACTAAAATTGTAGGCCCTCTGATTATATATTACACATTATCAGTTACCAACCACCTGATTGACCAAAAGCAACAACTAAACACAGTGTAACCCCGCCGCAACGCGTCCTGCTAGTGTGGTGTACATATAGCTAACCATCCCTTTAATATTTAAAAGAAAATTACAACAAGAAAATATAAAATAAGATAAAAAAAACTATATTCTGCAGTGAAGAGATATGGTCCCAGACCCCTACGGGCTAGGCTAAACCACATCCAAATCAGGAAACAACTAATTAAGTTCAACGACACCTGCGGACTACATCCACCTCGTGGGCGAGGTGAACATGTTAGTACAAAGGACGATGATCTGCAACCAATCATCTGTGCGCAGATCATTGTACCAAGTGCGCCTCCACTAAACGTACTATGCGGAGGGAGCAGGATGTACAATGATGGTGACTCCTGACCAGTCACAGAGACCTACAACTATACTAGGTGTCCCTCCCACTAACGGGTTGTGGCAGAAGAGACATGAGGTACGTGCGACAGTGATAGCCAACCAATTACACCTCACAGATCCAACTCATCCTTAATGTCCACAAACGGTCAGCATAGTCATGACAAATAGTACACCCTGAAAACGAAGTGTGGCCAAACAGGCCACGCGAACGTTCTCTCACCTTTGCAGACGCACATGCCGAGGGCAGAGGGGACAAAAGGGATAATCTTGACAACAACCTCTCATCCAGTCCTTCTCATCCATCTCCGACTATAAATAATGCCATTTGTCCAAAGGTAAAAGGGTCTTACACTCTTGATTGGAAGTCCATACATGATATCTCCTTAAATTTTTGTTATTCATCGTAAACTGATACTACTCTCATGTCGGAGGGTGGTTATGAGAAGAACCCCCCACCTCTCCTTCTCGTAACGAGCTCACGGCGTTGTTTCTATTTTGCAGATTTATACTTTAACTCAGAGTATAACCATACCCTAACTTGGAATCCATAGTGATTGGATTGTACCCCAGCTGTGAGACCATTAGACATGATCCCTGAATTTGGACTTGTGTTTCTTCACGTAGTAGCCTTTGGTATGAACCGTTAGCAATTTTAAGTTTTGTAACATCAATACTTATGTATTTTCCATCAGTCTCGCATTATAGCGATGATACCAAAACTCATTTTTTCTCCTTAATGATCTTGGCATAAGACTTCAAAGTTATTCATTGACTTAGTTAAAATATTAACCAGCTCTTTCATTTCATCACCACTAAATTGTTTTAAATGATTAACACCTTGAAAGGTGGTCATATTTCCAATATGTCTAGGTGATTGAGTTTGCTTTTAAGCTCACATCATAAGTTTATGTGTAGTGGTGGGGGGTTATGGGTATTAAAATATTAAAAAGTAATAGAAGGGGAGTTATGGAAAAAGAGGGTGTAGTGGGAAGGGGGGTTATGGGGTTTTTATAAATGATTGGGTAATCATTTGTTAATTATTCTTTTCTTATTTAAATAATAATATTAAATAGTTAATAATATTTCATTAAATATATAAAAATTACAAATACTAAAAAAGTACAAATACTAAAAAAAATTACAAACACTAAAAAAAATTTAAAATACTAAATAAAAAATACAAATACTCATAAGTTATATTTAGCCTCGATTTTTTTTTTTGTTTCAAACACATTTCCAAGGCCTTGCCCTCTAGGTGGTCGTGCGACTGCGTGTAAAACTCAAAGTCGCGTTGAAACTGTCGATCCCTCATCAGCTCAACCACCTCTCGGTTTTCTTGGATACGCTGAGCCCCGATGTCGCGTATGTCTTGGAGCCGCTGGTTCATCTCAGCAAACGCCGGGATTAAGTGGTTCACCCCCGACGACGAAGACTCCAGCCTTGCGGCTCGAGCAGCCCGTCGACCGGGCGGACGAGGTATCTCCTCCGCCCCCTCCTCCCCTGCAAAATAGGGATTTTCTTCGAGTGAGTTGAGGTCGACGTAACGCACGCCAGACATAGGGGTTTCGGGATCAACTGAGTCAGAGGTCCTCGACGTTTTTGAATGCCTCGTATTTTTTGGCCCTAGATGAAGAAGTTCCAACCGTTGGGTGGACGGTGTGGCATTTGGAGCAGTCTTTCAGCAGGCGCCAAACCCTCAAGTACGGAAAAATCCCGTATTCGTGTTTGTATTCTTCCAAAGCTGCCTCCGAAATCTGCTCGTCGCTTTGGCCACTTTTCCACCCGTGCCGGGTGCGTTGATAAATACCTTGAAAGTTTGTGCATTTAAAGTTGATATCGGTCCACTTGCCCGATATCGAATCGTTCTCCCGGTAGCCCTCTCCCTTACCAGCCAGTTCAAAACATATTGCTCGGACTCTTTTCCAAAAATCTCCTTTGGATTGATAGTTCGCTAAAAAAACAAACCAAAAATATATATAAGTACCCGTTTAAAAAACTATATGTAAAAACAATATAACATATCAAAAAATAAATATCTTACCAACAATAGGATCCTCCGACACGTCAACCCATGCTCAGGCTAACGAGTACAACTCGTTGTCGGTCCATGGTTGTACGTTTTTTTTGGCACGACCTTCCGTGTCTTTTTTTTTGTGAGTTCGTCTTCCTCGGCCGGTTGTCTTGCCTCGCATGGGCTCTTCCTCTTCGACCGGTTCCTGTATCTCCGGAACCGACTGTGTTTCTTGCCAAGCATTTGAGGACCCGAACATTTGAGATGTCCCAAACACTTGTGTTTGGCTAAACCCATCTCCCATGGGTAGCCCAAAACCCCCTCCCATGTTAATGTTATACATGTTCGGGTCCCAATTATTTGGTTGGTTTAACAGGTTCATAAAAGTTTGTGGGTTTGAACCTGAACCCAGAGCTATGGGTCGGGTGTTGTCGCCAGTACTTTGGGAACCAAAGCCGAAACCACCTCTACCGAATGGATTCATCTCTTCTCTTGTGGTAAAAATTGTAAATTGTGTGTGTGTTTCTTGCTTGATCTCTCAACAGAATGTGAATGTGTTTGGTGATAGTGTTTGTGTGTTTGTGTGATGTATGTATGTAGAGTATGTATATATATAAAAGGCACACGATTTTTTTTTAAAGTTATGGCCGTTTAACGGTCAAAAATAAGATTCCTCACATTCTCCAAAGCCAAAACGCTCGTTGTGCAGAAAACGTCTTCAGCCTAAAACGCCCTATAGAGCCCCGCGGGGCGGTGTGCGGGGGCGCTATGGGCTTCATAACGCTTCATAACGGATCCACTACGCATAACCTAAGCCCGACCTCTGATACGCACTCTGTCTTGGGCATTGGAACTTGAATTAGGTGTTGGCATATATACTATAGTTTGAGAACTAAACAATGATATAATAAGGGTTAAGTTATCCTATACAGTGTAATAAAAATGAGAATGATGAAAAGGATACAAAAAACACAATAGATCAAAAAATATGAAACAGTAGGTCATAAAATATAACACAGTGTAAAAAAATGAGAAGAGTGAGAAGGATACAAAAAATACAATAGATCATGAAATATGACACAGTGAGTCACAAAATATAACACAATACCAAAAAAATATAACACAATGCTGAAGAAAAAAGACACAATTAATCGCAAAAATGACACAACGATGAAAGTAAGAAAAAGAAACAATTTTACACAAAAGATACAACGATATATATATATAGGATTGAGATCAATTAGGAACCACCACCATAGTTAGGAACTTAGGAACTAATCTTAGCCCTCCATCTTTGATTTGATCTAAAAGGGTATAGATGTAAATTTACATTTAAACAATACAATTTTTATTAAATCAATTTTTAATTAAGAATCAATTACATAAATTGCAGTAACTATACCCTACAATTACTCTAACATCAATTTGAATTCATTTATGATTCTATAGCAGTTAAATTCGATCAAAATGGAATTACGAAATCGCAATCGATGTGAAAGTAAGACATATCAAAATTGAAACATAAAGTCTTAATCGACATCAATTATTGCTATTCACGCTCCATTGGTGATGATAATTTGTGATGTGAAATTTTTTTGAATATAAAATTGATAGTGCAGTAATGATATTTAAAGGTTGGTTAAATTTTGCTAGACTTTGATTACTTTTATTTCTACTAAATTGTTCTCGTTACTTTTATTACTTTTATTTCTAAAGGTTGGTTAATACTTATTTGTTGTATACACAGGTGTATTCAGTTTCATATAGGTTCTAGCCCAGATATACACCAATGTATATTTTATTCATATAAAAAAAAGAATGAAACCTCAACATCTATTATGGTATGCACTGATGTATTTAACTTACATTTCAACAAAGATAATACAGTAGATATAAAGCAATTCCTAGTTTAATACATTTATGTATGTGAACGTATGTTGTATTTTTATAGTTCAATACATTGTGTTTGGTTTCTAATTTTCATTTATCTACTACTATTTCTTATCTTCAAAAACCACACACAAGCATACATATATGTATAACAAACAATTATGTAAATTGAAATTCAATGCAAACTTTACAAATACTCTGATTCTTTTCATTTATTCAGAACATCAATTACATTATCATTAGAATGTCATCAGTTCTATTTAAATCAACAAACTTTCAAAATGCAACACAAAAATCCTCTCTTTTTTATTGCTTGCTTGACTTTTGATTTACATATGCTTTTGCCTTCCTTTTCCTTTATTACTTCAAAACTCTTATTTTTACCAACTGAACCAGAACTAACGGTACCAAAACCTACACATTAAACACGCAATAATCAATGGATATACACATATATGAAGTGTTAATAAGTTACAATATACACCAATGTAAAACATATATACACCCATGTACAACATATATTCACCAATGTACAACATACATACACCACTGTACAACATATATACACCCATGTACAACATATATACACCAATGTACAACCTGTGTAAACCATCGACAAAATACAGATTCTTGAATAGTTATCAAAACTCAACATATAACATGTTTATATACACCCATGTACAACATATATACACCCATGTATAACATGTTTATAGACCTGTGTAAACCATACTACCTTGATCTGCAGCTGATTTAATTTTTGAGTTGGATACGTCTGTGTATAAAAAAACCCCTTTAATAACATATAACAAAATGAGTAGGACTGAATACATCATGGTACACCCGTGTATAATACACCTATATATAACTGCATAGACATAACAGCTATACAACTATCTAACAATAAACCATTCAATACACTTGTGTATAGGCATTTGGCTTTGTTTATCCTCATAGCCGTGACGTCTCTTATCCTCTTTACGTAATATACACCAATGTATAATATACACTAGTGTATAGGCTTTTGATAATAATAAAGCGTCTCCTTTTATTGACGTGATAATCCTATTTAGGGTTTCATCGCTTAACCTTTTATGTACTATACACCAACGTACATTCTCAAAAAAATACATAACCTCCACGTACTGCACATTCTCTGTAGGGTTTGGTTGCTTAACCTTTTATACAACATACACAAATGTATATTATCACAATATACATAACCTCAATGTCCTGTACAATCAAGTTTGTTTAATGGAGATAAGTTTCAAAGATTCAGTAATCCTATATTGAAAGAAATCGTGCAATTAATCAAACCTAATATAACAAAATCATTACAAATACAATTCCAATTGATTATACTCAATAAAAAAAACACCAAAATAAACACAACCGAAAATACAAAAAATTAATAATAAGAAACAAAAATTGAATATTCATACATACCTGTACACGATTTCTTGATCTTCATCTTCTTCGTGATATATTCTTTGGTGGGTTTTTGATGTATACGTATTATTGATCTGAGATATTATTGGTGTTGTCAGTTATAATACATCCCTTTAATAACCTACAATTACTCATAGACAAAAAGTCAATTATACCCTTTTAATTAAATAAAGAATTAAATATTTTTTAACTTATTTACAATCTTGCCATTGGAGATCAATGGCTAAGATTGGTTCCTATGGTTCCTACTAAAGGCATGGTTCCTATTTGAACCCTACCCTATATATATATATATATATATATATATATATATATATATATATATAGGGTAGGGTTCAAATAGGAACCATGCCTTTAGTAGGAACCATAGGAACCAATCTTAGCCATTGATCTCTAATGTCATGATTGTAAATAAGTAAAACATTAATTAATTGTTTATTTTAATCAAGGGGTATTATTGACTTTTGTTCAATATGCTTATTAATAGGTTATTAAGTCTACATTGTAACTGATTACTACTCCAAATTTTCAAATACGTATCTATACATCAGAACCCTACGAAGAACATATCAGAAAACTTATGAAGATCAACAATACAGGTATGTATTAATATTCAATCTTTCTTTCTTATTGTTAATTTTAGTAATTTCTCAGAAGTAATTGTTTCTTTTGTTATATCGAAATGTACATTCAATCTAATATGTGATTTCATAAATAAGTTTTTTTAGATGTGATTTTCATAAATACGTTCACTGATTGTTTTAATGTTATCAAAGTACAGAAAAAATGCGAATGTGTCGAACATAGAGGTTATATAGTTTTGATATTACACATTGGTGGATATTTATAAAAAAAGGTAATCGACCAAACCCTAATTAAGATTACCAGGTGAAAAAAGAAGGAGACGCTTTATTGGTAAAAATTGATTATACACTTGTGTATACTATACGTTGGTGTATATAACAGACCGTGTCAACAAAAGTGATAAGCAAAACATAGTTTTTAATACGTTGGTTTATATTAAAGCGTATTTACACTTATTAATGTGTAACATACTGTATATAGGTATATTCACCTTTAGGTATGTATACACTGATGTATATAGGTATATCCAACTGTAGGTTTGTATACACTGATGTATAAAGTGATTTGTTTTTTTTCTTTTGTATTCCCAGATGTAGCCAAATGGCTCTACTCAGGAAGCAAATAAGGAACATGATCGTATTTTGAAGGAGGCATATTAGCTGGATAAAATGAAAAACATGAAGTTGATTTGAAAGTTTTTATGTGGTTAAGGTTTCGTGTGAATAATTTAAGTTGTTTATTTTTGATAGTTTTCTAAAACTTTTATGATATGGTCATATCAAACTTTTGAATGATATTAATGGTTTATATTTGTTAGCGAAACATCTAATTTGTATCATTGGACTGCCCTGTGCATGATATACACCAACGTATATAAGGAAAAATAGAAGCCAACAAATATTAGATTCTTGAAATATTTTAATTCAGTAAATATACACCAACGTATATATGGAAAAATACTAACCAAACAAATATGAGTTACTTCAAAAATTCTAAGTAGATATACATTGGTGTAATGGATATAAATTAAAGTTAAAAAGTACATTGGTGTACATAAAATGATTACATTGTTGTTAATACATCTGTACATCTAATTTTGTGCAGTTTAATTGTTGGTTACGACAAATGTGTGTACATGTACATTAGTGTATATGTAAAAAGTACATTGCTGTACATAAAAGCATTACACGTGTTAATACGATGCTGTTGTATATATGTATTCATAACTAAACAACAACTTTGGTTCCATTTCAATGACTACATTATCATGCCAAGATATAGACAAACATTAACATTCAATCCATCCGGTACATGTGGCGTCCAATATCTTGTGGGATACAATGTTGTACTAACTACGTTTTCAAAAGGCGTTGCTGCAATTGAATCGTTCGATGATTGAAAAACATCTTCTCGATAGTTTTCGTACATTATAATAGCTTCATCCAAAGATCTAAACCTGGCGCCTACATAGGGTTTTACTTCATCTGGTACACTTGGCGTCCAATATCTCATCCCGCTGGGAGATTCATATACGTTGCTGGCAACGAAACCTACAATGTAAATAATGTAATTAAAAAAACATTGCAATATACAAATAGCCGTTATACAAAATACCAACTCATATATGATACACCTGTGTATATTCATTCCCCCATTTAAACTACAGACTACTGTACTAACATTTAACTAATATGATACACCTGTGTATACAACAGTCGTGTTCTAGTATCTACAAACCATTATAGTTGAACATTAAACAATTGTACATTCATTTAACTACTATGATACACCTGTGTATACAACAGCTGTGCAAACATATACCAACTCACATATGATACACCTGTGTATATTCATTACCACAGTTGAACATTAGACTACTGTACAATCATTTAACTACTATGACACACCCGTGTATACAACAGCTGTGTAAAAAATACCAACTCACATATGATACACCTGTGTATATTCATTACCACAGTTGAACATTAGAAACTCACATGTGTCTTACATCACATATAATACACCTGTGTATACGGTTCATTACCAACTCACATGTGTCTTACATCAACACATCTAAAGGTGAATATACCTATATACATTGGTGTATAATATACGAGTATAATATCAGTGTAACATAATATCAGTGTAACATTATTCTTCATAAGTAGAGCCATTTGGATACATCTAGCAATCAAAAGAAAAAAACAAATCACTTTTATACATCAGTGTATACAAACCTAAAGTTGGATATACATATATACATCAGTGTATACACACCTAAAGGTGAATATACCTATATACATTGGTGTATAATATAAGAGTATAATATCAGTGTAACATAATATCGTATACATCAGTGTTTAATATCAGTGTATATTAATATCATATACATTAGTGTATAACCCACTATATATCACACATTATTAGTGTATTAGGTTATACACTAATGTACAATATGCACAGAGGTTAACGAGACAAGCGACGTATTATACACCACTATATATCACACATTAATAGTACAGATTAAAGAAGGAACAAATCCAAAATAATAAAACCCAAAAATCGGTTCAGAAAAAACAAAATAATTAACCTTAATAGTTGAAGTATTACCTTGAGGTTGAAGGCGACGGAGACGCCGACGAAACCGGTGACGGCGAGATGAATACTACCGACTGCAATGGCAGTTTAATATCTTCAGATCAAATTCATTTTCTTTGAAATCTCGTATTCAGGAGGATTGGGTTTTGGTGGAAATCAGATTTGAAGAGAAAAAGTAGTTATAGGTTAATTTGATTAAAAGAAAAAGATAATTATTTAGGAGGATTGGGTTTTGTTGTTGAAGGATAGGTTAATTTTCTTTGAAATCTCATATATTGACTTGAAGAGTACAGAGGATTGGGTTTTGTTGTTGGAGAGGGAAGAGTGACGACAAGGGGTTAGAGTTTGTAATTAAAAGAAAAAGATAATTATTTAAATGTATATTTACACTAATACCCTCTAAATCAAAATCAATGATGGATGGCTCAGATTGGTTCCTAAGTTCCTAACTAGGGTATTGGTTCCTATTTGATCTTATTCCTATATATATATATATATATATATATATATATATATATATATATATATATATATTCTAAAAACTAAAAACCCAAAAAAGTGAAAACCTAAAAACTAAGATTGTAGGGTTCGATAAGACGGTTGTAATGCCACTTGAATTAGTTCAATCGAAGTCCGTTTGATACCATTTCTACGACTTCCTATTTTTCTTTCACTTTGTATTTGTATTTAATCCTATCCCCATAAGGGTGGACGGGGCGCTACCAGAATTGGGCACGGGTACCTCACTATATCAGCACGGTAACACCGCCGCCACCCGTGCTGGTAGGGGTCCCGTGGACCGTTTTCTGGTTACTATCTAACGGGCTGGTAACCGTGTTTTTTTATTTTTTAATTTACTTTAGTTCCTTTTTTATTTATTTCTAACAATTTCCCAGCAACATTTTGTTTAATTTTTTTTTACTTAAATTGTTTAGTTATAAAATAAATGAAACCGAAAGTATATAAAAACACAAAACAATATTTATTAATATTAAACATAAACAAAAATACATAAAAATATAGAAGATAAAGCTTAGAGTTGACGCATGAGTTGCCAGGTCTGGAGATGCTCAAAGTTGCCGCGGTAACGAGCCGCATAGTTCACCTGGGTCAACTCCACAACCAACTCCGGCACAATGCCTGGGTGCCGGCTCATAGTGCGCTCATAGTAGGTGGTTCACCGATCGCATTTGTTGTTTAGATCGGTCCATTTTCTCTGTAGGCTCTCAATCGTGCGGTCGCTTTCGCCGACTTGTTGTTTGAAGTCACCCAAGACACGGTCCCAGAAGCGTGTATCCCCTGCTCCCTGAGCCTTGGCGGCGTTGGCGTTGCAAGGATGGGTCGTTTTGTACGTCTCTAACGCACACGACCAGAGCAATTTCTTCATTTTCGGTCCAGCGAGTCATTTTGAAGGTGCGGGTTTTGTTGATGGTGAAGTGTGTTTCACCACCGTCGTTTATATATACAAAAAAACTCAACCGTATTGCATGTAAAATTGAAATTTTCTAACGGTTGGATAAGACCGATTTTAATGGGAATAAATTTTTTTGACCGTGTTGGGTGGAGACGGTTATGAGAAATAAAATCGATCTGAAGGTTTGGTGATAAAATTTATAAAGCGTGTGAATTTAAAAAAAAATGTTTGTATTTGTATTTTAAATGAAAAAAAGAAAAGAATCAGTGGAGTGTTGCCTAAAAAAAATGTTTCAGTGAAATAAATCAGTAAAATGATATGACAGTACATAATTGGTTAAAATCAATTAAGTGAAATTCTAAATTTACAAGCGCCCCTTGAGGCCTAATAATGTCTTTGTTATTTACTTTTGGCTTCTATATATTATGTTGAGTATGAGTTGGTTGGTACTCATCCAAGTTAAATCCCTTCACTATTCTTACACATGTACTCTCTTTGTCTCTGTTTGTCCTTTTTTTTTTTCTTTTAATTTTTTTTCTTCTTAACCTTTTGTAACGACCTAGAAGAGGGTGAATGTGTTATTTAAATTCTATTTTGGCTTTTAACAACTACTGTTTAGTTTTTGGAAGGTATATGTGATTTGCAAATATATAAAGAGACAAGAGGAGATATAATGTAAGACGTATAAGAGCATTCACACTAGATTCTTCTTCTCCATCTCTATAATTACACTAAAAATCACTACCATTCTCTCTCCTTTTCTATTTAATAATACTTACTCTATACTTTTATCATTACATTTTCTCTCTCCTCTACTCACAACCACTTCTAAAAATATTAAAAAATTATGGAGGGTGAACAGTGTCCCCTCCAAATTTACTGATGAACAGTGTCTCATCTATATATTTTCTCTCTCCTCTATTCACAACCACTTATACACACTCTATATAATATGGAGGCCCCCCTCACACAAATATAGAGGCTCTACTGTGAATGCTCTAATGGTTCAATGTTGTTATCAAATCTACTCTACGTTCACTCCTTTACATTATACTAAAAGTTGTACTGCTTCAGCATCTCACTATGATACCCATGATCACCACAACTTATCTCTAATTATGTAGATATGACCATTGCATCTCCCTTGTTACATATCGAAAGTCATCACCAATAATCGTCTCACTAATTCAAGTAGCGATCACCTTTTCTGCTTCTCAATAATCGGGGAGTGATCACCATCTACAAGTTGCACATCCAAAGTTGGTAATAGACGTTTATAATGAAAATGTTGAGCCTTCTAATCCTAGTTTTTTATTTTTATTTTTTACTATCGGTAGGAGACGGACTAATGCTTGTTTTGACAAGCATCTTTGCTTACATGTTTGGTAGTCTCTTAATGACCATTCAGAGACTACCTCTTCATAGTCCGTAACTTCTGAATGGTTAAGAGGTAATCGTAAGTTTGAATGGTTAAGAGGCAACCACTAAAATGTTACCTCTTAACCATTTATACTTAAGATTACATCTTAATTATTAAGAGACTATGAACCATTCAGATGTAGCTCATTTTGACTTAGAGATTCAAGATTTATAAACTGTGTTGAAGGACATCATCTTTGGGAGGATTTATCAAAGAATTCAAGTTTTCTTATGATTTTGTAAAGATTTAAGAAATATTAAGAAACTTTGTTTAAAACCATTTAGAGTAAGTTAACAACATAATGATGATAGGTGTATTTAAACAACAAAGTGTGTCTAAATTCAGCATTGTTGAAAGAAATCATTCACCATAATATTATTATCAGTTTTATAAAATAATTACGGGTTGTGTAAAGCAATTGAGTTATCACATGAAGAATAGAAAAATAGCTTATATTGCCCAATGGTACCTAATAAATGAAGTTATATCAAGAAGGGGAGTAAGGAAAGAATTGCAATGCAAATAAACGGACAATGGAGCTATAAGGCATGAAAGCAATTTTGTGAATATGTTAACGTAGGCAACCTAAAGCGGGCAAATCTCATGTATGTTTATGAATTTTTGACTTCATAAGAAAAAAAAGGGTGTTTGGTTGGTTGATAAAATGAAATCACCCATAACATTCTATTTCCTCCAAATCATTCCATCCCCCCCCCCCCCCCCCCCTCACGTTTTCTCATTTAATTCCCTCTTTCATCATTCATTAACAACACCGCAACACACCACCCACCACCGCTGCCACCCACCAAACACCACCACTGCCACCCGCCCTCCACCGTCGCCACCCACCATTGTCACCGCTACCACCCACCATTGAAGCCCCATCTCCACTGCCATCTATCACTACCACCCACCACAACCACTCACCACCACCAACCACATCCATTCACCATCACCCACCATAGCCATTCATCACATATTTCATTCCTTCGTCTTGTCCTACCTACCAAACAACACAAAGTAACTCCATACCAAATATTTTAATGATGTTGAATATCTTAACATATTGATTAATGATGTCTCTGTGTTTATAAATTATGACTCCTATTCCTAAGATCAAGCCATAATTCACCATGTGAATGATCATGCACTATAAAAAATAAAACAAAGATCCAAAATCTGCATGGCTATAGAAGATTAGAAGTAGACTCGGGTAGCATCGTCTAGGGTATGAGTTCTCCAGTCCAGATCCATCTTTCTCATAACCAATAGTGTTTTTCTTAGGGGCTGGATATTCACACAACTAGGGTTTCTATTTGCACAACCCCTCCACGGGTCGTCTAGGCCTGGACGGCCCGTAGAGGGCCAAATGGGCAAAACAACGGGTCGTCCAGGCCCAGACGGCCCGTATAAGGGCTTAAACCCTAAAACAGACGGCCAGTCAAGGCCAGGACGACCCGTCCAAAAGCATCCAATCCAAAAACAATCATTGGTAATCATTGGCAATGATTAGGTGATGATTGTTTGATTTTTTTATAAGTGTAGTGAGTGTGGATGTTTAAAATGGGTTTGAATGTTTGGTTTTTTATAAATGTTTGGTTTTTTATAAATGTTATTTTTTTATTTGTATAATATGATCTTTTTTATATAATTGTGTATATGAATATGAACGAATATCGTTTATGTTGCCGAACTAAACAAAACCCAAGATACGAACAAGCTGAACAATAAAGCATAAATAAACATAATATTCCAAAAATTTACATAAAACTAAGAGTTCAAATGTACAACCAAAATACCACCAACCCGTCTAACCCGACCCACCCTGCTGATCCGACCCACCCGGCTGATCCGACCCACCCGGCTGACTGGTGGACGCCCCACCATGCTGACTGCTGGACGCCCAACACGGAAGTGGACGCGGCTCCAAACCAGCTTCCCGCCGTCTCTCATTCTCGCTCTCTAACATCCACCGCATGTCAGCTCCCATCGTCTGCACATCAGCCCGCAACGACCCCAACTGATCCAGGATCTGCTGAAGTACCTGGGTCGTGTCATCATGCAACCTGACATCATGATAAACGCGGCCAGGACGCTGTCGCTCATCAATGGGAGCATCTGGCATCTCTATATCCACCGGTGGGTCGCCGCCAACGTGTGGCATCTGGACCTCAGGGGCATTCGGCCCATCGAGATGTACCATCGGCTGTGGCACAAAATGCTCGCCACGGTCGCCAGCCTCACCGAAAGCACGCTGGTAATAAGCGGGTGGGTTGCTGCCACGGACCCGTGCTGCCACCCTCATCTGCTGCATAGTGGTAATATTTAACGGCCTGGAATGCACAACAACAATAATAATATTAAATAATAATATATAAAATTAAATAATAATAATAAATAATATTAAATAATAATATATAATAATAATCTTACTTGGGTCTCATCGGAGGTGGTAAGTTATCCTCCTCAACATGCGTCCACAACTCGCCCGGGCAAATACGCAGTGCGATGGCGGTGATGATCCCACCAATCGGAATAGCCCCCGACGGGTTCCTGTGAGGGTAGGTCGCGATGTACTCGGCAAAGCACCTGTGTAGCGCAACCGGCCTACCCCTCAGGATGCAGTAAAGGAAGAAAAGGTCATTCTGCTGGACCCTTTCGTTACAGTTACACCGCCCGGCAATCGACCAGGTAACCAAACGGTGTATGTAACGGATCAGAGGGTCCCGAATGTTGCTGGCCCTATCCATCCTGCACAGAATAATACTAACATTAAAAAAATTTCGGCAGAGTTTCCTCTGTTTTTGTACGAACCAGACAACACAAGTCGTCTACAAAATCCAAAAACAAACAACCTAAACTAACTAAGTAACAATAATAATTAAGTAACTAAGCGAACTAAATAACAATAATAATAACGAACTAAATGAACACGAACTAAATGAACTAAATAACAATAATAATAGGAAATAATACCTCTCGCCCTCCTCCCCATACACTGGACCACCGATAGTGGGCCACCAGGCCATAAGCATGTCGTCTGGCAAGGTCGTGATGGCCGTGGTGTACATGTCCTGGACAAGCTCCTCCTCTCTGTACCAGCAGCAAGTCATAGCCCACTGGTCCATCGTATATGCGTAGAGAATAATCGGAACTGTACCTCAGGCTCAGGCTCGCCGTCAGGACCTACTGGAGGGTTAACACCTGCTGGATGCGCCGCGTAGCGGAATGTCGAGATGAACTCGATCGTCAGTGGCCGATACGCATCATTCTGGAGATCAGCTAACATCCGCTCCCAAGGGCTGTCGTCTGGGATCCACTCCTCAAACCTGTCCTCAGCACCGATTGCGCGTAATGCGGACCAGTCAACACTGCGCGATCCGTGTATCGCATGCAGCTCCATCTTCTCCCAGCGCGCGATCTCGTAGTCGTCGTTATCGTGCCTGTACCGCCAATCTCTCATATCGCCCAGTGCAAGAGGATTCCCGTCCTCAGGCTGGATACGGCGTCTTCTGTTGCCTCTGTTTGCCATATCTGCAAAACAAAAGCAAAACACTTTAGGCGCGCGTTTATATTAAAAGGAACTAAACAAACACAAGAACAATAACACTTTGTGCGCGCCTTTATATTTAGGTAGTTATTCCAGATCTCTCAGATCTTCTTTACTTTAGGCGCGCGTTTAGGTTTAGGCGCCTAAACCTAAATGCGCGCCTGAACATAAAGGCGCGCGTTTGTGTTTAGGCGCCTACACACAAACGCGCGCCTTTATGTTCAGGCGCGCGTTTAGGTTTAGGCGCCTAAACCCAAACGCGCGCCTTTATGTTTAGGCGCGCGTTTGTGTTTAGGCGCCTACACACAAACGCGCGCCTTTATGTTCAGGCGCGCGTTTAGGTTTAGGCGCCTAAACCCAAACGCGCGCCTTTATGTTTAGGCGCGCGTTTGTGTTTAGGCGCCTACACACAAACGCGCGCCTTTATGTTTAGGCGCGCGTTTAGGTTTAGGCGCCTAAAAGATACTTAAGGGGAATCTCGAGTCCTTTTTTAGTAATTTCATCGGTCATACAATTAAACTAGACATTAGAAAGCAATTATAATATAGTAACACCATTTTCATTATCTTATGTTTACACAATTCAAAAGTAGTCATATTCTGTACATGTAATTGGCCTGTTTATGTGTGTAGGCGCCTAAACACAAACGCGCGCCTAAACATAAAGGCGCGCGTTTGTGTTTAGGCGCCTAAACCTAAACGCGCGCCTAAACATAAAGGCCCGCGTTTGTATTTAGGCGCCTAACGCGCACAAACGCCACCCAACCACCACCGACCACCACTGCCCCACCACTGCCCTCACCACCCAACCACCACTGACCACCACTGCCCTCACCACCCAACCACCACTGCCCCACCACTGCCCCACCACTGCCCTCACCACCCAACCACCACTGACCACCACTGCCCCACCACTGCCCCACCACTGCCCTCACCACCCAACCACCACTGACCACCACTGCCCCACCACAACCCACCACTGCCCTCACCACCCAACCACCACTGACCACCACAGCCACCACCATCCCCTCCCCACCACCCAACCACCACTAATCCGAACCCATTGTGACCCATTTCAAGTTTGACAAAAAAACCCTAAACTAATAATAATAATAATAATAATAACAATAATAATAAACAATTACCTGTTGGTGGTCTTCTGTGGTGGGAGGATGGCAGAGGAGGATCGTCTGTGGTGGTGGTGGAGGGGTGGAGGAGGCTCGGTGGTGGTGGTGGAGGGGGGAGGATCGTCTGTGGTGGTTGTGGAGGGGTGGAGGAGACTCGGTGGTGGTGGTGGAGGGGTGGAGGAGGGTCGGTGGTGGTGGTGGAGGGGTGGTGGTTGAAGGCGACGAGAGAGAGAGAGAGAGTGCTTGAGAGAGAGAGAGAGGGTTGTTTTGTGAGGGACGAGGGCTGATCTGGTGGATTTGGGGGTTTTAAAATTTTCCCTACGGGCCGTCGAGGCCTGGACGGGCCGTCGAGGCCTGGACGGGCCGTAGGGAAGTTAAAAATTTTGAAAATTTTCACTACGGGCCGTCCTGCCCTAGACGGTCCGTTTGAATTTAATTTTTTTTTATTTTAAAAAGAGAAGCTTCTCTTGGAAGCTTTGTGGCCCAGACGGCCCGTTTAGGCCCAGACGGCCCGTCAAGAATTCTGAGGACGGGTCGTTTGGGCTCAACGAGCCATAGCTTCTCTTGGTTTTTATTTTGTTTTTTTTTTAATTTAAAATGGGGACGGGCCGTTGAGGTCTAAACGGCCCGTTGAGGCCCACTAGGACAGGTCGTTGAGCCTCAACGAGCCATAGCTTTGGGGCTCCAAACGGGCCGTTTGGGCCTGGACGGGCCGTTGTGGAACAACAGGGACGGCCCATCTAGGCCAGGACGGGTCGTCTTATCCAATTTTTGGGCCTTGGACGGCCCATCAAGGCCTAGACGACCCTTATGTTTTTTTTTTTTTTTTTAAATTTTAGTGTATTTTATATATTTTAAGCTTGGTATTTGTAATTTTTATAAAAAAAAAAGGAGTATATTTTTATAATAAGTAAAATGAACACATACAACAAATTTTTTCGGTCGTCCGGTCCGGTAACATAAGATAAGCTAAGCTAAGTTAAGTCGCAGTATTGAGGTGATGGAATATCAACCCTTTGTACACGGTCCTCATATACCGTCTCCCACTCACTTGCCTCTTCATATCGCCACCTACGCCATGACGGATTCAGTTTTGGCATTGGGGCGCCTTCTGCTAACTCAATTTTGATGAAATGATTTTTGTTAACAAAAGCAAACGATACGAACTTATGTTCTTCGACGCTGTGTGGACCATCGAACATAGGGAAGTACGTCTCACTTTGATCATACGGAGAGAGAAATTGAACAACCACCCTAAATTTCTGAGCAATCAGTAATCCTGCGGCGGGCATCTCCATCCATTGGTCGCGCGTTGCTGGTCCCACTCCAATATGATCGAATGAGTTGGAGACTCTGTCGTAAGTATCGTAATCTACTTCGTTTAAAATTGGCCTCCACCGGTCTTCATAATCGTCGATCTCCTCCTTAAGCTGTCTGCGGATGAATCCCCACATATCCTGTTGCCACCCTAAGCCCACAGCTACGGATCGAAACCCACAGTGACCGTCTCCATGGACATCCCGAATGTCTGTAATGTATCTATGATATGCAGGTGGAAGCCATTTCTTAAACCTTTCGATCTCCAGTTTGTACCTGTAACCATTAAAAAGTGAGATTTAATATGTGTATAAATATGTATGCATGTGTGAATTTATATATTAGTAGTTTGTACCTATCCCTTTCCAACAGTGGAAAATCTTCATCGTAAACAATCGGTTTGTCCCTTGATTGTTTACCTCTTCTGGAAGGCTTTTTGCCCTACGTTGAAAAAATTATATAACAACAACAACAACAACAACAACAACAACAACAACAACAACAACAACAACAACAACAACAACAACAATAATAATAATAATAATAATAATAATAATAATAACCGCAGCCTTATCTTCCTTTTTTTCCTTTTCACTTATTGTTGGCCGACCCCGAGTATCGGTTTGTACCTCTGGAGGTTTATGTTTAGTCATAATCGGATTCAACACCTCCTTCATCTTCTGCAACATGCTTTTTTTCACTTGCACCGGTTGCGACCTTAGTTGCTCAGCGAATGCATTCATTTCGTGCTGAAAGTCAAACTCGGGATTCTCAGCTACTTCTGGCATAAAGTCAAGTCGTGTCCAGAAGACGTCGATATCAGCCAGAGACACTCGTGTATCTGATATATATATTCAATCACAACAACAACAATCAATAATCTACAAAAATTTCGGATTTTTATAAAAATTTCGGCAGAGTTTCCTCTGTTTTTGTACGAACCAGACAACACAAGTCGTCTACAAAACGCTTCAAACATTTATAAATTTGACTATTATATCCTAAAAAAAATAATAAGTCTAAAAAATGATGTTACCTTTCGCATCATACAATTGCAATTGACAGGAACATGGCAATCCATAAGTCTTCTTGAGTCGGTGTTCACAAGACCTCTTGTTTTCCATATAATAATTTATCTTGTTGACCCCTCCGAGCATCAAATCAAGCGCTAGATGGGAAACCCTACCGATTACGTCTTGAAACAACGGTAGTTCATGTTTCCACATTCTTGTTGATCGGCTGTTTTCAAAGGAGTGCTTTATCGCTACGCGCCGTGACTCCATAACTTTGTCTATTTCCATCACAAGCGCGTGGAGCGAGCTGTTCGGGCCTTTTATGTACCTCTTAATCAGAGCATGCTGACTCTCGACCCTGTTGGTCGTAGTCTGACCGAACGTAAGGTTTTTATCTGCCCATGCTTCCACAAACATTTCTTTATAATCTCGGAGCCAAACTGACTCCATGTACTCATAAACCTCTGTAAAAAACAGAATAGTGATGTCAATACAGAAAATATGTACGCTTGTAAAGCAAAATAAAGAATAAAATATATACCCGTTCGATCCTGCCCCCAAAGTCGTCTGTAGAGCGATGCCCGATTCGATTCGTAAGCCTCTTCGTCAGGAGATTTACACAGTCGACCAAAATACTGCAAAAATATTTCCCATTCTTCTTTTGGAAATCCTGCTTTATGATATTTTGCAATATTTCGTTGAATATGATACCTGCAAAACAACAACAATAATATTAATAATAATAATAATAATAATAATAATAATAATAATATTTTGTTGAATATGACACCTGCAAAGCAATTTCGTAGCATCCGGGAAAACTGTAGCACATGCATTCATCAGAGCCAGATCTCTATCTGTAACAATTACACGTGGCTCCATACTCTTCTCCAGCAATTCTTTGAGCCTCTGAAGCACCCATATGTAGTTACTCGTTTTCTCTTTAACGATAAATGCATGGCCGATACAAAACGACTGGTTTGTCGACGTCATACCCACAATTTGAACAAACGGGATTCTGTACTCGTTCGTTTTGTAGGTGGCGTCGATCAGCATCACATGTGGAAAGGCACGCCAGAGATTGTAGGAGACCCGGTGTGAAAAGAAAATATTCTCAACAGCATCTGTCTCTGGATTCTGCTTGGTGAAGTAGGTAAATTTCTTTTCAACCAGGATACTCTCGAGTATCTGCATAACAATAATAATAACAATATTTAATATTTAACAACAACAAAATTAATAATAGTCTATGACAATAATAGTAATTAATAATAATACCTGCATTGGGGTTTTATCGCCGTAAATTCTATGTTTAATCTTGCTCACTGTATTGTGTATGTCTCGTAGAATACATACATTATCCGGGTTTTGTGCTCTGATGGCCAAATGTATGTTCGCCGGTTCCAGGCCTTGAAAATAAAGCGTTTCCACCATTTGTTCTTCTTGTGGTGTCAGCCGCCTAGCAAAAGCGTGACCCTCAACATGTATAAAAGGGTCGTGGTTATGATTCGCGTGTTTAACCTCCAACTTCCAACCCTCTTTGCGTAGCCTCCCTATTAACATAAACGGACAGTTAATCTTTTTGCTACCCGTAGACCTTACTGTGGCTGTAGTATGGTATTCGCCATGACGGTCGCATCTCAGGTCTATCCTAATTTTTCTTGCATTATTTCCACTGCCTTTTGAAACAGAACGTCCTGTCACTAGGACGTAACCGCTAGCAAGGGCTCTATCGTAAGCCCATTGTTTCATCTCTTCAACAGACCCGAATACCTGAAAATTTATACAAGAGTCTAGTCTAAATTCATACTACTCTAAATTATATACTACTGTAAATATATACTAGTTCAATCCAGCAAACCCTAAAACGTGTAAGATATACTAGTGTAAATAAATAAACGCACCTGCTCGGTTTCATACGAAACATCCGGATTAGGTTCAACTTTTATGTTAACATCTTCATAAGCGTCTTCCTGGTTGTCATCATTCGGGTTAGAGCCGTTATAATCTTCCTCTAAGTCCTTAGCATGATTCCCGCGCGAATGGTAACTCCCGTACGTGTACTGCGGGTAGCTTGGTGGCACGAAAAATGACTCCTGTTCCTCTACATATTCCTCGTTGAGATCGGGCAGCATGTTCCCGTCATTACCACGAACCCCGGATTTAACCTCCTCTTCACCAACTTGAACCCCGGGTTCATACCCTACGCTTTCAGAGACGTAAGACTCGTTCTCAGACAGGTCAACGGTTGAAAAGCTTTGTAAATATGTCATCGTGAGACCGGGAAGTCGAAATGGGTCGAGGGTTTTGGTGGTGGTGATGTTTTAAGGTTTTGTTCAAATGGGGAAGAAGCTGATCGTGTAATGGTTAAATCTGGAAATCTCAACGGGCCGTCGAGGCCTAGATGGGCCGTCGAGGGAGTAAATGCCCTAACCTAACACATCTCTACGGGCCGTCGGGGCCTGGACGGCCCGTCCTAAAGTGCCTTTTTCAGACTTTTCAGTCTGAACTGCCTGCTTTTGCAGGAGTTCAGACTGAACAGCTGTTACATCGTACTTATACGGGCCGTCTGGGCCTGGACGGCCCGTCGTTTTTGTCTTTTCTGCAAACAAACGGCCCGTCAAGGCCAGGACGGGTAGTCCTGAAACCCTAATTTCGCTTAACGGCCCATCTAGGCCTCGACGACCCGTCCTAAGGTTGTTTAGGGTTTTTTTGGGGTTGTGTAAATAATATCACCCTTTTCTTATTTATCAGGTCACAAACAAGCTAGCAACCACATTAAATCGTGTTACATGGCCCATGTCTTTTAAGCCTCGTGGACACTCTGATACTTAAGTCAGTTAGGTCCACATTGTGAAATCATATGTATCTCATATATGTTTTTTTAGAACTGATATATATCATATATATGTATCTATTATATTTGCAAGAGCATATGTATGTAGTAATATAAAGAGAGAGTTTAGAGGAAGATAACAACATGCCTCCTCAATTGAACAAAGATTCATATTGAATTTAAAGAGGCCCTCGAGGCATGAAGCCTGACCTTAATGGGTCATTCTATCATTAAGCATATCAAAATTCAAAATTGGTCTCGCTTAGGTTGTCTGACAGGTTGGGCTTTTAGCCTAATCATGATGATAGCACATTGAAGGATGACGATGTCTGTGATGATGATGACGAGGCGATGAAAATGACAGTGATACAATGACAATGATTAAAAGGAAGATGAGGATGGATATGATAATGAGGAAATGACGACGATGGGGAGGATGACTGATCGATGTCGTTTGGTCGGTCAAAATCAAGTATAAATATAGTAAAGTGAAAGTCGAGTCGTCTCCGGAGGGAATCGGTGGGAAAATAGTTTTTAACTAAGTTAACTATTTATCTAATTAGCTGCTTTGATTGTTTTGAAAAATTGATAAAATTAGTAACTTTGATTGTGAATTAAGAACAATAACAAGAAAAATGCAACCTCCTCTAAACTCTGGGTTCTAGGTTTCACAAGGTTTTCAATTTATAGATTGGGAACCACATAGACATCTATCTATATAATAATTGAGGTCACTTGGGTTGAATGAAGGCTTAGGAGAGAGTTTAAGGTATCCATATTGAATATGGAGCTCCAACTTGCTCCCTATAAATAGTCTTTTCTACATTTTAATTTCCTACATTCTTCCATTACACTCTCAAATCCTCACTAACAAATCTTCCAAACCACATTCATCACTCTTCTTTTTATTCATTGTTCCTTCTAGGTATGTCTCTTTTTCACGTAGATTGAAGGAAGTTCATCCATTGTAACGTGTTCCGATTCATAAACGTTAAAAATAGGCATATCATATGATCCTCAAATCTGGAAAACTTTTATGTTATCGTAACATCAATCAATTACTTTGACATAAACCGGTTTAATATTCAAAGAGGAAATTGTGTTTTATAAAGGTTAGTAATAATATGGAATCACTTCAGAATGTGGAAACAATATTCAAACCTTTATGAAGAAATCGTGGTTTATAAAAGTTCCAGATTCGGTTTCTTTATGTCATCATTTTGTAAAGTAATCAGATGGTATATATTGACTCTTTTTTGATGTTTTTTCATTTGATTAATATGGAACCACTCTTTTTTGTAAAGGAATCGGTTAGTTATAATATGGAATCACTTCTGAAAGTGCAAACGATCTTCAAACCGTTGTGAAGAAATATATCGAATGTTTAGATGTTTTTTCATTTGAATACTAGAATACCATCCACCGCTGCAACTAAAAGGTGTAGATCTAGATCTTTTTTTTGTGTGTGTTTCTATTAATGCGAAGTAGCTATTTTTCTAAAAGCAGAATGTCATTGTTTATATCTTTTATTATTATGTGTTTGTGATTAGTGATGTTAACTATTATGTTGGATGAGATGCATGACTTTTAAGGTCGAGATATGATGTTCATATATTGCTCATAATTGTTCTTAAAGATCTCATATGGTTTGGTGTTAAAGAGTGGATTGTTATGTTAATATGATTTGATCGAGTAAGGAGCCAAATCTCAGTTCGGATTCTGGATATGGATCTGAAATAATTATGGAGCATTTAATTTTGGATTATTAGTTTCCTAAGTTTGTGCCACATATTTGGAAAGGTAGTAAATATCCTTGAATGCATTAATTATTGGTTGACCAAGAAACTTAGGCGCCAAGCATAATTTTTTCAAAAATTATAAAGGAATCGGGTTTATAATAATTCATGTTTCTTTTATTACTTCTTTTTGTCATATTTATTTTTAAGTTAGCGTATTTAATATTTACGTTTTTTAAGACTGCTCGATAAGCTTTTTCTACTGCATTGTATATACTCTTTGAATATGAAAATGCAAATGAGACAAATGCTATTGTTTTGGGGCACACCAATGTCAAATGTAATGTTGTAATTGCTTAGGTACATGTTTTTTAAATCTTTAAATTTTTATAATTCAGTGTTTTCTTTATCTTTAAATTGATTTTGTAAATTGTTTATTTGTGTTTTTGTTTACCAGGTTATTGACTGATTATATGCATTCGTGTGTTAGGGTTTCGATTTATAAACCGAATGTTGGATCATAAGGAGCAGGGCGGACTTTTAATAAAAAAGTTGTTGAAGATATGTCGTCAATAATATGGGGTAATGATATGTACCGAAGAGTTTATTCTTTTGTATTAATTATATTGACTGTCAATCAATTAAAATAATTAATGTGATTTAGGTTAACCATAATAGGTGGAGTAATTTTAGGACAAAATTTAAATTTCAAATACTAATTTGCGCTACATAATTAATTCTTTATCATAATTTACGTTTTCTATATTCATACTAAAATTTAAACTTTCTATAATACAAATATATAAGGAAAAAACACTTATATTATAAGTGTATACTAAATTAAATAGATTTTGTTATAGAAAAGTATGTTAATTTATATATTTAGTTTACATTTTATAAACTACCATGTTTGATATATAACATCAATACATATATATTTAGATGTAAAAGACGTATTTATAATATGTAAACAACTAACAAACCAATCATTTTTATAATACGTTTGAATTTCGTAAGGCATAATTATTACTCGTAGAAATGAATAAACAAAAAAAAGCCATATTTGGTATATTTTATTTTTGAATTTCAAAACTTATAAATCTTTTACACCAAAATACTAAACACATAATGGAAACTTACCAATTTTACTTATACGACTTTAATAATCAATCAAGATTTGATCCTGAAAACTATATTAAGCGTTTAATGTGATTTGTTAAGATTTGAATATTACTTCACATTTATTCTTTTGTATTAATTATATTGACTGTCAATCAATTAAAATAATTAATGTAATTTAGGTTAACCATGATAGGTGGAGTAATTTAGGACAATATTTAAATTTCAAATACTAATTTGCACTACATAATTAATGCTTTATCATAATTTACGCTTTCTATATTCATACTAAACTTTAAACTTTCCATAATACAAATATATAAGGAAAAAATCACTTATATTATAATTGTATACTAAATTAAATAGATTTTGTTACAGAAAAGTATGTTAATTTATATATTTAGTTTACATTTTATAAACTACCATGTTTGATATATAACATCAATCCATATATATTTAGATGTAAAAGACGTATTTATAATATGTAAACAACTAACAAACCAATCATTTTTATAATACGTTTGAATTTCGTAAGTCATAATTATTACTTGTAAAAATGTTTAAACAAAAAAACCACATTTAGTATATCTTATTTTTGAATTTCAAAACTTATAAATCTTTTACACCAAAATACTAAACATATAATGGAAACTTACCAATTTTACTTATACGACTTTAATAATTAATCAATACTAATTTATCAGTTAATTTTGTATATTATACTGTTCTAATTAGTCATAAATGCTATTTAAAATATGATGACAATAACTTCGCTAATTTCAACCAATTTTCATTGATTGACGTCTTAATACATGCCTTCCATTTTTCCACTTCATCTATATAGATAGTTTTATCAAATCCATCTCAGTTGGTCTACACAGAATTACTTGATTGTGCAACAACATTCCAACTAATACTAAAACTAATATTACGATTTTTAAACCCATTTATATCTTATTGACCGAATTGAATTTTTCTATTACTATTTTACGAATATATTACTAATTACTAATAATTACTAATACTAATGAAATTGAATTTGAATTGGTAAGTCAATTTGAAATATAAATAATTTAATAAGACAAAAATGGTAATAAATTTAGGTTTACTATATTTGCTTTACTATAATAACTCTCATTAAATTTATTACCATTTTTTTGTCTCATTAAATTATTTTACGAAATTATGTCTCATTCAATTTATTAAATTTAACTCTAATTTCAGCTTACCATAATTTAATGAGACGAAATTAAGTTTAATACGAAATAATTGTTGGTAATTATGAATCAATTTAATTCCTATTTATGAATCAATTTAATCAATCTTTTATTATGTATGATTGATTATAAATCAATTTATAATCAATAAGTTAGACTTACCATAACTTAATGAAACGAATTTAATTTTAATACGGAATTATTTTTGGTAATTAGTAATCAATTTAATCCGTAAGATGGAACATCAATTTAATCCACAATTATATATAATTTTAATAAATTTTTTTATTATGTATGATTGATTATAAATCAATTAAATCTGTAATTTCGACTTACCATAATTTATTTATCGAATTTATGTATGATTGATTATGAATCAATTTTACCATTTTTTTTCTATTAATGATTCATTATGAATCAATTTAATCCATAATTTAAATACAATAAAGCATTCAGTTGTATATTATTCAAAATATAGAATCGATTAGGAGTAGAAATATTAACTAAATGAATATTCTAGACAACCATTTTAAACATATATCTATGTATACAAATTTTAAGAATCGATTAACAACTAAAGTTTTTTTTTAATTTTAACACTTATTATACAAATCTTTTATTCCAAAAAAAGATGTTATGAATGTGTAGTTATCTAATTGTTATGAATTGATACTTAACTAAGTATAGAGTGTAACTTGCGAAAGAAGGTTTTGTGTTTTGAAATTAAATTTCTAAAATTGAATGAATTTTACACAATTATGGCATAATTGGTCATCAATTTATAGAGTAAATTAGATTTCTAAATGTAGCGAAGATTGATTGACTGATTGATTGATAAACCAATCTTTACCCAAATTTTTGAAACCATTAACTTCAATAGTTATTTAATCTCATATTTTTACGAATTCTGATTGGTGTTCATTGCAATTAATAAGATTTGTTCAATTTGAAATGCGAATGTTTTTAATATAATTGATTTGAATTACTGATTACGATTTTAAGGTTATTTATTAAGATTTTTAATCTCATTTATTTATATTACTATTTTTACGAATTCTGATTGGTCTCCATTGCAATTAATAATATTTATTCATTTTTAATGTTATTTATTAGGAGTTTTAATGTTATTTATTGACATTAATAATAGTTGACCGAATTTAATGTTATTTAGTAAAAAAAATTAATCTCATTTATGTATATTTCACTACTAGAAAAAAGGTCTTTCTTGACACGCATTGCGTGTCAAGAAAGAGGTTTAATGACAGGAAAAAGAATGTCAATGATGGCGGTGTCATAAATTTAACATGACAAGCATGCGCGTGTCATCTTTTAATGACACGCATTAATGACACTTTTTTATGACACCAGTTTATGACACTCTTTCATTTTTATGACAGACAATGCGTGTCATCTTTTTTGACAAAAAAACAAAAAAAAATATAAAATTACTAATTTACCCTGAATTCATATATATATATATATATATATATATATATTTGCATAATTACTATTAACAAAAATATTCATTTCATAGAATTCAATCAATTCATATACAACTACATTTAACAATAAATACATCAAATCTCAAATTCAATCAAGTTCTACCCCACCGTTTATGCCTTCCATAGCAGCTCTTATACCCGTTTATGCCTTCCACGGAAGCTCCAACCTATGTAACATGGTCCTGCTTATGAAATAAATCACAAAAGATTAGACAAGAAGACTTAAAAAATAAGAGAGGTGGGACTAAACAACTAAACTTAAAATATTGCTTACAGGCCTATAACAGATGCATACGATACCTTGTGAAATATTGGGTTGTATATATAGTTAACGATGTGCATAGTAATCAACCTGGGAATGAACTTATGTTAGTCTTCAATTCAATAATGTTAACAATAGTCATTCATCCGTTTAACTTATACTGGGTTTACCTTCGAGTTGCGCAGGACCCCAAAAAGGCTAAAAAAATCACAAAAAATGCAGATAGAATAATACACCCCATGTCGTGTTTCGAATAAACCCGTACGCAATGAATCTACAAATTAAACTAAACCCAAAAATGTAGCAGAAATTGCATCTCACCTCATTTGGCTTTTCACATATATCCACTAAAACATTCAGTCACTGCAGTTTCATCCGACAAATGGCTTATATCACAACGAGTAACATTTTTTCGATGGTCAGTACAATAAACAACAATGGTCAGCAGGAAGAAGTAAGAGATAAGGGACCTTTTTTTGCAACGACCCGAACAAGTCCAGCTTCTAGGGACTTATCCTGCGGGTGCAGCTCTTTGATACTTTAAGAACGAACTCTTCCCACCTCAACCGCATGATTCTCATGAAAAATCATGAGAATGTAATATACCTTAAAGTGGAATGAAGAATAAACATAGATTATTTGTGCAGTTAGGCAACCCTAACCACAACATTAACCAAGCTTTACGGATCAACACATCAATCAACCAACACCTATCATACAAACCTACATAACATAAAAACATTTTAGATTATACCAACTCACGCTGGTCATTGAAATATTCTGGCTCTGTTTTCGGCGTCCTTACGTTTGGTTCCCTTCTTCATCGGGGAAGAAGGGAATTAAAATTTACATGTTTTATTTAGAGTTAGGAGCTCGACGATGAATCTATTCTATAAGATACTAAATTTACAAGTTGTAAAAGAACTTACCACCTTGGTAACTCGACTCGCTAATAAACGGTCTACAAAAAGCATTCAAAAGAATCAATGACTTTTATATTATGGTCAATTGATCATTTTCCAGATACATCTAAAAACCATAAAAAAATGCCATTCAGTGTATCAACACTTGGTTTAAATCAACAAGAAAATATGAGTCAACAGCGAAAGATAACAAGAAACATACAATCTCCTTGTCAACATGGGCATGCAATCTTGCAAAGTGGCTTGACCTCCTCATCTCCACCATAAATAAGCAAATTTAGTTCATTATTTATAACAAATTAATTCCAAGTTTGAAACAATAAAATATATATTTCATCAAAACAATTTGGTTAGTTTCTCAAATAACAATGGTTCGCTTTAATTCTTTTATAATTAACCACCAAGGGTGCTTTGTTTCAATCAATACACCTCCACTTCTGCTTGGTATCTACACATTACAATTATTGCAATTTTGACCCTTTAATGAGTCAAAATAAGTGAGACTAAAGGTTAAAATAAAGTGGGATTGGTGCTATGTGAATAGTTGCAGGTTGCAAGATATACCTTAACATAGAGGAAAAATAATGAACCTTTAAGATGAAAGCAAGCAGTAGCTATTGAAAATTTGAAAAAGCCCCAAACTTTTCATCAGTCTCGAGCAATTGTTTAGAAACCGAAACGCCCTGAGGTCTGGAACCGATGACCGATGTGTGTACCAAGGTCTTCGGTCTTCATCTACGTCACCATTGACGGCGTCGACTCGATGCGCACCGACGGTGATGTTGGTGGTTCTGATGTCGATTCTGACGGCTTTCTCTACAAGACCGCCATTGTTGCAGCATCTGGTGCTTTTTTGAGCCTTATATATGAGTTTTGTAAAGAAATTGAAACAGAGTTCATGTTGCAAGTTCTTGCGAGGATTAGATGGCAGTGGCAAACATCAAAGAGAGAAGAGGAAGATTATAGTGTAATTTGAAACACCAGATTGTTAAGGAAGCCATTCTTGTTATTAAGGAAAAGACTGGATCCAGATTTATGAGGGAGCGAAAGAGATTTTCAGTAATGAGAGAGAGACGGAGAGAAGACGGAGAAGAATGTGTTAGGGTTTGGTTGTGAAATTTGAGAGAGGGAGATAGAGGGATATGATCGAGAGCAGAGAGAAAAATTTTGAGATATGTGCAGGATATTTCAGAGGGAATTTGAATTTTGGTGACAAAAAAAATATGACAAACAAATTGGATTCCGTCATCTTTTTAAATTTATGACACAAAACTCTTGACACGCACTAATTCACGTCATTAATTTTCCAGATTTCAACAAACATGACATTTTTTTTATGACATACACTTTTGCATGTCATAGATTAGTGCATGTCATTGTTGGAGTGTCATTAAAGGCCATTTTTCTAGTAGTGTTTCTAATTTTACGAATTTATGTTTAAAATTATTGACCAAATTTAATTTTTTATATTATGACTTTCGTTTAATCAATTCTTATTAAAAGATAATCATCAAAATCATTTCAATAGTAATATGCTAATTTTAAGATGTCTATAATAATTTGTCGATAATTGGTAAGTCAATTTGAAACGCGGATGTTTTTATGTAACTGATTTGAATTATTGATTACGATTTTAAAGTTATTTATTAAGATTTTTAAACTCATTTATTTATATTACTATTTTTACGAATTCTGATTGGTCTTGATTGCAATTAAAAAGATTTATTCATTTTTAATGTTATTTATTAAGAGTTTTAATGTTATTTATTGACATTAATAATAATTGCAAGAATTTAATGTTATTTAGTAAAAAAAATTTAATCCCATTTATATATTATTAATTTTATGAATTTATGTTTAATATTATTGACCGAAATTATTTTTTTATATTATGACTTTCTGTAATCAGTTTTCATTAAAACATAATCATCAAAATCATTTTAATAGTAATATGCTAATTTTAAGATGTCAATAATAATTTGTCGATAATTGGTAAGTTAATTTCAAATGCGGATGTTTTTATGTAATTGTTTTGAATTATTGATTACAATTTTGAGGTTACTTATTAACATTTTTAATCTCATTTATTTATATTACTATTTTTACAAATTTATTTTTAATATTACTGACCCAATTTAATTTTTCTATTATTTTTAATATTATTGACCCAATTTAATTGATTTGAATTATTGATTACATTTTTTGAGGTTACTTATTAACATTTTTAATCTCATTTAGTATTGATTTTCACCGTGGTTTTAGCTTGATTTTTAGGTCATTGGTTATGAGTCAAACCGTCAAAACAGTTTAGGGTCTTCTGGATATATTTACCTTAAATTCTTGATGATAATACAATTATAATGCCAAATGTCTTTCTTTTCCTCACCATAGTTGTTTTTGACAAATTTCACTATTTTGTTATTCAAATGGTTCAAGGATCCTATAAGTGGACATAAATTCTTTTCAAAGCCACAAGTTTCAAATCGTCTTGCCATGTCAAACCGTGTTATAGAAGCTAAAATAATTCAGGGAGTAACATTGGAATGCGAACTTTTTTCCAAAGAATTAGGCTGTCCCCATCTGATAAGAAGATTCCTTTCAAATTTAACATAAGACAATTCCCTCTTACTTTATGTTTCGCAATGACAATTAATAAGAGTCAAGTACAAACCCTATTTAGGGTAGGTCTGTATTTGAAAGATCCTGTTTTTACACATGGTCAGTTTTATGTCGCTGCCAAGTGATAAAAGTAAAGATGGCCTGAAGATACTAATATTGGGCAAAGATGACAGCGTTAATAATAAATAGCAAATGTTGTCTATAAAAAAATATTTTGAAGTTTGTGAATAAGTATGCGATCATATTTTGCATAAATTGTTTAATTTTTTTTTTATAATTTTTGGGTTGTATGATTTGTTAAACTACATTTATTTACTTTGAATTTAATCTTCATTTGTATGTCGTTACAAAAAATATATGTTTATTCATTTCATTATTTGTTTTTAAATCACGTCAACTCAAACATTTGTTGATTCATATATATGTTATTGGGTAACATTAAACTTTTTTATGATAATATACAATCAACCAAAATTCACACGAATTGTATTACGTAATTTTCAATAAATAAATTTGCATACTACAATCTTTATAGAATTTTTTTCATTTGGCATGGATATGTACCGCGTGTACACGCGGGACTCTAACCTAGTAATTATGAAAATTAGATAAATAGCTAGTAGCGCAAGTTCTTGTCATCAAACCTTATTAACTACCCAATTGTAAGCATCAAGTCAACCCTTTTTATGTTTACCCAACCCGTTAATAAGTTTTGTCATCAACCGAACAAGTTGTATAGAAAAGACTCAAAACACAAATAAATTGTTTAATAACTAATGCATCAATAATTTTTAACTTTTTGTCATCACAAGCAAAACAAAATCCAATAATAAAAATAAATAGAAAAAGTGCATAACCTAATTGAACCGTTTGTTTAAAGGAAGATACAAACACTTTAGCCTATGATCTCGATCATCACCGCTTCCTCTATTTTTTTCTGTCTTCTGCCGTCAAAACTCCTGTCTGTTGCGTCACCCTGGTAGCCGTCGATCTTTCTGTTTTTATTTCCATGACAACCGACATCAATAAGGCCTTGTGACTGCCCTTTCTTTTTCTTCGTGGGCCTTACTAAGCAAAGAAGCCGCCACCTTTATTTAACCTTTTAAATTTCATTTGTGGCTTCACTTTCATCCATATAATGAACCAACAAAATTTCAGTTATGGACCTACACAATAATCTATACTACATTATAAAGGAGGAGAGATGACTAAAATAGTCATTTCATGTCAATTTTAAGATGACATACAAAAGGTCACAAGGTAAACAACTATCTTTTTGCCAAATCCTTCTCTATATGCCCCTTTGTGCAACATTTGATTACAATTGTACAAATATCTATACTTCTATACTACATTATAAAGGAGGAGAGATAGCTAAAATAGTCACTTCATGTCAATTTTAAGATGGCATACAAAAGGTCACAAGGTAAACAACTATCTTTTTGCCAAATCCTTTCCTATATGCCCATTTATGCAACATTTGATTACAATTGTACAAATGACTAATGCAAGTCATCTCTATTATTATTTGTTTCACCTTTTGATTTTCTCATCTTTAATGAATTCAATTTGAGATTCAATATCTCACCTTTTCCTTTTCTCATCTTCAATGATGAATTAAAATCAACATCCCTCAATTTAATCTCTAAAATCCCTCATACCATTGCCTTATCACACCATTTTCTTTATTTCTCTTGGAAGCAGTCATGGAATGATATTGTTCAACACTTGTAATCTTGTATATTCTTTATGTGTATTTATTTATTTAGTTTTTAAGCTTTTTGTTAGTGCTTATATATGTTTTTTTCATTATTTTGTCTGTGTTTTCTTTTACATTCTTTTTATTTCAGTTTCTATAAATTGTGGTTTCATATTTATCATTCAATTGAATTGTTTATTTTTTAGGGTCAAATCTGTTTTGTTTTGGAGACATTACAGCTCATCAACCCATTTCCATGTACATACATATTTTAGTTTATGTTATATTCTCTAAAGTACACTTATTTTCTTCTACGGTCATAATGTGATATTCGCTTTCAGTTGTCATTTTCGTTTTACCCGCATGGTTTACAATAAGGAGAGGGAAGCAAATCCTAGCTTATTGACATTTGATAGTGATGTGTGTAAAAGATTTTGTAACAGTACTGATTTCTGAGAAGATTAACATGGACCATTGTATGACACCCTAGGCAAATTCCACATCGGTCGTGGCCAGGAGAGATCCTTGGTTCATAAGTAATCCAAAGCCTCTTAAATCACCAACGCGTTTTGGGCTTAATGTTAGTGGATGAGAGGAGAACTCCACAGTTAAGCGTGCTCATGTGGGAGTAGTACTAGGATGGGTGACATCCTGGGAAGTCTTCACCAGGGCAACCAAAAACAAAGCCGTGAGTTCCTGGATGGGCAACCCATCGGGGGCAAAGCGGACAATATTGGTGGTGAGAGAGGCCGGATGTTACAGATTTATATTGTAATCTATCTTGTCAATGCGCCTAAGCACACTCATAAGAGCTATAAACCGTGTCTTTCAGTTAACTACTCATATGGTGCGTTGAGCTGACCTTGAGCACCGCGCCCCTGGCGCGCACCTTTGACAACTTCGATTATAATTGGTGCTCACAGTCATGCATTCCTGTGTCATCATTTGAGTATAAATTTGAAGTTTTGTTGATTTCACTTGAAATTTTAAAAATAAATTACAATTTTTTCTCAATTTACTTTGAATGATAACATTAGAGCTTTAATGGCAATTTTTATTATTTATAGATCCTAACATTCTTAGGGAATGGCAAAACAATCCGAGCCCGATGGGAAGTTTGAAATATCACGCCTGTATATCGCATTGGCGTGTTCGATGGGAAGTTCGGTTGGGCAAATTGTGACTGTGTATCGCATAAGTGTGTTCGATAGGAAGTTTGGTTGAGCCAATTCATGGGAAAAATAATCTTTGTTGTGTTAAGAAAAACATTACAAACAAAGAATAAGATTACAACTATGACTCACCTATGTAAATAAAAGAAGAAACATAAATGATCAAATAAGACATCTTACAATCAATAACATCGGAACTGTAAATACTTGAGGTTTTTTTTTTAAGTTTGGGTTCAAAAGTTCTGTGAAAAAATTATCCTCTTCTAATTTGGAACTAATGTTTTAATGATTTTGATACTTATTTGACATATTTGTGTTTTTTTAATTTACAAGTATGTGTATTGGATCTTTATGACACTAAAGTTGAATTTGCTAGGTAAAATTTGTTTCCTAGAAGGATTTTCCTCTCAAATTCTGTGTTGCTTTAATTGATCAATGAATGTGTGTGTATATAAGCAAGAGGATGATTTGCTTAAGAAGCGTCAAGAACTACGCTCCCCATATCATTTTCTTAGAACTTTATACAATAAGTTGACCAATACGAACCAAACTTTAAGGAATACATGTTTGTCAACAGGATTTACCCGCTGCAATGCGCGGTGAGAAAACTGCTAGCGTATTACAAGTTTTTTTTGATCCTGCCGCAACGCGCGGGTAAACCCACTAGTTTATCAATTGATCTCAACATAACTATTAAACCACAACCCATTTAATTATTTGATTTTACCATACTTCAAGTTTCGTTGCTTCCCCTGTGATTACATTTTACTGAATTTATCTTCGTCACTTTATTTAACTATTATGTATCAATGGAAACCCCTAATATTTGAAGAAACTCAATCATAAGCATTTATCCATTTGATCTATGGTCACCATTTTTTCTAAAATATTGATTTAAATTAAATATATGATAATTGGCGAAAAAATGACAAAAAAAAGGTAATAGGGTAATTTTTTTTTTTTTTGAAAAGAGTCTTTCAAAAGCTGATGTGACACCCCATCACATCATCTCTTTCTTACTTTTTGCACATTCTTATAAAGCTGTCAGACGCTCTGTTACATATATAACATATGTTATGTTACATACGTTAAAACTGATAAAATAAAATGTATAAAAAACATACCATAGTGTTTTATACAACTTTAGTTATATAAAAAATGGTTACCAACGGTCATTAAAACAAAAAAAAAATATAAAAACGATAAACAACGGTGATTAAAATCAACTAGTATCCAAAAAATGATAAACAATAGTCATTACAATCAACAAAATACTATAAAAAACTATCTATGTATCATTCTTGATAATCATTTTTATCTTTACCGCAAAAAATGTCTTCAGCTACAAGGAAAACAAATGTGTAACATATGCAAGTTAGTTCCGATAACGTATGAAACCGAAAAAAAATCTAACTATGCTTCATTCTTGATAATCATCTTCATCTTTGCACAAAAAATCTCTTTACCTACAAAAGAAAACAAAAATTCATCAATTTACATATGCAAATTAGTTCCAATGTAACACATAAAACAAAGGTAACTTTCATTCCATCCTTGTTAAAAAATGACTTTTGAAACTGGTGTGGGGCTGTAATAAAAACAACACCAGTATTACATATGAAACATTTTCATATGCATCAAAAACATTTGTGTTAACATATGAAAAACCATCATCTGAAAATTATAAAGCGTACACAGGAATCGTAAAAATGAACATAGATTTACGATAAAAATCCATATGAAAAATGACTTATGTTCTTTCCATTAACATATGCAACTGGAATCAACCCAACTTAGTCCTAACTTATTAATAGGTGTGACTTATAACTTATCAAACATGTACAACTGAAATAAACCCAACTTTCTTTCCGTTAACATAGTCTATGAATATTAAATGGTATTTATTGTTATATGAACCATTTTATTTCAATTCAAATGTTAAACCAAAATACAACTAGTATCATACCATTCATAATCATAAACATCAAACACCAAACTAAACAAGAATCTACCTTTTATAACAAGTGGAAGATAATGTGATAAAGGAAATTACAGTTAATTGATCTTTTTGTTTGATTTCTAAATGAGATAGATATTGACATACAAGTCAAACTTGTCTGTTAAAAAAAATGTTCTCCTAATACAGTTACTATTTACAATTTTGTAACACAAAAAATGCAACAATCATATATTCCACCCAAATAAAGAAAACAAACAAAGGCCACCATAGGTTTAGCAAGTGGCTAAAGTCTAAACCAAACAACATAGACATACCAAAAAACCATAGAAGAATAAGCAAAGTCAAAGCGACACAGTGGCCCCAACACAGAAACCAACTTAACGAAAATCTATTTTGTGTTGAAAAAGAGATCTAGAAGGAAAATCAAAGTAAAGACATACACACTAGGTTCTATAAGGTGACGGATCTAACTCTGTTTATACTTTTGGTTGTTGTTTGTTATCTTGAAAGGCCGGAATGGAGGTGGGTTCTGAACGGATGCTTTTTCCGGTGACCATCAATGACGACAACTAGGTGGGTTCTGAACAGAGGGTGGTGCCGGTGATGATGACGTTGGTGTTGGTGGTTGTCGTTAGGTAGGTGTTGTGGGGGTGGTGGTCAGGTATGTGTTTGATAGAGAGAGTATTGGTGGCGAATGGTGGTAGTGGAGAGAGAAAAAAAGAGGGCATTGTTTATTTACATAAGGGGAATATGATTCAAAATTAGAAAAGATGGGGAAATATAAAAAAATTATTTTACCCTTATTGATTAAAATAATAGTGGATGTTGTGTATTAATCTGGGCCACTAGATGGGTTTCGAGGAGTTTCTTCAAATTATAAGGTTTTCTCTATATACTTAGCCTATGTATCAAAACCAACAAAAATACAAAACCATTATATATAATAAAATTTAGGCATTTAGCAAATAATTACTATATAAATCATATTTTTATCTTGTATCTAATAAAAATGTATCATTTAAGCACATTTTCTTTGTAACTTATAAAATATAAAAACCGAATAAAGTACCATCTTTTGTACTCTTATCGATGCATTTTTATTAAAAAGTATATAAAATAGAGCGTACCTAAAATGCACCGATCAATGATAATGATGATGAGGATGGTAGTGAGGAGGGCAAGTACGCTGAAGATGATGTGGATGACAATGACGATTATGCCTTATTATTATTAACATTAAGTAACACAACATGTAATATTGAAAAATAACATGTTTAGCATACTAGAATTACTATATTAAATTGTCCAAAATTTAATGAGTAGGTAGGGTTGAAAAAAGAATAATACCAAAAACAGATCACGCATATACCTACATTGCTATTAGAAAACAATGAATTTTATTTAGAATCAAATGAGTGTTAATTTAACCAATATTACTAGCATGCTAATTAACTTTGTTTTTGCCATAGTTGATTATACGGATTACTACAACAATAAAAGATTATACGTATTTGATAAAGAGTCCAAATAGTTATACTCCTCTCACTCAAGGGGAGCTATACGCCTCTCTCTCACAAACACTATACTCCTCTCACACAAGGGGAGCTATGTTTAATAATTAAGGGGGTGTATCTAGACTCACCAATATCAAACGACTCAGAAATCTAATTAAATATTAGTTATTTTTCATCGTAAGTTATTAATCAAATCTAGACATTAAATGGTAGCGTACTTGTTACTACTCTCCTCTATGTAGTATTTTATGAGTGGCTGTGTCTTAAAAACCTAGTCGGAATAGGGGAAATTAAAAGACCTCCTATGTTTCTAACTGATTTATTAAAAAAAACAAAACTCAAATCTTGTATATATCACTAGCTAGAAGATGAAAAAGATTATAAAATTCCATATATGTAAGAGAAAGACAAGAACGGTAAAAAGATACGTAAATCTAATTGGTTATTATGTAAGTACAAATTATGTAGATATAAAATGAACAATAATCTTTTCACCCATAAGTAAATTCCACGTCTAATTTTTTTTTCATCTTCTAGTTAGTTATACAAGACATGAGAAAAATTAATAAATAAAAAATTCGTGTTATTAATAGGAGTTTCCACGGTTTCTACAACTCGGGCTGGCTCTCAATTATCCACTCCTTATACACATAAATCTATCTATCTATCTAGTAAATCATCCCACCTTCTAAATTTTTAAAACTCACATTTTTATTATACAAATTTCTATAAAAATAAATAAATCAAATAATTTCAATCCTACAAACAAACTAGCATGAGTGTGTATATAAATTATAACCCCCAATGTATAGAATTCTAAAGATTCTAAACACCCTTTTGAGTGCCTATAATTACGGGTCACTTGGATTAAAAAAGAAGAAAAAAACATAAAGTAAATAGAGAAAAGAGGATAGCCATAGATCATGTTGTCCCAAACACCAGATAATGTTAGTGATTTTGGGGCCTCAAAAAGACCAAACTAATCCGTGAAACCCTACTCTTTCGGATAGCATTGGCTTTGTTGGCCGTGAATTTCATAGGCCCATCCCCTCCTGTGACGCATGAAGACAAACACTTGGTCACTAAATGACAACACTTTTTTGTTCTTCAAACATTATTGCCACAAACACTGTGTTTTCAGTTTCACATGTCAAACAATTTTATTATTTGGATCTTCAATGTGCTACATCGCTTTCCCCAAGCTAATTTTATATGTACAATCTTTATTGCACAATGTGTATGTTGTGTTAGGCCATGATTGTTGTTATTAATTGTCAACTATGGTGTTTGTTAAGTTTAACAACATGTGATCATCTCGGTCCACGATTAGACAGGCTTTTTTGTCTTTAGGAGGGGTTAAAATTTTTGGTAACAAGTCACATGTAAAAACAAGAGCACGAAAATAACTTTTACATTTTTGATGGACGTAATAGGAACTTTTGTACGGATCCAAAAATGTCTAGGAACTGTAGTCAACTGAAACTCTGAAAGTCAAGTTATGACTCCACTTGTGTTTTGAGTCGCATTTTATTTGTTTTGATCAACGATATTTAACCATATATATAGAATACGATCAGTTACTTTTCGCCTAAGATGTTAATATTATTTACAAACATCTGAAATATTATAGTATCATTGTTATAATATGTTTTCGAATCATGTAGGCGTCATATTTTAGCGTTATTTTTATAATATAAAGTTAATTATATGGATCGTTCTTGTGATATATTCACATTACCTACTTGATCCTTTCTTCAAAATAAGTTATAGATATAGTCCATCCATTGTTTAGCAAATTGTAACACTTTTGATACATCTTACTAACTCATGTAAAAATCAATCAAATTTAGTATCACCATTTTACCTAAGAATCTAAAATAGTAATAACTTTTGAACTTTCGTATAAAACGTAAGGAATTTCTGTACGAAACCTACGTCCCTAGGAAGTGTGGTAACCTTACAGTCAACTTATGACTCCAACGTAGTTAGACAATTAAGATCAATGTAGATACTTAACGGCCGGTTTTGAGTTACATTCTATTTGCTTTGGGTCAAACGATATTAGCTATAAAGAAAACGAGTTACCTTTCGTTAACATTGTAATCATATGTTTTTGAAGCATATAGAAGTCATTATCGGCATTTGTATACAATATAGATTGATTACTTTGATTACATCATGGTTCTTGTGGTATATATTCATACCGAGTATTTGATCCTTTCTTCTAATATAAGTTACAAATATAACACTCAATGAAAGAGTAAACTGTAACACTTTTGATAGGTATCACTAGGGGTGCAAACGAGCCGAGCAGCTCGCGAGCTACTCGAGATCGGCTCGGTAAAAAGCTTGAACGAGCCGAGTCTTATCGAGCTCGAGCCCGAGCTCGAGCCTGAAATAAAGCTCATTTGATTATCGAGCTCGAGCTCGAGCCTTGAATGTAAAACTCGGTTGGGCTCGTCGAGCCTTATCGAGCTTTGCTTATTGATGTCAATTAACACTATATAGCCCAATTGTATTGCAACCCAGGCATTAACTAAGTTATTTTGAGACTTGGACTTCTTAATTGTCCTAAACGAGCTCATTAATTGTCCAAAACGAGTCCTTAATAGTCAAAACGAGCTCCTAAATGGTCCAAAACGAGCTCGAGCCGAGCTTAGGCTCGTTTAAACTCTTGCCACATACGTTTTGATCGAGCTTTCGAGCCGAGCTCGAGTTCTTAACAATACTATCGAGCCGAGCTCGAGCCCAAAATACAAGGCTCGAATCGAGCTCGAGCTCGAGCTCGAGCTTCTGAAAATTGTAACGAGCCTAGCTCGATAATGCAAGGCTCGAGCTCGGCTCGGCTCGTTTGCACCCCTAGGTATCACTAACCTAAGTTAAAAAAAAAACAATCAAATCCAATGTCACCCTTTTACATAATAGCCCCAAAATAGTAAATAGCCCTTCTGCTCCTCCTCCCTACAAATCAAGAAGCATATTGTTTCTTTGGTCCCCTAAACCGGTCCCCCCTCAACGCAATAACCGCCACATGGGTGACCCTATTGGCTACTTCAACGACGTTCTCAAGAGAAAAAAAAGAGGCAACAATTCTCATGACTTTGAATCCATATCAAGCAATTTTAAGCACCAAGTCTCTAGACTTGGAGCTATATATGACATGTGACGAGTAAATCAGAACTTATTACGTAATTATCTCATTCTTTGTTGTGTAGGGTTCACTGGATTCTTGTAAAATTCAGGTTGCAATTTTATCTAAAATCCTCTAAGGGGTGTAGGGGATGACGAGGCAACAAACATGTAAGGCGGGGTTTGATTTATTCTTAGTAAAAGGATGTCACAATCATTTTAGATGGATTTAACATGTTTTTAACGTCTGTTAGTAGAAAAGACCAAAGTATTGTAGATTGGTAAAGGTGGAGACCATATCCAAAACTTTGAAGAACTACAAAAAAAAAAAAAAAAATCATTTAACTAAAAAGATGTCACACTAGTTTTATATAGATTTAACATGTGTTTAACGTCAGTTAGTAGAAAAGACGAAAGTATTGTAGATTGGTAAGAGTGGAGACTGGAGACCATATCTAAAACTTTTAAGAAAAACAAAACAAAAATAAAAGACCAAATTATCATATGAATCGTGGGTGTAATACTTTATTTTGTATAAAATAAAATGAGGGTAAATAAATGATGGATGACACGTTACAATGCATAATTGATAGTGTTTTCAAAACATTGATTGGGCCCTGACAAGTCTAAGAGAAAAATAGGAAGAAGGGTCACGAGATGTCTAAGTTCACGTGCATTTTTTCGCAAGAGAACGACTTAGAACATACTCCTCTTCATTGAGGGCATGTCGGTAATTTCATATTGCCAAATCTTCTTTAAATTCGGGTTTATAACATGTGTTAGTTTCTGTAGCTCCCGAAGCAGGAATTGACTGATCAAACAAAAATAAAGATATGTCTTTGTGTATTGAAAGTTGTAGCTTGTTTACGACGGATTCAAAAGTCAAAACCATTCCACGTACGAATAAGCGTTGGACTTATGTTTAGTCATGCTAGATGTCGATAACCTTTTGGTTTAGTGACACCGTGTGTTTATCTTTATTAAAGTAGTGTGATTTCAAGTTTCACAAAATGAGAATAAATAGATTTTAAAGATGTTTGTGTTCACTGTTGAAACGCAAGTCATGTTATATAATTTTGAATAGTACCGAGTATATTGTATTTGAACCTAGTATCATTGAAAATCTAATACACTTTCTGAATTTGATATAAGTTTTTGAATTAATAATGATGCATCCAAATGTTGAGTGTATAGGTAAGTGCGTAAGGATCAAACAACACACAATAACATCATTCTCGATTCATATCATTTAGAGACGATAGTAGCTTGTGAATCAATCAGACACAAATTAAACAAGAAGATAGATGTAGAAGATGAATTCTTTGATTATAAAGCCATCACAATTACATGAATTTATGCCGAAAGAAGGTATACATATATACGTTTAAGATTCATAACCAACCCTTTGTCAGTGTAACTAATATTACAAGTGAGTCTAAAGTGTAACTAACAGCCTCTACCTCACTCTAAGTGCATTTATCATTAATCTTGGCTAGATTCACTCGTGGGTAAGTAAATTTAATCAAATTCGCTTCTCCCATAAGTCTCACACACATACAATAGAAACCGATTCATGATTGCATGGCTATAGTCATAAGTCTTGCACCAACAAACTCCCCTTAACTGTTGCTATCAATATAACAAACACTAATTATCATCAGTCTCAAAACTTGAATCAACACTACCCAAACTTGTGATATTATAAGTGGCAATTGGTTGATTGCTCCTTTGACAAGGTCATCAAATTTAGTCAACCACTAAAAAGCCAACATATTTATTTTATTTATTTATTTTATTTTTTACGGAAAAGCCTTTTAGCTACATTGTATGATTGTGAAAATATACAAACATAAATAATACCATATGACTTTAAACTTATATTAATAGAGACATGTCTCAATGTAGTCTGATTGTTATTTACTAGATTAAGATGACTCGATCCCTCCTCTATTTTGTCTAGTACGCCCCTTATGAGTTGATGTATTTTGTTCAAAGCTTCTCTTACCAATATTATAAACTTTTGTTGCCTATGACATGTCATTGTGTTCCTGTGAATAAATTAAATAGTAGAGCAGAAAAATATGTTTTCATTGGTTATTCTAACAATGAAAACGATTATAATTTTTGAAGTTTAATAAAAAATTATTTTGTTCTTAGAGATGTAAAGGTCCATAAATACATATTTTCGTTAAGTACCACAAATATATATGGACTCAATAATCCATAGTGATCTAAACAATATATTTTTATTACAATCGGGTTCTAAAAACTTACACAATGATGAGGATGAGGTCTCTAAGGTGATGGTAATGATTTTCATACTCTAGTTGAAACCACCACGAACACTTACTAATGATGGTGCTCAGTCACCTGGCAGCCCAATTTTTTGTAGAGTTGCCAAGGATGTTGTATAAGCAGTATCTAGCTCTGATCATGTATTGGCGACAAATGAAAATATTCCAACATCTTATAATTGAAATATTTATTACTCATGCGGGTAATATCCGACTTTTCGTACCATCAATATTATCTGTTTTTGCCCACGAGTAGTTCTCGGATATGTTTTTATTGTTCAAGTGGAATTTTTCCCAAGAGGTTGCTCATCTTGGTACTACTCTAATCTAAGCACATTGGACATCTGATGGGATCTATAGCTGGGGCCGTAAACAAACCGAACAAACATGAACAAGGTCTTGTTCGTGTTTGCTCATTAAGGAAATAGTGTGTTCACAAACAGTTTATGAACAGTTACCAAACGAGTTGTATAGTTCATGTACATTCATTAAGGAAATGAATGTGCTCATGAATACAAAAAAAATCATCAGAGGCTAGAGGTGGATGGCGGATGGAGCAGTAATAGAACTTAAAGCTCTGATCATGGAACGGAGATATCGATAGTATTCTTCGATGTAAATAATGAAAAGGAAAGGGAACGATGAATAAACCAGGTAGGAATGGCGATTCCTACTTTATTTGTTAGGATAATAAATAAATGAGAATCAAAGTACATAAAGGTTCAGATAAAATAAAAAAATGTACGAAAATCTTTAATGAACAATATAAACAAACGAACACAAGTGAACGCACGTTCATAAACACATTACCGAACATTCACGAACACATTTAAACAGATGAGTCCTCGGTTTGTGCTCATCAATTTAACTAACTAAATAAAATTTATCGTTCATGATCATTTGTTTATTAAAAGAACGGACATAAACGGACTTCCCGCGAAATGGTTCACGAACAGTTCGCTGATCATTCGGTTCATTTATAGCCTTATCTATATCTAATGCGCCCAAAATGCATTTGTGATATTTGAGGTAGGGTATGTCTGATGAACTCAACATCTCTCTTGTCTATAGCGAATGTGGGATTTATTTTGGATGTTGCCTAAGGTGTCCTCCTAAAAAGCCTCATAAACTCATCATCATCGATGAGGTTTGCCTTATCATCCCAAATGGCATAAGAGTAGCTATGATATGATTTGTAACAACCCACGTAACCGTGTTAGGATATTACTCGTTTTGTCCCAATGGGTTGTTATCCTTGTAGGAACCCTAGGTTTTGTTTTAATCTGACAAAGGGCTCGCCAGGCTAAACGCTTATTGGTAAGAAAGGTTTCCACTCCCCTTACAAGGAAAACTTCATACTCTCCCTCAACTGATCTCGTAAGTCCCACATTAGTTAAGGAGAACAAAGCCTTACTTATAAAGAGGGTGAAATCCATCTTTAGTAGAACGCCTTTTGATTGGACTAGCAATTTGTCGGGTAAAAATAAATACATGAATTCCTGGATGGGCAACCAATCGGAGGCAAAACGGACAATATCCTGACATAGTTTACTTATGTTATCACATATAGTATTAGAGTCAGGGGTTGCATGAGTGTGCCAGTGAGGACATTGGGCTCCCGAATGGGGGGGGGGTATACGTCCTACGTCGGTTGAGGGGAGAACAAAGCCTTGTTATATGGGAGGTGACATGGTGTCGAGTGTTTGTAAATATTAGTCATTTTAGCCGGTTTTTCAATCAAATATTAAATTTGTAAACATTATTAGTTACGATCACTCACCGTAACACGTTTGGGCAAGTGCACTCAACATTGGTGTAGAATAGTAGTAGAAATGTACTCTATCAAGTCCTTACGCATAGAGTATATCACATCTCCACGTAAGGCAAAAGCTTAACTCAAACAATATCTAGGAAATTAACATGTTTTTATAAAGACGTAAAGATATGAATGTTTTGAATCAACGAAACATGAACTAATGGTTATTTTAGAATTTACTTTCAATATGAAGATAGGTTACTCAAATTTATTAACGCACACCAAATGAAAAATCCAAAATAAAGAGATTTTGTCTACCGCATGGGATGCTTCCTACGTACGAACCATGCCTTGAAGACCTCAAATCCGAGACAACTATCACAGAGGGCATAAAGTACAAAAAATTCAATGACACAGGCCCATGCCAGAATTCCAGATAGCCTATAAATAGATGCTCAAGCTCTTAATTTGATGCATCCCTTAATACTCATTCTCTTCCACTTTCTACCACCGTCTTCCACCATCTACCACATCATTCTCCACCTTTTTATTTTAGTCGGGTGTTGTCTTTGGATCCAATATTATAAGAACATTTATTAATAACAAATCATTTTTGCTGGTCTAACATGTTTTCTCATTCAATTTTAGTGTTGTTCATCTTGATAGCCATGCTTAGGTAAGTTCGTGCATCACCTGCGGTAGACAAAATCTCTTTATTTTGGATTTTTCATTTGGTGTGCGTTAATAAATTTGAGTAACCTATCTTTATATTGAAAGTGAATTCTAAAATAACCATTAGTTCATGTTTCGTTGATTCAAAACATTCATATCTTTACGTCTTTATAAAAACATGTTAATTGCCTAGATATTGTTTGAGTTAAGCTTTTGCCTTGCGTGGAGATGTGATATACTCTATGCGTAAGGACTTGATAGCTTTATCTTATCTATACCATGCCACTTTCCAACGCTGCATGGTATCTATCTTTCATGATATGATCGAAGACTTCATGGAAGTTTTTATGGATGACTTCTCGGTTTTTGGAAGTTCGTTCGATCATTGTCTGGGCAATCACAAGAAAATGTTAGCACGGTGTGAAGAGGTGAATTTGGCGCTTAATTAGGAGAAGTGCCACTTTATGGTGAAAGAAGGAATTGTACTGGGGCACAAAATATCAGACAAAGGGATCGAGGTTGACAAGGCCAGAGTAGAAGCAATTTCGTTGCTTCCCCCTCCTACCACGGTTACGGGAATTCGCAGTTTTCTCGGTCATGCTGGTTTCCATAGAAGATTCATCAAGGATTTCTCAAAGATCGCTCGTCCACTCACTCAGCTTCTTGAAAAAAATCACGAGTTCGTATTTTCTGAAGAATGTCTTAAGGCATTTAATTGCTTGAAAAGAAAGTTGGTTGAAGCACCGGTTGTCATTTCTCCAGATTGGGACCTACCATTTGAATTAATGTGTGATGCAAGCAATATGGCGGTAGGAGCAGTCTTGGGGCAGAGAAAAGACAAGTGTTTTCACCCGATCTACTATGCAAGCAAAACCCTCAATGATGCCCAAGAAAATTACACGACGACTGAAAAAAAGCTCCTTGCTATAGTATTCGCATTTGACAAGTTTCGCTCGTACCTGATCTTGTCAAAGACCGTCGTCTACACTGATCATGCCGCCTTGCGCCATCTCTTCAACAAGCAAGACGCGAAGCCGAGGCTCATACGATGGATTATGTTGTTGCAGGAGTTTGATATAGAAATAAAAGACAAGAATGGGGCCGAAAATTTTGCAGGCGATAATTTGTCTCCTCTCGAAGAAACGCCACCTGACAAAAAGGGAGACGAAGTCCATGATGACTTCCCTCATGAAGAGATCCTCAAGATCGAAGACCCAGACTCATATCCCTGGTACGCTGATTATGCAAATTATTTAGCCAGTGGAATGCTCGTTAAAGGACAGTCACATTATGAAAGGAAGAAATTCTTTTCAGAATTGAAGTATTATCTATGGGAGGATCCTTATCTCTTCCGTATTTGCCCCGATCGTGTTATTCGCCGGTGTGTTCACGGGAAGGAAGCCCAAGAGATTCTACGACAATGCCATGAAGGTCCTACAGGGGGCACCACGTCGCGGTGAATACGGCTCGAAAAGTCTATGAAGCAGGATTCTATTGGCCCACAATCTTCAAAGATGCCGCCACTTTCGTCCAAGGATGTGACGCATGTCAGAGAGCCGCAAATATCAATGCCCGCGATGAAATGCCACAAACAGGATTTGTTGTCTGTGAAATCTTCGATGTTTGGGGTATAGACTTTGTGAGACCTTTCCTACCATCCAGGGGGAATCTTTACATTCTTGTTGAAGTTGACTATGTTTCTAAATGGGTCGAGGCACAAGCACTGCCAACGAATGATGCCAGGGTTGTTGTCAAGTTTCTAAAAGCTCTCTTTGCTCGGTTCGGGATACCAAAAGCTCTCGTCAGTGATCAAGGAACCCACTTTTGCAACAAGCAGTTGGAGAAAGCACTACAGAGATATGGTTGTCAGCAGAGGTTCTCCACTCCTTTTCACCCCCAAGCCAATGGTTAGGTAGAAGTTACAAATCAGGCCATAAAAAGAATCCTTGAAAGAATGGTGGGGATTTACAGAAAAGATAGGGCCGATCGACTCGACGATGCACTTTGGGCACTACGTACAGCATATAAGACCCCGATTGGTACCACTCCGTACATACTTGTGTACGGGAAGGCATGTCATTTACCATTAGAAGTCGAGCACAGGGCTTACTGTGCACTGAAAGCAGCAAATTATGTTCCTAAAGATGTCAAGCAACACCCACTTTTTCAGCTTCATGAACTTGAAGAACTGCGCCGGCAAGCTTATAATAATTCACGCATCTACAAAGAAAAGACCAAGAAGTTCCACGATCAGAGACTCAGAAAAAGAGAACCGTTTCAAGAAGGTCAGAAAGTGTTACTCTACAGTTCAAGGCTCAAGTTCTTTCCTGGAAAAATGAAGTCCAGGTGGACTGGGCCATACATTGTGAAGAAGATCTATCCTTATGGGGCAGTAGATTTGGAGACAAAAATAGGAGTCCTTTCAAAGTCAATGGTCACCGGATCAAACCGTACTTCGAGTTCTTAGTCAAGGAGGAGGTAGATGAGATGTCAGCTCACACGTGATCAGACCGCCTTTCGTCCAGCTAAACACTTAAACGTGGCACTACCTGGGAGGCAGCCCGGATCAGTAGATTAGAAGAATAAGTTGAGAGGTTGGTGCATACGGTAAGAAAGCAATCAAGGACCCTCAGGTATGATCGTTCCCCTTTTATTTTCTCACCGTCAGGTATGCCCTCTCGGCATTAGGACCTAGTAGATTATTATTAGTAGTAGTAGTAGTTTTTATCTTTCCTAGTTTGTAAATAGCTATATATATCCATGCCAGGTGTTTTCTCTCACGGCTCAATTTTAGACTACACCCGAACAGCCTCGAGTTTATTAGGAAAAGACGTAACTACGTCCCGCTTAATTCTTAGCATATACTTTTTACAAAATCTTAATTTTAAAAATATGCTAAAGATATAAGTGTGAGTTGATAAAATCTTACAAATTTTACCACATCTTGAGCCAAGCAAACAAAAACCTTTTAAGGCAAAAGTTATTAAAATGTTTTCAGAGTAAATAAAAATCTTTTTCAAACCCTTTGAGTCCACCCAAAGGCCTGAACAGGGGATTTTTGGAGGTGTTGGCATCGCCGAAAGAACCAACTCAAAGTGTCTTTTACTTCATATTTGAGTGTTTCTCCCTTTCCATGTGAGTATCTTGAGCCTTTTTGAGCACATCCACTTACAGATATTCAGTGATGCTCGTTCATTTCACTCAGAGAGATATTCACCCTTGGCATGTTACAGCTAGAACTTGTGCAACTGATGCGTTTTGAGACCGCACTTGAGGTGAGGAATTGTAAAAATGATCAAGGCACCTATGATGTACCTCTTCCATTTCACATAAGCCTTCCATAAAGTTATCCCTCACCTAGTTAACCCACTTGAGCCTTAGCCTTTTCATTTCATCCATCATACTTAGCCCCTGTCGTTATTTTTTAGAAGAATGCGTGCTGTTGGTTGTTGGGACACTCTTGGGCAGTTTCGAAACACTAAAGAAGATAGACCAGACATCACGGTGTTCACCAAGAAAAGTTCTGGCAATTGAAGAGAAAAACAGCAATCCAGAGTTAACCTACCAAAAGAATAAGCTTCACAGAAGCAATGCTTGTTTATGTTTGTGAAAAAAAAAAAGTCTTCAAAGAATAAGTCAAAAAGCTCGACAAAGAGCATGCAAAAAGAAACAGTTCTGGTTGAAGATTTATTTCTAGGACATTCCTAGCGGAGGAGATTAGGTGTGAAGAGCGAAAAATTCGCAAAGCAGCGACGTCAGAGCAGTAACTCTCCAAGGAGGATAGTTTCACCAAGCCCACTATTCAGAGTTTGACATACACCCATCACGTCACAGCCGCTGCCTGAGCCAGACACGATAGTAGATTCCCTTTCTACCCATTTACCACTACATCACTTTCACCCCTGAAAAGACCTTGTGATTTACAGTTCCCCACCATTTTATAACGGTGGAGATTCGATTTGTGTACAAGCCTATGGTCTGTACGTGCCTTGGGATGAATCTGAGCTATCACCCCCAAAAAACACTCGAGTGAGATAATAAGGAAAATATGAAGTATAACACTAGAGGGACGTTTGACTAGGCAAGCCAAGGCTTTCTGAAACATCTACCAGGGATGTGTTGAGTAAGTGGGACTCATAGGAGGTGGGTTGTTGTGACTTGTCACAACACACTCGTTTATTTTTACTCTACTTTCGTTGCCTAGGTTTAGTTTGCTTGGTGACAAGCAAACGTCTAAGTGTGAGGTGAAATGATGAGTTCCAAAATTAGCAGGTTTTATATACATGTTTTCACCTTATTGTCACCTAAAATCAGGCTTTTATCTTGGTATTGTCACGGTTTGTTTCCTTTTTATGATAATTGCAGGTATTGAAGGTGAAAAGTGAAAAGAAGTGAAAACCGGCTAAAAAGACAAGGATTTAAAGACTTTTTGCAAAGCGCCAGATGAAGCACGGCCGCGCTCTGGGCAGGCATGACCGTGCCAATTGTTCCAGGTCAACAAGTCAACATTTCCAAGTCACAGGAGTCAAATCTGAAGGTTTCAGATGAGCACGGGTGTGCTAAAAGGGTGTGCACGGGCGTGCTTTACAACAGCGTGTTCTCCAAGGCTCAAACCGACCAAGACTGACAGACGGTTACAAAAGGCTGTGAAGCACGGGCGTGCCAAGAGAAGAAGCACGGGTGTGCCAACCCTAGTATAGAAAATTCTGCATGCAAGGACTCTGCAACAGTACCCGCTGTCTGGCATGGGCGTGCCCACTCGTTGTCAAGGGCGTGCTTAAGTTATTTTGCCTATAAATAGAGCTCTCCACTCCTTATTTTGGACATCCCATTTCACCCGAGTTTTATTGACACTTCAGCCACCTCTGGGGTTTTGCAAGTGACCTTTGGAGCCTGGGATCACTCCATAAGTACTCGGTGAAAGAGAGTTGAGAGAAAGATCACTAAAACTCATCCAAAACACCTTCTTTGATACACCTACACTCACCACTATGTGTTGTTCATACACCCAAAATAGTGTGATAGTTGTATAGCCAATGCTTGGCTAGATTAATCATGTGTTGCTAGGGTGAAGACTTATTTGGGTATGGATTATATAGTTTATGTTTGTTAAGTGGTGTTGTGTTCTTGATAATTCTTTTCACTTAAACTTTGCTTGATGAATTAACTAAATAATTAACTAGTCTATGGTCTTGTGGGTGTCTTGGTAGGAAGTGGGAGGACTCATGAGTGTACCCATGGTGTGTAACAACCCATGCACTTGTGAGCTAACCTAATCTCACGAGTAGTGATTGGTCTATTTATGGGTAGAAATACACACACTTAGAGACTTAATCCTCTACTACCAAGATCTCACTTAGGGTCGGTACGGTCTATATTCTTGGTCCTAGTGATAAACCAAGGCTTGATCTTGTGACTTAGCCACATGGTCTATGTTTAGGATTTGGCGCAGGTTAAGTGTTGGTGAACCCGTGTTAAAAGAAAACGGTCTTTATTTTCTTTTATCTTTATACTGCCACACAGTTATTGATAGACCATTTACTCTTTAAAAAGTTAATTAATTCAAGTAAAAGATGAGCTTGTACCGGTTGGTCATGACTCTTTTATGATATCAAATGGTTTCTTGTTCGGTCACGCTCCGGCCACTGGCAAGTTGTCCATAAAAGTTCTAAGTGTCTAGATGTCATTATCGCAGTATTGGGAGGTGGATCATTCAGGGTTAGGTATACACAGTCTTGAGTCATCTATTTGTCAGTATTGAGAGGTGAGCTTACCGGCTCGGGAGACCCTCACTTAAACACAAGAACACAGCTAAGTCTTGCGATAACAGTCACCTCTGGAGAATGCTGTAGCAACTCCACGTTAAGCATAAGTGTGCACTAGTTCACACCACTTTAAAAAACTATTTACTATTAATCCATCCGAAGGTAAAGTCGTATCCCGAAGCAGCACTTCGTGTCGGTATTGATTTTTATTCTGATCACTCTCCATTTTCTTTCTTTTATTTTATCTTAGTTTTTTATTAAAAGCAACTTGAAACTGAGTAGGGGAAGTCGTATCTTAGGTTTCGATACTCGGTACTTGCTATTACCTATACTAAACTCGATAGGTCCACTTGCCTATCGTCTGGGTTTAGACTAGTCAGCTGATATCGTTTTATTTTTATAAATTTAAAACTTCGATAAGTGTTTAATTTGAAGGTCACCTTTAATTACCCTTTTTCACTGAGTCTTCACATCTCCTTCGGGAAAGTGTTGGCTTTAAAAAGGAAGTTTAAAGAAGACCTAATCCACACGACATCAGCGCTCCTGCACTTCGTACGTTCTGTTTGTTACAGTTCTGTCTTGTCTGTACTTTTTATCTAAGAACGGGCCTGCCACAGTGGTGAGCACGGGCGTGCACAACATCTTGTGTTAGATTTCTTGTTCCCCAAGTTGTCTGCTTTATCTTCTAGCGTGCAGGGCCTTCGTCCAACTGTGCATTGGCGTGTTGGGTATGTCTTGGGCTAGTTTTATCACTGATTAAGTCCCGGAAGGGCCTTCTAACATACAGGGAACATGCTGCAAGTCTCGTATCCTCGGGAATCTCCAAATTTTGGTTGTTTTTTCCTTAAAATCTCCTATTTCCGGCTTGGAGCTCCAGTTTCCTGATAAACACATATAGGAACGAATTAAGTACCCAAAATAAGCATTTTAAGTCTAATTCTATCCTATTATGGGCCTGATTATGCATGTTTTATATGTTAATTATGTGATACATCACTAGCCGACCCAGCTTTGTTACCCGTCTTCTTGGGGAATTCTACCTCCTTTTGTTTCTTGGGCGGGCTTGGATTTGCATCCACCACTCGCCTCTCACCCTGTTCCCTGCCTGCATTGATAATATTGTTCAAGGTGGCGTACTTGGTGTGTAGGGTTAAGAATTCCCAATACATGGCCCCGAGCATGTTGTGATAGTAATAGACCCTTTGAGCATCAGTTTGGGCCAAATCCCCGCAAAACTTGAGCTTGTCAAGGATCAACTTGATGATTTTGTCAATTGACTCACCCTTGTGCCTCATGTTCATGAATTGGTCCTTGTTCTGATTTACCGCTACTTGAGGGCTGTTGGGACGAAGAGGATTGAAGAAACCACCTTTTGATAACCTTAGTCTTTTCCATATCTGCCTAAGTATAGAACTGCTGAAGAACAAAATGAAGAAGTACTGAAGAACAAACAGAAAGTACTGAAGAGTAAACTCATCAGAAGTTCTGAAGTCTAACCAGACATTTCACTGAAGAACTACTGAAGACAAACTACTCATCAGCAGTTTTGTCACTCATCAGCACTTTCACTCAGAAGCTTCTAACCGACTGAAGATCAGCAGTTTTACTATTATATTGTTTTGTTAAAGTCTTGATTTCAAGTTTCAATGTACAGACTGATGTAAGCTTATCTTAGCATAATATCTTTGTTAAATATCTTAGATTACTTCAGACTTCAGTTTAGTACATTAGTCTATAAATAGATGAGTTTGTTCATCTATTTCAACATGTGATTTTGTGTAATATCTTTGAACTTATATTGAAATCCTTCGGGCTTTAAACTTATAATTTCCACTTCACATCTGAGAAACATAAACTGCTATTACTGCTTTATACTTAGATCATTTATTGTTTCTCATTTATTATTCAGTCAAGGGGGAGTAATAACTCCTCATCAAAGTGATCTTTTAGACCTTTGAACACTTAACTTTCCGCTGCTTAATAACTCTTATATAAATCTGATAAACACATAAGTGTTCATAGAAACAGCCACTGATCCAACAATTGGTATCAGAGCATCTGGTTAATCTGATCAAAATCAATCTAACAAATTGAGATTCAGACACAGGCTCAATATTGATATTCAATAAAAAGGATAAAAGGCTCACTTTTTAAATCCATCACTTTAAGAAAGTATTGACAAATCCAAACTTCTTAAAAATGGATCCCTACAATACTGGATCTGCCAACAAACCTCCTATGTTAGTCAGAAATGAATATAACATATGGTCTAAAAGGTTGGCACATACTATCTCTCAAACAAACACTGGCTGTTGGAGGTCTGTAGTTTTTGGACCTCACAAACCAGTTGTTACTGATCCAGAGGGTAAGACTGAAAGACCAAAGGATCCAAAAGAATACACGGAGGAAGATTTCCTAAAGTTTGAGCTTGATGCAAAAGCTTTCTCCATGTTGGCTATGGCTCTCCCAAACGAAATTTATGCTGGCCTTTTACATTGTGAAAGTGCCAAAGAGCTGTGGGACTGCCTAAAAGAGCAGTTTGCAGGAACTGCTGAGGTGATAGCCAACATCAGAGAAATTTTGGCTCAACAATATGAAACTTTTACTCACATAGAGGGTGAAACTTTAACTCAACAGTTTGAAAGATTTTCTTCACTCATCTCTGAGTTAAAAATAAACAATCAGACCTATACAACTGAGTCTATGTTACATAGATTTTTAAGGTCTTTACCTTCAAAATGGGAAACTTACTCAATAGTCCTCAGAACCAGTTCAGATTTTAACACCTTGAACCTAACTAGGTTACATGGTAAATTACTAACTTTTGAAAGAGAAATCAATCAAAAGAAAAAGCTTCAAGAATCTGGTAAAACTGCTGATGACTATACTCCGGGTAGCACAGCCTTATTAGGACATGACTCACCATCCTGTTCTAATAATTTTGGTTCTTTTGACCACATTGACATAACAGCTGGGATCTCATCAGATGGATCTTTCCCAGCTTATGACAATGAGGAACTAAGTCAAACTGCTGACAACATGTGTTTCATCATGGATGATTTAAAATATTTTAGCAGTGATGACTTAGAAGAAATGGAAATATTGCATCAACTGGCCTTGTTAAGCTTAAAAACTAACAAATTTTACAAAAGGTCAGGAAGGAAATTTCCAGGACTAAGCAATTCAACAAAAGTTGGTTTTGACAAATCTAAATTGAGATGTCATAAGTGTCAAAAGTTGGGACACTTTGCTAGAGAGTGTAGAAGCTCTAGCTATAATCAACCTATGTCCTCTGGAAATCAATATAACCCCTCATACAATAGGAATAATGGAACTAATGGGAGTGCTCATTTTGTACAGGCACAAGCTCCAAATGTTCAATATGTGCCACAAGTACAATATGTACAGATGCCTGCTCAACAACAACAGCAGCTCATGCCTCCATTTCCAACTGCTCAACTTCCTGCACAAACTCAACAACCCCCTCAGCAACAAAGCTTATTTACCTCAGGGTATGTTGATTGGAGCAGTCTTCCTTATGACACATCAGAATGCAGTCAGGATTCAGACAATAAGGTCTATGATGTCAACTGGGGAGAACCTGATAATGGCAGAAAGAATTTTGCCTTAATGGCCTTTGAAGGATACTCTTCAAATTCTGCTCTCACACAGGTATCACAACAATCTCTGTTAAAGCTTTGCACTAAATCTTGCATAGAATCATTTGCTTTAATTAGAGAAACCAATGTGCATTTACAAGGGAAATCCAATGATATGGAAAGAAAATACACACAAATGAAGTGTGATTTGGAAAGAAAAGTCATGTTGAAAAACAAAGAAATTTCCAAACTAAATGATAAATCCATTGAAACAGAAGCACAAATTAAAACCATGATAGACAGCCTAGGTAAAGTCAGACAAGAGCTTGCTGACACCAAGGTTGATTGTGAAAAATGGGTTGAGTCTTGTAAAGGGTATCAAATGTTACTTAACAAACAAACTGCAGCCAATGTTAAGTTTGGCATTGGATATACCCACACTGAATCACCAACAGATTTCACCCACAAAACTGATAATGATGGGAAGAAATTGATTCAAACTTCTGATATGGAGGAATGCACATCCTACCATCAGAACTTCCTAAAAAAGGGAAGTACTGCAGAAATTAAAACTACTGACAATAAGCCATCAGCAGTTTCAACTACATCAGGAGTTGAGACCCTGAAAACTGCTGATGACCTATTTCAAAAATCAGATTTTGTCAGTAAATTGCCTTCTAGCTCTCTTGATCTATCTAAAAGGAAAGAGAAGGCAAAAGCATGTGAAATATGTGGTCTGTTTAACCACATAACTGAACTTTGTAAATTTAGAAAGGTAAATCAGTTAAATAAACAAAGACAACAATTGATTGTGGGAAAACAGATAAAACAAGATTTTCAAAATACCTTTTTTCCCAACAAACAACAATCAACCAAAATCCTTTCTAAGAAGAAGCCTTTATCTCAACAAAGGTCATCTTCTCAAAGTTCAATTTCAGAAGTTTCACCTAACTCATCAGCAGATTCACAAACTGCTGAAGTTAAAGATTTGATAAACCTGGTCAAACTTCTGATGACCAAAGTTGATGGTGGAAACCAAAAAGAACCCACCATTGTTCTTAATGACAAATCCATTGCCAAAAAGACATGGATTACTAAAAATGGTCCACAACAAGCTGCACCTGTTCTCAAGAGCAAACCCAAAGCCAAACTGGCTTGGGTTGCCAAAACTAACTAATTTGCTATCTTGTGCAGAGAGTCTCCAGAGGTTTGAATAGCATATGGTATGTGGATAGTGGAGGCTCAATGCACATGACTGGATGCAGATACCTGATAAACAATTTTATCAGTCAAAGAGAAGGATCTGTGTCCTTTGGGAACAATGCCAAGGGATATGTGCTAGGATATGGCAATGTATCCTCAGGCAAAATGCAGTTTGACAAGGTCAATCTGGTTGAAAACCTTGAGTACAACTTGCTGAGTGTCTCTCAAATGTGTGACAAAGGATATTCTTCCTTTTTCACAAAGACAGCATGCAAGATCATATCACCAGAAGGCCAGAAGTTGATAGAGAAGATCATTGAAGATCATACTTTGCTGATTGCCAAAAGATGTGGCAATGTCTATGCAGTGGACATTGAAAAAGACAAAGTATTGAACAAGACTGCCTGTTTCTTCTCAAAGGCATCAACTTCAGAAAATGATCTCTGGCATAGGAGACTTGGCCATGTGAACTTTAAAACCATCAATAAAGTCACAAAAATGGGCTTGGTCAGAGGTCTACCTTTGAAGGAATATCAGTGCAGAGAACACTGTGTTTCCTGTCTTAAAGGTAAACAGCATAAGTCCTCTTATAAGTCTATTGAAGAATCAAAAACAACTGCATGTCTTCAACTACTCCATATGGACTTATTTGGACCAGTCAAGATTATGAGCCTTGGTAAGAAGAGGTACTGCTTGGTCATCATTGATGACTACTCAAGATTCACATGGGTCTTCTTCTTATATTCCAAGGATGAGGCAGCTGAAATCATCAAGTTCTTTATTCTACAAGTAGAGAAGCAATACTCTCTATCTGTCAAAGTCATCAGGAGTGACAATGGGACAGAGTTCAGGAACAAAACTCTGGATGAATTCTGTCTGTCTAAAGGGATTGTTAGACAGTTCAGCATTCCCAGAACACCTGAACAAAATGGTGTGGTAGAAAGAAAGAACAGAACATTAATTGAAGCAGCCAGAACAATGTTAGCTGATTCAGGCCTACCTTTGTATTTTTGGGCTGAAGCAGTCAACACTGCATGTTATGTTCAGAATAGAGTTCTTATCAACAAGAGACATACCAAGACTGCCTATGAAATTCTTCATGGCATTAAGCCCCTTATCTCCTTTTTCAGGGCTTTTGGATGTCAATGTTTTATCCTCAACATCAAAGACTCTATCTCTAAGTTTGCTGCAAAAGTTGACACAGGTTATTTTCTTGGTTATTCTCCTTTGAGAAAAGCTTACAAAGTATTCAATTCAAGAACCAGGATAGTAGAAGAAACACTGAATGTCAAGTTCAATGAATCAAAACACACTCTTATTCCAGCAGATCCTGCTGAATTATTTGATCTTGACAGTTTTCATTTCGGACCTGAAAAGACTGTTGAATCATCCAAACCTCCTCAAAATGGTTTTCAAGGATTTGAAGATGATAGTCCTGCACCATGGACTCCAAACACAGTCAGAAGATCAACTTTCAAACCTTCAGAAGTTTCAATAGCTTCTACTTCAGGAACTACTGATGAACATTTTGAAACTACTGATTCAGCTGAACCTAAAACTCCTGAAGTTCAAATAACAGCTGAACCAGATATTATCAATCTCAGTGGTTTATTTGAAGAACCTGTAGAGCCATCATCCAGTACAGGTTTACAACAACTGATTGAACACAAGGATCATCCATTGGAACAAATCATGGGTGATATTGCATCAGGGGTACTCACAAGAAACCAGCTCTCCAACTTTTGCTTATTCTCAGCATTCATCTCTCAGTTGGAACCAAAGAAGTATCAAGAAGCCCTCAAAGACAACAATTGGGTGCAAGCAATGCAAGAAGAGTTGCTTCAATTCAAGAAACAACAGGTCTGGGAAATCTGTCCCTTACCTGACAACAAGCAACCAATTGGAACAAGATGGGTCTTCAGAAACAAATCAGATGAGGCTGGTATGATCATCAAGAACAAAGCAAGACTAGTGGTACAAGGTTATTCCCAAGAGGAAGGAATTGATTATGATGAAACCTTTGCACCAGTTGCAAGACTTGAAGCTATCAGGTTATTTTTAGCTTATGCAATTTCCAACAACATTAAAGTTTATCAAATGGATGTCAAAAGTGCATTTTTGTATGGAAAAATAAAAGAGGAAGTGTATGTCTGTCAACCTCCAGGGTTTGAGGATCCTTCTCATCCTGATTGGGTTTACAGACTTGACAAAGCTCTTTATGGGCTAAAACAGGCTCCAAGAGCCTGGTATGAAACACTTTCCAACTTTTTACTAAAGAATCACTTCTCAAGGGGATCCATTGATAAAACTCTTTTCATAAAACATGTTGGAAATCATGTCTTACTTGTTCAAATATATGTTGATGATATCATTTTTGGTTCAACAAATTCAAAACTGTGTGAAGAATTTAAGAAACTCATGCAATCAAAATTTGAAATGAGTACAATGGGAGAATTGCAGTACTTTTTGGGACTGCAAATCAAGCAACAGTCAAATGGAACATTTATACATCAATCAAAATATGTTAAAGAATTATTGAACAAATTTTCTTTACAAGACTGTAAAACATGTTCCACTCCCATGACACCAATCACACAAGTTGAACCAGATGATCAAGGGAAACACATTGATCAAACCATGTATAGATGTATGATAGGTTCTCTTTTATATCTAACTGCTTCTAGACCAGATATCATGTTTTCAACTTGTGTCTGTGCTAGATACCAATCTGCACCAAGAGAATCTCATCTAATTGCAGTCAAAAGAATCTTCAGATATCTGAAAGGAACTCCTACTATAGGGATTTGGTATCCTGCTTCAAGCAATACCAAGTTAACTGCTTTTTCAGATAGTGACTATGCAGGCTGCAAAATGTCAAGAAAATCAACATCTGGTGGTTGTCAATTCTTAGGAAACTGTCTGGTGTCCTGGCAATCAAAGAAACAAACATCTGTGGCAACTTCAACAGCTGAAGCTGAATACATTGCTGCTGCAAGCTGTACTTCACAGATACAATGGCTCCAATATCAACTGCTTGATTATGGAATCAAAGAGACCAAGACCCCACTTTTTGTAGACAGCAAATCTGCCATTAGCATCATTCAAAATCCTGTTCAGTTTTCAAAAACTAAACACATTGAAATCAGGTATCATTTCATAAGAGATTGCTATGAAAAAGGCAAGATTGAGGTGAAGCATGTCACAACAGCCAATCAAATAGCTGACATTTTCACCAAACCCCTTGATTTAACAACTTTTCAGAGGTTAGTATCCATGCTTGGGATGTTAAACTTAGAAGAAAGTATGTAAGTGTTTCACTCTTTAATTCTGCACATATTTTATTTTTCACTTACATACTTATCTATCACAAACCTCTGAAGACCAAAAATTTGAGAAAAGAGAAAGTTCTGATGAACAAATTTTGAAAACTACTGATAAACATCAAAATGGAATATTTTCAAAATGGATATAACTACTGATGAAAATCAGAAGTTAGAAAAGTGTTTTAAAAAGTCATCTGCATCAGCAGTTGAAACTGCTGATGTGAAAACTAAAACCACTGATGAAGAAACCTTTCTTCTTCAGCAGTTTGACTAAAAGGGTAAAACAGACTTTTCACTCGTCAGAAGTTTGACCTAGTCGGTTAAAAACCTCTGATAAATACCCTGTTCCAACACTTATCCATTCAAAAAGCAAAATTCCCTCTTTCTCTCTCAAATTCAAAGCAAAACCCCTTCTCTAACCTAAAAATCACTGTTCGATCAAAAACATCCATGGCTCTCGTGTTAAAACAGGGACACAACCAAAGAGGCTACTTTGTTAAAGATGAAGCCTGGTCCCAGTATGATGAGATACTTGATCTCATCATGAAATCCCAATATTATGATGCTTTCACCATTGATCCACCCATTCATGAAGAAACTCTTAATGAGTTCTGGGCAAATTCAGAAACGGTGAAGGTGAATAATGAAGTGATTTCCCTCAAATCTTCTATAAAAGGGAAACTGATGGCCATCTCACCAGAAACACTAAGCATCAGGCTTGGTTTGAAGGATTCTGAGGCACCTGAGCATATTCCAACCTCAGATATTCATCTGACCATGACAGAATGTGGCTATCAAGGTACTTTGGCACAAGCAACAGTTTACAAAAAATACTTTGACCCACAATATAAACTGTTATTTCATTATATTATTATGTGTCTTAGTCCTAAAACTGGGTCAATAGATCAGATGCCTTCAACCTTTCAACCTATTTTTCATTCCATCATAAATGAAACCTCTTTCAAGGCATCAAAACTGTTTTTCAATGAACTGGTTTTACATCATCAAAATGATAAAAAGAGATTTTTGTTGTATCCAAGGTTTGTTATGCAGTGCATAATAAAAGAACTTGGTGAGGGAGTACTTGAGGGAAAAACAACAACTTTAAATCCTTTAACTGCTCAAGTATTCTCTAGGCACAACAAACCAGCACTTTTGCTTGAAGATGACCAAGGGGAAGAACAACCCATCCCCAAGGAACCCACATCTTCCAAACCCAAAAAGATAACTAAAAAGCCTAAACAACAAAAACCAAAAACAACCAAGTCACTGAAAAAGAAAGTTCAGGAAGTGGAGAAACCTGAAACTACTGATGTGCAATCTGCACTTGAAAAAGAAGTGGCTGAAACATCCTCTCAGCACACTCCTTCTCCACCACCCAAAAGAAAACCTGTCACAGTTATATTTAAAAGAAAAAGATTTAAGAAACAAATAACTGTTGACCCTGCCTTTGAAACTGCTGAAACCATTCCCACCCAAACTCCTGAACACCAACCTATTACAACTACTGAACCTGAACCCTCACATACAACCATAGAAATTGCCCAACTTCTCTCAGGACTTAAAGGAACCCATTCACCACATGTCACTCCCCTTACAACACATCAAATTGGGGAGATGCCTTCAGAAGTTGACATGAATGTGGATCCCTTTAGCCCAACACAGAGAGATGAGGATGAACAAGGGTTTGTAAGCCCAAACTTGCAAACTTTTGATATTTTTGAGGCTGCTACTACTCACTTATCACCCAGTGGTGAACCTGAGGACAGTAGTAACATAGCTAAGACCTCAAATCTGGCAACTACTGATGAAGGCCTAAGGCCAGAGGTAGGAAAACCTCAGAACCAAGACAAAGAGGTTCATGAGACTACTGGTTTGGGTCCAGCTCATGATATAACTGATCCTGCCCTCTCTGAGGACACTATCAGGGATTCAGATGATTCCATTAAGTTGGTTGATGAATCACAAATTCCACAAACTGAATTGACGGTTGACATTGAAGGTCCTGCATCTAAGGTCTCCAAGCTCAAGAAGCTGGTCACCAAAGATCAGGTTAAAGACCAGTTAACCCAAAAATCCCCACAACTGGCATCTTCAGAGCAATCTGAAGATCACCCAAAAAGCACCCCTTCACCAAAACAACCTACCCAATTCACTGGGCTCACAAGCATAGACTTGAACCAACTATGCAGCCCAGATGGTCCCCTGTATCAGGCACTCAAACAAATCATAACTGATCAACTCAAACCCTTCACAACTGCTTGGGAGTTAAAAGCTAACAATCAGTTTGGGTTGATCAACTCGAGACTTGCAGAGTTGAACAAGAAGATGGATGAAACTCAAGATCAACTGGCAAGGTTGTCTGCTGCAACATCTCATTCTATTCGGCTTCCAGAAGTGGATGAAGCCAAAAAGGGGGAGATGATTAAGGAACCAACAGATGCTACACAAAGACAAAATCCTGATCAAGAAGCTGATAGACCAATACAAAGACCAGGAAAAGAAGTAGCACCAGAGTTCAAGTTATCTAAGGCATCAGAGGGAACTGCTGATTACATTTCTCAAACTACTGAAGACAATCCTTCAGCAGTTGTGACCAAACCTACCACATCAGCAGTTCTACCTCCTAAACCATCATCAGAAGTTCCTAAGGCAACTGAAAAAGACCCTGCTCCCACTCCTTTGCCTACAACAACTTCCACAGCTGTTTTAAACCCTACTCCCATCAGAATGTCGAAAGACTTATTAGAGAAGAGTTTGAAAGAAGCTGCCAAGAAGGCAAAAGAAGACAGAGTATGGAACAGCCTAGAAACTAGAGAAGACTTGACCTTTGATGAAAAATTAATCAAGTATCAAGAGAAACTTGATGAGCTTGAGGCTGAAGAGAGAGCACTTGAAGCTGCTGCTGAAGAAGACAAAAGAGCACAGCTTATAACATTCATTACAAAGAACTCCAAATCCAAACAAGTGGCCCTCAAGAAACTCTCAACACAAGAACTGACAAGAAGAGCTCAGATGCTATCTGATAGAATAGCAACTGAAAATGAGAGGAAAGCCAAAAGAGCTGAAGTGATTGAAGAATTAGTGGCTAATGACTATGGTTCAAAAGCCTCAATCAGCAAATGGAAAGAACAAACTCTCTATGAGGCTTACAAGAAACTCAAAGCAAAGAAAGCTGCTGAACCAGAAAGATTTGAAAGCCAAGAAGTCCAAACAACTTCTATTGTCAAAAGACCATCTGGTACATTAAGAAGGCCAGCCACCAAAAGAAAAGCAGATGGAGATCCCATTGTCAAGACTGACTTCAAGATGATTCTGTTAGAAGGAGATCAGTTGGTACATGGTGATTTTGATGTTGAAGAGAAACCCATCTTGACCCAATTCAGAGACAAGGCTACTTATGCTTATCAGTTACAACAATCCATTCAAGAAGAAACACATACAAGGGTTGTTACAGAGCATCACCTGCCCAATATGCCAATCCAAGGTGCTGCTGAATTACAAGGAAGTCAAGAGTCTCACCTGAGAGTCACTGAAATTGAAGACATTCCTCAATCAGGTCAACCTAAGGAAACAGGCTTGGTTTCCTATGCCTCTGACTTTGACAGGTCAAAGGTAAACATTGTGAAATGGTCATTTACTGAATCCAACTCAGTACTTGTGACCAGGAGAGACCGTTCAAGTAAGGTCTATAGAAACTCAAAGGAGTTGAGTGTTTTATCGTCCAAAGACCTTCTCACCATTCAACATTTAACACCTGAACTTGGTCCTCTCACTGAGCAACAAAGATGTACTCTTACCACCCGGATGACAGCAGAGATCTGGAGGATGCTAGAAGAGAGAAAAAGACAACAATAAAGGATAGATAAGGTTTTGGCTTCATCAATCCAGGGGGAGATTGTTGGGACGAAGAGGATTGAAGAAACCACCTTTTGATAACCTTAGTCTTTTCCATATCTGCCTAAGTATAGAACTGCTGAAGAACAAAATGAAGAAGTACTGAAGAACAAACAGAAAGTACTGAAGAGTAAACTCATCAGAAGTTCTGAAGTCTAACCAGACATTTCACTGAAGAACTACTGAAGACAAACTACTCATCAGCAGTTTTGTCACTCATCAGCACTTTCACTCAGAAGCTTCTAACCGACTGAAGATCAGCAGTTTTACTATTATATTGTTTTGTTAAAGTCTTGATTTCAAGTTTCAATGTACAGACTGATGTAAGCTTATCTTAGCATAATATCTTTGTTAAATATCTTAGATTACTTCAGACTTCAATTTAGTACATTAGTCTATAAATAGATGAGTTTGTTCATCTATTTCAACATGTGATTTTGTGTAATATCTTTGAACTTATATTGAAATCCTTCGGGCTTTAAACTTATAATTTCCACTTCACATCTGAGAAACATAAACTGCTATTACTGCTTTATACTTAGATCATTTATTGTTTCTCATTTATTATTCAGTCAAGGGGGAGTAATAACTCCTCATCAAAGTGATCTTTTAGACCTTTGAACACTTAACTTTCCGCTGCTTAATAACTCTTATATAAATCTGATAAACACATAAGTGTTCATAGAAACAGCCACTGATCCAACAAGGGCTATGATGTTCTAGAAATTGTGCTTTGAATTCTGCCCAAGTGATGGCTTTAACCGCTTCCGGGGTCATGCCCCCCTTGCAGACATCCCACCATGCCTTAGCAAGCTCGCGGAGTTGACCCGTTGCGTATGCCACTTGATCCTAGGCCTCATAATCGGTGCGATCAAAGATGTCCTCCATTTCGAAGAGCCATCTTTGACAAGCTATTGGATCTACCGCCCCATTATACGTGCTTGGATTGAATGCCTTAAACTTTCCGTATGGACAGATCTTGTGTGGAGTTTTGTTAGCCCCTCTTTCATTAAACATTTCTTCGATAACACCTCGGAGAGTATTTTGAAGCTTCTCGAAGAATCGGGGGATGCTAGCTTCTATTGCTTTCCCAATCTCCTCCAAGATTATTTCCTTCACTTCACCCCGATTAACGGGGTTTGATTGACTTGTTGAATCCTTAGACATTGCAAGCTGAAAAGAATTGCGAATAGTTTAGAAGCATTTCAACAATCATGTTTGGTATGCTTCTCACGTATTAACCGTTTGCATCCTTAAAGGTGCCTTTGTGTTTTCTCCCAATTCCGGTTCGGTTAGGCCCGTAGCCTACCTTGACTGTGATATTGTTGCATTTTAGTTTAGGTGCTTGCACTTCCCATGCTTACACTTGATTGACACGTGTTCAATCATATGTTTACGTGTTTAAGACATAATAGATAACAGAAAGGAATGAATTTCTTACTGGATTTGAAGATCAAGCTTGGACCAACGTGTATCTCATAACCTAGGGCTCTGATTACCACTTGTAAGACCCGTCCCAAATAATGACATCAACTAACCCAACTAAGGACTAACTACTTGTTAAGCACGTTCATATTAATATCCACAAAATCTTAAAAACAGTTCAATGTTTAGCAAGGTTTACTACCTTTGCTAAATTACATAATTAACTACAACGTTGATGATAGTTAAAAACGTAATTCATTAGTTAAACATAGTTGTTACACAAAAAAAAACATGTCCATTGAGTAATTGCAACAAAGCGAAAGCGAAGAGATACGTTGTTGATCCTTCAAAATGATAGCTTGATCTTCACCCATAGTTTCCTTGATCATATCTAGGGTCATGTAAAATCATTAAACCCGTTAGTACACGTTAATCATGTCAAAAATTTGAACAAAACGCGAAAAACGCCCGGGTGCATAATCCGTCGTAGCTTACGGCCACACAGCCGTAAGCTACAGCTGGTAGCTTAATGTTCCAGAGCTGGCCATAACCTACGGCTGGCCAGCTGTGGGTTACGGCCATTGGGTTCTGTCGCTGGGTTGTTTGTGGCCGTAGCCTACGGCAATACGGCGCAGGTTACGTCCAGTGACTTCTGATTTGGAACGTTTTGCTTTACTTTCATGATCCTACTGACCCATTTGGACTTAGACCTGCTAGGGAACTCCACGCCTATTATTAACGCCTTAGTCCCTTCATTTGAAATACGTTTACTTGACCCATTAAGATCTGGTGTGCTTTGGCTCATTTCGAGTGAATTCCAAGGGTGCGATGTATACATTTTCGACCTCTAGCCCACTTCGATCCTTAAGACTTTGCCTTCGCAAACCTTATTCTTATGGATACGAAATCCTACAAGACGAGAGGTAAACCTCTAGCCGAACCTTTTGTTTATTACCATTGTGGCATTATCATCATATTCTCGACCCTTCCAGTTGTAACAACCGGCAAAATTAAGGTACATCCATACTAATTAATTAATGTGTAATTAACGTAATTAAGCACAAATTCGTGTTAATTGTTTAACTGATGCCTTAGAGAATAGTAAATTCCCCATAAGATGCATAGGAATGCACACGTTTAATGTTGAAGCATGATGGAATCATGTGTGAATAAACTTGTCCAGAACGGACGTTGGTGATTACCCGGTAAAAATTAAATAAACGAAAAGGATCCCGGACACCCAGGATATAAAATAAAGGGTATTTTTACAAAATATAATGTGTTTTGGAACTCCAAACCCATAAGTGAAAACTTTACATACAAATCTCTTGGTAACGAATAAAGTGCGCGTATCGCACCCAATACGCGTATAACTTATAATTTCACCCAACAAAAGCCTAATTAACCAACCAACACTTAAACTAGGTTATGTTTAAGGGTTATTTTAGGTTATTATGATGTCCAAATAACGCGTGATTAAAATCTGATTAATACCCGAACGGCACCCGAACGTTAAGTGTGAAGCATGACTAATTAATTAACAAGTGTTTTATGTTGTGGACCCTATTGAACCCACCCCCAAAACCGGCCCTAACCCCTCACCCATACCCAATCTTTCTTTTGTACCAATAAATCTAAGTTAGATATTAGCAAAGTATGGGATGGATATGATATGATTTTATATGTAGATTGCATGTCCTATGAGATTTATAAAAATCCTTCCTTTTCCTTGTTAATTCTCGGCCCATTCACCCTCTTGTAATCCACCAAAGATCACCTAGTACAAACATATCCATGATATATGGGATTTAGATCTAAAGTTAGATCTTTGTGATCTTGGACGATTATTAGAAGGTATGAAAAGATTATAAAAGATCATAAGGCATAACACTTGATCAAAACACAAAAAAAATAATCTCTTCTTCTTCTTCTCCTCTTTGGGCCGTGGACTACCATCAACCACACACACACTTTCTTCAAGTTTAAACACTCCAAATTCCTTCATAAACATCCATTTTCCAAACCCCAATTGTGTGTTTCAAGCTTGGAGCTTAACCACATAGGAAGAACACACTAAACCCCATCAAAATCAAGTATTTTTAGCTTCCCTAGCCTTGTGCTAGTTGTAAGTATTCTTGATCTTGTTCTTGTCTTTAAAAGTTTATGTTTATTATCTAGAAGCAACGTGTACAATGGGTTACTTGATGAAGCTTTACATGATAAAACATATGCTTTTTAAAGACTAAAATGGTGTTAGAAGTGTGTAATAAGGGCCGAAATTTTGGTGATGGATATGTATTGTTCTTGTAGTTTTATAAAGTTCACAAAGACTTAAAGAAAATGGTGATCTAAACATAGTTTGTTAAAGGAACTTGAATGAACTTGAATGTGGTTTAAATCTTCATAAAATAATCATCTAAGACTATATATGGTGTTGATTTTGTTAGAAAACAAGTCACATAAACTTTACATCTTCAAAGTCTACACACTTGAAAAATGTAAATTGGACATATTGGACAAAATACACTAAGTACACCTATTAGTATCCTTAATAAGATGATTATAGACTATTAAAAGTGTTTGAACATAAAAATAAACTAACATGACAAAGATGATCAAATAAAGTTTACTAGTTTAGTAGAAAATTGTCATGTTTGAAAGATTGAGAAGAAAATGTAAGTTTTGGAAGTTAAAGGACCATTTTGGTAACTTTAGAAGTTGAAGGACATAAACTGATATTTTTAGAAACTTGTATCTAAAAATATAACTTTGGAAAGTTTGGTGTCAAAAGTGTGAAATGATAACTTTCCAAGGTTGATCTTGTAAATAATAGCAAAGTTACAAATATATATATATCTTATATAAAAATGTATTTTTATAAAATGGAGTTTTATAAAAATATAGATTTTCTAACATGTGGAAATATATAAAGACAAAGGTTTTTATAAAAATGTTAGATAAATTAAAAACTTGGTAGGAACTTATATAAAAATGAACACTTTTATATAAATGGGAATATAAAAGTGTTGGAGCATTTTTATATATAAGTAACCAAGTCTTGGTATTAAAAATACAAATGTATTTATAAATTTCCAAGTAAATATGTAGGAATTAAAAGGTGATTAATTTCAAGAATACATATATTGTTGGAACTTGAAAAATTAACAACATATATATATATATATATATATATATATATATATATGTTAAGTAATCGGATATGGACGTGTTAACGGACTAAGACGTAAAAAGAACAAATAAGTATTTGTATTATTACGTCTAAGGAGAAAATAAGAACATATATTTTAAGGGACTTAAAATATATAATCCGGGTGAAGAATACATAACACTTTCCTAAGTGTTGGAAATTTATTCGTGGGAGAAAAATAACGTAAATAATCTAACGATTAAACGTTTAAAACAAGCGTATGGACTTGACAAGGAAAATATATATATCGAATCGACGAGATCCTAGTATATTTATTTAATGGGAAAGTAAATATACGGTAAAGTGAGTCGAGTCGAGTGAGGAGAATATATATATATATATATATATATATATATATATATATATATATATATATATATATAGGGGATGGATTAAGGGGAAACCCCTTCTTCATAAAAAACCCCTTAAACTCTATCATGACCATTGATCAAGGTTGATCAATGGTCCATGATTAATTTCAATTTAATAATCAAAAAGCAAGTGGGCCACTATAATATAAAATAGAATTAAGGGCAATATGGTAATCTTACTAAAGCAAGTGGGCCACTTTAATTTTCTGAATCCTAGGTTTAAAAAGCTTGATTTGACCCTTGTCAAGTCACCTCTCTCCTACTTTCCAGCACCAATATTAACGTACGTTAGTGTTGTGATAGAAAATTCTGACCTCGTGTAAGACATTGCTAACATGTGTTAACAGGCATATACTAAAAAGTACAAAAATAAAAGAACGCATAAATTGTATATTTATTTAATAAATGATAAAAACGATCATTACAATCAATACTAAAAATGTATCAAAAAAGTTTTCATACATACATAATTATTTGTGAAATGATAAAAAAACTATCATAACATAAAAAAGATCTAGCTATGCTTCATTCGTGATACCCATCTTCATCTTTAACACGAAAACATCTCTTCACCTACAAAAAAGATAACACGTGTTAGTTGGACTCTCCGAAACATATAACGAGACATCACTAACATGTGTAGTGTAATTCTAAAACATATGTTTTACTGAATTAACGTATGTCATATGAACCCTAACACACGTTAGTTGGGCATATACTACGTATTTCATATGAACCCTAACATCTGTTAGTTAGGTATGTACTAGCATGTGTTAGCATCACTAACATGTGTATAAGCAACACCATATATGCAGTGCCAAGTATATCATACTCAATTTTACAACTATGTTAATAGAACTACTCAAATACGATTAATAGGATTTGAAATCCAACAATAATAAATTTAAAAAATCAAATCAGAACCCTAGCACCTGTTAGTTGGGCATATACTAGCATGTGTTAGCATATTCTAAAATCAAAACACTAGCACACGAAATATATAATATAATAAAAAAACATCAGTAGCATGTGTTAGCATATTCTAAAATACATGTGTTACTAAAAATAACGTATGTCATATGGGTCCTAGCACCTATTAGTTGGGCATATACTAGCATGTGTTAGCATCACTAACGTGTGTGAGCATGTGTTAGCATCACAAACGTGTGTGAGCATCACTAACTGTTAGTTGGGTATATACTAGCATGTGTTAGTTGGGTATATACTAGCATGTGAAAACCAACACTATAACAGATACATATGTTAATGGGGATGACTAATATGTGCTAGCATATAGTAACATAAAAAGATTACACATTTATTCATCAATTACATCATTTACCACAGCCACATCACCAACGCCGCCTTGTTCAAAAAAAGCCTAACATGTGTTAGCATCATTAACGTGTGTGAACATACAGATTAAAAATATATCAATTTCTCTGCAAAAAATAGACCTAACAGATTAAAAAACATGGTGAAATATAAAAATATGTCCTCCTTTGATTTCATTCACACTAAAGACTTAAAACAATTCAAAAAAAATTCTTATAAAAAAAACAAAATTGTAAAATAAAAACATGGTGAAAATATAAAATGAAAGCGATAGATAAAATGGTGAAAATGGAGTAAAAAAAATAAAAACAAAATCATAAAATAGAAAAAACAAAGGTTGCCACGTAGCCACTGTATTCAATAGCTTCTTTCATTCAAAAATAATAAAAACAAATTGTATTCAGTAGCTTCTTTCATTAAAATAATACCTCCATCTTATCTTTGCATTCAAAACTAATAAAAACAAAATCATAAAATAATAAAGCAATCACCACCCATCTTATCTTTGCATTCAATAGCTTCTTTCATAATACCTCCAAAGTGACACTTAAAAAACAGATTCATAATATTCATGTTAAGAAACGTGTTCATAGCATTTTCAGATACACAAACATCCCCAAATCGACACCCCCAAAACTGAACACATAACGTTTTACGAAAATTATCGAGGGGTTTTGATACAAAAACCCAAATCCCAAATAGATCAAAACAACGATAACGATTGTATTAAACCATACCAGGAGTCTAGGACACGGAGAAAGATTGAATAATGGACCGGATGAAACACGATCAGGTTCTTCCCCGGTTTTCCTCCCCGGCCGGTGTCTCCTCCGGCAACCGGTGTCTTCTTCCCCGGTTGTCCTCACAACCAGTAAGTACCAAAATATCCAGATCCAGAGAGAGTACCAGCGATGTTTTTGTGTGTTGTGCCGATTAAGACAAACAATAGGGAAAACAGGGGTCATGGTGGTGGTTCTAGAGAGAGACAGAGAGAGGGTAGAGAGATGAGCTATAATCTGTGTTCAGACGGTGGCGGTGACATTGGTTGTGGTGGTAGTGGTGGTGGTGGTGGTAGTGGTGGTGGTTCTAGAGAGAGAGAAGGGGGAGGGTAGAGAGAGAAGGCAGAGAAAGATTCTTGAAATTGAATTTGAAAAAAATGAAGAGAGAGAGGGGGGAAATCAGTTTATATAGGGAGAGAGAGAAAGGGGGTGATGAAAATGTCCAAATTACCCTTCCTAATATAATATTATCAAATATTGGCTTGGTTGATGTGGATCAATATGGTCCACTCAATGAGTTTCTTGGAGTTTTTCATCTTAGAAGGGTTTCTTCCATATACTTCCCCTATATATATATATATATATATATATATATATATATATATATATATATATATATATATATATATATAGGATCCGGATATTTTGAAAACTCCTCTGAGTTGCGAGAACTTGAGAACTCCCCTAACCCAATAATATTATGACACATAAGCTAGATAGGATTATTTTATTGAGGGGCATTTGTGTCAAATACCATATCCCTCACCCCACCCCACCCCACACCCTTTTAATAAAAATGTGCAGATTTTTTTTTAAATTCATTATCATCACTCAAACACACACTCTCTCTCACACACACACAAGACTTTCTCTCTCTAACACACACACACACCTTCTATCTCTCTTGCTCTCTCTCTCTCTCTCTAAATAATAATAATAATAAGGAAGACGGCGACACAGGGGGCCGGGGTTGCAGGAACAACGTGTCAATGAACAGATCTGGTTCGATGGGTGGTGGTAGGGGGTTTTGGTGGTGGATCGATGGGTGGTCGTGGTGTTTCGATGGGTGGTCGTGGTTTTGAAAGTGGTTTGAAGATGATTGATGATGATGATGGTGGTGGTGGTGTTTCGATGAACAGAGACGATGAATAGAGGGTGGTTCGATGGGTGGTGGTGGGGGTTAGGGGTGATGGTGAATGGTCGTGGGTTTAGGGATTCGAACAGATCTGAATGGTGGTGGGTTAAGGGATCTGAACAGATCCTTCGATCTGTGCTGGGGTTTTCGATGGTGGGTTGTGGTGACGGGGGAGGGCTGTGGTGTTTGGTGATGGTGGGGTGGGGTGTGGTGTGGTGGTTCGACGGTGTTTTTGATGGTGGTTCGACGATGATGATGTGAAGAAGGTGATGAATGTTGTTGAAGATGATGATTTTCAGGTATTTTTTTATTATTATTATTATTATTATTATTATTATGCTGTAACTGTAACTGAACCACATTAGACAAATTAACAGACTGTGAATCATAATTATCGTGATTATTGTTGTTTAGGAATGGAATATGGTTTACCAGGGTGGTTGATAATGCACGTGAAAGTAAGAAATGGGTTGTTTTAATAATAAGTTTTATTATTATTTTCTTCTAGTGTTTAAACATGGTTTTTAGATTCAGAAAAAAAGGTGTGCATCCTTTTTTGTTTGTTCAACTCACTTGGGTTACACCAACGTAAACATGGTTTTTTTTGGGTGCTTTTTGCTTAGCATTCTAATAAACATTTTGAGGTTACACGGAAGTAAAACACGTATTATTGTTATTGTTATTATTAAGAAAGTGAGGACCTTCTTACGTGTTACTTTGCGTGATTTTACACCGGGTCAAATCTAGGTTCAAGTCTCGGGGTAACTCTCTAATTTTACACTGGTATAAGTACTCACCCCTACTTCAATTGTTAGTGTTAGGTTTAAGGTTTTGAAAAACAAATTTAAAGATTTTGATGTACGTGTAGCATTTTGTGCTATAGATGAATGCTTACGTGTTACTTTTATGTTTGTATTCAGTGCATTACAAGGAGGTTGAAGTAATGAATAGCTTTGGATGGCTATATTTGACGATATGGAGGTTGAAGTATCGAGAAGACATTTTGAACTTTTGAAAAGTAATTCAATGTAAGAAAGTAATTAAATGTGGCAAGTAGTTTGATACGGATCCGGATACACTGGAAGAACCACCCGGCCTTGATCACACTAATGTTGGGCCGGTCATGATTCGTGGCTAGTATTGGACCATCAAGTTATTATCAAGACCCATTCCAACCATCTTTTATTTTAAGTATTATCTATATTTTTAGAACTTATCTTTTCCTTTATTGTTGGGATTTCATTATGTTTATCTCTTTAGTTTTTCTATTTAAGATTGTAACCAAGGTTGGAATGTGATGCAAGTATTTTCAATAAGAATTGTTCTCCTTATTATTTTCGAACAGGTTATTTGTTCGGGTTTCTCTTTCGGTTAACCGAAGGAGGTTTATCCAAGCTAGGGTTTCTAGCTTCCACTAATACGAATCCGTATCAAGTGGTATCAGCAGCTTCAGGTTCGTCAGGATGTCTAACGTCAGGAGAGATCGTCAGCCGACCCACAGATTCGCCGCCAGAGGCAGTGGTCCGGACCAACGTGATCCTCGTGACATCGAGATTGAGCGTTTGCAACAACGGATTCGTGATCTCGAATTCCACCAACAACCGGGTTTTGATCGTTACGAACCCTCTGATCATTCGACCACTGAATCGGTCATCTGGGATGACGACGAAGCGGACCGCTTTCACAATGTTTTTGCTCACCCATACCGCCGACAAGCTACACCACCACCACCAACTGTTGACCATGTCCGAGCCCTCGGCATTCGCACAGAGATTCCAGAATTTGAGGGGCGGATGCAACCAGATGATTTTATTGAATGGCTCCACACCGTCGAGCGTATTTTCGATCTCCGCCAGGTCCCCGACAACCTAAAGGTAAAACTCGTTGCTATTCGTTTACGTAAATATGCCTCTTTATGGTGGGAACATGTTCAGAATCAACGTTATCGGGAGGGTAAACACAAAGTTGAATCTTGGGATAAGATGAAACGCTTGATGCGGTCCAAGTTTGTCCCCGTGAACCATAAGCAGGAATCGTTTCTAGAATACCATAATTTTAAACAGGCCGCACTTTCTGTGGAGGAGTTTATTGTCCAGTTTGAACAGTTGCGCATGCGGTGCGGTATTGAAGAAGACGAGGAGCAAACTATCGCTCGTTTCTTGGGAGCCTTACGTCCGGACATAGCGGATGTTGTTATGTTACAGCAATATTGGTCTTTTTCTGATGTGTGCAGGTTAGCTCATCGAGTGGAGCATCAATTCGCGGCCAAACCAAAAACCACCACCCGTTTCTCTTCATATAAGCCAACAGCCTCATCGTCTCAAACACGGGCTGAGAATCCAAAACCGGACGCCACTCTCCCCGCACAACAGGCCGCACCAACAGGAAACACCACAACCCGTTGTTACAAGTGTCACGGAATCGGTCATGTCAAGCGAGAATGTCCTAACAAGCAAGTCGTCGCACTCGTTGAAGATAAAGCCCCGGCCTATGACACCGAACCAGAGGATGATTCCGACGAACCATCTGAAGTGCTTTATCCTGATCGAGGAGAAGCGCTTGTTATTCGTCGGATTTTGAACACCAATATTCCAGATACCACCGATGACACGACTTGGTTACGTAACAACATCTTTCGCACTAAGTGCACTGCTAAAGGAAAAGTTTGTACCGTAATTATCGATGGGGGTAGTTGCGAAAACATTGTTTCTCAATCAATGGTAGATAAACTAAGCTTGCCTGTTCAAGACCACCCGGAACCGTATCAGCTTACATGGCTAAAAAAGGGTAATTTGATCAAAGTCACTCACCGTTGCCTTGTGCAGTTCTCTATTGGTAACAAATATTCAGATGAAATTTGGTGTGAAGTTCTTCCCATGGACGCGTGTCATATTCTTTTGGGCCGACCTTGGCAATACGATCGTCGTGCAAAACATGACGGGTTCCGGAACACTTACACATTCAAAAAGGATGGCGTCAACATCACCCTTGCTCCTTGTGACCCGCGACAGGAAGGGTCCGAATCCATGTTGCTCACGAAATCGGAATTTTCGATTTTTACAAGGTCTTTGAAACCACAACTTATCTTTGGGTTATTGATTGCTTAAGAAACCCCAGAGGCGCCACCAGTCCCATCCGAAGTGCAACCATTATTAACCGAATTTAGTGATGTGTTTCCGGATGAAATCCCCGCGGGTCTTCCTCTTGTTCGTGACATCCAGCACTGCATTGATTTCTTACCAGGCGCAAGCATACCGAACAAGCCAGCTTATCGCATGAATCCGAAAGAGTTCACCGAGTTACAGCGCCAAGTCACGGAATTACTCGAAAAGGGCCTTATTCGGGAAAGCATGAGTCCTTGCGCGGTGCCCGCACTCTTGGTGCCAAAACCGAACGGAACTTTTCGTATGTGTGTTGATAGCAGTGCCGTTAACAAAATCACAATAAAGTATCGTTTTCCTATTCCCAGGTTTGACGATTTGCTAGATCATTTGCATGGCGCCCAAGTCTTTTCAAAAATCGATTTGCGTAGTGGTTACCATCAAATACGCATGCGTCCCGGAGACGAATGGAAGACAGCTTTTAAGACGCGGGATGGTCTCTACGAGTGGATGGTTATGCCGTTTGGCTTGTCGAACGCACCAAGCACTTTCATGCGCTTAATGAATCATATTTTCAAACCATTTATCGGTAAGTGCGTAGTTGTTTATTTTGATGACATATTGGTTTATAGTTCGGATGTCGAACAACACTTGTTACATCTGCGGGATATTTTCGTGGTCCTTCGCGAGCAAAAGCTTTATGCCAACGGCAAGAAGTGTCACTTTTTAACTACAGAGGTACTTTTCTTGGGTTACTTGATTTCGGGCTCGGGCATACGCATGGACGAGTCAAAGATCTCTGCCATCACAGCTTGGCCGCCTCCCAGATCTCTCCATGATGTGCGCAGCTTTCATGGGCTCGCGTCCTTTTACCGCAGGTTTATCAAGAATTTTAGTTCTATTGTTGCACCAATTACTGAATGTTTAAAAAGTAGTAAGTTTTTGTGGTCCCCGGCTGCACAATCTTCCTTCGATGCCTTGAAAACGGCTGTCACACAGGCCCCAGTTCTCGCCCTGCCAAATTTTTTACATGTATTTCAGGTTGAATGTGACGCATCCGGCTTAGGCATTGGCGGTGTACTCAGCCAACAACATCGTCCTATCGCCTATTTTAGCGAGAAATTGAGTGACACAAGGCGTCGTTATAGCACATACGATAAAGAGTTCTATGCCACCGTCCATAGCCTTGAATATCGGCGGCATTATTTGCTACCAAACGAGTTCATTCTTTATTCGGATCACCAGGCTCTCAAGTTCATTCAAGGGCAAGCAAAATTGAACCCAAGACATGCCAAGTGGGTTGAGACTTTACAAGATTTTTCTTTTGTCATTCGTCACAAAGCTGGCTCGGCAAACTCTGTTGCCGACGCATTGAGCCGTCGCCCAGCTCTAGCTACCGTTATGTCCTTTGATGTTGTGGGTTTTCAATCCTTTTCGACACTGTATCAAGACGATCCGGATTTTAGTGGCATTTGGAAGAAAACTAAGGATGGACCTTACAAGTGTTTTTTTCGAAAAGAGGGATTACTATATCAAGGAAATCGGCTGTGCGTTCCTCTTTCCTCTTTTCGAGAGGCCATCGTTTTGGAATGTCACCAGGGTGCATTAGCCGGCCACTTTGGCCGTGATAAAACCATCGCTCTAGTTCGAGATCGTTTTTATTGGCCGAAGCTTTCCAGGGAAGTTTCGAAGGTGCTGGCACGTTGTCGCATTTGTCATATTGCTAAAACTCGTCACACTAACCAGGGCCTTTACACTCCGTTACCTACACCGGCTCGTCCTTGGGAGGATGTTAGTCTTGATTTTGTGTTGGGTCTTCCTTTAACTCAACGCAAAAAGGATTCCATAATGGTTGTGGTGGATCGCTTCTCTAAGATGGCGCACTTTATTCCTTGTGTTAAGACATATGATGCTTCTCAAGTAGCGCGTCTTTATTTCGCGAAGATTGTCCGGTTGCATGGGGTTCCGAAAACGATCACATCGGATCGGGATGTCAAGTTTGTTAGTCATTGTTGGCGCACATTATGGAAGCGTTTAGGGGCAAAGCTACAGTTTAGTAGTTCCCACCATCCTCAAACGGATGGTCAAACCGAGGTCACTAACCGAAGCTTGGGAAATCTCCTTCGAAGCCTTGTTGGGGATCATCCGAAACAGTGGGATCTTACCTTACCACAGGCCGAGTTTGCTTATAATCGGTCTAACCATAGTTCTACGGGTCGTAGTCCTTTTTTCGTTGTGTATGGTCGCAACCCTTTTACTCCACTTGACCTCGCACCGTCTCCTGAGCTTGAGTATTTTAGCGCTGAGGGGGATGACCAGGCTAATCAGATTAAGTTGTTACATGAGCAGGTTCGTGAGAAGATTGTTAAGCATAACTTACAGTATCAGGGACGCGCAAACAAGCATCGCAAAAAGGTGGTTTTTAATGAAGGCGATCTCGTCTGGGTTTATCTGCGTCGTGAACGGTTTCCTCAAGGCAGGTTTGGAAAGTTACACCCTAAGGCGGATGGTCCATTTCGTGTGCTTAAGCGTATTAATGACAATGCCTACAAGATTGATCTTCCCGGTCACTACAGGGTGTCTGCTACTTTTAATGTTGCTGATCTCTCCCCTTATGTTGCGGATGATGATGACTCGCGGACGAGTCCTTTTTTAGAGGGGGAGGATGATGCGGATCCGGATACACTGGAAGAACCACCCGGCCTTGATCACACTAATGTTGGGCCGGTCATGATTCGTGGCTAGTATTGGACCATCAAGTTATTATCAAGACCCATTCCAACCATCTTTTATTTTAAGTATTATCTATATTTTTAGAACTTATCTTTTTCTTTATTGTTGGGATTTCTTTATGTTTATCTCTTTAGTTTTTCTATTTAAGATTGTAAACAAGGTTGGAATGTGATGCAAGTATTTTCAATAAGAATTGTTCTCCTTATTATTTTCGAACAGGTTATTTGTTCGGGTTTCTCTTTCGGTTAACCGAAGGAGGTTTATCCAAGCTAGGGTTTCTAGCTTCCACTAATACGAATCCGTATCATAGTTGTTTTCAAGTTTTGGAAGGTAATTCAATGTAAGAAAACACTGGGTGTAACACGAGGCACACCAGTGTAAATCTGAATGTATAGATGTTTGGTGTTTGTTTTACACCATCGTAATACGAATGATAGATGTTGGATATATAGATGTGAGTAAACACTGGTGTAAATGAGTATAAAGCATACAAAATGATAGATGTTTTGGTTATATAGATGTGAGCAAAAACACTGGTGTAATTATTTACATTAGTGTAAATCACACAAAAATGCATATGACTGGTTATATATGTGTGTGAAAACACTGGTGTAATAATTACACCAGTGTAAAAACGAGAGAGAAGAGAAGACAGAATGTATTTGTTTTAAAAAACAAAATTGGTAAAAAAAATAAATGAATTAAACAAATAAATAAAAGTTAAAAAAAGCAAAGAAATTAAAATATAAATTTATTTCTCTCACTTAGTGTTTTTACCTTAATACCCCTAATTGTACTTTATCACATTTAAATATTCTTAATATTAATTTAATTATCATATGAAGACAAAAGACATCAACTTTTAATCTCAACCATTGGATCATCAAGATCAATGGTCCAAATGAGTTCCTATGGTTCTCGCAACTCACATGAGTTTTCAAAGTATCCTAACCCTATATATATATATATATATATATATATATATATATATATATATATATATATATATATATATATATATATCGAATCGACGAAATCCTAGTATATTTATTTAATGGGAAAGTAAATATACGGTAAAGTGAGTCGAGTGTTAAAAATATTATATCGAACGACAAGATCTTAGTATAATTATTTAATGGGAAATAATTATACGTCAAGTGAGTCGGGTCGAGAACAATATTATACAAGTTAATTAATATTCATGGAAATATAAGTGTAACTTGTAAAAAGGGTAATCCATCACCAACGGACCTAGGATACACGTTTAATTAAACGGGGAATTGGACTAAATAGTGGTTTGGGAGTTGGACGTACAACTTGCCGAAACACACGCACTTTAGGCTTAGTGACTTATACGTTTAGGACGTTTGTAGGTGTTGACCAATGACGGACTAGTCTCTAGTTGGATTTGCGCACTTGCTTGAGGTGAGTTTCACGGACCCATTTTAGTGTTTTATTGGGGGAAAGATGTGTTAGGGAAATGTGTGACAGGATAAATTACTTGAGTAGTTGATCGCCACTCGGGGTTGAGTCCTCGCTACTGTAACCTTTAATTCAGGGAAATGAAACCGAAGGAATATTGGGATAGTACTATTGGTGCCTGACAAGGCCCACCCCTAATCGATAGCGTCGATTATGCATCGACGTATGCCTGGGGTGCTCGTATTCTGAATTAAGTTGTTATTTACTGAGAAACGACTTGGGGCGGGGCATTGCTAGTCTTGGTTTGGTTATGGGCTCAAGTAGATTGTAGGAACTTGCAACTCCTATAATGGTCACAACATGTGTTTATTTCCCAAAAGTGATGTTTTATAAACTAAAACCTGTGAACTCACCAATATTTATATATTGACGATTTTTAACATATCTTTCAAGTAATTGATCGATGGAGGGTTGCGTGGCTAGTTGGGGCGGGGATCTCACTCTTACGTCGGATGTTTTGGAGGGGTTTCACTTTTATTTCCCATAGTGTTGGGATATATTTGAGAAACCTCCACCCTTGTATTAAACTATGTGGTTTATGGATATGTAAACTTAAAAACTTGTTTCGACGTATTAATAAATGATCCCTTTTTCTTAATTACTTATAGTTTGTGATAATCTTGACTTTATACCCTTGAACCGTCGTGCCACGTGTTTCCGCCATTGGCGTGGTGTGACACAAGTCGTTTTCTTGATTGCCAAGCCCGGTTAACACCCCAACAATGTTCGTCTATTAATAGCCATCTCCCAACCATCTCATAGGATTTCCAAATGAGTTTCCTCATAAATGGATTGCTAAGCTATACATTTACATGAGTTTATGTTGTAAATACAACTTACCTTACTCCGTGCCCTTCAATTTTAAGCTAGCACCGCCCTTGCTTCCCGAGCTATCCGACTTCACACCTATTTCATGTTACACACATATAGGCGTTTAGTCATCCATTCATTGCGCGTCCATTTCATGGTTCCACATAATCCGAGGTTAACACATATTTCAGTTATACAAGTTTTCCCATGTTCTCATGCAGATTTCATTCTTTCAAGCATTTTATCAAACACCTTGAGTGCGCAATTTTATTATAATTGGGTTCATACAATTTCAAGTTTACTACTCCCTACCATTGCATTCTTAGGCCTTATTATGATTTACGAACAACTACTTGGGCCTGATTATGACAAATTAACACGCCCTAGTGCAGCAATTTCTCAATTGAATATGGATTTCACTATTATAGAAAAACCCACTACATACATAAGTTCAAGAATTACTAATTCATAACATAGCTGCAATTTAATCATTTATACAGGTATCACAAACATTTTTAAGGTTCCTAGTCACTAGTGAATCCTTAGTTATCAATGATCTTCTGTTTTTTGCAAAACCCAAAATCACCATCATCTTCTCAAATGAAGGGTTTTGATCGAATAAATGGAAACCATAGTTACCTTATGATTTTTTGTATTCTTGATGCTCAAGAAATCAGGATATAGAGGCTGAATTATGCAAGAACGAGAAGGGTATAGGATATATGTGTGTTCTTGGGTGTGATTGTCGATTCTGCACTATGTGTGTTTTGACGTTCACCAAGTTTCACTTATACCCCCCTCCTATTTGTATTTCTTATATTGACAATATCAGCCCCTCATTTATCTAGTGCCATTTTTATTTACTAAGGTTTTTTGTCCAAAACATGTTTTGTTTACTTGTATTGAACCCCACTTTCACAAGTTTAATCATTAAGCTTGTTTACGAGTTCTTGGGGTGTTACATAGTTGCAAGGTTGAAGTTTCTTTAAACAGTAGAGCACATATGCCTTAATAGAAAACATTTTTCCAATGTTTCCATGCTTATAAACAAATTATGACAAATGATCTTGTAATATACCGCACCTTCCAAAACTAGGTCTTCTTTTCTTAGGATTGTTATAAACCCCACAATATACTTGTAAACAATAAACAACAATATATTTTCAAGTATTAAAATAGTTAAGGGAATGAATGACAAAACAAATTTATAGAGATTCGAGAGATATTAACTAATCACTCTACGTCTGGTCTCCAATCGAGAGGTTCTCCACTAGTCGTCTCCTTTAATCCGGTAGGAATACTAGTTATACAATCATCTCACTAAGCAAAAGTAGTGATCACCATGTACAAACGTTTCACTCTTTCAAAGGAAGTAATCATCTTCTACGTCTCATTAATCTCAAGTGGTAGTGATCACCACTCCCTCAAATCACTATACAAACTTAGTGACGCCACTTACGAATATCCTACAACTACAACAAAGTATCAATGCTCATGCACACAAATGAATAATAGTTTAGTTGTGGAACAACTCTATTTTTTTTATTTTTTTATTTTTGATCTTAAATATCCCTTGGATTTGGAGTTTTAATCACAAGGGAATTAGGGAGATTTATCTTATAGTGATTTCATAGAATGTTTATAGCAAAAAAAAAAGTTAGTGAAAAGTTTGGTATTGGCTTGTGTTTATAATCAAGCCTAAAAAAATAAGAAAAATCGATTAAATAGCTTGACGGTCGATCATTAGGTTGATCTAATCAATCGTGAAGCGTGTCTTTTCTTTTTTGCTTGTTTTAAATCTTTGAATGTGGTGCAACGCCTATAAACGACTACCAACACCTCTGATTTTTTTTACTTCTCAAATCTTCCAATTGAAGTTTATCAATATGTATCTTACTTCTTAAGCAGGGAGGTGATTTGCTAAAAGCGTTGTTGCTTTCTTTTCATTTTTGGCAACGCTTTGTATCCAACCATCATTACATGCCTTACATGGAAAGAAACCAAGTAAACTGTTTCATATTAAAAAAATCAAAATCTCTCCCATTCATAATTAACCTGTTTAGTACAATTGGAAATTTTATTGTAAGTATTTTGAAGAAATTTATTTGTTATGTTTTAGTTAATTTTTCTCTACAATTCCCACCCACCATCTTGATTTCTTCATTCTCTATGGATGGTTTTTTTATTCTTGAGCTTTGTATCTGTAGATACACGGAATGTGACTAGTGCTTTGGATTGTACATACATGTCTTTTTGTAGAAAACGAGGGGTCGAAGGAAGATATTACATGGGTCGAATGAAGATTATGAAGGTCGAAGGTAGAAGACAGAAGATATAAGTTTGTTCGAGCTATGTGAGTGGTCGAAGGAACACATTCGACCTAGTCGAGAGGTCGAATGTGCAAGTCTATATAAGCTAAAAGTTTTGTTTAGTTGTTAACTTTTGTCATTTGGTTGTGTGTGTCAAGTCTAGGTTCTCTCTGTAGTTCTAGAAGTTTCTGAACGTGAGTTATTTCATTATAAACCAAATTGTAAAGAAAATTAACAATGTTTATGAATGAAATCATGATTGAAAAGGTAATCGATTGTGTCTGATTTGATCTATATCGTTTTGCATACTATCTAGAGTTTCTACACCTAGATTGTTCTACTTGTATGATCATATAGTTGTTTTCATCAAAACCGGTCCTTCACAGTATCTTTGGGACTTTTATAAGTGAGATATCGATGCTCCAAGTTGAGTGATTAAAAAGTGTACTGCTTAAATTGGATGATTTTAATAAGAATTTGTTGCATCTATTGGCTAATGCTAACAAATCTTTGTTATAAATAAAATCATTTTTAAGTTTTAGTAAGTTTTGATTATAACTCATAATTTTACTTAAATTGACATTAATATGTCATGATTGAAATGAATGTCTTATTAGACTTAGGGTGGGTACGTAACCATAAACTTCACTTAACTACCCTGCCACTAATCTGGTATGTCACATCACTTCACCGAAACACAATTTTAGAAGCGACACTGCATTGATTGTTTTATTTATTTTTAATAAATAATAATTTAAAAGTAATAATTTATTTTTCTTTTAAACAAAAAAAACTAACCGTAGTAGAATGGTAACATTACCGTAGCCCAACGGTTGGATTTCAAATCACAATTTTTACCCTATAAAAACCTCATAACTTCTAAACCAAAAAGCAAAAAAAAAAACAATATTTCTAAAAATCCCATCACTTCTCATAATCATCTTTTAATCATCTAAAAACTGACTCATTGGAATGAAGAGGAGGAGATTGTGTTAGTCGTGGCGTACAAAGAGGTCCGAAACCACCGTCGTCCAGGGAAGACTTCATATTGGAACAATGTGTTGGCGGAATTCAACCAACTAGTCGGTGTAAATAACCGCATCACTGATTTGCTCGCATTCTAGTGTGACCGATGGAGCAGCCTCTTGCAGCCACTAAGGAGGAGCACCCTAACCTTTCCGATGATATGGAAATCGAGCTCACACAATGTGGCTAGGTACCGCAACAGTTTCTACCATGTTCCTGCATGGCAATTGCTGCGTTAGGTTAAATAATTATGTTTTTCCTAGTTTAATTGTGTGTTTTTGTAGTTTAATATTTGTATTTTTTTTATATTAATGTTTAATTTCTAGTTTAATGTTTATTTATTTATTTATATTTTGTTTTACCGTTGGAGTTCGGTTTAGGGGAGAGGGAAATAAAATTCAACACCATAAAATCATCGTACTATAACCGTGGTTAATCAATCGCAAACACTTCACGACTCCAGTACCCCTGTCGCCGACGGTGATGTTACCATAGGGTAGTGGAATACACGTGCCATTTACGGATAGTGCCATGTACACTTATAAAATTGCCATAAGAGTGTTTAAATAAAGAAAATAAAATATGGAATTTTGGCATGAGTATTAAATGGAACTTTTGATTCATATTTTAATAAGTAAAGAGAGAAAAAAAGAGAAATTAACTAAATGAGTTATTTTGTCAATTAGTAACCCCTGATAACAATGAAGAAGAAATCAAAAGTACACTTGAGACCAATAAGGGGATGTAAAACCAAAAGCACAATACTAAAAATTCAAGCTGATTAGAAATTCGATAAATTTCGGGTATGTTTGGCAATGAACTTTTAAGAGCTTTTATGAGCTTTAAGTTTTTTAAAAAAAAGTTCCTACTCAATAAAAAGCCTTGTTTGGTTGAAGGAGCTTGAAGCTTTTAGGTTAGGAGAAAAAACTATATATTGAAATGCTACTAGTACTAGCTACTAGCTTTTAATGAGTAAATGACACAAATACCCATTCTATGATAAAAAAAAATAATAATAATAAAACATGTATACAAGCTTTTAGTTAATGCCCATTTTGATCATTATATACATTTTATTAAAAGCTCTAGCTACTCTGTCAAACACCAAAATATATTTAAAAAGCTACCACTACTGGCTTCCAGCCATCACCTAGTTTTGCAAACATACCCTTCATCTACCAAGTTCTATTTGAACATCGACTATTACAGTAATAGTGAAACGATTATTAGGTTATCATTCATTGTGTCATATGATTCATTTAACATTTAAAGTGTCAACGTTTTCTTTTTCTTTTCGGTTCTATCAATTTCTTTTCAATTTGAAAGTTATAAATTTTAGCTTAAGAATATCCCCCCTTACATTTTTCTCTCAAAGAGAACTTTAAAACATAATTATCCATTACTTCCTTTCATATCATTTATCTTCTCTCTTTAAATAAAACTTGAAGACGTACACAACGTTAATCTGTTTTTTAAATTCTATTACATAACTATATTTTTATTTTTATATTAAACTTTTTCAATATTATTCAAACCTATTATCACTAACAACATAACATGAACAATTCATAAACTAACAATAAAAATAGATAACAAGGAAAATGTTGGAATATTGAGTCAAAATCAAGTGGTCAACAACAAAAGTCAAAAGGGCAGAACCGTTGTGATAAACTTCAGGGGGGTATTCTACCATTATTCAAAGTCTTATTAGTGTGATAATATGTTTTAAACCTGTTTGTAATAAAGTCCAAACCTGGAGGACTATTTGTGTCAAGATGAAAGCTTGTTAGTTAGAAGTCGTTATGTTCAGAATTAGGGTTTATAAAACAGAGTTTAGGCCTAGATTTGGGAAAGAATCATCTGTAATCAATTTTCCTTTCAATTCCTTTGTAATTCTCTTTCGTTTTAATCAATAATAATAACCCGAATCTTTTGATTGCAATTCTTGATTCAATTTCATAGTTAATTTTACAACAATTGGTATCAGAGCCAGGTTGCTCAAATCTGTGAAATTGGTGTTTGTTTCTGAGTATGCAAAAGCAAAAGCAATGTTTTTTACTAAAGGCTTGAAGATGAGGGCTTTACTGGTGCACAACGGTGTTGTTGATGCCTTGAGAGGTGAGGGTCATCTTCCTAGTGGTCTCACAGATAAAGAGAAGAAGGAGATGTTAGAAAAGGCTCATAGTTCGATAATCTTGTGTCTGGGTGACAGGGTGTTGAGGGAGGTTTCAAAATAAACATCAGTAACAGGGATTTGGGCAAAACTTGAGACCCTGTACATGACCAAGTCTCTGGCCAACAGGTTGTATCTCAAGAAGAAGTTGTATACGTTTCAGATGAGTCCTGTAAATCATTAAAAGAACACACAGATCAGTTTAATAAGTTGATTCTTGACCTTGAAAACATTGAGGTTGAATTGGATAGTGAAGATCAGGCCATTATATTTCTCACATCATTGCCTTCTTCGTATGAGCATTTTGTGGATACATTGATGTATGGAAGGGAAACCTTGACTATGGATGAAGTCTTGGCTGCCCTGAATTCAAAGTTGAAAAGAAGGGCTGAACCAAAAGAAGAAGGTGGAGGTGGTTTGCTTGTGAGAGGAATGATTGATCGGAAAAGCTCAAGGTTCAAGGGAGAATCAAGATTCAAGAGAAGGTGTTTTGTGTGTCACTTAGAGGATCATTTGAAAAGGGATTGTCCAGAAGTTAAGAAAAGAAGGAATGAACAGAGGTTGGATGGTCATAGACAACAATGTGATGGTTCATCAGAAGATTGTGATGAATCTGATGTTCTTGTGGTAACTGATGAAAAATTCTGTTCAGAAAGATGGATTATGGATTCAGGAGGGTCATTTGGAATGACATATGATCAAGTGTATTTTAGGGATTTGAAAAATGGGAATCTTGGTAAAGTCAAGATGGGAGATGACAGAACTTGTGAGATTCAAGGAGTTGGGACTGTTACATTCATGATGGACAATGATGTGATTGTTGATATGCATGATGTAAGGTATGTTCCTGATTTAAATAGGAGTTTATTGTCATTGGGATGTTTAGAGAAAAAGGGTTACCATGTATAGTTAAAAGATGGTAAGGCATTGGTAATGAAAGAACATGTGGTGATGATGTCAGGAACAAGACAAAAGAAGAATGTCTATGTTCTTGATGGACATGTTATGATACCTCGTGTGGTAGAGTCTGTTGATCACAAAGATGATTTAGAGATGTGTGATAAGACTGTGATAAGAATGAATCATAGGGTAAAACTCTCTGATGTATGTGGTATGTTAATGGACTATGGAGGTAGTAGTCTTCTGTTCAGGGAAGATGTTGTTCGAAGAAGGGTAATTCTGAAAAAATTGGAAAAGGTGTATGGACATTCAAGTCAGTTAGAGTTGATGAGTTCAAGAACAGGAGGCTGCATGTTCTTGGGATATTTTGATGGTGGAATAATCAGGATAGGTGGACTAGATGTTGAGAAGACAAGATTAAAATATAGCAAGTTTATGTTGTGTGTTAAGAAAGTTTGGTCTGAGGTGGAGGCTGCACAAGGTAAAATGGAATCTGTCCAGAAGTTGTGGTTAATAACAAAACTTATGGCAGGGGCAATTTGGTCATAAATTTTATGAATTCTGATTGTGCAGACAAGTTATATTGTGAATGGGTCAAAAGTGTTTGTACATACCAGGTTGTGGATGATGTTGTGAGCTGTAAAGACAAGCTACAACATGGGTCAGATTTATGCTTTGCAAAATCAGAATTAATCAGTCTAACAGAAGTTGTTAAGAATGGTATAATGGTCCAGTTTGTGACTGTTCTGTGTTCAACTGATTTTGTGGACAAATCAGGGAAGGAAACAAGTTTTGGTTCTTGTTTGAATGGTTAATAAGTGAGGTTGATCGTGATTATGGACTCAAGGTGAAGATTGTTGGAATATTGAGTCAAAATCAAGTGGTCAACAGCAACAGTCAAAAGGGCAGAACTGTTGTGATAAACGTTAGGGGGTATTCTGCCATTATTCCAAAGTCTTATTAGTGTGATAATATGTTTTAAACATGTTTGTAATAAAGTCCAAACCTGGAGGACTATTTGTGTCAAGATGAAAGCTTGTTAGAAGTCGTTATGTTCAGAAATAGTGTTTATAAAACAGAGCTTAGGTCTATGTCCTTCAATATTTGTTAAAGCATGCAGTACTCTCAATAACAAAAACATATCAAAAATAGTGACGGATCAATAATTTTTAATGGCTTCAATCGGAGAATTTTTATGTATACATAACACTAATGGGTAGGCTCCCGATTAAGAATCGTTCTTTAAATTCATATCCATATAGTAACTGGATTTCTGAAAACCTTCATATATGATTTTAGCCACTACTCTTCATATATGATTTTGGCCACTCATTAAAAGTTTAAGTTGGCCACTACTCTTTAAAAATATGATTTTGCCAGAGGAAAAAATAAAGAAAAATCGTATAGATCATTCATATTTTCTCTGTGTATTTGTGTAGTTATATATAAAAAAAATCATAATCCTGTTAAAATCTAATCCCTAAAATTTTAATTTTTTTATATTTAGCGTTTAAAAAATATTACTTCTTTAGATTTATATGATATTTGTTATACTTACATAAAAATGACAATTTATTAAATCACCTATTACAATAACTATTTTAATATTTTTCCTATATTATATTACCTTTTAACTTTTTGTTTGTTTATAAAAGAACCACCCAAGTACAGTTTGTGAAAACTGTGGGTGCATATCATTTTCAAGGAACCTTTTGTGCAGGGTGGTATTGTAATATACCTTTTGCTGTACGACCTCTAAGAAAATCATCCTTGTGGGATCATAAATCACATACAATATTTGCCCTCCTTTTTTTAATATTTTTATTATATAGTAAATATTTTTGCAAATTGTATTTTATCATATCATATGATTATATAAATGAATATCTTAATCATTTGTATTACACATGATTTATAGCCAAAAGTAGAAATGCATGTTATATTGTATAACTAACTATACATACATTAACAACTCTATAGAAAACCATAATCATGTTATTTAAACATAGCATCAGCAATAACATAACTTAAACCACTGATAAAAGTGAATAGTTAGAACACATAATACGAGAAAGGCAATATTGATTTTTAATATTGAAATCATATCCATTGTGATTATATTACCAGGTGTTGTAGGGGTGGGATTCCACGCCCCACCAAACCGCTTCCACAATCAAATTCATCCACATCAAAAGTGCTCTCTCTCTCTCTCTCTCTTCACTTCACGCTATCAACCGGCGTTATACACACAACGCTCAGACTCAATTTTGAAGAAAAACGCCTCTGGAGCGGTGTTGGGGCTTTATGGGGCGTTTTTTGTGTCATCCACGCCCATTTCACATTACCACTGCATGTGGTCTAACCATTAACATTCCTAACTTGTAGTGTGGTTTTCAAAGACAACTCCACTATGACATATAACCTTGCCTACTTTTTTAGAGTGAGATAGTTTTTGTTAATGAAAGCGAAAGCTAGTAATGTCTGTGTATTAATTATTATTATTATTATTATTGACCATCGGGTCATAGTTTAAATTATTAAAATTCAATTTGCCTAAAGGAAATATATTATTACGTACAACCGCAGTTCAAAACAGAGATATTATCGGCGTCTATCGTTCAGGTGGTCCACTTATCAGAATTCCTAGGGTGAGATTACAACCGTAGGAATAAAAATGTGAAAAAAATGAAGAGGGTAATAATAATAATGAACAATATGATGAAGGAAGTTGTGTGGTGGTTTGAACGATTGATCGGGATTGAGTTGGGTCGACAAAAGTACAAAAGTGTAAACCCGAACTCGTGAATGGTTGCATGTGAGCCTTCTTACATTGACCCACTCACGTGTCTTTACTCATTTTGGCCTTTTTTACACTCTTGGTTAGTGGCTAAATTGTTATTACAACTTGTGCTATACGTGGTAAAAAATAATACTCCTTTATGTATTACCAAAAATACTTTTTATTTTTATTTTTGGTTTATGTAGAGTAAAATATTTTTTGTTTTTTATGGTTTATGTAGAGTAGAATATTTTAGTTAAATTGTTTTTTATAGAGTTGAGAAGGAACAACATGATTAGAAAAAACTATATTGTTTATAAACATATTGTTAGAAGGATTTGTTAGATAATTTGGTTTTAATATTATTTATTTATTTTCAACCTTATAATTGCAGTTTGCTAAAAGAGAGACGTAAATCGTTGGTTGTTTTACCTCTAATATGAATTATGAGCATAAAAGAAAAAAAATAATAATCAGTGTAAAGGTAAAACTGATATTCTACTAATTAAAACTTGTACTAATTTTTATTTTGATAAAAATAAAGCTTCATTCATAATAAAAATGTAAGGTAAATTTATAGCAAGATTGTAAATAAACACACAATAAGTTATACCGAAACCCCCTTTTGAATAGATATTTTAATTACAATCCTTTAAACGTAGTGCTTTATCTAGCAGACGATTATATAACACCGTTAAAGGGTAATAATTAGGCTGGGTGGTATGGATTTGAGCCCTTAAGGAGCGCTACATAGACAATTGGTTCTCAGAACAAGTTTGAGTTGAGAGAACTGAAAACTCCGACGTAAAATGTGATTTTTTTTTTATTTTTTTTACACACTGATGTACAAATGGGTAACTCAGCCGTAAAAATAATTTATTACAATGGTTTTACACTGGTGTAAAAAACGGGCACATTTATGTAAACCGTATAAGTAAATTAATATTTTATTCACTATTTTATTATGTTTTAATATACAACCACAAATTCATTATTATTAATAAGTGTGTGGTTATAACGTGGGTTTCTTAATTCTCTCAACTCAACCTTGTTCTCGTTTTACCCTTTCCCTATATATAGATCTTGTGATATAGAGCCTAGGTTTTCAATCGATGTTCATCGATTGTCTGGTGAAGATTCATGAATTCCATTCGATGAGCATAGAGCTTCATGGGACTGGTACTTGATCGCGACCAGTTCCTCGCCTTAAGCCAATGCTATTAGTCGTCGATAACATGATGTTAACTATTGTTAATGGAACAACAACAATGGGAAGCCTGCCAATGCGTTTGATAAGCGAAGATGGTGGTAATTCATAGGGAAATTAAGTCCGGCCCTCAGCGATTTGCCACTACCGATCGAAAAAAATTAAGTCCGGCCCCCCGCCTATTTAAGAAGCAAGCTTCGCCCCTGATCCTAGTGGTTCAGCTCAATCGGTTTCAGACTCGTCTGTTCAAACAGGCCAAGCAGTTCGAGTTCAAGTGCAAAAAAATAGTAGTAACATTATTAATTCTACCATTGATGCATCTACTCCATCCTAATTGCCCTAATTTTGACCTAACGTTGTCAATTCCACCATTGATTTATTTACTTTGCTTCTTTTCTTTCTGCTTTTGCCTCCATTTTCATAACTCCATACTGAAACGAGAAGTTGCATCCCATAAATTCCTCTTTTTATTATCCAATTCATCATCAATAATCTCTTTCATATTTCATAGTCTTGGGATCCCCTTTTAAAAGGGGAAGAAGAAAAAAGAGTATTTTTGGGCAATTTGGGGTGTAATGTTTTTTTATATGAAATAAAAGTTTCGTTTGACCGTTTAAAAAAAAAGATAAGCATAAACAACAAGTCCAAAATGTTCCTAATTAAGAAAATTGGATGAAAATGATAACAAATAACAAACCTTAGGATTTTAGTTGTAAAAAAGTTTTTTTTTTTTTTAGTAGAAGCGAAACTGACCAATCTCAAGGAAGATTTTGACATTTATCTCCAAAAGTAATAACAAAAACAAGTAAGAATTAGGAAGTGAGATGTAAAATTGGAGGTGGTAGGGAAGATGGAAATGGATAATAGGAGGGATAATATGAAAGTGAAGTGACAATAAAAAAGATGCTCTATGTTTTGCTTTGTTTTTTTTTTCTAAAAAAAAATGATTTCATACATGCAAATAAAATAACATAATCAAAATTCTAAAACCTGCTCATTTAAAAATTACAATGAACTATTTTAATACAGAAAAGGAATAAATACGTGTCTTTTGATAAAGCGGTTCGATACTTAAACCTGGAATCTATTTGTTAGAAGAATATAACAGAACTTTGTCACTATTAACTCATCTGTATTTTCTTAACTACAACTACAATACTAGGATAAGCTGTCAACTACCACAATATTCCAGGAAACTTGAGTGTATCGATGTATATTTTATTATCAAGTGACAATATTAATTATTTACTTTAACGTATCAATATAATAAAATTTTGCTGTTGTTTTACGAACTTACGATCTCCTAAATATTTTTATTTAAAAGGCTAATAATCTTGACAAAAACGGTAAAAAACGTAAGTTTGTGTGTAAAACGTTGAACCTAAACACGATTTATATATTTATTCGTATCAACCACATCAACGTAACATAGATACACTTAAAATAAATAAAACAGGTCGATAAACCGACATGTCTAACTAAATGAATTGACGGGTTGCCTACTTTATTACATTATGATAAATACGTTAATGCAAACACAACCGATTTAATAAATAACTAAGATATAACAACCTAAAACTTGATTTTTTTTTTCTAGTGTTTCATGTTATGTCATACAAAAATCTGTTGCAATACTATAAAATCTAATAAACTCTTTTTCAAATCTATGTAAGGATGGTGACGTAATTAATTAGCTAAAATATATATGAATAGACACACTTATTTATGTAACTCATATATCTTTTTGTTAATATCTAAAATAAAACCAACAAAATAATAAATGATGAGATGCAAACTTACAATATTTTTCCTTATATAAATACCATAATATTCATTCCACTCTCAGTCATCTTAACACACACACAACCCAACCACTAGTCACCACACTGCCTTTGTGGAGCAATGGGTTGCTCAACTTTCAAAAGCTTTACATTTACAATTCTAATAACAATATTATTATGGAGCAATGCAACCTATCATAACACATGCAATGCAAGAACAAATTGGCATACTACTAGAACCACTTCTACTTCACTATCCAAAAAAAAGTCTAGTAATCATCATCATAACCATCATCACAATGGCGGAAAATCGAAGCCGAAATCTTCCCATAAAGCGCCACCGTCACCGAAAGTTAAGGCTCCCCCAGCTCCACCTAAAGTTAAGGCTCCGGTAGCTCCACCGGTAGGAAAAGCTCCGGCAGCTCCGCCGGAAAATGATTCCGGAGGTGGCCCGGTGACTGACTCTAAAGCAATGTATAATGTGTTGGAATTTGGCGCCAAGGGAGATGGTAGTACTGATGATACAAAGGTAACTTGTTTGCATTTTTTGTTTTTTAAGTTTTATAAATTTTGATAAAAAAAATTATTTGTCAAAGATTAATAATGTGTTTACGCGGGCCCTACTAATCCTATGCTACCTTTAAACTCAAAGGGCGGTTTAAAGGTAGAGGGTATATGACGCAAGTTCTAACCTTTAAAACGGTTGTTTGAAAACAGTGTGAGATTAAATTGCCAGTGGCGTGTGTATAACAAACTCCAATAGAAACTTGTCAATTATATTATATTTGTATTGAATTATTATAGTTCGAATTATAAAATAATTGGGAGAGAAAATGATTCTCAGTAATTGTTTTAATTTTATTAAATATTATAATTATAATTAAGTTATTAATTTTTGAAATCAAGTATAGTGTAAGTTTATTTTTATTTATTATTTAATCGTAAGGGCTTTATAAGATCAAGATTTTATATATGTAGCATTTTGTAAACTAATATGGATTTTAGCAAACCTTGTTTGTATCTAATTTTTATTAATTTAATATGAAAATGGAAAAGTTTAGTTAATTGGTGGATGTACACCGTGATCATAGATCGTAAATAAAAACAAAAACAGGTATATGATTATGCTATTAACTTATTTTAATTACAACATCAGTGAATTGTTAAGCATTGGTCAAGGGTTTGATCTGGCTTCAACTAGTATTCTGTCTTTTAGCACTCTTTGATTGTTATTTGTGTATTGTAGAGTTTAATTTGATATCATTAATTCCTATAGATTTTCCAAATGGTTGGAAAAAAAATTATGTGTAAATTGTGAATGAACATTATTATATGTGTAATTTTAAAAGGATGAAAGTTTAATTTAATATATTTAAAGTTTAGTTATTATAATTTCCATGTGTGTTAATTTAGAAACTAGAATCTATGGTATTTTGTAATTACTTTTTCGGGAAAGAAAAAAGTTATCGTAGCCAATGATAGTTCCCTAAAAATGTGATTTGGTTTTTTTTTATTTTTTTATTTTAAAAGTAGCATTATTTTTTTTAATGGGTAACTAATGACCGGATAAGCATCATGGGATGCCATCAACCGAGCAAAATGCATCCCCTCCTCTTAACGATCAAAGTTGAATGCATATCCGAGGCACTAGTTCTGGAGAAAACCCGCCCGCCTGAAGACCCATTATTATAAAACCCGATTTGGCTCGGTTTTTAACTTGTAAACTCCGAAGAGACCTAGTTCTAAACATCCTTGCCATAGTTCTTTCAAAGTGATGCTAGTGAAAGTTGAACTTAGGACCTCAAAGAGAGAAATCAAGTGACTAATAAGTAATAACTAGACCAACTTGTGAGGACCAAAAGTAACATTATTAGACTTTATAATTAAGGTCTTTTAATAAAAAAAAACAAAAATTGTATATCAAACAACAGAAAAAACCTTTTTAGTATTTTTTTTGAATTACGTTTCCTTTTGGCATGTTTAATACACATACATACTACATAATAAAAACGAGAATTTTTTATTTTTTGTCAAAAAATAATTTAGTTTTTATTTTTATTTATTAATTTATGTTTTTTATTTATTATGTTTTTTTATTTGTTATTGAAATAGGCATTTGAAGGGGCTTGGGCTGCTGCATGTAAAGTCACAGGGTCAAAAATTATTGTGCCATCACCATATACGTTCCTTTTGGGGCCCATTACATTCTCTGGTCCCTATTGCCAGCATAACATTATTTTTCAAGTAAGTTTTTTTTTAACTCAACTCTCACTTTCTACCCTTGTAGTTGTTAAGATTAAGCACACACAAAACTGAATACAAACACGAAAGCAATAGAACGAGACAAGTATTTAACGTGATTCAGTCTAAACTGACCTATGTTCAAAACTGGTGACCAGATATTCTTTTTATTGAGGTGATGATAAATTTTAAAAGATCATTACATCGAGATTGCAATTAGCGTTAATCAATTGATTAACAAGTTAAGAACACCTATAGTAGGCTCTAAATGGGGTGTGATTGCCCATTTTAGCGCCCTTTAAGGCCCCCAACACCCCTCCCCCTGGGGTGTGTGTGTCCGGGGGGGGGGGGGGGGGGGGGTTAAATTCCCAAATCCGGTTCTAGCGTTAATTTTTTTAACGCCAAAACGAAATCCATTCCACAATCAATGATTCCAACGTATGCTGCCATTTTGTTTTAATTTAAAAAAATGGGCCTTAAATTAAATGACTATCCTATTTTCATTTAAAGCCCCTATGCTGACTAGGACGCCACGGGTCGCAATTTGCCCAAGTGGAGGCTTTAAAATTAAAGCTCACTACACATGGTCTAACTAAATGGGCCAACTAAAATTAAGGTCGGCTGGCCCAACTCTTTTCCTTCTCCCTTTCTTGCTATCTCAAATAAACCGGCCCAAAGGCCTACGAACCCGTTATAGATGACAAATTCATAAAACTTGTTATTAATGTTTGATTTGTTGTAATAACATTGGATATGGATAGATTGATGGAACCGTAATTGCACCATCAAGCTTCAAACCATATGGATCAGGGCTGTTTCAATGGATCTTGTTCACAAAACTAGTTGGGCTGACCATTCAAGGGACAGGAACAGTCGATGGCAGTGGCTCGATCTGGTGGAAAGAGTCTCGGTTAAGCGATCCATTAGATGATGAACTAAAACTAATTATACCCATTAATGGCACAACCGAAAAAAGCGCCAGTTCATCCGTAAGCATTTCTTCTAACCACATATTATAGCTGATCAAATGGACAGGTCAAACGGGTTGGCCCACAAACATTTTCTGACAAAATTCACTTTGGATGACTTTTGACCCGTTTGTAACTATTTTTTTGTTTTACCATTTAACTGGTTCATGCAAAAACATAACCCAAACCGACTCATTTATATGACAGGTAGCCAGTTCACTTGGAGGCAATATGCCGAGCATAAAACCAACTGTAAGTACACTTTTACCTACTTATTATAACAAGAAACTTTATATAGTTTTACAAGTCTTTGAGATTTTTTATGGTGTTAAATAGGCGATTCGGTTTTATGGAAGCTTTGATGTAACTGTGACTGGCATAACTATCCAAAACAGCCCTCAATGTCACTTGAAATTCGATAATTGTGCTGGAGTTTCGGTATACAACTTCCATGTCTCGTCACCTGGTGATAGCCCGAATACAGATGGAATTCATTTGCAAAACTCTAAGGATGTTTTGATTCACACTACCGATCTCTCGTGTGGTAATTACTTCAAAAATCTTGACAGTGTCAAAGTAGACGGGTTGAGTAACATGTCAAAATGGGCACGGGCCAAAACACATTTTCGTTAGAGAATTTAGAAACTTTTTACAAAACAATGTGCCAAATACCGGTACAAAAAATATTATTTTGATATGTGTTTTAAAAGTACATTTTGGGTGACTCTGATCTTTCTGTGTGACCTGTAAGATGTAAAACATAACCTGAATCGACTCATTTTTTAGTGTTTTGATTAAAATCACCCCATGATGCTAAGTTCAGTTTTGAAAACTGTTTATTTTGCAGGAGATGATTGTGTATCGATACAAACCGGATGTTCAAACGTATACATACATAATGTAAATTGTGGACCGGGTCATGGTATCAGTATTGGAAGTCTAGGAAAAGATAACACGAAAGCGTGTGTCTCGAATATCACTGTCCGAGACGTCATGATGCGTAACACCATGAATGGTGTAAGAATCAAAACATGGCAGGTAAAGTAACAATTATTATCCCAATTGACCAGAAATGAACCACAAGTAGCAATGGTTTTGACTTTTAAGGTCAAACTGTAATTATGCAGGGTGGATCAGGGTCAGTGCAAGGAGTACAGTTCTCCAACATTCAAGTTTCTGAAGTTCAATTACCGATAGTGATCGATCAATTCTACTGCGATAAAAGAAGTTGTACAAACCAATCATCGGCTGTTGCACTATCAGGAATCAACTACGAGCGTATAAGAGGTACATACACCGTAAAACCAGTGCATTTCGCGTGTAGCGACAGCATGCCATGCACAGATGTGCATCTAAACGGCATAAATCTAAAACCGATTCAAGAAAGATACCATCTTTCTGACGCGTTTTGCTGGAAGACGTTTGGCCAGCTGCTATCACCTGCAGTGCCTCCAGTCGAGTGTCTGCAAGTCGGGAAGCCATCCAGCAGTCATGTTCAGGCTGATCATGATACATGCTAGTGAAGGGATTGTGTAAAATGATATAATTGTGTTTGGTCAGTTATTTGACTTTTTAGAAAGTCAACAGATGCATATTCTTTGTAGTAATAGAATATACAGATAATAGTAATGTTGGTAGTAACCAAGATACCCTTGAGTCTTAGTCTATTGAGACAGATTTGGTGTCATATAGAGTTAAGTCTTTGTTTTTATTGGGTCAGATAAATAAACCATGATTGCTTCAATGTATATATAAAAAAAGGTTTGGATTGCTAAACATGTCATGATGTGTTTCATTACTATGAAATAAACATACTTTAAAAGTTATTCATTGGATTAAACTTAAGCATAATAAGATTAGTAGATGTTTTACATATAATCGTTACAGTAACTGACCTTCATTGAACCTCGACCAGGGTTGAGTACCCTTTCTAACGACAGCAAATCGTTACACGCTATCAACCTTTCATGATTTGGTTACCGTAGTTATTCGCTAGCATTTTCATACTAAGAGCTTCTGTAGTGGAAGGAAGGATAGCGCCCCCTCTTTTTTTCTATTGGTTGAAATCTGGTCCCACCTCCCAAGGAAAAAAGTGGCGCTATAAAATTAGCGCTCAACACCCATTTCTTGAATTTTAAAGCTACATAGCGCCCCTTAAGGCCCCACCGTAGCGGTGTTTGGGCGCTAAAATAGGATTTCAAGCCCCCATAACGCCCCATTACACATGGTCTAACCCTTCTAATTTGAACAATTACAACAATGGTCCCTATTATTTTCAACTACCGTCAACTACCAAAACTATGTCTTATTGGCCGATAATAGTCCGTTCTAGCAATGTGACTAGCAACACTACTACTTTCACTTTCATCGTAAAAAACAATCACACTCTAACAGAAAAGTAACTCAGTCTACCCCTAATAATTCAAACTACGTCTCATTGGAATTTGCGGTTAAAACAAAATCCGAATTCAACGGCTACAATTCCATAACAAAAAAACCGGTCCTAAATCTGTTACATTTCTATTTTTAGCAACAAAATTACAAAACCTGATGATATTCATGGTCCATCCATTCTCACAACCAATATAAGTTAACTATTTTCTTCAATTAAGCTTTTGATTCTTTCCAAATCAGTAAAGAATCCATACATTTACAGAAAAAAAAAAAGTTTCCCCATTCAGAAACACCCCTATCCATCATCATCATCATCATTCCCCATTGTGTCCCAATCCTCTTCTGTTTTTCCCCTTAATTTGTCACCATTGGATCTACACATTATTAATCTGAGGTTATTCGGGATCTTTCGATCAAAAGAGCATTCGGCTTTCGCTCTTTTGTGTTTCTGAATATAGAAATTTTTACAATATTACATACATTGTGTAAATATATGATCAATTAGTAATTTTTTAAAAAAAAATTTGAAAAAAAAGTTTGGCGGGAAATTTAAAATGTCGGTTGTTGATGTTGCTTTGTCTCCGGTTCTCAAGAGGTCCGGCTCCGGGTGCTTTAGGAGTAGCGAATCGATTGTGATTTATATAACCGTTGGCGGTTTGGTGATACCGATGAGGGTTATGGAGTCGGATTCGATTGGGGCGGTTAAACATAGGATTCAAATGTGTAACGGGTTTGTGGTGAAGAAACAGAAGCTGGTTTTTGGTGGGAGGGAGTTGTCGAGGAATAATTCGTTGGTTCGAGATTATGGTGTGTGTAGTGGTGATGTGGTTCATTTGATCATTAGGGTCTCGGATTTGGTTGTGATAAGCGTTGAGACCGCCGCGGTTGGGGAGGAGTTTGAGTTTGAGGTTGATAGGTTTAGGAATGTCAAGTATTTGAAACAGTTGGTGTTGGAAAAAGCTAAAGGGGTTGGATTGGTTATTGATGTTGAAGATCATATGATATTGTGTAATGGTGAGAGGCTTGATGATTATAGGTTGATTGATGATTTGTGTAATAACTATGATGCTGTGATTCATTTGGTGGTTGAAAGATCAACAGATGTTTTGTACAATTCAGATTATAGGAATCTTGAAAATGTTCAGGAGATGAATTTGAAGAAGCCCCCGGATACCGATTCGCCGTTGCAGGCGGTTACCGTCGGCCCGAGTCGTGAATTGTCTTCGGTTATATGGGGTATGATGGATTCGGCGTTTGAGGGGCTGCGAAAAGGGAGAAAACCGATTAGATCGTCGGAGGGGACAGGAGGGACTTACTTTATGCAGCATCCGTCGGGGAACCGGTATGTTGCGGTTTTCAAGCCGATAGATGAAGAACCGATGGCGGTTAATAATCCTCAAGGGCTGCCCGTGTCGAAAAATGGTGAAGGGTTAAAACGGGGGACGAAAGTAGGTGAAGGCGCATTGCGGGAAGTTGCAGCATACATATTAGACCACCCGAAGAGCGGGCCACGGGGTCGTGGGGACACGGAGATGGGTTTTGCGGGTGTGCCTCCTACGGTCATGGCAAAGTGCTTAAACGGAGAGTTTAATCATCCGAAAGGTTATGATGGTGGACCGGGGAATGTCAAGCTCGGATCGTTGCAAATGTTTATGAAAAACTGTGGAAGTTGCGAGGATATGGGTCCTCGCGATTTTCCGGTTGAAGAGGTTCATAAGATCACGGTGTTTGATATAAGAACCGCGAATGCTGATAGGCATGCTGGGAACATTTTGATGAACCGCGAAGGTGATCGCATGGTGCTAATTCCAATCGACCATGGTTACTGCTTGCCTGAAAACGTAAGAAACACGATTCACTATCAAAACGACCACAAACCAAGCCTCAATTTCTAGTTAATCGGTTAAGGCTTAACCGAACAATCAGTTAATTGTTCAGTTTGGTGAATTTGATTAATTCGGTTATTTGCTCACCCCTAAACTAACAGCTGCATTTGTGGTGTTTTGCAGTTTGAAGATTGCACATTTGATTGGCTCTACTGGCCACAAGCGCATGAATCATACTCGCGCGAAACTGTGGACTACATCCAAGCATTGGACGCTGAGCAAGACTTGGCGCTCCTGAGCTCGAATGGATGGCACCTATCGCGCGAGTGTGCACGTACGCTACGTGTCTCTACTATGCTTCTAAAGAAAGGTGCAAGCAGAGGACTATGTCCTTATGCCATAGGACGCATTCTATGTCGAGAGACTCTCAACAAGGAATCCATGATTGAGAAAATTCTCCACAAAGCTTTCAGTATTAGTCTCCCAGGAACAACCGAAGGCGAGTTCCTAGCAATCGTTTCAGACCTCTTAGATTATGAGCTTGACAAGATTTCGGGGAAACATGTTTGAGGTCTTGGGCTGGGTTGTGTAGGTTGTATGTATGATGTTAAGGTGTGGATGATTGATCACTTTGTTGTCGAAGTCATCACATTTTTACTACGATCTATCTCTGTCAAGACATGAGATAACGTAATAATATACATAAACTTTGATTTCGGCGTAAAACAATGCACTGCAGTACTGCACCTAACATCTTAACTATTTCCTATTTCTTGTCTATAAAACTTTATTCTACATTTCCAGGTGTAAGCAAATGAAAACCATCAAAAGGATAACATCTGACCGCTTATTCGTTCACTTTGTTTCTTTGGTTTGGGTCAAGTTGATAACCGTAAGGGTTATTGCTAGCCCAGTTCCATTGATTTCTGCACATCTCTTACGCCTCAAATACGTAATCTATTGTAAACTTAGTTGATTAGGCTGACACGAGTTGTGTAACGGGTCAAAACAGGTTCAGGCTTGACTGGTATAACAAGCTGCCCACAAATATTATTTTCCCATTATTACTTTTTATAGGATTATAACATTTGTTATTACAGTAGAATTATATATATGTTGATACACTGATTTAGGAGCTTCTATTGACTAAAAGTTAGTCGGTTGGACACTTACTTCCAATTCAACTCGCGTTCTGCCTTTGCTGTTGATGCATAGATTCTCAGCATCGCCATGTCGTCGCCCAGTCTTTACTAACGGGATTTTCTGGAGAATCAACATCAAAGCTTGTAGTTATTATCTAGAAATAAATAATAAAAATTTGCAACAGCTGATATATGAATCTTCAGAAGTACAGTACCATTCCTGAAGCCTTTTCAAATGCTGATACCATTTCCAAAACAGATGTCCCTTTACCTGTACCCAAGTTATAAACTTCACAACCTATAAAACCACAAAATTTTACAGAAGTATACTCACAGATCCGTCGTTTATGCAATGACACGTGTAACTTAAGCTTTGCTTATCAGATATTAAAAATGGAAAATAGACAAACCTATTTTAGGATCAGATAGTTTTGTCAATGCAGCCTTATGGCCGTCTGCTAGATCTACAACATGGATATAATCGCGTACCTGATAATTATTTAAAAAAAAGGAACCGATTAGTAAAGAAAACAAGAACTGGATCAGGGAAACAATTACATGTATGAATGATATACTTTGGGCTATGATTTATCTCAAACAGGCCAAATGAGCCAAACCAAAACTCGAAACTAACAAATCATCCAAAATTTAATCCAAAACGTGCAAAACCGACATACTACAAGTTACACTTAAAACTATACAAAAAAATTAACAAAACTTGTTAGTGTTAAAAGGAATAACAATATAATACCTTGGTTCGTCCATATGGGTTGGCTGCAGACAAGGGGAACTCTTCTGTGCATGGTAACTCCTTTGGCCAACCATAAACCGTAGTCGATGATGAAAACACAAACTGAAATGTTAACAAAAAAAACATACAACCATGCTTCATCAACATACTTTTTTGTCCTAAATGGTATGCGACAATTGAAAATCCGATTGTGAGATACCTTCTTGCATCCATAGGTAGCCATAACTTCCAAGAGAGTTATAGTACCAATGATATTTTATAATACATCAAAGGCCTCTCTGCACTTTCACCAACTCCCTTTAGTCCAGCAAAACGTATAACTGCATCAATCCTATTGCCACCGAATCCGTATAGATGCAAAACTTAGTAATAAGTACTAATAAATCAGCAGTAAACTAGATCACAACAATAGTAGTGAAACCATATATATGCATACTTTGTAGTAGCAAAAAGCTGCTTAATTTTGTCTTAATGCAGGCTTATCCCGGATGTCCATCTGCAATGGAGCACAATATTTGAAAATACTAATGTTACTTGCTATAACATATATTAAAAACAACTTTAAATTAAACAAAATAATAACAATAATCATGAAAAATATTTAAACGTATTTCCAGTAGCAATCGTCCTGATGCATTTGATGTCATGCAAATCCATTGACATAATATTATATCTTTAATTCTAACATTGGAATTTAATCCTAAAACGAAGTTGAAGCATAAAAGTGGCAAGTTTAGTTTAATTAGTTTTAAATAATTTTTTGAATACATAAATACATCTAGTCTAATCTAATTAGTAGAGATAATAATGTAAGTTGGTATTAGATAATAACCAAAATAAGTACTTGAGTAGTACGGTTATTTAGTATAAACAGATGATTAGAGCCTACGTAATTTAGTATCAAGTTTTTATAATTAATGAAATAGTTGATATTGGTTGAGATCCAATTCGTTGTTGTTCGTATTATTGGGCCTGGTTGCCAGGGAACCCGTTGCTGACTCGGTTGACACCTGAGATTCCGTAATGAGTAGACACAGGACAAAACACAACTTGTGAAAAGACAAGTTATGTGCATAATCGCCCGCGAGTTCTCAAACTCGACTGATGGCAACTTGAGACGAGTTATCTAAATTATCAATGACTACAGTGTTGTAACCGTCTAAGTTCTAACAGCAGCAGCACGGTGTGACTGCCTATGTAACCGGCACCACCGGTTACCAATATGCACAAGGGTGGTGAAGCCATGCGTAATTCTCTAATGATAAAGAGTGAGAGATGCGTTGAGTCAGTGGAAGAGAAGATTGAAATGATTGTGATGACCGACAAACGAGCAAACCCTCACCTTAAAACGGACTTTATTCCCCTCTTTTTCGACGACACTGTTGATGACCGAAAAGCTCCTTCAATGATTACCAAATTATTTATTTATTTTTATTTTTTTGATAACGTGAGGCGGCTCATTTGATAGAGATCGCTTTATATATAAATATAAAGAGCCTCTAGCAGGCTGGAAAATACAAACACCAAAAGCCAAAAGACACAACACAAAAAATAGCCTACAACAAATCAATAGGTCCTATGTTTAAATCTAGGCAATGTTGTATTTTTGTATTTCTTGTAAATATAGTGGGGTAACATTAGCCGTTAAAAAAAATTACTTTTTTGTTTTGTTTTTTGTATATTTAAATTCAACAAAATAAAGTAAACTTAACCAAATAAAAATACATAACATTAAAAATAAAAATACATAACATAAAAATAAAAAAATACTAAATATTTCAATTTAATCTACAGTGGCGTCGACTGTTCTAACTTAGTAAACGGCCTTCCATTAACGCGTGCGTATTCGACACAAGATTCTTTGATAACATGGTCATCATTTTCATCATCTCTCAAGTTGTCTAACTATCTATTGTAGATTCGGTGATATCTTTTAGCACTACTGATATACTCTCCACTTCAATGAGATTTCATCGCTTGTATGTGCGGTTGATAACCCATTTTCTCGTCAAATTTATCGTTAACTGAATCCCAAAATTAAGTACCAAATCCATACGATGTAAAAACGTTTGACTTCCTAACATGTAGAACCGATACGGTCAACGCAAACTCCTCGCCTTTGGCCTAAACAGAAACGCGTGGAGACATCTTTTTAGTGGAGGGTTGTGGTTTAAAAGAGAAGAAGAATGAAGAAGTGGAGAGTTGTGTATTAAAAATACGAGGGATAAATGGTTTGTATAGAGTTAAAAAAATAGGTTTATTTTTTTAATGAGTTTACATTTTCAAACGATATAATAATTGAATGGCCTCCACCAATACTCGTTGCCCTTTGTTATTGTGTTTACGGGGCTTCAATAGCCCCCCCGCCCCCCCCCCCCAAAAAAAATGGCGTTGGGGAAGCAGGGGTGCTATTATTTGAAAAACGGTTGAGGTGGTTCGGGCACGAGCCCTGTACCATGCAGCCTGAGGGTGGACGGTATGGTGATCGGGTAGTATCTCGGGTATGAGCTTCCCGATCCACCGCATCATCCACCCTCGTCTGGTAGTTGTATTCGGGTATCAAATTCGGTGAGGAGAAGCAAGGGCGAGTAAGGGGTTTGTGTGTGTGTAGGTGAAAGATATAGATGTAAAATGGTGGGACCTATAGTTTAGGGTACTTTAACGTAGTGTTCCTCCAAATTAATATGTTTTAAGGTATAAGTGAATTGACCATGTATGATTAGTGAAAGTTAGGATAGTTTTGACGACCACTACCTAAACCCTTAGCATGAGAAGAATTGAAGGATAGAAGATTAAATTACGGTTTTGTAATTAGTTGCGAAACAAAAGTGCTTAGTGAGGGAAGTTGATCGGCGGTAGAGGTCTCTAGAGCTTTGATGTGTTGTTTAAACTGACTTGATGAGAGCGAAAATCCACTTTTTTCTCTAATTTATAGTTAAAAGTGGAGTTTTATTATAACCATTGTTGTATTCAAAACAAACTGGATTTTGGTATAGTATATTGAGTACTGATACCATAGCATACCATATCAAATTGAACCAAGCCAGTACCGACATTCCAATAGGCATTTGCTTTTATGGTCTTCGATAGATATAAAACACATATTGATATTACTAGTAGGTTACAGGAGTTGCGCGTTGCGCAACTGTTGGGCATGATGTGAACGTGATTGCCAAAACAGAACACGCAACATAAAGAACGACTTTTTCATTATCATAACCATCAACATTAAAAAGCAACAATAACATACTTATTTCATCGCCAGTGACGCGCTAGAAACATCAAAAACCTATATTAAAATCAAGTAAAACAACAGATATATTAGTCACACTTTCATAAGTTATATATGTATTGAGGCCATAGGTGTAAATGTAAAACTCCACATCTGTTGACCAACTTTTAAAAGTCAACAACTAATAGAATTCACAAAAGAAATAGTGACAATGTAGCATGACATTCCAAATCTGTAGAGGACCACTTGACATTTAAGTTCACAATACAAATGGTTAAAGGTAGGGAAGAGTGAAATAAAGTATTGCATCAAACTCAGCTATTGAGGGGAATTTACAAACATTTTCCTTTCATTCAGTGAGTAATTTTTCTCTAGTGTGTGTTCTTGCAGATGTTTTAGTATGTCCGCAACTAAATGCTCGTGTTTAACGTAGGACAATCTTCTTTTTTGGATTGAAGGCTCGAGCACCTATGTTGGAATATTCACGAGTCTTGTTAAGAGTCATCAAAAAAACAATATATCCTATCAAGTATGGAAGTATGGTGGATGCTATAACATTGATGACTCTAATGAATTACATGATAAATGAAGTATATGAGCAAGAAAATGACTGAAATAGCAAGAGTAATTACGAAGATGTATCCCTGAGATGAATCTACACCAAATGAAAGAATCATAAGTTTGGCTGCCCAACTTGTTTCTTGATCTGTAGTTACACCAGAATCTGTGAACAAACAAACACAAATTTTAATAGTAAATGATGGGAAACAAATTATTGAACAATGGGAACATATATAGGATGCGAGTAACAACATCAACATGAAAACTTGCTTCAGCCACAACTTTTACTTAATGTTTATGTTATATATTTTCTATAACGGGTCAAAATGCACCCAATGGACAAATGCATAAAAAACAAACACTGAGAGACTTTGACGCATTAACTTTTAGATATAATGTTTTGTATTAGCCTTGATATCAGCTCTTATGTCATGTTAACAACTTCAGTGTGGGTTATACCCGCAAGGAACTGACATCAAGATCACCTAGAGGCTAGAGTATTAATGAAAAAAAAGTGAAATAAAAACCTAAAAAGCTGGAACAACGAAGAGCTAGTATAAGCAACAAACCTTCTGGTGTAGTGCCATTACTCATTAGAACAATGATTCTTTATCATGGCAACAATATGTATGTATGAGAAGCTTCAACAATTTCAAATTTTCAACAGCCTAGTGTTACATATGGCACACAGGTTGCCGCCAAGATGCGCTTTGCGCTTAAGTGCGCCTCGAGCACGATTTTTAAAACCAAGAATGGCGGAGTAAATGTATACCTTTCGACCCACAAATCCAATACAAAATGAGAAAAAGGTCCTAACGATCTGTACTCTGAAGCATTGGGTACCAAACAAACATTTAAAGGATGGCGCTTAATTGTTATCGAAAATCCCTGCTAAGCATACATTTCTTACAAACCAATGTCCACAAAGACGTTGCAGACGTAAACAACTATATCGCTTTCACTGCCATAGGAAGCTGCTTTGTGATTGTATTAATAATCACATCGCCTTCACAGGCAATGCACGAATTCAACAACCAACATCATCACCATGTCATCAGTGTATATAAGCCAACAATACAGACATTTAAAGTCTTAAAAAAGGAGAACTATAGCAGTTTGCGGTTATAGCAAAACGAAGTGAAGCACACCAGGAAAAAATAACATTCAATCCCAATGTCAGAACTGTGAAACTCTCATCAAGTACAATAAATCATGGGGTTCAGATACAAAACCGGTTTACGCACAATGCGGACGGGGGGTTGCGAGTAGGTACCCGCCCTCCTTCACCCTGTACAACGACAATGGCGTACATCGGCAGTACGTAAACATCATCATTGCCAAGAAAAGGAACCGAAAAAAGGACCAACATAAAGAACTGATAATGGGCCAAGCTACAAACATTCACAGCCAAACAAAGTAAATAAAAGAAACAGGTATACACCAGCGCTACCTAGGGTTTAGAAATCGAACCCGACAACGGTGAACAACCCATTTCATTTTATTGCAACCAAAAAAATTCGTCAGTTTCTTTATAACATGGATTTATTTGTTATACAGTAAATACGTGACTCAACTCTTTTATTTTGGAGATGACAATTTGTTGTTTAACTATTTAGGTAAGTATTGTTTAATAAAGATTAATTAACAGCACTTTTAGTCACATGGTATTAAAGAAGCTGTCAAAGATTAATAATATCTGGGCTTCGAAACACAAAAATTTGAAATCAGCTTCTCTAACAATTAGATTAATCCATTGAAATCCTGGAGTTCAAGTTGCCAAAAATCATAAACCTAACCTCTTAATAAATGACGAAGATGAAACTGAATAAAAGGAATTAACAGATATACCATCAAACGACGAAGACCCGTCAATCGCTGGTCACAAACACCACCAAATTACCGTGAATAACCACCATAGAAATACCAGTCCTGATCGGACCCGAAACTTGCTTTTGTGATGGGGATAAACAACATCGCCACCATCCACCATCGACTTGTCGACGGCGGCGGAGGCGCCGGCGCCAAAACCCCACCGTGAAACCCCTCTCGTCTCTCTCTCTCTTAAATTGACATTATAACCCTGTGTCTAAGAATATGATACACAATAAAAGCAACTGATAATCATCCTATATGTTTATTTGTGAATTACAGGTCTATGTTGTGTTATAAGAGAGGGAAATGGGCTATAGAGAGGTGTCGGTTGTAGAGAGAAGAAGCAGAGAAAGAGAGGGTTGTGAAGAGAGGGAAAGCAATGGGTTTATATGCGAGAAAATCAGACACGTGTGTTGAGTATACGAAAAACAGACACGTGATACAGCTGTCATGGACCAAAAAAAATCCCAAAAAGTAGGCTTCTTTACAAGACTCGAACCCCCCCAGCTTGAGTAACACAACAACAACCACACCATCTGCACTGGAACATCTATTTGTTATGTATTCAAACCAAACAACATATATAACCTTATACACAGCAAAGAAAAACACTATTCATGAAAGTTCACAAATTAACATATAGGATAATTATGTGCATATCGCGGTTTTATTTTTTTAAAGTTTCTCTTACAATTGCTATAGCAAGGGCTGATATTGTAACGAACCGAATTTATACCGACCCAATTCATGCCAAGCTGGAAAATCCAACTAGTTTAATAATATTTATCAAAAAGACCGTTTTATGCTTTTATTAGATCAAATCTTACTTTAACTTTTACATTCTTTATCTTGATTTTTTAAAACCATCAATCAATCAATTGAACCAATGAATATGAGAGAAAATAGAGGAGGTTATGAGATTAATGGACAATACTTCATTATCTAATATAACTACTTGGATCACAAGGAAATCATGAAAAATTGAAAACTATTTTTTTTTTTATTTCTTCCTCTTGATTCATTTACTTAATCAACTCAACATTGACCCGATGGGTACATATTGCCATTGCATAGTTGTAACCACCACGGTAATGTTGATGGTCATGATGATCACCACCAATGCCACCCCTCAAGATAACCCCTTTTGCAAATATGCAAGATTGAAGCCATTATGCGACAAAATGGTTCGTGGCGCAACAGATTATAATAACGCGTTGAAAAATGCCTTACGATCAACTCTTGTACTTAACCGAAGGAACTCCCAACTACTCCCACCCGTGGTCACCTCAGCGGCCAAAAAGTGTCAATCTACTACATCTTCAAAAAATATCGTAAAAACATGTGAAGAAAAGCTCAATGATATTAAAAGTTACATAAATGATTTAATAGCGGCGGTTGATGAAGATAACAAAGATATGATCGAACATTATTTGCGTACAGGAGATATGACGTTAAGAGATTGTGTCGATAGCATCACCGAGGTTGATGTTGCTGAGCCTCCAGAACTTGCAAAGTTAGCCAAAGATGTTGAAGACTTTAAGGAAACCGCGTTGGTCGTTTTCTTACAAGCCCCTGTCGAGACCGTATACAACAAACCTTTGCCTGCAGATTACTCGGGTTAATTACGGGCAGGATATGATATATGCATTGTAAATTCAAAATTTTTATTGATTTTTGTTACAATAGATGCATTGTAAACTCCAATTTTTTAGTTCAAATGTGTAACAATTTGCATAGATTTGACAGGGTAATAGTTTAATAGATCAAACATTATCTAATATTTGTTTTTAATGATTTGTTATAATTATATTCTAAATGTTGTTTAAAACTATAGTTATTTCTAAAGAGCCCATTATTGAATGTCTTTGACGATTTATTAGACCTTTGGGTGTGCAGAAGGCCCATCTTCTATGATGGTCCTCGACCTCAGCTGTCACGTCAGCGTGGGGTAGGAACATCATGGGGATGATGGTACAAGGGGTGTGGAGGGGCCCATCACCATTTAATTTCTTTTCTTTTCTTTTGTTTTTTTAATTAAATAATATTATAATATTAATATTACAATAAAAAAGTTAATATTCTAATATTAATATTAAAAAGTTAATATTACATTAAAAACATTACAAATAATTAAAAAAACACACTTAAAATAAAAAAAACAAACATTTAAATAAATATAAAAAACAAAACGAACACTTAAATTTAAAAAAAAACTACGAATTATATTTTTTTGCGATACTCTCCTTCATCTTGAGCAACATGGGACGGTCTTCTTCGGGATAGTCATTGATGTTCGCTGTCATTATTCGCCATTCTTCTAGTTGCTTATCTTCATTCTTTTGGCGAACGCTTTCCTCCACCCTCTTTTGCTTCAAGCGAAGTTTTTCTTCAACTTCGCGTTCCTTCAATTTTACCTTCTCTGCTTGAGTTTGACTAAAGGTATGTTTGAAGGATTCCAATTCAGCCACCAAACCGTCCAGCTTTGATCCGCTCCCACTCCCTGACGCGGCTTGTTTTTTTTTCAGCCGCTTGTTTTTTAGCTTTGTTCCTCCCTATGGGTCGTGGCTCCTCTTGAACGGTATTATCCTCGAACTCTGGGTCTGGGTTGTCGTTTATATTTATTTGACAACGACCTGTCGACCCGCCTCCCATGCTATAATCGCCCGACTCCGAAGTTTTGGATCGTTTGGCGATTGGAACCTCGTTTGGAACGGGTGCCCATTTGGCACTTGTCTTCAAAACCATCTACGCACGAACGTGGGGGAAAACTTGGCGATGCTTGTCTTCATATTTACGCATCGCCTCTTTGAAAATCATATCCTCGTTCCACCCACTAGGAGGATTCATAAACAACGGATTATAAAACTTGATGAACTTCCCGATTATAGTATTCATTTTCCTCCACTTGGAACTTATGGACTCGAAGTTGCGATATTCTGGTTGCTCCATTAATTTGTGGAATTTCTTTCCTACTTCGATGTATAAACTATCTCCCGTTTGATTAGTCCCTACATTTTTAAATAAAACGTATATTAGAGCACAAAAAAATGTAACTATATTAGAGCGCTAAAAAAAGTAAAGACTATATTAGAGCGCTAAAAAAAGTAACAACTATATTAGAGCGCTAAAAAAAGTAACAACTATATTAGAGCGCTAAAAAAAAGTAACAACTATTGTAAGAATTTTTTTTACCAACTATGGGATCTTTTGAAGTAGACAAATACGTCTTTGCTAACGCTTCTTCCTCTATTTTCGACCATGGCCTTTTCTACGAGGTCGTTTCATTGTCTTTAGCTTGACTTTTCTTTTTTTCCCCTTCCCCTTCGAACGTTCGACTTGTGTTTCGGGCACAAACTCTTCCACCTCTTCTTCTTCTTCTTCTTCTTCGGGTTCAAAAATGGGTTGTTGTTGTGGTTGTTGTGACGTTTGTGTTTGTAGAGATGAATGGAATGACGTAGTTCGCAAAAGTTGGGTGAAAGATTGAGGGTTATGGTGCATTTGCATATGGCTAGATTGGTTAAAAGTAGTGGAGCTTTGATGCATTTGGGAAAATTGGGTGAAAGGATTGGGACTTTGTTGGAAACCCGAGAATGTACCCTAACTTGGATCTATTGGCATCGTGTAACCCGGTGTCGTGAACGGTTTGGATTACGTTGTGGGGTTTGATTCGGGTTTGGGTTTGGGTTTGGGTTGTTTTGGTAGGGATCCATGGCAAAAATATAGAGAGCGATTGTATAAAATTGGTAGAGAGTGTATAAATTTGTGGTGTTAAAAATGGGTTGAGATTGATATTTATAATATATTAAACCTATTTTTTTTATTAAACGGTCGAAATAGCCATTGGGTAACGGCTACCCATGTGCAACGTTCGAATTTTGGCCCGGCGTAGAAATCATTCCCTTGCCGTTCTTGCCGTGCCGATCCAGGGTGGGCGGTGTTGCCCGGCCCGGCAACCCCTTGACTTCCCTATGCCTTCCCTATGCCGTGACCACACCGATAGGTCTTAGCTTTTTTTTCTTTTTTTTTTTAACTACGATCACGATTTTTTTAAGATCTTGATGCCAATCTAAAAGGAAAGTTTAGCATTTTTAAACTAAAAAAGTTTGTTTACTGTTGTTAAAACCTTTGTCTAGGAAATAATATTTGTTAAAGATATTTATTTGTAGTTTACTATTACACGTATTGATAAATGTAATGTTATAAAATAAATAAAAAAAGTTATGTTTAAACATATGCATTTCACGGTTGAAAAAAATCGGTGTATTAATATATTAATAAAATAAGATATAATGCAATTCAGAAAGGGGTGGCGGCGCAGCTTGTTGCCCGTCTACCTTCTCTTATGATGTAACTTTCATATTTTGTTTTGTAGTAAGAAGTAAAATGAAGATCTATATGTTAATATATGCATTTCACGTGACCCCTTTTAACGTTAAAAACTAACCATGTTAGTGCTAAAGGAAACAAGGTGCATGGTTTTAAAATATAAAGAATGTATCCTTTACAATTTCTATAGTTTTGATAAGTAGAAAATTGCTATAGGTAGGGTTAACAACTTTGGGGCTGGTGGATAAAGTAGGACAACCTAGGCTCAGAGTAGCCACATACATCACCAGGAAGTGATGGGTGGGGAAGTCACAAAGGCCACATTCTTCTGTGTGCATCCATGGGGCGAAAATTTGAGGTGACAGAAGAGCTCACAAACACTAAGGTGTTTGTTTTTCTAAAAAAGGTATATGCAAACTTTTCTATCTGTGTTGCGTAGACCACGCGCAGACATTGCCATCTGCAGACTGTTTATTTTTTCGAAGACGTTTCACTAAAAAAAATCTGAGTGAGTTCTTCTTGGTGCAGACTTGGGTCAACCACTTCTAGGAACTTCTAAGGTATGCAGAGGATTAAACACTACCACCACCCATTGTCCACCACCACCACAACCCACCACCATTGTCCCTACATCACCACCACTTTATTTTAGCGGTCTACAGACGTTAAAAACCAAACAATCTACTTCTTGGAGACTGTAGATGTTTTGTCCATCTCTTCTTTTACAGATGTGGTCTACAGATTACAGATATTTTACTTTTGAAAAAACAAACAATACTTAAGTGTGGGCCTTAGTTAATATTTAATTTTTTTTCTATGAAAAACTTAATAAACTTTGTCATATATTATATACATACACACACATTTATTAAACTTCAACAAAATAAATTTATTAATTTATCAACATAATTTAAGCTAATTTCTATTTTTATTTACTAAAATTTAGAATTTGTTAATATCTATATTTATAGTATGTATATATTAATAAGTTTGTTTATATATTTAAGAATTTATTATATTTATTTATATGGCATAAAAAGTTAAATAATTTTATTATGAAAAATGAATATTAAGACGATGATAACATGGGTAAAAATGAGTAAATACTGAATGAATTTCTTGAAAAAATTTCACAGTAAATGCTTTATCTGTATCTATATTGGTCAGCAAATGGCCTTCTAGCGCATTGGCAACCCCATTACCTTCCAATGTGAAGGTCATGAAAGTCTGACTTAGACCATAATTATTCAAGGTTGAGCCAAGGGTTTTCCATAGAGGGCCTTCCGTGATGAGTCTCCTTTGGAATGGTGACAAGCTAGGTCACCATCGCTGTCTCCGTTTGCGGGTTTGAGTGGCCTTTAGCCATTGGGTTTACCTACGTAATCAGAATGTATATATATTGGTCATCCAATGGCCTTCTAGTGCATTGACAGTCCCATGACCTCCCAATGTGAAGGTCATAAGAGTCTGACTTAGACCATAACTATTCAAGGTTGAGCTAAGGGTTTTCCATAGTGGGCCTTCGGGTAGTGAGTCTCCTCTGAAATGGTAGCGGGCTGGGTCATCATCGTCGTCTGCATTATCGGGTGTGGATGATCTTTAGCTATTGGGTTTACCCGGGTAATCGGCCTTCTGTTCATAGTTATAAAAAAAGGTTTACACAGCCACTTTCAAGCCACAATCCATCAAAAAAAAAAAAAAAAAAAAAAAAAAAAAAAAAAAAAAAAAAAAAAAACCGTGACATAAAACAATGAGGTTTCATTTATCAGTCCATTTAATAAACATGTCATGTTCATGTTAACAATGAGGTTTCATTTATCAGCCCATTTAATAAAGATGTCATGTTCAGGTTGACTGAGTAAACCCATTTAACTAAACAAGTAGGTCTTTCAAAGATCAACCAGTTTAATGTAGAATATATGAGCCAAAATTTCAACCTCTGAATGGGTCACTCGGTCCTCTAAATGTAGAAGTTACTCGGCAAAACAACATAAAAACAGAACTAGAACTAAAAAACATTTTTATCAGTTCAAAGTTGTATAAGCAGATTGATAAGAGCAAAAGCAACATGCCAATTTAAAGGCACAAATAGAGGATAGTCTCACTCAGGAGAATGTATCCGACTTAAATTTACTGACCCAAACTCAGTTAAGTCGCTAGTCGACAGGTCGGTCAGAACCAACAAAGAACCACCGTCACTCGAGTTGTCCACCTCCTTCCTACCATCAAACTTAACTTTGACTTCACAATCACCAACAGATGGGACACAACTTTCTGTTATTTGATTTTCAACTGGATGATGATCCACATCTATATTTTCTTTTTCTTTATCATCAACAGACCGCGTGTTCATAACACTAAAGTGTACCTTTTGCTTTGCATAAATTGACATGGCTTTCTGCATGATAAGGAACACAAACATATGTTTAAAACAACATGGTTTCATGTTTTTCAATGAAAAAGATCTTCAGGGGTTTTTTTTACATCAAATGAACTCAAAATAACTAGCAGAGAAGTCCAAAAAAAGCCGAAATCGTCTAGTAAAAATAAATTGGGTTAGGTTGATGAATAATTTCAGTTATAATGATAAAATCATCAAAGTGAACCTGTTCATCAAAAGCAAACAAGATTTTGAAAGAAAATGAACCTTAAAAACGGAATCGTCTACAGCAGCCAATAGCGAACGGCCATTCCTAATATCATCTTTGACACCCTCCTGTTACAAAGAAAGTCATTGACTACCAACAGTTAAACATAACCATACGGATTAAGCAAACAAGGGGCGGCAAGATATGCTACTTGGGTAACAGACTAATGGGGTTTTCGTTTAGATGGTTTAAAATGAGCCGGGCTGGGTTGAGTTAACCCACAAGCACTTTTTGCTGATTTTTAATAGCAATAAAGACTAATATCATTTGATTATGATTACAAAACAATTTAGGAATTGTATTTTAAAAATAATCAGGCAATTTTTAAAAGTTTGACCCGTTTTCCTTTTAGCTGAATTTTTTATTTGGGCCGTTTGTGATAAAACAAAACCCAAATCATCTCATTCGTAAGTATTCGGGTTGTAACTGCTACGTCATCTTTACCTCTAAAAACAATATTTTGAAGTCACATTCATCAAACACTGATGATGCTTGATCGATACCCATCAACATGCTTTTGCACTGCTCATAAAGTTCAGGCCTAGTAAGTTCTTTAGAGACATCAATCTTTGAAAGATAGACCTGAGAAATAAGGGCATCATCATCTTTTCCAACCATGGAAACATGGAAGCTCTTTGCAACCTTCATAACTTCAGAGGTGTTGTAATCCAGATTCTTTTCTTCATTCTCAATGTGTGAGCCTGTCTGCCCGGACGAAACTTCATCCGTACATTCATGAACCGAATCCTCATGTTTTTGGACAGCAGATTGCAAGTCAACACTAACAACATTTGGTTCCAACGATTGTTCGTTCACTTCAGTTCTAGCCTGGCCCATGTTCCCAAATCCATCACCAGTAAAATGGTAAGGCATGGTGACATGATTCATGTTCATCGGCGGCGGTCCTCCAAGCATTGGAAGCCGCATTGGAGGCAGAGACGACTGATACATAAAAGGATTAAACATTGGAGGAGGGGCATGGTGGAAAGGGACGTATGGCCAGTTTGAGAAATTGTTCCAATTGGTTAGACGTCTTCCCAAATGAGGGTTAACGGGATTCCACTTAGGGTTATTTAAGCTACCTTTGTCATCTTCTGAAGAACCAAATGCTAACAGGCTATCGGATCCTGCTTTAAAGGGAGGTTGAGATGGCATATGAGAAGAATTTTTATTTGCTGATGATGGGGACAAATGGGAATCAGAGTTCAAACACTTTACGGCTGATGAATCATCAATACGAACTTTATCAGATAAATCTTTGTTAGAATTGATATTATGGCGAGCTCTCTCTTCGTACACATTGTCCCTAGATTTGGTTTCTTCCTGTTTTGAAACCCTGAACAAAGCAAATGTACATATAAATGTTTTTAAATGACATAGTTAACATTTAAGAAACAATCAACAACACACAAGTAACCTCATTCGAATATATACTTCAGATATGTTATTATCAAGATAGAATGTACCTGTGATGATCTCTTGAAGGGTACTCGTTCCTGTATCTCCTTAATTCTAGATGTTGGTCATGAATGCTAAGAGATCTATAGTCACTACTTTCATCTTTATTTTTATTATCATCTCTTCTCACATCCTTACTATCTTTATGCCTGGAAACCCGATCATCATAAATCGGGCTTCCACCACGACCATTAGTATGCCTATGACTACCAATACCATTATTCAAATTCTTGAACTCAACCTCACTAGCGTGGTCTCTTGATCTCTTCTTTCTATCGGTATCATCTCTGGCCCGGCCCATTTTGTGCCTATGGTCCCACTCAACATCATCCCGATATCTCTTTTCCCTATGCTTATAGCCTCTATTATATTCACCTTCTCGTAATCTATCTGTTTCACCTTTGTGTTTACTAACTTTTTCACTATATTTGTACACTTTATCCTTGTGTTTAATATCCCTGTCGGCGTAGCCTCCTCTTCTCCTCATTCTTCTCTCAAGCTCCTTCTCTAACTCGATGTTCCTCATTTCTTCTTTTATAGGCCGCTCTGGAAGGAGATTAAAATAAAGATTATATACGGGCAATTCGTTTTTTTTTTTGTTCCATTATCATAACCAATAAAAAATAATCAAATTTTAAAACGCGTTTTGGTTTTTACATTAGCAAATTCCAAAACATGTGACAAATAGTGGAATTGTCAAAACTTAATAACACGTAAAATATCTTTAAAGCGCTTGGGATATCTAATAAACCACATTCTAAAAGATACCATAACCTAGATCTTGATACTATATTCAATCAAACATATTTAAGCAGTTGAATCAAACAATTAAAAACTACCTAAAATACAATGTATCAATCAACAGTAGATAGGATCTCTAAACCAAATTCATAAAAAGATAAAAATAAAATAAAAACATAAACTCATTCAATTATTCCAAGAACTCGATATGCATTTATGGATTCATAAATCCTAAGTCCTAAAACCAATCAGGCAATCAAAATCCAAAATTTATCTGATTAACATAAACAAAAAATTACCAAATTCTGTATTGATTCGTTGAACAGCGTCCAGTGATCTGGAACTCAGTATTCGACGGCGACAATGGAGACGCCGACGGGGTTTTAAAACCCTAACCGATTCCTAACTCGTAAAGAGTATTAACTATTATAAGTAATAAAGCAGGGGTGCATTGATGTGAGCTAATAAAAAGATGTGGGAAAAATATACTGATTTATTAAATACTTAGCATTAATGGTCCTAAAGATTATATATGCTATTTTAAAATTTTCGGTTTGTTGCAGTACCCAAATTTAAAACAGTAAAAACCAGCAAATTACACCAGTAAATATTGACCGTCGCCAAAATCGCTAGCAGAACTAAAAAACAAAAACTTTTCTGTCGATGTTTACCATTTTTTGGTTTCAAAATTGTTGAGCACCCCTAATATAACTAAGAGAGGCAAATGGAAAGATGATAGGAGGTTAACTGTATCCTTATCAGAAATGAAAGCTTAAATAGATGGCAAAGAAAGAGCGAATATTCACATGCGTACAGACACTAAACATAGGGTGACCGCTTATATAGGTCACTTTAGTGATCATCAGCAATGGCACCACTAGATATGTACCAATTGACCTATTTAACTGGTGAACTTAAGTTTAATGACTCTGGTTGTATGTAAGCAGACCACCTTAATGTCTTACAGATTTCGCCTTAATGTAACCGTGTCCAATCAGTGTTCATTGTGCGTTTTAATCCACCACTTGCATCTAGGATTAGCATCTTTCCTTATTGTGTGCCAAGAAACTTACCAATACACAAAAGTGAAAATCAACTCACTGATCATATATTTGATGAAAAATGCACTAGCAATTACAAAATATACTGATCAATTGGTAGTATTTAAAATTTCCGGTTTCCAGCGGTACCCAAAATTCATAACAGTAAATACCAGCAAACCACACCGGTAAATGTTAACAGTCACCAAGATCAAGAACTAAACTGAAAAACCATAACATTTCTGTTGATATTTACCCTTCTTCTGGTTTCAAAGTAGTTATGCACCCCGCCTATAGCTAAGAGAGACAGACGTAGAAAGATAATAAGAGGCTAATTGTTTCCTTATCAAAAATAATAGCCTAAACATATGGCAAAGAAAGAACAGATATTTACCTGAATAGGGACACTAAACACAGAGTGACCACTACATATGTACCAACTGAACTATTTAACCAGTCACCTTAAGTTTGTAGACTCCGATTGTATGCAAGTAGACCACCGAAACTTGAAAAAAAAAAAAAAACAAAAAAAGTGAACCCAGAGAACCATACCAGTCAACTAACCGAACTATTTAAAAGTTAAAACGTCTAGTGTATTAACAGATTTCGCCTCAAAGCAGTCATGTCCAATCAGTATTCACTATGCATTAGCATCTTTCCTCATAACGTTCCAAGAAGCCTACCAATTCTCATATGCCTTACTTTTAAAACGGCGAATGTGCACCCCCTTGACACCGCTATGCAACAAGCCGAATGTCACATACAAAAGCGGAAACCCCCTCTAAAGATTCACACACACTAATCATACATTTCATAAAAATTACACTAAGTAGTTACAAATTATACAAACTAAACCATCATATGCATATACTATGTATTCATACATTAAAATCACTTAACAAACAAATTCTCAATCATACAAAAAGAAAGAATGTTAACTTACCATTATAAAGTTTCTTTTCCTTATCAAAACTTATTTCTATATCATCATCATCGTCATCTATATTTACAACCTCTCCTTCATCAGCATTCATCTCGTGGAACACATTCACATTTGCATAAATTTTTGCATTTTGTCCAGAACCCACATTATTCTTACAGTGGTTATGATCAATCGTGTCTTTAATCTTTACATCCTCGTCTATATCTGAATGCTCCATTGTACTATTTTCTTTGGTTTGCTTGTGTGATTTAGTCCTTGATAATATGACTGATTTTGAAATCTCAAAGAATGGAGGGAACAACCCTAACATCGAATTGGTACAAAACCCTATCAATGGAATCAAAAAATTAACTGTTTTTTTGTGTGGATGGGTGGGTTGATCTCAATGAGGTGTGTATGCTTCGGCGGTTGTTGTTTGTGAAATAGTGAAGTTACATAACTACCCTTATCATATGTGAAAAACGACTGAAAGAAAAAAATTCAAGACTACCCGGACAGAATGACAGGCAATAGTTTATGAGAAATCATACGGTACAAAGTTTCTTAACGTAAAAAACGTAGCAAGCAACCAAATTATGCTACCTGTAAACTGTGGTTAAGTTTACTTAACCTAAATCTGGTTGATTAAAAGGGTAAATTAGTCGATTTATTAATTGTTCTTTCAATCACGTTTCAATTAATACGAACGATTCAATTAATGAAAATAATGATATTCATGATTCAATTCATGATCGATAATGTATTTTAGAATCAACTGACGATTCAATCAAACCCAATGTTATTTCCGATTACAAGGATGCTCTGTTTTTTATCGATCAACGTTTTTATATACGGTTTTGATTTTCGAATTAATTAGACTGATTATCCTATGGTTTTTTTACTTTTAGATCTTTGATTATATGTTTGTTAATTAAAATCAAGGATTGTGGATGTTTTTACAGACATAAAGATGTATAGGTTTGAGGTAGGGTTAATATATGATGAAGATGATGATAGTAAACGTGTGTTTTAAGGGTTAAACATAGATTAAAACGTGCGTTTTTATGTAAATGGTTATGTATTTTTCTTATTGTTTTTAATAAGTGCGTATAAATATAATATAAGTGCGTTTAAATGGAAGCATATATTGGTGCGTCTGCATTATTATGCACGTGCGTTTTAGATCAATTATTAGTAACCAACAATAACAGTAATTCTCGTGAATGATTTTTTGTCACCTTGTTATTATTGTGTTCTTTATATATTGATCTATACAGAATCAATTTTACACCACACAATTCAAGCACAACTTATCTTTTTTTTTCTTTTATTGTTTTCCAGTAATGGCTTCATCTTCATCATCAAAATCTCAAATGATCAAAAGGATTCAAGAGAAAATTTCAAAAGACTATGTTGTTGAGGGTCGTCTGGCCGATAATCTAAGCAGGATAAATGATGGCATGAGTAAGAGAAACGAGATTTTGAAGCTTCTTATGCATATGCCTGACTCAAGTCTTCATGAATTTGCGGTTATCTTTATGATTGATGCAAAAAAAGGTGATGTTAATCTTGTCAAACGACTTACAAAATGCATAACACTTTTGAGGTGTTCTATTGAATTTAAAATTCAGTTCCTAAAATCTATGTAAACTCCATGGGGAACCGTTTATGTACTTTGTTTCTATAGTTGTTATTAACTTTTTATGAAGGTGTGTTTTTAGTGTAACGTGCATTTGAAATAATAAAACACATGTACAAGTGCGTTTAAGTAAAATCACAATAATCTATTCTATTTTATAAAGTGCGTCCAAAATGTAAACTCATTTGCAAATGAGTGCGTCTAAACTAAAAGATTTAAAACCAAGTCAGTAAGTTGTTCAAAACCATTTAAACAATGACATGACAATGTTTTGAGCAACCATCCTCTCTAATTTTGCTTTGGCATTCTCCAACATTTTTGTCTTTGTTTGATTAGCCTTTTTGCAAACTTGTTAGCGTCTTCAACTATATGATCCCTGACAAGGTTGTAAGGTGAAAGTACAATCTTCGTTACGTACTTGAACCGCGATGCATCCAACTGCTTCTTTTGAAAATCCGACTCACCTGCAAAACCACAGCTCCAAAATTTATGCCATTTGAAGGTTTCCAGGTGTCTCATAGCGAATATGCCACAATATTCATGGTTGTTTACAGTCCCCCATGGCATTTCTCGTCTTATAATCGGATTTAGTTGAAGTTTCTCAATCCCCGGGCTTATAGGACATGTTGTCTTCCAGCAAAGGTACAAAGTGGGTCTCTACAAACATTTTTTACAAAAACATTAAGTTATGATAATAATATTTCACGTTTTTTTTGTGTTAAATATGTTATTACATAAGTACATTCCAATATTTCTGGCACGCCTTTATATCACTCTTGTAAGTTATCTCCCCCTTTAGAGTTGTCAAGCAACTCTGATATCCCATTCTTCACACCAAAAGATAAGACATAGAAATGTTTGTTTACCAATACTGGCACAAGAATCATGTCGTACTCATCTAATGATTTTGCGTTGAACTTTCGGAAGATATCTTGAAGATTGCTAAGAAAAACCTTATGCTTCTCTGTCCAAGTAATACCCTGTTTATCGTAGTCTGGAGGCTGCATTGTCATTGTCAATAAATAAAAAAAACAGTAAAAAATTAAAGAGTCCGTCTGAATGTGTATATAAGGTGCGTTTAAAATACATTTTTTAAAAGAGTGCGTCTGAATGTGTATATACGATGCGTTTAAATAACTTGTGTCCCAGTTAAGAAAATACCATTTTTTTTCTCAAATGCGTCTAAATTTATAAAGGTGCGTTTAAGTTTAAAGATTTCATACCATAATGGTGGAACTCAGAAACAGCCTGTGTATAGACCCATCTTTCTTTCTGCTCCATTCCTCATAATTTTGAATACCGGTCCATGCATCCAGTGCATTTGTACAAAGCCATATCCCAGGATGGAAACTTTCAAAAATCACCTTCGGGGTTTCAGTTCCAGCTTCATCGTGAAAACAAATTTTCCTGAATTTAAATAATTCAAATAATCAGTAAACATTCTATAATATTTTACAAACAAAAGGAAAAAAGACACTTACAATTTTTCTCTAATTGGTGCATACATGTATTCTGTTAGCTTCAATTCCTCTTCTGTTAGTTTCTCAACAAGGCACATTGTCTTCCCGGTGTATGGTGATCTTAATGCCCATGAAGGGTTTTTGTCCTTAACTGGCTTTCCATCATCTGCCACTGCTTTTCCTTTGTCTTTCCCCTTTGCTTCGCCCGCTTCTTTTTCTGGTCTTTTTTTCCTTTTCAGCATACTTTTCTTTTGGTGTTTCATGTACATCTTGAACTGCATACACACATGTTTCTATTGTTTGCAGCATGTTTATTTGTGTGTCTGTTATTTCTTCTGCTTCTAAAGTGACACCACCATCATCCACTATTTCCCCTTTGTCTTTTTCTACTTCTCTTTCAGGTTCTGAATTGGTTGTTTCATTCACATATCTGACCACAAACAAACCTGGTTCAACTGTCTTTTATCTTTTCATAATAACAATCATCTTTGGACTTCTTGAAAACATCACAAGTTTCTGATCTTGGCTCTGATGCCATGATAGAATCAGACTTGGGATTCGGTTTTGAATATGTGTGTATGTTACAGGACAAGAAAAATGGAGGAAGATTGAGAGGGTAATATGAAAACTAGTTATAAGACACAAACTTTTCTTAATGACAAATGAATACATACATACACTTATATACTAAATGAACCGGTGGGTTCAGTAACCAACATAACCGTTCATCTATAACCGACACATAACTAAACATGACACGTCGGTTCATGTTTAACTTAGGACCTAAACTTATAAAACTAATATGTATAATATTTAACATATGTTAATGTTTAAGATTAGTTCTAACAAGTAGTACAGATTTTTTAGAGGATGCAGACATTCCAAATCATAATCTTTTTGACTTCATACAAAACATGCTGATAAATGTTTTCGATTTTCAAGTTATTAAGATAAAGTGTCACAATAGGATGAGGGGCAAGTGATGGAGATGGAGGGTGCCCTCCCTACCTAAACAGAATTAGAATATAAGGGAATCAGATTTGTACAAACGCCCCATTTGGTAGCTTTGTTCATGACTATCGTCTAAGACACTGCAACTGTTAAACACAGTGGCAGTTAGACGCAACAACAATTGTTAACACAATATGTTAAACATGCTGCTAAAGGTTGTTTGCTAAGCTGTTAATATGGCAACAATAAATTTACATATCTTACAGCTGTGGCGAAATCGACAGCTGCAACAGGTTATATTCAACATCAGCGGAGGCGAAATCGACAACCCATTTTGGTTACAATTTTTGCACATCTTACTTCAGTTTTGAACACATTTCGGCACTAAATTGGCTATAGTTTCTAACACATTTTTGTTGCATATTATGACATATTTTTGCTGCACTTTTTGATGGAATTTATCATAAACACAAGATAATTTGAAAATAATATTGTAAGGAATGTTTTACTAAAATTATTACAATAAATTTACATGTTTTACAGCTGTGGCAAAATCGACAACCGCTGTAGGTTATAATTAATAGCAGCGGAGGCGAAAATCGACAGCTGCAACAGGTTATATTCAATAGCAGCAGAGGCAAAATCAACAGCCCATTTCGATTACGGTTTTTGCACATCTTACTGCAGTTTTGAACACATTTTAGCACTAAATTGGCTATAGTTTTTAACACACTTTTGTTGCAGTTTATGATATACTTTTGCTGGAATTTATCTAAACACAAGATAATTTGAAAATAATATTGTAAGGAATGTTTTACTAATATTATTACAATAAATTTACATGTTTTACAGCTGTGGCGAAATTGACAGCCGCTGCAGGTTATAATCAACAGCAGCGGATGCAAAAATTGACAGCTGCAACTAGTTATATTCAACAGCAGCAGAGGCAAAATCGATAGCCCATTTCGATTACAGTTTTTGCACATCTTACTGCAGTTTTGAATACATTTCGGCATTAAATTGGCTGTAGTTTTTAACACATTTTTGTTGCAGTTTATGATCCATTTCGGCTGCAGTTTGGCCCACTTTGTTGCAGTTTTTGACCCATTTCAGTTTTGAAAACTACAACGAATTGTGCCACAAATGCAATTGAAATGTGTCAAATGCAGTTTTCAACACATTTCGGCACTAACTTGGTTGTAATCACATTTGCATCGAATTGACGTAATTAGGTTGAAAATCTGATAAACTCTACAATAACAAGACTATTTAACATGTTGACAATTTTAATTTAATACGTTTAAGTTTTACAAAAAGGTAGGAAACTCAAACATAAATAAAATAATTTAACATGTTAAAGTTAAACTTCCAGGTATCTTCAAGTAAACAAATTAATCGAAAGTAGTTGGGAACAATAGCCAAGACTTATCTAGAATCAGATATGTAACATAATTATAAAGAACAGATTAAAAGTTTGGAATTGAGAAAGAACAAACTGCAACAGGCAATCTGGAACAGTTAATAATACCCTAAAATGGTAGCTAAAACAATTTAACATGTTAAAGCTGTTAATTAGCATGTTATAACTTAAACTAAACCTAATGCAAAACAATTTAACATGTTTGATTCAATATTTTTTTTTCATGAAACCCTAATTATACAGGTTCCTACAAATTAAAGCCTAATTAACAGTCTAACTATACAGATTCTTACAAATCAAATCTTAATTACTGATTCAACAATATAAGAGGTAATTTAATACAAATCTGAGAAATTCAGCTAAACAGATCAGATCTATCAACCTATTGTGATTTACTGCACATCAACAGATCCGAATAAAGCTAAACCAAAAAACAACATGTTTTATGCAAAAAATAGATAAATTGTTTTAGTTGTAAACAAAATTGTTTTGAGTGCCTATCGTATCTTTGTTTTGAATCCGTACAATAATCTTTTAGTTGTGAACAAAATTGTTTCTCAGCAAATTCAACTAAGCAAATCAGATCTATAAACCTACTGCAACCAGAAAATCGATATTAACAAATCCAAATGGTATACATTACCTAGATTAATCTCCATCTGTTGTTTTCTGTAGATCGATCAAAGCAAAACACGAGTGAATGTAGCAATCAAAGCTTTGATCTAGAGCTTGTTTGTTATTGATAATAATAATGTTAGAGAAAGAGAGAAGAAGAAATGGAGAAGAGAGATATAGAGAGAGAGAGAGAGGGAGAGAGAGAGAGAGGAGGAAGATAGCAGTAGAGAGAGAGAATGAGAGTAGAGAGAGAAAGTTAAGTGAAAAGTATTTTTTTTTAAATTCCAAGTATACCCTTGGCTAAAAATTAAGCTTATAATTAATTAGTTTGAACTTATCCATTGATTATCATAATCCAAGGGTTCTAAGAGGGGTTCTCCAGTTCCCCACTTTTTTGTGGTTCCCCATTGAACCTTTCACTATATATATATATATATATATATATATATATATATAGGGGGCGGTTATCCTACAAAGTCCACCCAACGTGCGAAGCCTGCGAAGGAATCCCAGCCGTCGTCAACCAACAATCTTACGTCATTAATTAAAAAGTTACGCGGTGGCAGTTTCGTAAATAAGTGAGAGATTAGACAGTTAATGAGGGTATTTTCGTCAATTTTTCTACAATCAAATTATAAGAGACCGTTCCTTCTCTCATTAATCACATAATTTCTCCCCAAAATTACACAATAAACTCTGAAAACCCTACTTAAAATCATCAATAAACTCCATTTCTACGAAAGATTAACCATGAAATACTCAAAAGTATATGAAAGTAAGTACATTACGTTATTCTGTACCAAATTTTACATTGAAAACTATATAATAAACTTACATTATGCATGTTACAGGAAGAAAGAGAGGAACAGAGTCTGAGACTGAAAAGAACGACATTGATGAAGGTAAATAAGTATTACGTTAATTAATATTGTTAATTCTTTGTGAAATTTTACTAAAATACGTATTTGTAATTATCAGGCCCTAGCAAAATTCCGAAAACGACCAATAAAACTGACAAATCAGAGAGAAGAAGTAAAGCAAACCATGACAGGCCAGCAAACACAAACAAAAATGGTACATTACTTTACATTAAGTTATTTGGTACAAATATTACGTATTTTTGTTTGGTACATTACGATTTTGTCATTATTACGCAATTTTTGTAATGAAAATTAGTAGTGATTATGTTATTTTAGTAATGCAAATAGTATGTCTGTGTTACGTAATTTTATGTCTTTGTTATGTTATTTTGGTAATGAAATTTGTAATGATTCTTGCTATAGAATATGATGATTATGTGTTTGTTACGTTATTTTGGTAATGGGAAATATAATTATCTGTCATTATTACGCAATTTTGGTAAATGAAAATTAGGAGTAATTATGTTACTTTAGAACTATAAATGATTATGTCTGTGTTACGTAATTTTATAAATAGAACTATAAATGATTATGTCTTTGTTACGTTATTTTGGTAATGATTTGTAATGATTCTGGCTATAGAATATGATGATTATGTGTTTGTTACGTTATTTTGGTAATAGGAAATCTAGTTATTCTTTCATTATTACGCAATTTTGGTAAATGAAAATTAGTAGTAATTATGTTATTTTAGTAATGCAAATAGTATGTCTGTGTTACGTAATTTTATAAATAGAACTATAAATGATTATGTCTTTGTTACGTTATTTTGGTAATGATCATTATGTGTTTGTTACGTTATTTTGGTAATGGGAAATCTAGTTATTCTGTCATTATTACGTAATTATAAATGATTATGTCATTGTTACGTAATTATAACTTTTGATAATAACGCAGTGAACTATCAAGAAAAGCCTGCAGTTCTTGACGCAGTTGTTGACGACGATTTTGTTGATGCGCAAGAACACCCACAAAATTCACCACCAAGAAAACAGTTTGTTTTATACTCAAATATAAAACTACAGGTGAGGAACACTGTTAATAACTTGACTGAGGCGATGGCAAGCTTATCAAGTGCACAGAAAAAAGCACTTAAAGAAATGGGATTTGAAGCTTTTACATCAATTAACGTTAAAACAGTGCCAACAAAATTAGGGAGATGGTTATTGGTTAATTATGATGATAGAAGAGATGAGTTGCAAATAGGACACCACATCATTCAAGTAACAGCCTCTCAAGTACAACAAGTCCTTGGTGTCCCAATGGGTAACCAGAAAGTAAATGAAAAGAACAAACCAAGGAAGGGTTCATCTAACACACTTACTGTATGGAAGTCCCAGTTTGAACATAACAAGATTTTACTGACAGATGTGAAGAATAAAATACTTCAAAGCAAAAGGGGAGACTGGATTTTCAAGTTGAACTTCCTTGTACTTTACAACTCTATATTTGGGCAAGTAACAAAAAGTTCAACAGTGAATCAAATGTTCTTGAAAGGAGTGCCAGATGAAAAATCAATCAAAAATTTGAATTGGTGTGAGTACTTAATTTTCTGTCTCAAAAGAACGAAGGCAAGTTGGAATGGAACAGAAGCATATAATGGACCTTTGGCTTTTCTTGCGGTATTTTTTTTACTCATAAATTACGTAATGTGTTCTTGATAATTACGTAATGAACAAATGTTAACTTTATTCACATTACAGCTACTTTATACACATGAACAAAGGTTATCTCATGCTCCTGAGACAGCACAAACACCAGCACTTAACTACATTAGCACCGAGAATTTGATGGACATTGATCAACATTTGTATGACAATGGGCCATATTCAACTGACGAAGATGATGATGAGAATGAAGAAGGAAATGATGATGAGAATGAAGAAGATGATGGTGGAAATCAAGCTGCTGGAGATGATGAAGATGATGGTGGAAATGAAGCTGCTGGAGATGATGAAGATGATGCAGAAAACATGGAAGAAGATGGTAAGAAAGAAGCTGGAAATGAAGATGCATTCATTCAGCATGATGAACAGGAAATGATTGTTGAGCAACAAATCATGATAAATTCAGAAGAATTCAACAATGTCTATGAAACAACAAAATCACTATTTGACATTGATGAATTCTTGGAAAATTACAACACTCCAGAAGTTCCTAATGTAAGTGCAATAACTGTATAAAATTACGTAACATGCATATGTATATAGGATTTTAAAAAATCACGTAATGTTTGCAGGCTGGTGATGCAAATGATGAAAACAATAATCAAAAGATTACCATAGATGAGGCAACAACAACACCAAAGATACAAAAAGTTGCAACTCAAAAGTCAACAGATGAGAGCATAAGAGGGTCGACAAGGATAAAGACAATCGGAAAGAAGAAAAACAAAAGTCCTTACCCAGTTGATGAGAATGTAAGTAACTGTAATTTATTATAATATAAAAAATCATGTAATTTATTCACATGTTGTTTGCAGGAATGGCTTTCAAAGATAGAATACAAAATGGAGAAGTTTGAAACATATGTTGCTGAAATAGATGAAATTTTTGAAGAAGCCACTTCAAATTTTTTAGACAGCAACCTTATACGTGAGAAGCAAAGAAAATGGAAATCATGGGTATCAAGTTACAAATCAAGTAATGAAGAAAACATAGAAGGTAAAAATTACGTAATGTATATTTAAATGATAAAAGAAGTTAGTTAAAAATTACGTAATGGATATCAAAAAAGTATATTCGTAGTTGCAGGTGAAAAGGAAAACCAGAAACAAAAGCAAGCCACATCACAAAGTGTTAGCACAGGGATGCTAGACGCAATAGTGATTGCAGCTGAAACACTAGAAGGTAAATAAATCACGTAACACAATATTTGTCAAAACTTATTAATGATCAGAATACGTAATTACAGGTGAAAAAAAAGATTTGAATGAAAAGGCAACAACTTCACAGAGTGTTAGCACAGGAATGATGAATGCAATAATTGCCGCAACTGAAGAATTTGAAGAAACAAAAAAGAAAGAAGCTGTGAAAGAAGGTAAAAATAACGTAATGCATAGTTACAAAAGAATGCTTATTTATCCAATTAATTGAAACTTTGAAAACAGGTAATGAGATGTCTGATAAACAACCCACGAGAGAAAAGATCAGCAAAGACATAATGGATGCTTTGAAAGATGCAACAACAAACCTAGAGAGTGACAGCACAACTATGGTTGCTGAAATGATCAATGCAGTCGAAAAAACAGAAAACAATGCAGCTTTGAAAACTTCAACAACACAAACCTCATCCGAAGTTGTGAGTTCGCAATTCTTAAAAGACTTGAATGAGCTTGAAGAAAAATCTAAAAAAGGAAAAGAAATCGAGAAAGATGATGCATCAAAAAAAGGAACATCAGAGGCAGAAAAAGAAGAAAAGAATTCAGCTTTGCAAACTTCAGCCACACAAACATCATCCGAAGCTGCCAGTTCGCAATTCTTGAAAGAATTGAATGAGATTGAAGAAAAATCTAGGAAAGGAAAAGAAATCGAGACCGGTTCATCAAAGAAAGGAACATTGGAGGCAGACAAAGTAGAAGAAATACCGAATGAAAGCTATGAAGGACCAAGTTTCGATCTGCATCTCTCCCAAGATGATGCACCTACAGATGCAATTCCAAATCTACCATTCCTACAAACCTCTCAAGATGATGTCGAAACACCAAAAACAGTAGGAAGACTAGTGTTTACTCAGTCACTGCAGTCACCCATAATCGAGAAACAAGTTGAACGTGCAAAAAGAGGAAGGATGTTGACTGAACCTCTGAAGTCTCCTTACATTCAACGCCAGGTGGTAATGAAAAACAAGATCACTGAGGATGAAAACATAGTTGCACAGTATATATTTGCAGCAACAGAGGAAACACAGTAAGAAAATCTTATATTAATTAATTTGTTGTTAGAATAATTACGTAATGAATATTTTCAGTACATAGTTTGTTACAAAAAATTACATAATGTGTATTAAAAACTTATCTTCCGCAGTGATATTGTATTCGAGCCAGAAGATGGAACTCCATACTTCAAAGTAGTATTTGAATGCTTATACCCTGGAATAACATTATCATCTAATGTTTTGGATGCATGGACGCATGTGCTGAACCACGATGAGAAGAAAAAAGCTCCAGGTTCACCATTTAGGTTGTTTGTTCAAACAAATATTGTGGTATGCTCCTTAGCTTTTTCGAGTAATACATAAATTATAATCACGTAATGGTTATGCTAAATTACGTAATGAATGCTAAATTTGCAGCCGATTGAGTACTTCAAGCCTGAATATGATGATTTAAAACGAATGGACACCATGACGGAGAACTTAAATATTGCACTTAACAAAAATGAAATAAAATCACTCAATGAGGTGGATTTGTTGTTCATGCCCATCGTATCTTCGGACCACATATATGTAATATGTTTCAACATGAAGACACCGAAGATAGAAATATTGGACAACAGCAAGCTTGGAGATAATAGCAAATACGACAACATCATACTGCCACTGGTAAAAAAAATACTTTTACTTAATATTATTTTGATGTTAAGTAATTACGTAATGCTTATGGTAAATTACGTAATGTATGCAGAAAGAAGCTCTGTGCAACTACATGATGGTTAATGGACACCCCATTACTTCGAAAATGGTTAGCAAAAAACCAGTAAGGGTTCAAATGGAATGGAGAACAGCACAAAACAAAATCGATTGTGGGGTGTTCACAATGAGGCACATGGAGACTTTCATGAGCACGTATAAGAAAAAATGGGTCAGTGAATTTCAAAAAGAGGGTCCAGGTCAACAAATGCAGATTGATGACCTTCGCTACAAATATCTAGCAAAAATCCTACTCTCCGATGCCAACAAAAATAAAGATTTAATTGATCGTCTGGCAAGGGAATTTCATCAAAAGGAATACAGTGAAAAAGCGAAGTACAAGCAGAACCTGTTCAAAACTCTTGTGAAAAGACAAAATGATCATGTTTGACTAGTTTTAGTGTCCAGTGTCGTAATGTCATGATACAATTTAACATTTGGTTTTTGTATGGTATGATACAATTTAACATTTTGCTTATCAGTTACTACATTATATGAATGATGGTATGAATGATTATGTATGTTCTGATTATATGTTAATCATGTATGATACTGATAATGGTTAGCTAAACATAAAATTACGTAACATGTCAAAAAAAATGTGAAGTAATGGTTATATGTGAATGATTATGCTATGATACAATTACGTAACAAGTGAACACAATTACGTAACAAGTGAACACAATTACGTAATGAAATGCAAAAACCCATCTGTGTAAAAAAAAATCACGTAATGAAATGTTTCAATGTCAAATTTAACAAAAAAACATAATCAATCATCGCCAGCTTCATAATCCGAATCTGAACTATTTTCCGCATCTGCTTCATTGACGGGTCCTTTCCCTTTGTTGTTGGCTGTTACAGTCCCTTTAAGAACATCACAGGTACGCCTATCATGACCACTACCCCCACATACTTTGCAATTTCTTGATCTCTTTCCTGCACGACTAATCGCTTGTTCACGTTTTGATTTAAACCTTTTGCGTGACCCACAACCCTTATTCCTAATACCATGAGGGACACGAACAGCAGCCTCAGTTTGATGTGGAGCCCCAATAATAGCTTGAATAATTTCTTTCTTCTTGGCTGATATCCTCTGAATACCAGCTTCATCTGTCTTCTCTTTCATCGCTTTTAGCTCGTCTCTAAACAGCTTCAACTTTTCAAAATCAGTAATCAACTTATTAACTATATACTCACTCGACTGCATTATATCACGAACAACATCATTGACACTTTGATGATCTCCATTTTCATCATTATGCATCACCAACGACAAGCTCGACCGAGAGGGACTATTGCAAATAACATCACTCCTCCAGCGATCAAGAATGTATCTGCTAGGAATTTCATTTATACCACACAACCTTAAAACTGAAAAAGCATGTCGACACAATAACCCATATCGCTCAAAACGCTTGCAAGGACATAAAATTGTCAAATCTTCAAGGTTAAATTTAACCTGCAATACAAAAAAGATCTCCATAAAAAGTAAATTACGTAATGAAAACAAATAACCACGTAATGAGGTATATGAAATGTGAAAACTAATGAAACACATAATTACGTAATGTCTGTTACATTGATATGTAAAAAATTACGTAACATAAAAAATACCTCTATCAAACCGTCACCATACGCAGAACGATCTTTTATTCGAAACGTCCCTATATCTCCTTCATATGAAAGAAAGACATTTATGCATTTATGCACAGCTCCGTAAATTTCTTCTTGGACATCAAAGAAAATACTTCTTGTATATATTTTCGCAGCTTGCACCTCAATAGGATAATCAGTCCAAAAATCCGGTGTTTTATACCTCGTCTCATGATCATTTTTCCTATGAGTATACCTTTGGGATTCCATGGCAGTATCAAAATGACTAATAAACTCAAGAAGCGTTAATTGAGCATTGGAAACTTGACCAAAGAAATGATTTTCACATTCAGATCTTGAAGTAGTACGCATAAGACCTGACATTGCCTCATCGCGATAAAAAGCAGGAATCCACATTGCTCTATTTGAATAAATGTCACACAACCAGTCATGATAAAACAGATTAAAATCAAAAACAAGTTGCTCCCATCCCTTCTCAAACTCTTCTGGGGAAATAGAATCTGTCCAAACAATGTCGCAGATACGCTGTTTAAAATCATCATTGTTGCATAATGCAGTACCAACCTATAAAAAAACAAAACAGATATTGTTAAAAATCACGTAACAAAAAAACTTGAAATCACGTAACATACACAAAATCAAAAATCATAGCATAAAATAATCACGTAATAAAGCCTTGAAAATTACGTAACATACAAAAATGACATACCTTATCAGCAACCTTTTTCATGATGTGCCACATGCACAATCTATGCCTACTATTAGGTAAAACTGATGCAACGGCTTGTTTAATAGCAGGATCTTGATCGGTAACTACAACACGCGGTTCTTTACCAAAACACCTCTTGAAACAAGTTAACAGCCATGAGTAAGATTCAATTGTCTCTGAACTCAGCAATCCAGCACCAAGAGTTATATTGTTGCAGTGATTATCGATACCGGTAAATGGAACAAATACCATCTTGTATCTAAAAAAGCAAATAAAAAATAAATTAATTAAACTGAAATAATTACGTAAAATGAATAAAATAATTACGTAATAAACTTACTTGTTAGAATTGAAAGTAGCATCGAATGAAACAACATCACCAAAAACTTTATAACTTCTTCTTGCATGCTCATCAGCCCAAAATAAACCAGTTAACTGTCGTTTAGTGTCATGACTATACTCAAAATAAAAATCAGGAAGAAACTCTTTCTTCTTCTGCAGCATATTAACCACCATATCAGCATCATACTCGCCAATATATAAGTTCAAATCCCTTTTAAAATTTTTGAAATCTGCAGCAGTAGCACCCACTTGTTCAAAACCACCATAAATCGTCCTCATTACATTAAAAGCCTTAACAGGACCCATGTTTACTTTGGACATATTGCATAACACTTGCATTTGTTGATATGTCAAATTACGTGATGATGGAAGAAATTGCATATCTTCTGGAGAAACCAAGTAATGGTTATGCTCCTCAACAAATCTGAAAACTTTAAAATTCTGTCCATCCTTTGACGAAAAAGCTATATGAGCATTACAACCTGTTCTCTGCGACGGCTTATTCCTACTTTTACCCTTTTCAAGACTATCAAACGCTTTACAAGTTTTGAATCCTTCCTTTGAACAAACAAGGTACTTCATCTTAAGAATCTCACCATGTTTGTAATCACCTCCTTTTCGAACACTAAATCCAGCATTTTTTGCATATGTTACATAAAACTCATACGCATGATCAATAGATGGAAATACCATATCATCTGATGGTGTCATAGAAGCTGCAACTTGTGGCTTATAAACTGTTGAAACAGCCTGAGTAGAACTACTTTCAGCTATGTCATTGAAAATAAAACCTGAAAATCACGTAATAACTATTAAAAAATACAGTAACATAATGGCTTAATAAATCATAAATATAATAACGTAAAATGAAATTACGTAATAAAAAATCACGTAATAAAAACTAAAAACACAGTAATATAATGCCTAATAAGAATAAATATAATAACGTAATGAAATTATAGTAACTTATTGAACTAATAAGAATAACTATAATAAAGAAACAATAAAACGTAATAATATTGGCCTAATCAGCATAAATCATGTTAAACATTAATTCAAAACCTGTAAATCACGTAATAAATATTGAAAAACACAGTAAGATATAAAACAAAAAAAGATGAATTTAATAACACGTAAAATTGTGACATTGTGATATGAAACAAACAAAAACACAAAAAAAAACAACGTAAATACTATCATGAATCCAAGAAATTAATAAAAAAGATGAATTTAATAACAAAACAAAGAAAAAAATAACGTAATGCTTTCATAAATAGAAAAACAAACGAACAATCAATATAAAAGGCTGAATTTCATTCTAATTCTAATAACAGAAACGAAATCTTTAAAAGAAATCGATCGAAAAACATTACGTAACAGATAGCTCAAAAATCATACCTGGACAATCGTTATTAGCCATCTTTGATGAATGAATAAGAGAAAATCGTTTGGAGATATAATCGAAAGAGAATGAACTGATTTATGATTGAATGAACTGAATTATGATTGATCGTGTGAATTATGATCAATATTTATACTGATTTCAAAATCTAATACCGACTAAATAAGAATTTGAATCTCTGATCCTTTTATAAAAGATATGGGTTTAAAATCTCGAGTAAAATGACGATAGTACCCTTCAAGAAAACGCGGGTAGAAGCCTTCGCATCCTTCGCACGATTTTAAACTTTGTATTTGAACCGATCCCTATATATATATATATAGGATCCGGATATTTTGAGAACCAAGGTGAGTTGTGAGAACCATAGGAACTCACTTTATAACCACATACTTTTTTTAATCAAAAATGAATATGTGGTCCACAATTAATCAGCAATAAAATAATGAATAAAATATTAATATACTTACACGAGGATAAAAATCCCTTACACCGGTGTATTTTGGCGTAAATTAATGTATTTTTTTTAAAAAAATTTACAGCGGGGTTTACGTGTTTTACACGAGTGTAAAAAAAGAAATTTTTTTTTCGCATTTTACGTCAAGTTCCTACGAGTTCTCACAACTCGTCGAGTTCTCAAAGTATCATAACCCTATATATATATATATATATATATATATATATAGGGAAATGGTAAAATGAGAATAAGGTTGAGTTGAAAAAACCATGGGAACTCACTTTTTTTACCACAAACTTATTTTAATCAGAAAAGAATATGTAGTTGTAAATTAAAGGGGAATAAAATATTTAAGGGAATATTCCTTTTTTGAAAAAGTCAACATTGGTGTGCTGTAATTTTTACACTAGTGTAAAACCATCGTAATTTTTTTTTCATTTTTTACGGTGGAGTTACCCAATTTTACATTGATGTGTAATTTTTTTTTAAAAAAAAATCACATTTTACATCAGTGTTCTCACGGTTCTTCCAACTCGAGGTGGTTTTCATATGAACCTAATCCTATATATACTAGATTTATATCTCGGGAGCGTCCCGTGTTGAGAAATCTAATATGACATATCAATTTTACATACACAATAGACTGATGCGCTTTATAGTTACATGCAGGAAAGCTTCGGGTAACATCTAATCTAAAACAATTAACAATGTATCTCCTGTTAACGTCTAACCTTAAACAATGTATAACTCTAATATTAAAACCTAACCTAAAACAATGTACAACTCCAATGCTAACACCTGTTGTAAATAGAATTCATATTTACTGGTTTGAACATAATTAATGACTTGCCTATACATGATTAATGAATAACCTGAACACTTTGTGTTTTTTTTCCTGTATAAACAAAACCCCACAAAAAATAGTCATTTTTTCCCTCTATTTTTATATAGCACTGTGGTACTCGTTGGAAAAATAATAAAACGCTCGTTAATTTGGTCGTTTTTTTTTCTCTGTTTTTGTATAGCACTATGGTACTCGTTGGAAAGATAATAAAACGCTCGTTAATTTGTTGTAATTTTTTTTCTTTAAAAAATCTCGTATATAAAATTATGCGACTTCAAAGAAACAGTTTTTAAGTTTCAACCGCCCGGTTTTGACGATAACAATTATCCTAAACCATGTTTGTAGATTACAAAAATCACTCTACGACATCAAACAAGCACCGGGGGCTTGGTATCAAAGGTTTGCAAACTTCATTAAGAAATGCGGGTTCCACAGTGCCGCTAGTGATACATCTCTGTTTGTGTTAAAAAATGGGTCACAAATGGCTTATCTTCTACTTTATGTAGATGTTATAATTTTAACAACTTCAAGTGATCATCTACTTAATCATTTCCTCTTTATCAAAAGAGTTTGAATGAGTGATCTTGGGGACTTGCACCACTTCTTCGGTATCACAATTTCAAAGCATCAAAATGACAGCCTATTCTTGTCACAAGAAAATTATGCAAATGACATCCTTACAAGGGCAAACATGGAGAATTGCAAACCGGTTGTCACACCAGTAGATACCTCCTCAAAGTTAAGTGCCACCACAAGTGATCCTCTTCCAGATGGTACGCACTATCGTAGTCTCGTTGGCGCTCTACAATACTTAATTTTCACGTGTCGGGATCTTACCTATGCGGCCCAACGACTATGTCTATTCATGCACGCTCCACGTGAACCGCATTTTCAGTTTATGAAACGGGTCCTACGGTATTTAAAGGGTACAACAAATCACGGCTTATACCTCAAGGCATCTAAAACATCAAGTTTAATTGCATACTCCGATGCCGATTGGGGTGGGTGCCCCAACACATGACGCCCCACTTCTATTGTGTATTTATGGGAGATAACTTGATGTCCTGGTCATCTAAACATCAACCCACTATCTCCAGATCTAGTGCCGAAGCTGAGTATCAGAGCGTAGCAAAATGCGGTGGCTGAAATTAACTGGATACTCAACCTACTGTTGGAATTACATGTGCCCACTCTTAAAGCTACGATTGTTTATTGTTACAACGTGTCTACAGTATACTTATCTAAAAATCCAGTTCAATATCAAAGAACAAAACATGTCGAACTCGACATTCATTTCGTACGGAAGAAGGTTCAAGTTGGTGCCATCTGTGTTCTTCACATCTCGCCCGATTTTCAGTATGCGGGTATTTTTACGAAAGGTCTCCCGCATCAACTATTTTGTATATTTTATTTACTAGCTTTTATCCCGGGAGTGTCCCGGGGTTGAAATATCTAATATAACATAATAAAATATCTAATATGACAACATAATTAATGATTTGCCAATAGATGATTAATGAATAAAAATAATAATAATAATTATATTATTATTATTATTTATTTTAAACAAATTTCTGCCATAAGTTATCATATTCAAATATAAAAAAAAGGAACCTCTACCTATGAAGTTATGTTTATCGTTTGTGATTTATTAGTAGAGTAAAATATATTTGAAAACAAAACCCCACAAAAATAGTTGTTTTTTTTCTCCGTTTTTTATATAGCACTATGGTACTCATTTGAAAGATAATAAAAAGCTCGTTAATTTGGTGTAATTTTTTTCTTTAAAAAATCTCGTATATAAAAGATATTAACGTTTAAAAGTTATGGGAGGAAACATTAGAGAGAAAATTTAATTTTGTTTTTAAATTCTTATCTTTTCCTAAAATAATTATAATATATATATAGATTTATTAAAAAAACTCAAAAATTAAAAATCCTACGTAATGCCACGTGGCACATTCAAGGAGTGGTTGAGGCCTCCATTGAATGCCACATCATCAAAATTCAATTCTTTTATTATAAGTTATAGATTATAGATGTTTGTATTTATCTTGAATCACGTATGGATTGATTTATATTACAAAAGGCTATCTATAATCAGTTATAAACTAAATTAAGTAAATAAACTACAATCGGTGTTCAACACATAGATAATGACCATACCCTCAAACAACATTGGCAAATGAAAACACAAATTAATGTACCGAAAAACATGATATTTTTCTTTAGATACAAACATTTTTATATGCGAACATAGTTTAAGCCAGATTTATCATCAAGTCTCCTGGAGTAAAAGTTCACTATAAAATCTTTTATAGTAAATTCTCTATAAATTTGAGGACTTCCTTTGGTGATAAGCTTCTCAATGGGCCCATAAGTTTTCGGGGGCGTTGACAGACCACGAAAAAAACAAGCAAACGATGTTCGTGGGCGAGTTGTGTTGCCAATTGCTTGATGGATCACACTTTTAAACTTGTCGTTTGTTATGATCTACATAGATCCAACACAAAATAATAAACATCACTATCCTTCTCTATATACATGGCATATATATATATATACTAGCTTTTATCCCGGGAGTGTCCCGGGGTTGAAATATCTAATATAACATAATAATATATCTAATATGACAACATATTTTATGATTTGCCAATACATGATTAATGAATAATAATAATAATAATAATATTTATTTTAAACAAATTTCTGCCATAAGTTATCATATTCAAATATAAAAAAAAAGAATGTATGTCTATAAAGTTATGTTTATCGAAAGTAAAATATATTTGAAAACAAAACCCCACAAAATAGTTGTTTTTTTTCTCCGTTTTTTATATAGCACTATGGTACTCGTTGGAAAAATAATAAAACGCTCGTTAAATTGGTGTAATTTTTTTCTTTAAAAAATCTCGTATATAAAAGATTTTAACGTTTAAAAGTTATGGGAGGAAACATTAGAGATAAAATTTAATTTTGTTTTTAAATTCTTATCTTTTCCTAAAATAATTATAATATATATAGATTTATTAAAAAAACTCAAAAATTAAAAAATCCTACATGATGCCACATGGCACATTCAAGGAGGGGTTGAGGCCTCCATTGAATGCCACATCATCAAAGTTCAATTCTTTTATTATAAGTTATTATTATAGATTAAATTTGGAGGGTTCTTATAATTAAAAACATTAAGGTCTCAAAACTATATTTAATAACTATATCTTTTTTAATTCGTACATTTACTTTTTGTCTTAGCTAGCCTAATCTTTTAAACATTTTGTACGCTTATAAGGTGTTTTTTTGTGATAGAGTAGATACCTGAAGAAGATCCCCAATATTGACAACAAGAGCGCTTGAAATCGGATCAACACTGACCCATTGGTTTTGATACAGAACTTGAAGTCCCCCAACATCATCTTGAAGAAGTAGAGTAATGAAAGAAGCATCAGTGTGCTTGCTGATTCCTAGGGTCCGGTCTGGTTTCGGGCAGGCTGGATAGTAGTGGCCAACCAGGGTCTTACCCTTGTCCAATTCCATGCACTTTAGGTAGTTCGCATCCAGCCCAAGAGCTTCAGATAGTAACTCAAACAAGGTATCTACAAACTTCGTCACATGCTTTAGATAGTCAACAGTTGACTCTCTGCTCATAAGATAAGAATACACGTCAATTTACTAATAACCATGTTTATTAGCTTATACAAATTACGCCCCACTTACGGTGTGCGCATATAATGTATATATGTGTGGTCCTCGGGGGGCAAAAGTAAAGTTGCACTAGTTTTAACGTTATTTTACTAATTTCGTGAAAATAACGTTAAAAACGACGGACGGTTAATCATGCATCATGTGGTGGCGTTGATAGCCAAAAGACAAAGGGGACATGCACCGATCGGGTTTTATCCCGATTGCTAAGTGTTTGTGCCTTATGTCCAAGGCTTGATACCAAACCACATTGAGCCGGGGGTCTCACTGGAAGCAGCCTCTCTATTCTTAGGGGTAGAGGTAAGGCTGTCTACATCTTACCCTCCTCAGACCCTACCTTAACTTTGCTATAGGTGGGATTAACTGAGTATGATGATGATGATGATTAGCTTATACAAATACTTTTACAAAAAAAAAATCCACAGCAAACACATATAGTCAATATGATTTTAATTACAAAAACATAAGACGTTATTTCAACAACTAAAATTGTTATCATAATGAAAAATATGTACCTGCAAACCGAGGGCAGATCGTGTAGATCAAGATCGTAGGTATAAGCCATGTCGATAACCAACGTATCCCTCCAATTAGCTGCACTCGACATGTACAAATCGTAGTTGGTGTTGAGCTTCACCATCTTCTCCGGATCTCTTGAATAATAATCCTTTTTCACTTCTAAATCCTGCTCATGGAACTCACGCATTCCCTTCAGCGTATCTTCAAGCACTTTGTTTGGTATTCCGTGATTAACCACTTGAAAGAAACCCCATGTTTCTGAAGCGTGTTTGATTTCGTTGACGATTTTGTGTCTTCTTAAACTTCCCTTTTCTCCAACCCCATTAAGATCAATTACAGGTACTTGTAAACTTGATCTACTAAGTTCCAGATCTTGGGCTACTTCATCGGGTGGTCGGATGAATATGTTTGGGATGTCAACGACTCCACCAGCTGCAGCATCAACTAGTCCTTTGACACCAGCTTTTGTGGCATCGAAAGCCCTTAGTTGATTACTTCGATCATCCGCTAAGAGTTCCATATGTTCTATGACAGAAATACAGGTTGTTTATTATGGAAAATATAAATACACAATTTGGTGTTTTAAAGAAGCAAGAGCTCACATGCTTACAAAGTTTCAATCATTAAAAAAAGCCCAATGGGAGGCTGCTAAGGCCTTTGATTATTAGTGAACAAATTCTGTTTATATATAACTAGATTATACCCCGGGAGCGTCCCGGGGTTAAAAAAATATTAGTAAACAAACGAAAAGTGTAAATAACTTAAACATACCAAAGAGTAAAATAACTATGTGTAACATCCCGAAAATTCGCTATATATATATATATATATATATAGGGAAAAGTTAATTTGAGAACACCTATATTTCGTGCGAACCGCGAGAACGCCATCTAAAACCCTTCAAATCAAAAATTTCTTTTTACACTTATCTTTATTACTAAAATACAATCCCAAAAACACAATTTACACGTAAAAATTTAAACGTATGTGGAAATAAATTGTTTTTACACATGTGTAAATTTACTGTTTGTACATGTGTAAACTGTTTCATTTACACATGTGTAAAAAGTTAATTTGAAAGTGTTTTTGCAAAAAAAGATGAATTATTTGAAAAGAAAATTCGTTTTTTAATGTTGTATTTTGATTATAATTAGGTTTGTATTGAAAAAAAATGATTTTGATTGGTTTTCTCATTTGTTCTCACGGTTCTCGCGATATTTAGCGTTCTCAAGATAACCCTTCCCTATATATATATATATATATATATTAAACAAAAGCGACTAACAGGATTTTTATCAAGTAGGTTCGTTAATCGGTTTTGACGCGTAACGTTTTATTTGAGGGACTTATAGGACCCGGTTGTTTCTTTTAAATGGAACATCAAGACAAAACGCATTAGATCGGTTATTCGAGTGACCCTTTTTGGCGTTGGTTTAAGTTGGTTGGATTAACTTTTGGTACAAGTTAATAAGGTACAAAATTTAAGGGGCCTTGGTGTAACCTTTGCTGTTTATAGTTTCTTAAAACCCTACTATCGTCATTGCCGACATCGCCCCCAATGCTTGACTCCATTTTCACGAAAGAAGGAGGTCATTGGCTGATTCTCACTTCTGGTTACATCTTTGGTGACACGCAATAAGAAAGAGCAGGTTGAATCGGTGCCTAGTTCTCATCCATTCCAGGTGTTCTTCGGTGGTGCATTCCGACGTTCTCGGCCTCACCTGTTCTCGGCCTTGGTGTACTCACGGATCGAAGCTAGAACCTGGTAACAAGAATGAACCGATCAAGCATGGAACAAGCTATGAGGAAATATCGATGTCGATCGTATGGTTCTTTGAGTTCAAAGCCATTGGCCGGATTGTTTTCGGTTTAGACGTGGTTACGAGATGAGTCTAGGGCAGCAACCCGGGTACTCCTTTTCTCGCCTTATTCACGGTTTGGTTTAGAATGGGTTACAGGGACATGATTACTGATCAGGAACCAATCAATTTTTGGTTCTCGTAACCCGATTATAATTTCTGGCTTGTTCTCGTCTTGGTGATGGTTTAAGGGTAGGGTTGCATGGTGATGTTAGTAGGTTAATCTTAAGGTGTTAATAGAGTGTTTGCCGATATGTTTACCTTTTTGGCGTCAAGATTGCCTTCGTTTAGCAACCTTATCAGTGTTTAACAATTGTTTATAAATGTGATGCTTTGGAACATTTAAACCAATGATAAGGGTTACATGATGTCATGGGAACAATATTGGTGATGGTGAAGACCAATTGAGTTTGATGGAGTTTTACGTACGTGGGGGACCATCTTTATAATGTATGGAGAATTATGTTGAGATTTATTGATGATAATGATACATGATCTGGAGGTCGATGGATGGAGCATAGTTAGACATTTGAATATAGGAGCATGCATCCATGTATGGTACTTTAACTCATTTTTATGGTTACTTCGTTCCTACGCTTCGCTACCTTTTGAGATACGAGTACTTCATTAAGATGAGTTCTTGCGCCCACTCTTTTAGTTATTGTTTTTCTAAATATTTTTGGGCTGACGTGCATGCTAAACCAGTATAATTATTTTTATGAAGTCACAAAATATTTTGATGACGTTATAAATATTTTTGTGTACGAACGAAACCTATATTTACTCATACATATTATTTTAGCACATGAAACGTGAATAGGCGGAATGCGCCTAATGTGCCTAATGTGTTATTATATGGTTTGAGTTATATTTGTTATTAGAAGTGGGATAGGCCTACTTTGGTTTATGGCATAGTTTTTTGCTTAAGATATAAATCCATATTTACTCATATATAATATTTTGGTATGAAACATGAATAGGCGGAATGCGCCTAATGTGCCGAATGTGTTATTATATGGTTTGAGTTATAGGTGTTACTATATATATATATATATATATATATATATATATATATATATAGGGGAGGGTTTAAATGAGAACACCCATCTTTTGTGAGAACAGTGAGAACTAATCTCAACCACTCAATTGTTTTTCCTTTGATTTAAATTAAAGGGTATATAGGTAATTGTTGAACATGTTCAATTAATCACGAGATTCTCCCAATCTCCCATACATATCTCCCAATCTTCATTCTATCTTCAATCAAATCTGGTTACATACAATTTCTCACAATCTTCATCTGATTTCTCTAACTACACAATCTTCATCCATTATTCAATAGACTCTAGATCCATACGATTTCTATAGATCCAGGTAGGTTCTTGCTAATTGGAAGTACTCTATTGCGTTTTGTTATGAAGTTTAGTTTATTAGACTCGAAATCCATACGAATTCTGGAAACCGGGTATCCTCATCAAGTTTCACTTACTACGTTATTGTTCTTCGTGTTCCTATTTGTTTGCTGATTAACATTGTTTTTTGACTTTGAAACTGATTTTAGAAGAAATTTTATTGATTGTTGTAGCTTTATTTTAAAGTCATCATACGTAGGGTTTCAATTTCCAGTCCAGATGTTTATTGGAACTACGGTTTTGTATCGAACTTCACATCTCTCTTTCTTGTGTTTAGTAACTATTTCGGTGTTATGTTCATATCTATTGCCTCTCTGTTTTGATATTAAGTGGTGGTGTGTAGTAATTATACTTATTAGGTTTATTCTGCATTAATCAAGCTTCCAGTGAGTACTATAGGTTATATACTAGAACTCAAATTGTGAATTGCATTGCAGGGAGAAGTTTCCTTTTTGTGATCTTTTATTGTTGGATCATGACTTTGTTTACTGGTTGTTTAAGAAAAAAGAAATCGAAGAGTGATTGTTCCTATGACTAATTAAAAATAAAGCATAAAAATGAATGGTTGGGTTTATGATGTTTACAAGTACTTTGAACTTCATCTATTTTATATGATTGTAAGAACTTGTTTAATTTTGGATGTTATTAATAAAATATTAGTGATTAATTCTCATAACTGTATGTTCTTTTCTATTTTTTAAATTCATACATTGTGAAATATTTTCAAGTAATTTGATTGAGTGGATATGATCGTCTTTATACATTCATCCAGTTTACTATGTTTATTCTATTTGTTTATTTACACATGTGTAATGTTCAGGATAGGTTGGTGCAAGCACTAGATAGGGGTGTTTGATAATGCGAGGAGGTGAAACAAGCCTATGACGTTGTGGCAACAAAACTAAGAGGGTCAAAAGCGAGAACCGGATTCCCATTGTCTCCATCACCAATAACAAAAGGAAAAAAAATGAGAAGTCTATTGGTTGTAGTATTAACATTACCAACTAGATCATGTGGTGAGTTTAGTGGGTCAAATCTTCATGTTGTGGTAACGCGACTAAGAGGGTAAAAAATCTGGTACAACTGTGAGATACCATTGATATTCCTATTGTTTACATCATCGACAAAAAGGGGGGAAAGAAGAAATCCAATGAGTGAGTATTGAACTAGCAACAAGTGTCAAGCGTTGACCTTAGTGGGTTGATTTGGAGCCTGGCAATACCGCTAATCAAGCAACTGAACGTAACATTATATAAGTCGATTTAAATCTTGGTGGTCCCTTGAAAATAGGAGAAACTATTTGTACGCATTATCAAGTCAATGTAACTACCACTTATGTTTATTTCTATTATGATGGTGAATTTTACATTTTTATCATGTCTTGGTTCCAAACTTACTATACATATGTGTTTGTTTCTATTGTGTCAACATACATTTACATATGTGCAGTGATTTACACATGTTCGTTAACTATCATATATATGCATGTTTTACGTATGTGCAGCTGAATTACACACGTGTAAACTGTTAACTATCATTCATATATGTATGTTTTACATATATGCGGCTGAATTACACATGTGTAAATTGTTCCATGTCACACATGTGTATCTATTTTACATATGTGCAGTTAAAATACATATATTTAAAGTGTTCAGTATCACATATTTGTGTCTCTTTTACTTAGGTGCAGATGATTTACACATGTGTAAAGCGTTCACTATACAAATCTATGTATATTTTACACATTCGCAACTGAATTACTTATGTGTAAATTGTTCTCTTTAACATATTTGTATATATTTTACATATGTGCAGCTAAATTACACGTGTGTAAAGTGTTCACTGTCATATATTTGGTCTGTTTTACATATATGTAGTTGATTTACACATGTGTAAGCTGTTCGCTGTCATATGTATAAGTCTCTTTTACATATGTTCAGCTGTATTGCACATGTGTAAATTGTTCATTGTCACTTATTTGTTTCTGTTTGACACATTGGTATACGAATTACACATGCGTATATTGTTCACTATCACTTAATTATTTATATTTTCGTATGCGGATTTGTATTACACATGTGTAAAGTTCAATGCCATTTATTTGTTCATGCTTTACACAGTTGTGGTTAAATTACACATGTGTAAATTGTGTATTAAACCAAGATAACGTTATGCCAAAAATCTTAAGTACTATATTGACCAACAAGTAGGATTTAAACCAAAATAGTATAATCCAAAAATCAAATACATTAAATTGCCCAACAACTCATAATTATTAACATACGATAATCATGATAACATAAAACAAAAGTTATAATCCTTTATACATGATAACCAAGGTAACATAGAAACAAGTCATAATCCATAATATAATCTAGTCTTTTGGCCTCTCTCGAACTCCAATGCTTTCTTGATCATATCTTCTCGGTGAATATTCACATTCGAAAGTATAACCTTCACCATATTTCTTTATAACAAAATTTAGTTGTGCTTTCACTCTCTTGCTTTTCTCAGTTTGAAGTTTCATTCCTAATGCTTCACAAGCTTTCCTTATACATTTGCATATGTCTCATGAAACTCCACAATCAATATTGTTTACCACTGTTAAAGTAAAAGAATGTAATTAAACAACATGTAAGTAGCAATTTACACAAAAGCTTACTTACACATGTGTAAATAGCTTATTTACACATTTGTAAATTGCTTAATTTCACAAATGCAATACTAACTATGATGATCTACACATGCGTAATGATTTTTTAAGTTTAAGCATGGTGATGTACACATGTGTAAACTTACATATATATGATTTTTTTAGTTTACTACTCATTGATGCCTCTGTTAAAAAAAAATATAATGTAACTAAAGAGCATTTTCAATATGTGTAAGTAGCAATTTACACAACAACTTACTTACACGTGTGTAGATTGCTTAATTACACAAATGCGATATTAACTAAGATGATTTAAGACATGAAAATATAGTGTTTTAATATAAGATATATTAAGCTTACAAAATATATCTGGGTAAATCCCAAGTTAGGGTTTAGGATGCTTGCTACTCAAACAAAACCAACCCAATACACTACGACCTTTCATCAAACACTTCATATGCAATTACTCATACAAAAATCATCCAACAAAATCCACCTAATAGACACTTACACATTTCATCAAACACCTCATATACAATTACTCAAACAAAAATAATCCAACAAAATCCACCCAATAGACACTTAGACATTTCATCAAACACCTTATCTACAACTACTCAAACCCACCTTAATTGTTGTTCAACTTCACTAATGCTACAAAATTTAGCTATCAAACCAACAAAATAGAGGAACACTAAAGCACTATATAAAGCAGTTAACTAAAGAACTAAATTGGGTAAATAAATTACTGGCAAAACATTCTTCTTTATCAAGTGATAAAAACAATTCTATCTAATAATCCCAACATTCTAGACTAAAACGAGTGCTTGGAAAAATTATTATAGACCGCAAATGAGTGACAAAAAACTTATAACCATCAATATTGCTTATGTGATTCCAAAAAAACGTTGCCTGCCTCCACAAAGACCTGAAAAATTCAAATCTCCAGCGGCACTACAACATAGTTACTGATAGGAAACAGAGAAAAGAAAGTTACTGATAGGAGGCCATTGTTGCTGGAAAAGAAAAAAAGGATCGGGACAGAGATGGTGGTGGTTGTAAAGAAGGATTGATGATAGTGACAGTATTCAAATTCTGATATGTACATATCTCCGGCGAGTTGAACGATCGTGAGGCGGAGCTTGGTTTGCTGTGGTTGACGGAGGAGAAGAAGGATGGTGATTTATTGATTGAAGAACCAGAGGTAATGTGGAGGAAGATGATATCTACAGACATGATTTTGGGTTGTTGAATTGCATTTTTACCATGTTACCCTTTTAGTCTTAATTGATGATTTCATTCTCACTAAAACCCCCCCCCCTTTAATCTTGACCTTTAATTGAAGTTGATCAATGGATGAAATTGGTTCTCGTGGTTCTTACAAAAATAGATGTTCTCAAGATAACCCTCCCCTATATATATATATATATATATATATATATATATATATATATATATATATATATATATATATATATATATATATATATGAATAGACTGTTGTCTTGATTAAAGCGTGGCTTAAGTTTTTATTTAATAAGCGGAATGCGTTTAATGTCTTGGCCACGTATTCGAAACCTTACTTGTTCGATCGGGTATTGTTTTGACTTGCTACCTGTTTAGGTTATATGGATTATATATTTATATATTTTTGTAAACTGTATTTGGCGACTACATGACCTTATAAACTGAGCCATGATGGGAGTGAGATATGCTTGCTCTGATCTATTTTATTGGTTTTGTGTCATGGTTGTTGCTTAGTTTATGTTATACCTGTTATTAAATATAATAGACTATGTTTGATGGCTACCTGATATGTCGAACTGAGCTATGACGGAAATGGGACATGCCTGCTCTGATCTCTGGTCTTGGTTTTTAGTCAGGGTGGTTACATAGTTTATTTCTTTTGTGTTATTAGAGGTGGGATCTGCCTACTCTATTATTATAGCCTAAGCTATGACAGGAAGTGGGATGTGCCTGCTCTGATCTGTAGTTTTGGTTTGAGTCTAGCAAGAGGAATGCGCTTAGATAGACTCGATTGTACTTTGTGTTGATAAGCGGGATGCGCTTAGTTTATATATTTGGTAAGTGAAGTCTTGAGTTAATTAGGCAGGGTATGCCTATCCTAGACTTTGATCTTTGTTTAATGGAAAACAAATCAGCGGATTGCGCTTATGTTAACTCTGAGGTTGAGGTATTTTGTTAAATCTTATTTTGACAAATTACTTGTTTATATAAATATATAAAACTTGAACTCACTCAGCGTAGCTGACTTTTGCATACACGTTAGATTGATTTCAGGTTAATAGAGAGATGGATGGATGACTACTTGGCGATGCGAGAAGCTACCTGGCAATTGAAGGCATTTCTAGTGGAAGACAACTTTTGTTTACACATGATAAATTTTAAATTCGATTTACAATTGGATAAGTATTTGTCATGTGTTTTGTAGAATTTTATTTTAAATGATTTCCGCTGCGTATACATACTCTTTTTAAAGAAAAATTTACTCATGTTTTTGTATATTTAAAAATTTTAACCCAACTGTTTGACACCGGTTTTTGCGGGTCTTTCACTATATAGGCATCGAATAAGTAATATATAACCATTTGACCTATACTCAGTTGCATAGATAATTAAATCTTAATGATTATTATGTCCTATGATGAATATTAATGCATACCTTTTTTTATAGAAACATAAAGGATAGGATTTAAATCTTTCAAAGAATCACAGGAAAGCTCTGCAAGAGAACCTCCACCACAAATCTTTCATCAAAAGGAATCAAGAAGTTAGCATGAAGTGGATTTCTAATAAAACCATTAAAACCACAAAAGAAACCTAAATATGACATCGATTATGACTATATTTTGTCTGTATCATATGTCTATATAGTTTAATTTTTTATTTTTTTTAAAAGCTGGTTAAAAGTATGTCATAATATATATGAAGTTACTCAAATGAATTCCAAATCTTACAATAATTTCTTTAATCTTTTTATCTTTTTGGTTCATAATCAGGACAAATCCTCAAGATATATATCCAAAAGGCTAAAATAAAATAAGACATGTATGTTTATAATTTTTCCAAGTAGCATAGCATGTCAAAATTTAAAAATTAATAGTTTAAAAATTACCAGAAAAGAGCAAAAAACCATTTGAATTTGAATAGTAGCTCATTCCTTCCTAACAAATAAGCAATCCTTAGGTGGGGCTCTAACCACATCAGCAACAGCAGCAAAAAATGGAACCACTTTGGAACGCGAAGCATTCGAAGTCGACAACCGTCCCACACCTCCTTTCACCCCCTTTGAAGACGAAGAAGCCGAACATCCCGCTGAGGGGCTCCTACATAGCTTCCATGTTTTGCTCTTGTTACCCCCAATCTTCTCCTACCAAATCACATTGCATATATCAATCAAACACTAAAATTTAGTAGAGGAGAGTGTTTGTAGCTACGTTTAACAATAACCCAATTTAAAACCGAAGCTTAAACTTTATGTTTTCGAAAGTCTAACAGAAACTTCATGGAATGTAGTGGTGCTAAATTGCTAATATATCCACTAATTTATCTGTTTGTATTTCTATTAGTTTGCTTAAACATATGTAGGAAATTCAAACATAAAGCATTTACAATAAAGTAAATCATGATCCCCAATCAAGATATGATCCAATAACAATCAACAAACAATCATAACTCAAATAAAAAAAACAGATCCAACAAAACAACATAAATTAACCAAACAAAAAAAAAAAAGAAGCCTATCAGTAAGACCTAAAGCAAACAAAAACTCCATATCCTCAAAATCGCAAGCGGTCTGAGAAACCGAGGGTCCAAAAACTCAAGAAGCCTATCAGTAAGACCTATATGGAGAATGTAACCACTAAGAGGATAAAACATAGAATTCTGTTAGCTTTCAACAATAAGAAGAAAAAAATCAGATCTTGAGTTCTTTCAAAGCTAGAACATACAGTATAGACCAACCCGTCCCATTATCCCGCCAAAACAGAAACGATTTCCTAATCTATCTGGGGTTCAATTGATAAAACAAAATCAACCAAACTCTAAGAATTTATTTAGATAAAAGACGCACCAGTATGAAGAATTGTAGCGAAGTAGGCAACCGAACGAAAGAAAAGAAAAAAAATAAATAAATCAGTTCAATACCAGAAATTTCAAGCTCCCGGATCCAAAAGGCTTGTCTACCAAGCATCTTCTAATTTCTCCACAATTGAGTAAACCCTAAAATCGATTTTGATTTAACCAAGATGCCTTAATCTATGGGTTTTACCGATGCCCCAATTATGAAGAAACTGAGCCGCCGGTTCGCAGATTTCAGGCTTCACATGTATGCTGTGAGTTTTGATAGGTGGTGGAGATGTAAATGAGACCTAAGAAAGATGATGAATTGATGACGAATTGGAGTAGAGGAGGGGAAAGAGATGAGGAGGTTACTTGATTTTTAGGGTTTTGAAAGAGGGGAAGACATGATTTTGGGTTAGGGCTTGAAGGAGAAGAAAGTCAGATCGTTTACTATGATGTTTTGTTTTTTTTTTAAACTTAAATACCAATTGCCACCTAGGATGACACATGGCACACTCAAGGGGGAGAATGTCTCCTTGAATGCCATGTCATCAAAATGACTTTCTTTTATTATATATATAGATACTAGGTTTTAACCCCGCGCGCGTTGCGGCGCGCTAAACCGGTTAAAACGCCTTACCGCCTATTGCGCAGTAACAATGCTCCATATTATAGCTACTAAGCCCTAGATGGTTTCAAAAGTACGACAATCGGAGTAACGCTGGGCATGTGGCGGAATCTGTGGAAAACAGTGATGACGGTTAGCAAATGCATTTCATACGTTATTTTGACCAATAATGATGTCAAGCTCCTAATCAATTTGACTGATCTCGTTTTTTAGTCAACTAGATCAAAATTTAGAAACCGAAATAACAAATCATACTATGGAATAAAGTATATCACTTTTGCGTGGAAGAACTCTATCTAATTGTGCTTAGAAACAATTTAGTTAATGAGTGCATAGGTTAAATAACTTCTAATCAGTTGAGTAGCAGAACAAAAACTGAATATATCTTCTATCGAATCTTCACACTTCTTTGTTCTCAATTAAATTTGACATTAGTAGTACGTGGTGAGTCGTGTTTGTGAGCTCGATCAATCTACCAAGGTTGGTTTCAGCTCCCTAGCAAATCATTCCGATCAACGAAAACATAATCGGCTACACCGTGATTGCGCCATGACAATAGGCAGCCACACCGCGAATGCTAGCATCATAGAAAGGGAGACCGCATAATTCATCTTAATAACAATAGTCTAACCTAACTAAACAATATAATAACTCTAAAATGGCCACGATATGGATGTCCTAATAAGCATAAAACTAATAACAATTAGGAGAAGGCACAAAACAAATACGAATGATACAAATGCATATTATATTATTACCTGAGCTGTTGATCAAAGAAGTAAAGTTCCGGTGAGAAATAACAGCTCAGATGGCCATTTCTGGACCAACAGATAATCAACAAAGAGCTGGAATTACGATAATATGTAGCATATATAGTAGGCGCCAATCGGTTGCAATGCAGAGGCACCATCACAATCGGCGATCACGTCGTATACGCCTTAATAAACAACAAAGCAGATACTGTTACGATCAGAGGGCTAGCTTGTTGTGATGGTTGATTAAAGTAACTATGAAATGGATGAAGTATAAATGAAATGTGCAACGGAAATTATCGCAACAAGTGGAACACTGTTTTATTGACTAAATACTTCTCATTAATCGTTTAAGACTAAACAGTACAAGTACACAGCTCCCCCTCAGCCTGATCACTTAGTAATATCCTTTAATGAATATTGATCTAAGCGATAATAGAACAATTGTGAAACTGTTCTATTTATAGAGCTTCAGGGCATTAGGAGCGTGATCAAGTTGCTAATAAACTATTACAAATACAGCTAGCCAATCGCACTAAACCATACTAGACAATGACTGATAAAGTACTGACACATAAGCACTACTGTTCTATTATATTAAAGTCTGTTGATGAAACCGCTGTTGCTGAAACTGCTGTTGATTCTTCATCAGTTGTTTGTAAACTTCGGATGGTCTTCAGTTGTTGAAACCTCTGTTGGAGCCTAACAGCTATTTGACTCCAACAGATCTTCTCAGCAGTTATTTCCTCAGCAGACCTTTGGTCATCAGCTGTTCAACCATCAGTTGTTTGCTCGTCAGTAGTTTGCTTAACAGCTGTTTGCTCATCAGCTGTTTGGTCATCAGCACTTTACTCATCAGTGGTTTGCTTAACAGCTGTTTGCTCAACAACTGTTTGGTCTTCAGTACTTTGGCTATAAGCTGTTTGACTCTTCAGCAGTTGTTTGATCTTCAGTACTTTGTAATTGCTGATATCTGTCTTGTAATAGATAGGAACTATGTATGTACTTATTATTATTATGGATCAATTAAGATAGTCTTGTTTTGGCTTTTCAATCATCTATTCTTCAAAGGGTTCAATAGCAACCCAACAATCTCTCCCTAGAATAGATGATGCCAAAACCTTGACTTTATTGTTGATCTTTATTCCTCATCAATTTCTCTCTTATTTGGCCTTTGAATTGCAATTCAAAGTCCTGATAGTATTGGTCTTCAGCATCCCTTTCGAGTTCAAGTTTCAGCAGGTCTTCTAAATCATTTTCATTAAGCCCATAAGCATCATCCATGCTGATATGTTGAACATCTCCATCAGACCTGAGCAGAGTCAACTCGTGGGTGTCTTTATTGCACTTCCACTTTAGAAATTTTGGGTCTGATGGTTTTCTGGGTTGAAGTCTTATTGTTGATGAGTTTAGTGATGGAGGCCTTTCAATCATTTCCCTTAGCTGAACACTGACAGGGTCTAAGTGATATAGCACTTGATTCTTCAGACCCTCTTTTCTGTAAATTTCATAACTTTCTTGAGCACTTTGTTCAGTGTCAGCAGCAGCCATTTCCCTTTGTCTCTTCACATGTTTGATTGCAGCAGTGTTGATATCTAAAGTAGACACCAGACTTTCCATTGTTATAGTCTGTTTGGGAAGCTGAACATCTTCAGGGTACACAGGTTTCATGGGAAGTGTAGGATCTGTGAGCCTAGCTTTTTCAAGCTTTTTGTAGGTCTCAACCAGTCTAAGTTCTCCCCACCTTGCCACTGACTTCATCTCACCATACTTGGCTTCCACAAGTTCTGCCCTCATCCTCTTTAGCTTCAGAGCCATTCTTGGATTTGTCTTGCTTTTTGACCATTTTGGAGGAGTTGGCTTCTTGACTGGATCTTTTGACATTTCTTGAATTCTGTCAATCTCAGCTTTGAGGGCTTGTGTGGTCCAGGCAGCAAATTGTTGTCTGGTGGCCTTGTATGGCTTGTGAGTCATGATGTGGTCAATGCAGGCTTCCCTTATTTCTTTTTCAACATCCCCTGTGATTGGCTTATCAGACATGCTGTTGCTCAGCTCTTTTGCATAATCTTCTATCTTTCTCAATTGGCTGAGCACAGCAGTTGTGATGCTTGTAGCTACCCTGTCATCTTTCCTTATGCACCTTTCCTTTATGATCATGTCAGCCTATTGAGCCTTAATCTCTAGGTATTTGTCAAGGTTTTTAGGCTTCTCAAAGTTTTTAGGAAGGGAAGGGAAGGTGAGTGAAGATGTGTCATCAGTGGTGAAGAATGACTCAATCTCTCCTTTCATTGCATTAATCTCAAGAGGATATTGAGTTTCCAGGGAAATAGTGATTGGAATGGTTGGTGGTGGCCTTTTTGTGATAGGTGAATTTGGTGGATGTGAAGAAATGGGAACAGCTGCAATGGGTGATTGGGTTGATGGAGGAGGTTTACCTGTGTCATCATCAGACTCATCTTCTTGAATGACAAAAGTAGTTTTTCTTCTTTTGTATTTAAGTGTGGGAGATGGTGGTCTAGGTGATGATGTAGGAGTGGATATGATGGGTGTTTTGTGTGGTTGTGATGTGGTGATGGATGGTTCAGAGGTGAGCTTTTTGGCTTTGAGGACAGAGGGTGGTACCCTGACATGTTGGGCAGGTCTTTTCTTCCTTTTAGAGGATCCCACATCCTCTGTCTCCTTTTGCTCAATCTCTCTCTCTCTCTCTTCAATCAACTTTTCTGCCTTGGCTTCTTTAGCCTGAAGTCTTGTTGATTTGTGTTGGGCAGCCTCTTCAGCCATGACATTGGCGGATTCATCAATTCCTTTAGCCTTGTCATGTTTGTCTGAAGGGGCAGTGGTTGTGGAGGCAGGAGCAGTGGTTTGGGATGCTAGAACAGACTTTTGCTTGTCTTGACCTTTTTCTGAAGGCTTAGTTCCAAAGGGATCAAGCTTCTTGAGATGATCCCTTCCACTCTCCCCCTTTTTGGCATCATCCCTTGTGAACTCATGATCATCATCATCACTGAGTATGGTGGTGGGAGCTGAGCCTGTGGTTTTCAGAAGGTGCTCTTTGATAGCTTTGATGTCTGCCTTTGTATAATTGAATCTGGCATCCACCGTATTTCTGATTTCCTTCATTTAAGTTTCATGAGTCTGGTCAACCAGTTTTTTGTGAGCTATTATGATAGGACTCACTGACTTCCAGAGCTCAGAGGAAATGTCTTCTTTGGAGGGCTGCTTCTTTGTAAGCTCAACAAGGGTTGCATGATTGTCTTGACATCAGTCTTTATGTCATTGACTGATGTCTCTATTTTATCAACCCTGTCCGTCAATTCCTTGTATCTTAACCCATCACCTAAATTAATAGGATCAGCTGAGTCCCTACCAGAAGTGGTAGTTTTATCTGGTTGGATTCTAGGAGGTGAATCCATAAAGAAACCACCAGATGCCCCTTTTTATTGGTACTGGGGACTTCCAACTGGTGTAGGTGTCACTCTAGTGGCATCCTCAGTTGTTGCCATCAGAAAGTCTTAGGAATGTAAACACTATCCTGCTGTGAGACAATGGTCTCAACAGCAGTAGTACTGGCTGCTTCACTTGACAAACCACCTTGAGTTACATGTAACTCAAGGGGTGTAGCCTCCTCTGTTTGTGGGATGGCAGATTGACTCTTCTCTGGCCCAGTCACATGTTGAGGTATACTCTCAGTGATGGGTGATTGAGAGGAACTGGTTTGTTGCATTTGTGTTGCAACAGGAATATCCTCTGGTATCTCATCCTCCAGAGTCACCTTTTTGGATTTTTTCTTGGGAGGGTTTTTTGGATGGAGTGGTCTTTTTGGTGGTGGCTGGTGTGGGTTTCACAGCACTGGTTGTAGTGCCATGATTATCAGGAGTAGTGGGCTCAGCAATAGAGGTTTGGACAACATTTGTTGTCTTAACCTTCTTTGCTTGTGTTTTTGAAACTTTTATGTGTACAGGTTTTTCATAATTAGGACGTAACATCCTTGTAAAATTTTCAGTAGTCAAGCTATTCATTTGAAGGGGTTTCCCCTTTTTGAATTCTTTTTCAGGTAAAAGCTTTTGTAGGATCACACTTAAAAGTCTTGGATATAACAAGAAAGCATTGTTTGACCCAGCCTGAACCCCCTTCACATTATGTACCAAATCCAAAAATAGTGCTTGGGATAAGTTGTAATCAGTTTTTGTTAAAATTGCAAATCCAAAGTACTGGACTTTCATTGGTATTTCTTTAAAAGATGTGGTTTTTGGAGAGAGGCATACCAGCAAAGTATGGAAAAAGAATTTCATTTCTGGGGGGAATTTTTTTTTAAACATTGTAGCCCCAGTAGATTGGCCTTCATAGCCTCTCTCTTGGAACTCTGTGTGGAGTTCATTTTTAGGAAAGGTTTCACTACCTGTAAGATCATTCAATGAGAAGGTAGTGGAAATGGTTTGTGGGGTAATGGTGACTTTGGTTTCACCAATTTATGAAGTTATGGAGGTTGCCTTTTTCTCTGTGTATTCAACTTCTGCTTTTAGCCAAAAGGCTTGCAATGTATCCTCATAAATGAGTGCATCAGAGGTTAGGGCATTTTTGTATTTGCAACCATTTAGGAGATCGATGATGGTGTGGAATTGACTATTGTCATCTGTTTTTGCAAGATATGGCTTATAATTGTGTGGGGATTTAAACTGGAGATCCACTGTAATGGAATTAGGGTAATGAAGACGACAAATGATTTGAATGCTTGACAGTTAGCGGGTTTTAGAAGGTTGAAGACGAAGGGTTTGTGAAAGCTCTGTTTGGGTAAAACAGAGGTTTATATAGGGTTTTGAAAAGTAACCGTTGTTGTGGCCAAAAGTCTGCTTTTAGAGCAGACGTGGCAAACATCTGATGGACGTCTGTGGATGGTGGATGATAGTGGTTTGTAACATCTGTTTGACTTTAGTCAAATAGATGTTTGGAAACCAGTTGTTTTATCTGATCAGATGTTTGAACAGACTTTTCAACTTTTGATGGAACATCTGATGACTGTAGTCAACAGATGTTTGGAAAACAGTTGTTTTATCTGATCAGTTGTTTGATCAGATTTTTCAATTGTTGATGGAACATCCGATGACTGTAGTCAATAGATGTTTGGAAAACAGTTGTTTTATCTGATCAGTTGTTTTGAAACAGATTTTTCAACTTCTGATGAATCATCTGGTGATTGTAGTCAACAGATGTTTGAAAAACAGTTGTTTTATCTGATCAGGTATTTGAAAACAGATTTTTCAACTTTTAATGGAACATCTGATGACTGTAGTCAGCAGATGTGTGAAAAACAGTTGTTTTATTTGAACAAATGTTCAGATTTTTCAACCAGTGGGTGGAACATCTGTTTGACTTTAGTCAACAGATGTTTGAAAGACAGTTGTTTTATCTGAACAGATGTGTGAATCAGCTGTTCAGATTTTCCAACAGTGGTTGTTTTATCTAGACAGAGTTTTTGAGACATCTGTTCTGATTTTTCATCCAGGGGCTATTTTATGGATTTTTGAAAAATTTGCAACCATTATGGATATTTTAATCCATATTTAACATACCAATTCTTGAGATCAAACCTTCAAATGTGGATGTAGCTGATCTTCTGTTGGAACATGGTGCAAAGAAATCAATCCCTTTTCATAGGTGTCTCGCACAAAGTGATGTCTGATGTCAATGTGCTTTGTGGTGGAATGAGAAACTGGATTTTTAATGATGTTTTCAGCTGCCTGACTGTCCAACATGAGTGGGGTCTTTAAGGCAGTCACACCAAAATCCAGTAACTGATTTTGAAGCCACATGAGTTGAGCTGTACAGCTTGCAGTAGCAATGTATTCTACTTCTGCTGTAGATGTTGAAACAGCTGCCTGCTTTTTGCTTTGCCAGGAAATGAGAGCATTCCCTAGGAATTGGCAGCCTCCTGATGTGGACTTCCTTGTGGTGTGACATCCAGCAAAGTCACTATCTTAAAAACCTGAAAGCTCAATATTCCCATTAGCAGGATACCAGATACCAAGTGTGGGAGTACCTTTGAGGTATCTGAATATCCTTTTCACAACTATGAGGTTAGACTTTCTAGGTGATGCCTGAGATCTTGCACAAACACAGGTGGCAACCATGATGTCTGGCCTTGATGCAGTTAAATACAATAAAGATCCAATCATGCATCTATACTGTGTTTGATCTACTAGGTTATCTTTTTCATCAATGAGTGCTTTGTTTATACTCATGGGTGTACTACATGGTTTGCTGTCATTCATATCAAATCTTTTCAACAATTTTTAAACATACTTGTTTTGATGTATGAATGTACCATTTTGTAGTTGCTTAACTTGCAGTCCAAGAAAGCACTGAAGTTCACCCATGGCGCTCATTTCAAACTCAACTTTCATGAGTTTTCTAAACTCCTCACACATATTGTTACATGTGGATCCAAAAATAATATCATCCACATATATTTGTACAATCATTAAGTGTTTTCCCTTCCATTTTTAAAATAGAGTTTTGTCAATTTTACCTCTTGTAAAACCAATTTTTAGAAGGAAAGTTGAGAGAGTTTCATACCAGGCTCTAGGTGCTTGTTTCAGGCCATACAAAGCTTTATTAAGCTTGTAGACATGATCTGGATGGAATGTGTCTTCAAATCCAGGTGTTTGGCATACATATACCTCTTCCTGAATCTTTCCATATATGAATGCACATTTGATATCCATTTGGTACACCTTGATGTTGTGGTTGACAGCAAAGGCCAAGAAAAGTCTGATGGCTTCTAACCTTACTACAAAAGCAAAAGTTTCATCATAGTCAATTCCTTCTTCTTGTTTGAACCCTTGAACCACTAGCCTGGCTTTGTTCTTGACAACAATACCCCTCTCATCAGTTTTATTTTTGAAGACCCATTTTGTGCCTATAGGATAAACATCCTTTGGCAATGGTACAAGTTCTCATACTTGCTGTCTTTTAAACTGAAAGAGCTCTTCTTGCATGGCTTCAACCCAACTGTTGTCTTTTAGTGCCTCTTGGTACTTGACAGGTTGAATGAGGGATAGAAATCCTGCATAAGACAAATGTTTGAGGACTGCTGTCTTGCCAGCACTCCAGCATCGATGTTGCCAATGATTTGGTCTGGAGGATGGGATCTCAAAAATATAAGGTCTCTTGTATAGGAAACTATGGCATTTTGAGGTGAGGGACACAGATATCATCTGTGGCAACATTTGTTGGCATTTGTGAAGTGCCAACAGATGTTTGGGATGGAGATGGAGGGATTTGTGTGTGTGAGGTGAAATATGTCCAACTTTTGTCCATTGATGATGGACTTTTGTCAGCAGAGGTTTGGGGGTGAGACTGATCAACTATAGTTGATTCAGCAGTGGTAGAGTTTTGACAGTTGTTTTAAACAATTGTTCCCTCTTGAAGTACAGGTGAGACTTTGTTCTGTGATGGAATCACAGGGTCTAACCCATAATCCTGTGGTGGAGACTGTGGTGTACCTGCAGTGTTAGTTTTAGAAGATATATCTTCAAATCTAAATTTATCTAGATCAAACTGTTCTGTAGGGGTAGAGGGGATTTTCAAAGATGAAAGTTCATTGAACTTAACATTCAGAGTTTTCTCTATAATCTTAGAATTTGGGTTAAACACTCTATAAGCCTTAGATGTAGTAGAATATCCCATAAAGTAACCACAATCTACTTTGGCTGCAAATTTAGATATTGGATCTTTAAGATTTAAAATAAAGCATGGGCAGCCAAAGATTTTGAAAAATGAAATCAGAGGTTTAACATTAAATAGGATTTCATAAGCAGTCTTTTGATGTATGGGGTTGATCAAAACTCTGTTTTGAACATAGCAAGCAGTGTTTACAGCTTCTGCCCAAAAGGACAGTGGTAAGCCTGAATCTGCCAGCATGGTTCTTGCAGCCTCTATAAGAGTTCTGTTTTTCCTTTCAACCACCCCATTTTGTTCAGGTGTTCTTGGAATGCTATACTGCCTCATAATTCCTTTTGACACATAGAAGACATCCAACTCTTTCTTCCTAAACTCTGTTCCATTGTCACTCCTGATGACTTTCACTGGCAGGTCATATTGCTTTTCAACTTTGATTAGAAAGTCCTTCAAGATACCTACAGTCTCATCCTTAGAGTGTAAAAAGTAAGTCCATGTGAACCTGGAAAGATCATCAACTATAACAAGACAATATCTTTTCTTAGATAAGCTCATGATTTTTACTGGGCCAAACAGGTCTATGTGCAACATTTGAAGACATTGACTAGTATTGGACTCATTGATGGATTTGTATGACACTTTATATTGCTTTCCTTTTAAACAGGAAATGCAGTGTTCATCACATTTGAAGATTTTGTGTGGAAGACCTCTTACAAGGTTCTTATGGGAGAGTGTGTTGATAGTTTGAAAGTTAGTATGACCTAACCTCCTATGCCAAAGTTCTGTTTCTTTTGCTGAGGCAGTAGAAAACAAACAGACATTTGGCACAGGGTTATCTTTCAACATATCAACCACATACACATTGCCACTTCTATGAGCAACAAGTGATGCTGTACTCTCAGCTATGATGGACTCAGTCTTTTTCACCACTTCTGGCCTAATAATCTTACAAGTTTTCCTAGTGAAGAATGACCCATAGCCTTTGTCACTCATTTGTGAAACACTAAGAAGATTAAATTTAAGATTATCAATAAGATTGACATTTTCAAACTTGAGTCTCCCTGCCTGGACAGACCCTGAACCCAACACCTTACCCTTTGAATTATTACCAAAAGATATATCACCTCCTCCATGAGCTATGAAATCTCTGAGCAAGGTTCTACATCTTGTCATGTGCCTGGAGCCTCCACTGTCTACATACCAAAGGCTATCTAAGCCAATAGAAGTTCCCTGCACAAGTAATAATTGGGTTAGTTTTGGTGGGTATCCAAAGCCTTTTTGGCTTTGGATGGGTTCTCAGACCTTCCAGTCTCAAGTTGTGAGGAATGGTCAGTTGTTGCACCAGGTTTTTGGACAAGGTTTAACAACTGCTGTTGGTTTTGACCAACAAATGTTTGACCATTTCTTATCAGGTGATGGTAACCATAGGGATGTCTATTCACTTGTGGTCTAGAAGACCTTTTGTGATCTGCATAGACATGAGGTAACCTATGGAATGATGGTTGACCAGGACCTCTTGGATTCTGGTTTGGTGGAACTACATTTGTTACTTGGATATCTCTGGGAGCAGACTTTTGATTCAAATTTTGGGTAACAGATGTTTGAACAGATGTAGGCATCTGTTGAGACTTTCCCTTTGAGGTACTTGTCTCAAGACTCTTTTTGGTTTTAGATTTGTACTCATATAGTTTATTATCAAAACTTTTAAGATAAACACACTCCTGAGTCTTGTGATTCATCTTGTCACATATAGTGCAAGGTGGTTTAGGATTACAAATGCTTGTTCCTTTGTTAATGTCAAATGCTTTTAGAAGACAACAGTTTTTAGTGACATGATTCTTCTTTGCACAAAAGTCACAAAACAAGCCTTGGTCCTTTTCTCTCCTCTTCCCTTTGACTATCTTCTTTTCAACAGATGTTGTAACATCTGTTGGAAGATTTGTAAAGGGAATGATGATGGCCTGTGGTGCTTTAACACCATCATGGGTGGAAAAATTTATTGGTTTGAAGTTGTCAAGAACATCACACTCATCTGACTATGTAGGCTTAAACTGATATTTTTCAATAGCAGTTTTAGATGAGGAACCTTTAGGTTTTTTAAGAGAAAGCTTTTTACCATTAGGTTCAGTGGCTTTTATTTCTTAACAAACCAGATTTGTGGGGACTATCTCAATCAAATCAGATTCCTTTCCAATGGATTCATCAATAGCCTTGGAAAATCCAATACCAAATTTAATATGGCTTTTGGTCTGTTGGTTGAGTAGTATTTCATAACCTTTGCATGATTCTACCCATTTTGCACAAGTGATGAGAATCCGGTTAGGAACCGAACTCGTGGATCGAATACACATAAACAACTCGGTTTCAAACGGGGAATTCGAGACGAGATAGAAACATACGATAACAACGTCATCACAGATTCGTATTACTACAGAAACGGTTACAGACACTGTCATCAGTAGGATAAACATCAATCTCGTGGCCGGGGGAGGTCGGGCATGACCTCCCCCTTGAGAGCATTCAAAGCATAAACTCAAATCACCAAATGAACAATAACACATGAGATTGCTATTTATAGTCCAAAACCCAAGTTCCACGTTCGCCCACTTTTACTGGTCGAATGTGGAGTATTTCCACATTCGCCCATTTATAATGGTCGAATGTGGAAAACTTCCACATTCGCCCCATGTGTTTAGGTCGAACCTGGCTTATGTTTTGTCCTATATTTTACAAATACGTCAGATCCATAAAATGCCCTTATGGATCACCATAATCTGATGTAACACATTACTAAGACTCAACCCTAGTCTATTCGACAGTGACGTCCACAGAAAGTGCATCAACAAGTGACCTGGGTAGAATCTAGCTCCTTTTTACAAACCTGATATTTTGATATCATAGTTTGGAGCTGGTCTTTGGTTACGCTTGCCTCATGTTTTAGGTTGCTGATCTTAGATTCCCTTTCAGTAACTTTTGATTTTAACTCTTTAGAAAGTTTTTCAAACTGAATTTCAGAATCTAAGATCTTTTATCTAAGGTTTTCATTTACTTCTTTTATGTTAGCAAAAGCTATGATATATTTGTCTGAACATAAGTTCTGTAGAACTTGAGAAGATACCTTAGAAGCAGCCATCAATGCACAATCACACTTGCACTCACATTCACTGGGGTTCCATGGATCAGAGGTATTCACAACTCCTTCCTCTATCTTTGTACCTGAAATCTTTTCATCAACAACATCATTCATTATATCAACATGTACCACTTCCTCAGACTCAGTTTCCTCATCTATTGTCTCTAGTGCCATGAAACAAGAATTTTCTGGTTCATTTGTGGCAACTAGAGCAAAGTTCTTATCTGTTAACTCATCTGGTAAGCTGCTCCAATCAACAAAGCCTTGTGTAAAGAGACTCTGTTGAGTAGATTCTGCAGGTGTAGCTTGAGGCATTTGTGCCTGAGCAACAGGAGTTTGAACAAACTGAATCTGAGGGACAGTGGTTTGGACATAGTGGATAGGGACAGTGTTTGAGGATTGAGCAAAATGAGCAGTCGTCTGCACATTTGGGGTAGGGGTATTTTGGGAATACTGATAAGAATGTTGAGGTCTTTGATTTGGATAGGATATCATAGGAAAACTATTTTGGCTCCTACATTCTCTAGCAAAATGACCAAGTTTTGAACACTTATAACATTTTATCTTGGATTTATCCAACCCTACCCTTGATCCCCCATGCAGCCCTTGAAATCTTCTTCCAGATTTCTGATAGAACTAATTAGTCCTAATGCTAAGAAGGGCCAGTTGATGCATGATGTCCATTTCCTCTAGGTCCAAGGGGTCAAGGAACTGTAAGTCATTGTACACAAAAGATGTTTTATCAATGGAAGAGATCTCATTGTTAGCTGCAAGAGCATAACTTGGTGAGTTATGATGTTATGATCAGTGTTGAAACCAGTGGTTATGTCAATGTAATGATCATACCCTTGGTCCTTTCCACTACTAGAGGTCTCTTCTTGACCAAAAAGTGTTGTGCTACCAAAAGTGTAGTCATCAGTCACCTTTCCAGAATCCTGGAGCTTCTTTTTCTGGTTAAGCTCTCTTTCATATGTCAAGAGCTTACCATGAAGCTGGGTCAAACTTAAATCTTTGAACCCAATTGAGTTTCTGGTTACAATTGCTATTGTGTCCCATTTATCAGGCAGTGATCTTAAAAACCTATGATTTAAGTTGAATTTTGAAAAGTTAGATCTACCAGTTTTAGTTCACTTATGAAACAACTGAACCTCTCAAATTGTTTGGTTAATGACTCCCCCTTTACATGACTGAATGTTTCATATTGTTGATTTAAGATTTCACGATTGTTTTCAATCACCTCCTCAGTTCCTCTAAATTGTTCTTTTAAAGCATCCCACAATTCTTTTGCACTATTACAATGTAATAGTCCAGCATAGATATCATTTGGTAGAGCCATTGCTATAATACTGAAAGCTTTAGCATCTAACTCAAATTTTTGAAAATCTTGCTCAGAATAGTTTTCAGGATTCTTTTTCACAAGAACTTTTGAGTCCTCAGCACTTGGGACTGTTGGAACATGAGGGCCAAAGATAACAGATTTCCATCACCCAGTGTTTTGTTCAGCAAGAACATGGCCCATCCATTGTTGCCAGATATTGTATTCAGATCTGACAAGCATAGGTGGCTTGTTCCTTGTGCCAGTGTTGCTCATATCATTAACTTGAGACATGTTAGGTTGATTTTAATACAGGGTTTTAGAAACTTTTACCAAGCAATCAACCTACAACTGAGTATCAATAATAGTGAGCTGATCTTTTACGTTAATTTGATTGTTAGATCGAATTTAACTGACCAAGCTCTGATACCAGTTGTTACGATCAGAGGGCTAGCTTGTTGTGATGGTTGATTAAAGTAACTATGAAATGGATGAAGTATAAATGAAATGTGCAGCGGAAATTATCACAACAAGTGGAACACTGTTTTATTGACTAAATACTTTTCATTAATCGTTTAGGCCTGATCACTTAGTAATATCCTTTAATGAATATTGATCTAAGCGATAATAGAACAGTTGTGAAACTGTTCTATTTATAGAGCTTCAGGACATTAGGAGCGTGATCAAGTTGCTAATAAACTATTACAAATACAGCTAGCCAATCGCACTAAACCATACTAGACAATGACTGATAAAGTACTGACACATAAGCACTACTGTTCTATTATATTAAAGTCTGTTGATGAAACCGTTGTTGCTGAAACTGCTGTTGATCATTCATCAGCTGTTTGTAAACTTCTGATGGTCTTTAGTTGTTGAAACCTCTGTTGGAGCCTAACGACTATTTGACTCCAACAGATCTTCTCAGCAGTTGTTTCCTCAGCAGACCTTTGCTCATCAACTGTTCAACCATCAGCTGTTTGCTCGTCAGTAGTTTGCTTAACAGTTGTTTGCTCATCAGCTGTTTGCTCATCAGCACTTTACTCATCAGTGGTTTGCTTAACAGCTGTTTGCTCAACAGCTGTTTGGTCTTCAGTACTTTGGCTATCAGCTGTTTGACTCTTCAGCAGTTGTTTGATCTTCAGTACTTTGTAACTGCTTATATATGTCTTGTAATAGATAGGAACTATGTATGTACTTATTATTATTATGGATCAATTAAGATAGTCTTGTTTTGGCGTTTCAATCATGTGTTCTTCAAAGGGTTCAATAGCAACCCAACAGATACAAAGAAATAAAACACCATGAACAATACACTTTGTATATAGCAAACGAAACAAAACTGAAGTTGTTTGTGAAATTGTCGGGTGACATCGACATGATCAGTACGACAAAATACCTGAAGACAACTTGTATATGGTGTAATCCGCTCTGATGATTCACATTTCTATGGCTTGTTCTTATAGTAATATGATAAGTAGACATAAAAATACAAAAACACTAATACAACATAGAATATATATCAAGATCATGCTCTAGCTTGAACAAACTTTTTGTTATCAAACTGCACTTTAAATAAAACGAAAAAATAAATTATTACTCCCTCCGTCCCAATTTAAATGTCCTAGTTTTAAAAACACACATTTTAAGAAATCTTTTGTTTTTATGTGGTAAAAAGACAATAATATCCTCAAAAGTGGTGATTGTGTTTTGTCTTTTATGGGCAAAACTCAAAATTACATTTCTATTTTTGGAAAGGGACATTTAATTTGGGACAAACAAAAAAGGAAAAAAGCACATTTAAATTGGGACGGAGGGAGTATCACATTTAATCAACAGAGTACATTTTGTAACTAACTTTGTGGAAGTTGGTCACATAACTGAGGTATCAGGATATGCATATTGCCTCCAACTCTAGTTAGCTGCAAGACCTGTAACTATTAACTATTTAATAAGCAACATGATTGGGATAATTATTGTTTACTGATACGGAAACACCTTCGAACAATCTATCCGGCCTCTGGATTAAACGCATTAGCTATGTGTCCAATCTAAAACATGTTCCCGAACACAAACATAACCGCGGCCGCCACATTTTTAGACACGCAACCAAAAAGCAAATAAAGGAAAACCAGAAACAATAAAGCAATCGACTCAGATCTGCAGATCATCATCGTCGTCGTAGGCGCAAGGCCGCTACCGCTGCAACTGGAGCTGCCACGCCAAGTAGAAACCGACCATCATAGCCGAATTGACTAAAACATTATGAAGATAAACATTACTTTTGTTATAGATGCAATGTCACAGAGCTGTATGAGGACGAACAAACAACAGCAAATTGTATGTGTTCCAAAAAAGGCTCAGACATTGAGGTATAAACGTATCACGAACAAACCATTGCACACATCAGCCGGTTGCGTTTAGAGCGCCGTCACAGCCGACACACAAATGAAATGGCGGTCATCGTAACCATCGGAAAAATAACATGTCGTTGACCGGAAAACATAGATAATAAGGCAGTAGCGGCAGTGCCATGACAATAGGCAGGCATTTAGCAAATGCTAATATTATAGCTAGCGGACAATGGTCAAGGAACGGAAGTGCCAGATACTTGCCACCATGAACAGTTCGTGACTTTGTTCATGGAAAAGCTACAAACAAATGAGATCACAGTCACATACACTAATTTACCCCAAAAAACAAACAAAAAAACATGAATGCTGGAACTAAACAGGAGGAAACTTACCAGCATGAAACCGAAAAATAGTTGGATGCTCAAGAATAAAATCACAAAGCTCCACTTGCCCAAACATCGGTTAATCGAAGATAATCATAACTTACCACAATGTGAACACCAAAAAGCTAAATTGAAACCACACACCTCCAGACTCAGATCATCACACGCCTTCACGGTGAGTTCGAGTCGTAACCGGTGTAAAAGCTTCTAATACAGCAAACCCTTCGGCCGCCGTTGCTCGAACCAATAGACCATCTTTCTCTTCCGTCGAAACCGAAAACGGTACCATCCCTTGCCGCGTAGGTTTTGACAATAAAACCCGGTGTCACCGACGTGGAGAAGCACCAACCGGATACACCAAGAAAACACACCGGTGGCCACACCGTCGGCCAGAAACCTCTGATTTTAGAGTGGCAGAGAAGGGGAAAATCGTTGGAGTGGCATGATATCTGTCACATAGGATAAACCAAAACATTAACTTTGTTCAAAGAACATCAATACATGCACATATAAATCTGTCAAACAATATCTTTATAACAAACCTGGTAGTTACAGAACCATATGTGGTCATCAACAATTGAGAACACAAAGACATTGTAACAACCCAGTACAGACCCCAAAATTTTTCACGAATTAATATCATTATTGTATAATAAATTGAACCAAAAGCCTATAATAAATGAGACGGTTATGTTCGAAACTAAAAACCGAACCGTCATATATATAGAATATTATTAGAATGCATGTTATGAGACCGAACTAAAACGCGATACGAACCCAAACCCAACCCATGACTAATCAAGATTAGTCATCATGGGACACATGGTGTCACCACCATGTGCCCCATGGCACCCTTTACATTTAAACAACACTCATCACTTACCTATTATAAAAAAACCCCAAACCCACCTTTTATTATAACACACACCCACCCACCTACATCAGAACACACACACACATAATACTGGATAATAGAGAGAGAGGGAGCAGGTCGATGGAGGATCTCCTGCCACTGCCACGGCGAAGCTCCGGTGGGGCCGACTCCCGAGGCTCACGACCCCCACCTTATCCGAACTAGAGAGAGAAAGAGCTAGTGAGAGAGAGAGATGGATCGACAGAGAGAGAAGAGGAGCTGAGAGGAAGGAAGAAGGGAAGCCGGAGAGAAAGAAAGACGACGGTGACTGCAGGTGGTGGTTCCGACGGCGGCGGTGACGCCTGTCATCGGGTCAGACCTGATTCCAAGGTAAAACCCCTAACCCACTCCTCTCTATTTATTCGATGCAAATCTGTGGGTGGTGAATCCTGATGATGATGGTGGCTGGTTTATTGATGGGCGACGGTGGTGGCTAAATTAAGGGAGTTAACCGGTCAGTGATGGGTTGGGGTGAAGTTGAGGATGATGGGAACTAGTGATTATTATTATCAGATGGTAGTGGGGTTGAGCTTCAGTCCGGTCAGGGGTTCAGGTCTGGGAGTCCAACGATGACAAACGGCGACAGACGACGACGAGGGTGGCTGGGTCAAGAGAGTTAGCTGGTTGACGACGTGGTTCAGTTGGGTGAAGGAGCAGTTGGTTATGGTGATCGATTGATGGTGGTGGTTGTTATGATGTTGAGTTTGAAGGATGTACTGGTTATGGGTATTAGGAACAAAGAGGCTAATGTGAGTACTTAGATTGTTAGTCAGCATAGTCAACCCTTGGTCAACTATGCATTCAAAGGAAGTCGACTGGACGGTCAACTTTAGTCAAACATGAGCCGGTACATGAACACGAACGTAAGGTATAACGCGACTCAACAACTTTAGATATTAACATTAATATTAGATAACCTTGTGTGTGGGAACTTGACGAGCTCGACTAATGAATCGACCATAAATATACACATAGGTGAATTAGTTAGAATTGCATATATTACAAGCTTAGATCAAGACTAAGGTGTGTACTTGATAATCGGACATTACTTGGACAATGTGGACATGAGACATGGACTCGGACACTTAGATTGGTCGTATAAACTTGAACGTTAAGATTAAGAATCGGACATAGTAGAATCTATACATATAAGTATAAACATATATATAAATTGGAATGGTAGTAGTGACGTTTGAGACTCGAGACTTGAACTCTTGACTTTAACATAGTAAAAGGACATAAGGTTCGGACCAAGACATAAGCGACGTGTACTGATGTAGCCTTATATACATAGAAATAAATATTGAAACCATAGACTTGGAATAATAATAAATGGATCAAGAACTTGGACTTGACTAGACCACATCCTCGACAAAGTATAAGACACAAACATCATATGTATTAAATTAGATCATAGTGGCGATATTGGATTTAGAACTCAAGCATAAGACAATGACACCTCGGACGTAGTTAGAACCAATCGTTTGTCTGTACGACTGTAGTATATAAGCACTACTAAGACAGATACTAAATTACAATATCTTGAACTTGGGATTAAGAAACGAACTTGATGTTAAGGACTTGGAATAGGGACACAAAATATACGATGACTAAACGCCACCTCCAAACTGTAACCATTACCTAGTAAATACGAACGTATAGGAAGTACGAACATACGATAGATAAGCATAAGAGTATACACATACCAAAGTCTGAAACAACAGAAAAACATGGAGTTGCATTAGAAACCATACGCCCAAGCTCGTCCCCACGCATGACCTTTGTAATTGAAACCAAAGATTAGCAATATTATCGACTTAGGATTTGCTCAGGAAGATACCGGAACGCAATGGCAGACACTTATTTTTCATATTACAAGACTATATTGCTTCCAGGTGAGTCTCGTGTACCATTCCCCTTTTTGTATTTTAACTGTTTTGGGGTGAATACATGCTTCCAGTGTAGAACTAGTTAAATGTGATGAACCAGATGATGTGACAAGGTGCTCCCGATACCACCACACTCATCAACCCAACGGGAGACTGGGCCGCTTGATATGTGGGTAGCGCTACTTGGGGAAACCCCCGCACGCAGTGGACTCGGAAGCCCGGGAAACCCTCCACTGAGGTATGTGTCATGTATTTTGCCATGGGAGTCCATGATGGGAGTAAGTGGATTCATTGTTAGGATTGAGGGGTGGCTTGTACATCCCTTCGTGTTAAACTGTTTTACTTATTAAACCTGATTTTGAATGATAACTTGTTTCGAGATAAGAAAACCTGTTTTTAACTAGTTAAACACACGCACGGACTCACCAACATTATTGTTGACCCAAAACGTTTTTTAAGCATGTGTTCAGGTACCTGTTCTGGAGTTTCGAAGACTAGGCAGCTGCGACTCGGAGTAACCCTGACGGACGAATCAGAAGGCAAGCGAGAACCTTAGATATTACCTAGAGTAGTTGTATTAGGAGGACGTATATTGTAAAGATATGTAACTTATTATTTACAAAAGAATAGTTATTTATATTACTTCCGCAGTTTGCTTGCATTTGTGATGTTTGATGATAATCTGGAATTCCGTCTAGGCCCACCTAAGTCGGGGTGTGACAGACATGGTCATGGTAGGGCTTTGATTTCCTGTGTTCCTTGGGAGTTCCAAATATCTGTTCACCAAAACATATAGTAATGTCTAAAAAAACATTCGCCAATTCAAGACCAAAACTTTCAATAGATCAAAGACTTTAGTGATTATATCAAACGATTGACTACTGAAATACATAAACCCTAAACAATCAAAACTTACCTTAGTCAAAGATAAGTCAACATGTAGCGAACGGTGGATTCGCAGGAACCCTAATCTCATCCCAACCCTATACCATCCGATCTCAACCTCGTTTAACTGCACGTAGAACTGTCACGACGTCCATCATCGCCATAGGTAATGAATATGGAGCGAGATGAAGATAATATAGAGAGATTAGAGAGAGTGAGGTGGGGGTCTTGGAGAAGGGGTTTTGTTTGTGAGATTAGTGTAAAGGATGAGAGAGAGAGAGAGAGAGATAGAGAGGCTGTTATGTGGAAAGCAGGAGATGTGTAGGAGATGAGTGGATGTTCACTGAACAACCTTCAATACACATGGTATAACAATGTGAAGAATAAAACACCAATTAAGCACAACGTACAACACCTTACTGCACAAACCCTTTGGTTTTTAGAAGTATAACATAACTATCTCGACGTATATTTAGAGAGATGTATCTTTATCCGTAAATAACTTTATGTATTGCATATGAAAAGTTTTTTGCTTCACACTCAAAATGTTATGAAAATTCTTTCAATACTATCCTTATTTACAAAACTAACTTGTACATTTTTATCATAACCCCCCATTTATAATTTCACATTAATTAGTAAAAGGTTTATTATGTATAATATGAGTTTATGCAATTTAAAAGATTGTAAACACTTGTTTAAAATGCTCATATTGTATGATTTTTTTTTCTTTTAGTTAATTTTACACTAAAATACATTTTGGTTGACTTCTAAATGTTCAACCCCTTTCGTTTTACATTATATATCAAGCTCACTCACCCGGCTTGTTAGAGAAAAGGTACGACTATAACTATTTCTACATTTTAACTTTAACCTTTTACGATGATTGCTTTAATTTAAAATTAGCAGGTTAATCAATATTTCTATTCATTATTGTCAGGTTTGATTTGATTGTAGATAAAAATACTTTTACTCAACATTTCTAACTCTAGGGTGGGGTACAATAATCAACAAAACTGTATTCTTTAATTTCAGTCTAAGTCTAAAGTGGATAAAACAATAGAATTAAGTACCACATTGTAACTTGTTACCAAGACGACAATGCGCGAGTTTCATGCTATTAGTCGATGTCGACCCGCACTACTAGAAAATTGAGCAATTGCAACCAAATTTGAGACCTACCTATGGCGGTTGCAAAATTAGTGACTGCTTTGTGACCAAATCGAAGCATCATGAAATTAAATATCAACCCAGATTTCATCACGAAACAGTCTTAAATACAAGAACAAATAAAAAAAAAGAAGTTATGACCATCTGAAGCGATCGCAAATACTAGAAAAGACTGATATAATTTAAATTTATAGTTATTTCGTTAGATATTGATTCAGTGGAAAATTGTAATGTATGACATTTGTTTGTCAACAATTTTTGACAAGTCATCAAATATTGTTTACCTTTGAATTTAGAATAGGATTGGATACGAAAGTTTATTATTACAACATTGAAAGTTAGTTTATTTAATTTATATTCTTTGAATGTTAACTATAATTGTGTCAAAATTATTAAAAATATTATTTTCTTATTTTATATTTTGTGTTTGTAGTTGTACGTTTTTCACTTTATATAAGCGCCCAAAAAACCTATTATAGTATTTTTAGATATTTTTTTATTGTATAAGACTCGAGAAGTTCTCATTTCAGTTTACAACTTTATATGAATGAAATGAAGGTTTATTAGTAACAATCCATTTATAATGAAATTGAAAAAATTACACCGTTAGTCCTTATGGTTTCCACCTAGTTTCAATGTCAGGTACTAAGGTTTTATTGTTTCAGCTTAAGGTATTAACCTTTTAATTTGTTTCAATGTCAGATATTAGAACTAACTTTGTTAATATCTAACTAACTCCGTTAAAATCTAGGGGGCAAAAATGAAACATTTAAATTAAAAGGTTAATTATGTGTATTAAAACCTTAGTACCTGACATAGAAACTAGGTGGAAACCATAAGGACTAACTGTGTAATTTTTTCTATAAGCTTTATAAAACATAATTTTGGTTTCATAAAAAAGGCAATTAATTATTTTTAATTAATTAAACTTATTTTATTCATAATTAATTCATTATAAATTCGTTTTTAATCATTTTTATATCAAAATTTCACAAAAAATATTTTTAACATTTTGAAACATGAATATGTTTTCAAAAAAATTGAAAAATTTATATTTTTAACTTATTAAAGTAAGTATTTACTTTATACAGTAAATTATCTTATTTAAAACAAAAATAAAAATAATTTTTCAAATATTTTTTACTGAAAAACGTTTGTATGTTTTTTCTTATAAAACGACTGAAAAGTGGTACATTAATAATCATATAAATCTGCATTCATTCGCATAAAAAAATATAAAAATTCATTGAATTAATCGTGATTTAAAATATAAATATAAATACTACTTTCTGGTTTTTTTTGGACGTGTCACCGACTTTCTAACGTCAAGTTGTCAAGACCCATCTTATTTGGGTGTATGTGGTTTGGAATTTTGTGTATACATTTATAAAATATCTTGTTTGAAAGAAATTATAATAACATGAAATAGTCAGAAAAAAAGTATCTTAACATGAAAAAGATAAAAATGATTTTGAGCTTTTGACCTAATAAATTAATGACATTTCTAATAAATAATTTTTGAAAAATTATTTTTATTTTTCTTTTAAATAAGATAATTTATTGTATAAAGTAAATACTTACTTTAATAAGTTAAAAATATAAATTTTTTAATTTTTTTGAAAACAGATTGATGTTCCTGTTTCAAAATGTTAAAAATAATTTTTGTGAAATTTTGATATAAAAATGATTAAAAACGAATTTATAATGAATTAATTATGAATAAAATAAGTTTAATTAATTAAAAATAATTAATTACCTTTTGAAAAAATTATGCCGTTAGTCCCTGTGGTTTCCTTCCAGTTTCAATGTAAGGTATTAAGGTTTTATTGTTTCACTTTAAGGTATTAACCTTTTAATTTGTTTCAATGTCAGGTATTAGGGACTAACCTAGTTAAAACTTAACTAGGTTTGAGGGGTATTATTGTCCATTCACCTATATATTCAAACTAATTACATAATATCAAAATAAAACAAAACCTTTGAGGTGGGAATCGAACTAGGGACCTGCAGTTGTAACACTCCACGTCTAACCAGCTGCACTACACTCTTTAATGGTTTAAATCTCAATCAGTTAATATAAAAATAAAAGTCTGCACAAACCAGAAAGTTCCCAATTTAATCAACATGAACCCTAACCCTTCCTTTGATTCAATCAACTAATCTAGGCTACGGCATGAAGCTATATTATAGGGCTTTTAAAGAGCATCAAATTCCTAACAAAACCATATAAAATAATTAAACTTACAAGATCGAATCGATGGTGAAATCGCTCGGTAAAGGCTCGCGTCACTCGATCCTTAAATCGTTCAATTGGAGTTCGATTCAGAGATTTTTGATGGGGTTTTTTGTACAGAATGGGTCGACTAGGATGTGTGAGGGTGCAGCAGGTTTCAATTTGATGTTTAGGATTCGTTTTTGTCGAGCTCAGTTCGTTTATTTTTTTATGGGGTTTCAGACCTCTGTCATGGAACAAGCGTTTAACAGGAGTGTTTTGTTTAGTTTCATAACAATCAATAGAAATGTTTCTGGTGGTTACCTCTTTGCATGGTGGAGGTGCTCGTTTCCCCTTGATGGAAGCATTAGGTTCGTATGGTAAATTTGGGGAAGATGAAGTATAACAGAGATTGTTTAATAAAATTTCGAAATCATTAATATCACAAAAAGACTTGCAGAGCAGTTGGTATTTGGGGCTATGTTTTAAGAACGAGAACCGGCCAGAGGCCAGGTTCGAGTCCCCCAAGCTACAATTTTTTTAAAAACTTAATATATAGGTGAATGGACCATAATACCCCTCAAACCTAGTTAAGTTTTAACTAGGTTAGTCCCTAATACCTGACATTGAAACAAATTAAAAGGTTAATACCTTAAAGTGAAACAATAAAACCTTAATACCTTACATTGAAACTGGAAGGAAACCACAGGGACTAACGGCGTAATTTTTTCTTACCTTTTTTATGAAACCAAAATTATGTTTTATAAAGCTTATAGAAAAAATTACACAGTTAGTCCTTATGGTTTCCACCTAGTTTCAATGTCAGGTACTAAGGTTTTAATACACATAATTAACCTTTTAATTTAAATGTTTCATTTTTGCCCCCTAGATTTTAACGGAGTTAGTTAGATATTAACAAAGTTAGTCCTAATACCTGACATTGAAACAAATTAAAAGGTTAATACCTTAAGCTGAAACAATAAAACCTTAGTACCTGACATTGAAACTAGGTGGAAACCATAAGGACTAACGGTGTAATTTTTTCAATGAAATTAGAATGGTGATCTACGCTAATTTTTTGATGTAGTTTGTTAAGTCGTATATTTTCAGTGAAATTATGGAATTTTAATAATAAGTTTTATTGCTATCTACAATTCTTTGCAATATTATTGACAAGTCAATAGATGTTGATAAACAGAGTATGAGACAGATGGTTATAACAACTCAAGTGAGTTATTTGTAAATATTCAATTTAGTTTCTTTAAAATATTAGTTAAAGGAGTAAATTTCATGCTATTGCTTAAAAAATTGTGTTATGTAAATATTATTAATTTAACACATAATACATGGTGAATAAAAACTAGAATTACCCATTTTAACAATAGTGATTTTTTTAAAGAATTATTGCTATAAAATATATGCTTATTTTTTGAAGTTATAGCAACAATAAAAGAGTTTGAATCATTTGTAGATTCATTTTCTAATACAAATAATTGTATTTGTTTAATTAAAATAAAAATGAAAATATGTAATTTAAGGTAACATTTTTTTAGTTGTTTAGTAATAGTAAAAATGATTTCATCTACCATTAATAACCGTTGTATTTTGTAAGTTTCTATCTAGATCGTTCATCTGTACAGTGGCCATCATAGACTTTTAGGGCTTTAGACTGTTTGTAATTATCAATTTGAAAAGACTGATATAATTTAAATTTATACTTATTTCGTTAGATGTTCGTTAAAATTTAATTATTAAAAAGTCTGTAAAAAATCTGTTTATATCATTTTTCAATGGAAAATTGTAATGGATGACAATTGTTTGAGAACATCTGTTGACAAGTCATCAGATATTATATACCTTTCAACTTAACATAGATTTGAATATTAAAAGTTTATTATTATAATATTAAAAGTTAGTTTATTCAACTTTATACTGTTTGAATGTTAATTATAATAGTTATAATAATATTAAATTATTAAAAATATTATTTCAATATTTTATTATTTGTATTTCTAATGACTAAAGTTCATGTTATTGGTTAAAAAAGTCTGTCATGCAATAATAGATGTATTATTAATTGTAAACATATTATATCTTGAATAACAAACTATAATTACAGATTTATAGACGATGATATTTTTTAGAATTTTTATTGCTATAAAATATATCTTCATTTTTTGAACTTATACGAATAGGAATAATAAAAGAGTTTAAATCATATTTGTAAATTCTTCTTCTAAACAATTTGAATTGTTTAATTACAATGAAAATGATATAATATGTACATTTATAGTAACATTTTTTAGTTGTTTAATAATAGAAAAAAAAAGTACATCTACTATTAGTAACTGTCATATTTTGTAAGTTTCGATCTAGATAGTTAATTTGGATGGTGGGCATCGTAGACTTTTAGGGTTGTAGACAGTTTCTAATTATGAACTTGAAAAGACTGATATAATTTAAAATTTATAGTTATTTTGTTTGATATTGATGACAAGTTAAGCATTACAAAGCCTGCATAAACATCTGGTTATATTACTCTTAAGTGGTTTGAACATGTTGAGTTCCTACAACATCTGTATCCTATTCTATGATTGCAAAATTATAATGGATGACGGTTTTTTTGATAACATATCTTTAAAAGTTAATAAATATTTTAAGTGTTTCAACTTCACAGAGGCTCGAATACCAAAGTTAATTATTATGAAATTGAAATTTACTTTATTCAATTTTATATTGTTTGAATGTTTTTTTTGGAAGGTTTGTCTCAATGGTAGAACCAAACGACAGACAACCAAGCGACGCGAGTTCGAATCCTCCGGAACCCCACAGGTGTGGGTTACCCGTAGGACTTACAGTGTTCACAGCGGTTCGACTCGGTAACCCCGGGCGGGAACCCCACAAAGTGGGTAAACCCTCCCCCCCTCAGAATCGAACCCACGACCTTACGGTTGTGTTTCCGAATCCTCACTGGAGTGGCCAACTGGGCTAGCCCAGCTGGTTATATTGTTTGAATGTTAGTTATTAATTAATAATAATATTATATTATATTATATTTTATTATGAGTGCTATATAGGATTTAGCCCTTTGAAATATATATATATATATATATATATATATATATATATATATAATTTTATTAAGGATGAGTGATGTACAACATAGTAATTTGCATTTTCTGTACAACTTAACAAACAACATGTATAACATATTTAAACAAAAAATTTAAGGGTATTATTGGCATAATTGTGACAATTAAGACACTTAGGAAGGTAGATTAAATTTAACAAAATACAACCTAACCTATGATGCATCTTAAATTTGAGACCTTTCAACCCCTCATCTATATTATTATACTAGTATGAATGCCCGCGCGTTGCCGCGGGTACTAAATTTATAGTTTATAGTTTCATGTATGTCATATCTAAAAGTAGAGTTTACAAGGAGTAGACATACTATGTCATGTCTACACAATCTATCCGTTCGACTAATTTCAAGTAGGGTACTAACGTTTTTTTTGTGGCACGTTGCATAACAGGTTTCATGTAATTTATTTTATTACCAATTTGAAAAGGCAACAAATATATCACTTCACAAAGAGCAAGAGAGTATAAATTGATGTGTCTTATCAATAAATGACTTTGTGCTATACACACACACACATATATAGTGCTCTCTCAAAGTGATTCCCCTTTCCATCTGTAAATTAAAATTAATATAATCTTTAGTACTAACAAAGAAACAAATTACAGTACAGATCACAATCACTGTATCCAATAGTGTGTCATTCACCTTTGGGCAAAATGGAATGATTCTACCCAACCCTACTCATAGAAGCTTGTGACAATATCATAATATTTGTTAACATGAAATAGAACAGAAATCTTGTAACCATGGCACGGTCCTTGTAATAATATAATATTTATTGAGTCATAACGATAACATTTGCTTCTAAAGTTTATTGACATAGACAACCAAAGAATATATGTACTTGAACTATTCTGTAAAACCAAAACATGTTACTTACTATGTGAGTGTAGTTAGCCAATCTGTCTTCCTCTGCACCTCCAAAATCAGAATGATACTTCTCATACCTGTAGTAAAGACCACAAAATGACACAAATGAAATTACTACAAGATTTTAACAGGTTAAATTATACACGTTGAATCATCCATGGTAACATAGTATTTTTTTACAGTTCTTACTAAACAAATGCAACTAACTTGGTTCTCAATCAGTTGTTCTACTTTGACATCATACATAAAACTAATAGTTACTAAGGGTGCATTACAAAAATGCAATATTTTAGCCATTACTCCTATGTAGTCAAAGGTGCCAAAGGCACACACCTAGGTGACCAGGCCAGGAGAGACGCAACAAAACCGCTTTGAGTGCAGTAAGGCACACATCGGAAAAACCTGGTCTAAACCAGCTAACTTTTTAACTGACTGGAAGTTTCCAATAGTTTGAACCAAATAGAAATCAATCTAAGCAAACAAAAAGCCAGTAGAAAACAAGTCATAAAAATGACTCGACCAAACGTGCGCCTTGCTTGTTGGCCTTAGACATGGAGTTGGTTTTTGAGAGAGAAACAAGGGCAATGAATTAAAGCAGCCTATGAATACCCGTTTCTTTTGGGCCTCAATTCTATATTCTTCAACTTCCATTTCCCTGGACAAAGAACAGAAGAAGATAATAAGGAAAAAACCACAACAAGAAAATAAGGAAAGAAAACAATCCATATGTGTGACCACTAAACATAAATCTGGAAAAAAGGAACCGAATTTTCTATCAAGACATTCCAAACTATTAAGAGACCAATTATCTTGGTTTTTAAAAGCGCAAGGTGCACCGAAGCAGTAGGGTCCCGAGCCGAGGTGCAAAGAGCAAAAGCGCACGGCTTTCGTACACAAGTAGCAAGTTATTTATATAACCTTTTTACATTTTTCACAGTTTTCTAGCATCACTTCAAATATAGACACAAATAAGCTCTATATATTGTTTAATATATAAATAGCCGATATGTACAACCTAAATAACTATATGTTTAAATCCCGCTGCACAAAACCTTCCCCTTACAAGAAGTGCGCCTCAAACGGGTCAAAATGTGTAATTTTAGAAAAGAAACACTCCATATTATTTTATTAGATTAATTTTAAAAAATAAAACTCAGCCAATTATATTGGCATTCTAAATACTAATGAAAACAAGAATTACTGGATATAAATGTTTCAGGTCAACCAGACCCAATCTGTTCCACAACCTGCACCAAAAAAACTACCCGTTTTGACCAGACCCGTATCACCCATTACCCATCCACGCATTTTTGCCACCTTTACTCTTATCTATTACTTACTTTTAAATCAAATTTAGCCAGTGCAAGGTGACTGGAAGCCACAAGGCATTTTATCTTTAAGGAATCTGCTCCTTTTAGAAATCTTCTAAGAAGCACAAATAACTGTTATTGAATAGACATTGACGTGGAAACATGTGAATCCGATGCTCCCATAATTCCAGTTACGTTTGAGATGCCAACTTCAGATAGCAGGTTACAGATGGCAGTTAATGTGTAGGCAAGACAAGTATCATCGTTGTGCTACAATTTGTGGACAAACACAAAAAAAAAGTAAAATAAATATAAATCAAATGAGTATAAAAGAACCATTATAGAAACACTTAAGCAGTATAAAGTGTACTTCGGTCAAAACCTGAATCTGATTGTGACTACTCTATACCTCATAATCAGTTTTAAGACGTAATATCCATACATCCATCAAAAGAATAAAAGAATGTGAAGGAAAGTCAAAGGTAGAAAGCAACATGATCATCATATACCTTTAGAGCTAGTTTAGGGTGACCAAAATGAAAATATGTGATTCCAAGAGTCAATAAAGCAATTTCATATCTTCCATTATTGATGCAACTTAATGGGGGAACAAACTCAGATCCCTCCAACCCTGCACTGCAATATCAATGACCATGTACTTTTTTTTTAAACGGCAATGACCATGTACTTACTTAGTCCAAATGACGAAAGTGAGAGCTAAAAAGATTCCGTTCAAGCTTATTTTACATTTTTCAACCAAGCAAACATACAAAGTTCAGTGATGGTTTAACTTTTGGATTATGGTCCACCCGATTGGGTCAAATCCAAAAAAATTAAGCAAATAAGCAAATGGTAGAGTGACAGACAAGGTGAAATCCCAAAGTGTATATTAATGTTTACAACAGTAAGATGTATTTTGTAATCTTATAAAAAATATCAACTATTAATACATAACAGACAACAAAATGTTTGAAGGTCAACTTGATCGGGGCCATTTTACCACCTTTTGTTGAAGGTATCACTTTATTAGAATTTAGAAATAAACGAAGAAGTAAAAATGAGGAATAACACCTATAATCAAAATAACGATTAAGATTCTCCAAGGCGGCTGGATAATCATCATGATAAAGGCTATTCAAATAACGCAAAAAGTGAACCTATAAACATTAAAATAAATTAGGGATTAAATTGTCTTACAAAAAACATATCTAAACTTCAATGAAAAAAATACAGATTACAAACATACACGATGCAACTCCGGGGCCACTTTTTGAAGAAGCTTTAAAACAGAGTCAAATGCACTCATAGGAAAAGAGCTTCCAAGCCTATGGTGGGTTTTAAGGAATGAAGAAAGGGACACGAAGGGGCAAACAATTGAATTGCATGGTAGGGTAATTGAATGTGGCATTCATTCCCATTCAATTGAATGGTATCGCCGATGAATAATGGATGGTAACCGACAACCATCATGAATGTTCATGGAGGGGCAGGAATGGGAATAAAGGGTAATAATGTAAATTTGTTTTGATATTGTAAAGGAGGATGATGGTAAAATGTCTAAATTACCCTTCTTAGTGTCTTAATTGTCACCAACATGCCTATAATGCCCTTAGATGTGTTGCTTAAACATTTTGTACATCTTGCTTCTTAAGTTGTATGGAAATGAAAATTACTAAGGTGTACATAACTCCTCCTTAATAAGATAATATAGATATACTTCATTATAATTAATTTCTTGAATGCTAATAGTCTTTTCATAACCCCAAACAAAATCTTAGAGCTAATTTCATGCTTTGAAACATTGTTTTATCCAAAAAAAATTATGTCTTCATTATATGAGAAGAGAAAAATATCAATGAGAAGTTTAGACGCTTGCAAGATATGGTTCCCGAATGCTACAAGGTATAACGATATGAGTTAATCTTTATACATATATACATTTTTTTTCTACCTGTTCATATGTTCTTTGACAATTACAAAAATTTATCTTCATAATATATCATTGTTTTGCTCCATTTAAATATAGTTATTTGCTATAGACAATGGGAATGCCAGTGATGTTGGATGTAATAATCAACTATGTTGGATCGTTGCAGAATCAAATTGAGGTAATTTAATTGTGCAACTAACAAGTAAAACAATAAACAAACAATATTCAGAATTGTTGATGAGAAAATATTTTTCAAAATTAATTAGTACATTTTTTTTCTCTTCTTTGTGAATTTTTAGTTTCTCTCCATGAAGCTTTCAGAAGCCAGCAAGTTCTATGACCTATTGACCTCAACTCTACTGAATTGGATGATATGGCCCCTATGAAGGTGACAGATTGCTTTCCTAACTATCCTTGTTAAGAAGTTGTGTATCTTGAATCATATATATTGTTAACTAAATAAAACATACCAAATTATAAATATAACATTCTAGATTTGCTAATACGTTTCTAAAATATTATAAATATTACTTCCACTTATTGCATGGGATGAAAACTGATGTTGCAGGGAACAAATGGACATGAAGGACAGATGATGGAGAGGATGGTTGGAGAAGGGTATGGATACTTTCCTCAATTTCAATCAACATGGTCTCCTTGAACGCCATGAAATAGTTAACTTTATAAATCTATATATGCATGCTCAAATATAACTTTATACGTAAACTATATTTGTTCTAAGACTTTTAAGGTATTTGTTTATCTATTTAATGTTCTTGTTAAACGTTGTATGAAGTGTGGTTCACAATATTATTTTGTTTTCGGCAATTGTATATTGTTTAAGTTCTAATTCTAATTAATAAAATAAATTAAACACTGGCATAAAAAAAAACAAAAACTTAACTATGTGTTAATTGTTATGTTATTTGTGTTAAGAAATAATAAATCAAAAGGCCATAAATTCACACTCACGCTAATGAATCAACTCGAATCTTTATCTTCTATACTATATTATAAAGCATCGATGAAGAATACGCACAAAATTTAAGTAAATACAACCTTTATTGCTTATAGTACAATGCTTATTGAAGTCATTGAGGGGTAAAAATTGTCTTTCTACCTAAATATTAAATTGTTGTAAGAAATTAATTTAACCATAATTATAAAATTGATGAGGAAATTAACAATAATGTGGTGATTCTTTACATTTATAACCTCCATGTCTTTGTTATGTTTGTATCAATGCTATGGTCCTATAAATGGTGGTCATGTATTTGATATATAAATAATGTGGTGACTCTTCAGATACATAACTTACATATCTTTCAATGTTTATAGCCTTATAAATAATGATATTTTATTTGGTATATGAAACATATCAATGCATAAAGTTCTCTATTCTTTCATTCTTTCTTTCTTTCCATACATGATGTCTAGATTCTTCTTCTCATCTTTATATACCTTCTATGTTGGTTGCTATTAGATTGTTATTTTCCAGCACGTTATTAGCATGAGTTTTCTTGTTGCTCTTCGTCTTTTTTCACTTTGAATCCATAGTCTAACCTCGCCTTGTGCCGCTACGTTTACAGAACAATGAAAAAATATAACCGTCACATGTATCTTGTTGTTATAGCCACTGGAATCAAAAGTGATTAGAAATCACAATCAATCTAATCCATCTCAATACACAATTCAAGTAATAAACACACACATTTTTCTTTGTGATGTATATACATAAAATACGAAAAAACAATTTCAGGCACGTTTACATGATTTGTGTACAAATTTTTCTTCAATTTTAGATTACTTTTTTTTTATTCAGACCACCTTAGTTCTCTCGCAAAATTGGTTTATGTTATATATTTTAATGATTTTTGTATGGTAGGATTTAGATAAAAAAAAAAGGTTCTTTTATTATAGCTATCTAATAATCAATTAAAATATTAAGAGCATAACATGTTCCCATGACTGGTTGCTAATCATAAGTTGAGCATAGAAGGTGATGGGGTGGGGGTTGCTTGGTGACGTAGGTATTGCAAATGGAGGCTAACGATTTTAATGGTCTGTCATTTCTCTTTTATTGTTAATCTCAAATACTATTATTATTCTTTAAAAGCCTATTATTCTTTCACCCAAACTGAATGAATTAGTAATTGAGATTTTATTAGACAAATTGAATTCCGATCAGGTTCATCCGGAGCTTGAAATGTTTTGATTTTTTTTTTAATTTAGAAGGTAGAGATGAATAAAGATATGAAAATATTTATTAATATTAATATTCTTGGTAAAAATGGAGAGGAAAGCAGTTAATGAGGTCATATTCAATATGAGATGACTCAAGTTACCCATTGAAATCTATATTTTTTTTAGATTTTTAATTTAGTATCATGTATAACATTTAAGCCCTAACGTGTATATGATTTTCAATTCTGTAATGTTTTTAATTCTTGCCTTTTTTTATTGGATCGTAGACACATTATACAACTATATTGACTTGATTATATATGTCAATTGTAGAGGCATAATGCATGATGCATTAACACATGTTGGTTATAAATGCAAAGAATATATGGTGGTTAAATTTTGCGTAACAACCCATTTTTCACAAATAGGTTAAATAGATATTTATCTAAAAACTAAAAGCCACTTAACTTCTTTGTTTAATTAAAAGTTACTCATAAAGTTTTATAAAACATATAAAAAAAATATTACCGGTAATGACAATATGATATTTACCGGTAATGACAACATGACATAATTTTTGTCGTATTCTCAACCAAGTTTAGTAGTTGTTACCTAAATTAATAGTTTGTTTATATTTATTTTCTACAAGTCCAATAACCATCTTAAAAATAAAATCCATTAGCAATATATTTACTAGATCTAGCATGCCTTAAAATCAAATACTGCACAATATATCATGAGATGATATATAAACTAACAATAACATGTATCGCGTTACAAATTGTCTTTCTTCAGCGCGCGAGTTCCCACCCACTAGTATTATATTAAAGAAACTTCGTTATTTTGGCGCTATAAAAGTCTTTTAACATCAAAACACGCTTTCTATTTTTTTATCAAACAACATGGAAAACGAACATATTCTACAACTAATATTCTTCACCCTCCTATTATTCAAACATATCTCCGGCACCGACGACGATTGCCGGCCGGACTCCTGCGGCCCCACGGAACCAGAAATACGATTCCCGTTCCGTATCACCGGCCGGCAACCGTCGCGGTGCGGTTTCCCTGGCTTCGACCTCTCTTGTAACAACCAAAACCATACAATCATCCAACTTCCGTCATCATCCCGATCATACGTAGTCAACAGAATCAACTATGTTTCACAGGTTTGTTTCCTAAAAAAAATAGGTAAAAAGTAGTTGAAGTCATGTCCACAACTAAAGATGTACCTACTTGTGACTTACCAATATTGTACTAAAAAAAATCAGCGCACTAGTATCAGTATCGGTATTTATTTTTATGGTTTAGGTTCCGTTACTGGTCGGTATTAGTGTTTATTACTATTTTTGCATTGTTGGTATTTTACCGAATCGGTATCAATCGAACATAGCTACTGCTACCGGTATTCATTTTATAGTTTTTGGTTCCGGTACTAACTGGGTTCAGTATTTTTGTTATTTTTGCACTACGGTACTTTATTAGTATCATATAGTACTGATACCGATAAAAAAAAATCATTGATATCAGTATTCATTTTTATGATTTTTCGATTTTGTACTAATTAGTTGTATTATTTATTGGTAAACCAATACCAATGGAACATTAGTGCTGTTACAATATTATTTTTTATAATTTATGGTTTCAGAATTTATTAATTTTTTGCACTATGGTTATAGTAACCTTCAGTTTGTGTTTTAACTGGTATTTTCGGTATCGGTACCAATCCCTGACCAAAACCGGTAAACGGTTCACAGGTGATCTACATAGACCCGAATTTCTGCGAACAAAACGAAATATCCGATTTCAATCTAACGGACACCCCATTCGATTTTGGTAGCATAAGGAGCTACACTTTCTACAACTGCTCGTTACAGAGCTTCGGTTTCATGTATCCAGCGGTGCCGTTTCAATGCCTGAGTAGCGGAAATTACTCGGTTATCGCTGTTCCAACGGGATTGTTTTCGCCGGAAAATACGCCTTCCAACTGTGCGGATATGAAGACAATCGAGGTGCCCGCGCGATGGAACGTGGGAATAGGAGTAGAGTTGATGTTGATGTGGTTGACTCCGAATTGTAGGTCGTGTGAAATTGAAGGTAGAGCTTGTGGATTGAAGAGTGATGATGGAGATACAGTTTGCCATGGTTCTTCTAGAGGTAAGGTTTACATTTTTATGCAAAGAATACTACTTAGAGAGCATTCACAATGTGCAAACCCAACGAACCTCATTAAAAAATATTATACGATCTAGTATTAAACTACCTGTATTGCGGCAATGGCGTAAAACCGTGCTAAGTAACACCAATGGCACACCATCAGCGATCACCAACACCGAAAAAACTTGTATTAAAAAAGAAACAAACAACGAAATTTATAACGAAACTTAAAACAAACTATTTGTACATATATATGTGTATGTGAGTGGGGGGACCCACACAAGAAGTCCATACCTGCGGACTTGAGACAAAGCGGTCATGTGCCACAAGTTTGTCGAACGAGTGATGAGGTCCGTTGGAATGACATGTTGGAACGAACAAGGTAAATACACCACATGTCATGGGTGGTCTAATAGAATATTTACTATTAGTTACGGTACATGTTGCATTGAGTACTAGTGTGATTAGGCTTTCACTTTACCGTTTGATTTTTATTTCTACTAATAATCAAGGGTTTACAAGTTTTTAGAAAATATTTATGTTTTGATTAATTCATAATATCATTTTTTTTTAGAAATGCTTTGATGCTTTATTGATTGACTGCTACAAGTATTTATTTATGATAAGTGATAACAATAAAAAAATAGAGGTTGGATACATGCTGTCTTAAACCTGGACCAATTATTTGAAAACTTTGATCATGTATGTTGGTCAATCAATATAACCATTAAAATTAGATTACTCGGAATCGTACACTTGGTATTTTTAATTTTAGAGTATAATGTGCAATTAAAATAATTTTAAATTTATTTGCAAAATAATTTTAAAATATCATTACGTAAAATTTACAATCACTAATTTTAACTAACATTATTTAAAAAACGTTGAATCTTACACGCATGTTACGGTGTGTTAACTTGCAAAATTTAGACGTATCGTACAATGAAAAAATTACAAAAGATGAAAAGTAGGCTAAAGTTGATAGTAAGAGTTAACTCCGAGATTTAACCCCAATGTTTTTTTATTGTCAACTTTGTAAAAGATGGAAACTTGAATGAGAATTGAGAAGTGTTAAATCAAGTTTTGGGTTAGATCCGTAAAAGATAGGAACTTTAAATGAAAATTGAAAAAAATCAAGTTTTTTTAACCCCTCAAAACCAATGGTACAATACTGTAAAGCAAAAAAAATTGATAATTGCAGGTTGGATAATTTTTAGGTTTGAAGTGGTTCGTTAAAGCTTTATTGACTCACAAACACAGACTACCCATTTATTTGGACAACGTACTAATTATTTATGCAAAATTTATGTTAGAGCATTCCCAGTAGCTTCTTCATATTTTCTTCATAATTACTCTAAAAACACTACTTTTTCTCACTTCTTTCTATTTAATAATATTTATTCTATACTTTTGTCATTACCTTTTTCTCTCTCCTCTACTTACAACCACTTTAAAAAATATTAAACAATTATGGAGGATGACCAGTTTCATATCAAATTTACTGATGAACAGTAACTTCTCTATATATTCTCTATCTCCTCTACTCACAATCACTTATACACACTGTATATAATATGAAGGTCCTTCTCACAATAATATAGAGGCTCTACTGTGAATGCTCTTATATTTTTTCTAATGAGAGAGTAAAGGCTCTAGGTCCATGTTAGAGTACAGGTCGAACTAGTCAAAAAATGGCATCTAACATTGGAACTTACAATGATGAAAATTAACTATCTTGCTAGAATAGTTTACTTCTTTCATGAAAGTCAAAATAGGCAACCTTTATATTCTTTATAAAATTTATATTATTAATTTAAAACATGGTAAGAAATAGTTAGTTTTTTGTGTGTGTATTTTTCATAGTAAACTTAGGTTGTTTTTTTCCTAACAAAACTTTGGTTTTCCATAATTTGTCCACAAAAGTTAACGAGTTTAATTTTTTTTTTGTTATATATTTTTTCGGGATTTGGTCGTCATTCGGTTGCTATTTAGCACGGTGTTTAATACTCACATTTGGTACATCGGGGTATTTATTCCTTCGGTTGCTACTTAATAGGGTTTTTGGTAGTCACATTTGGTCCTCGGGTTTTTTTTATCCCTCGGGGTATTTATTCCTTCGACTTCGTCTACTTTTTACCTCACGTGAGTTACTTGGTGTTATAAATTCATTTTTGTGTTTTACTCCCGGTTTTGGTGATTATTCGGTTGCTGCTTGGCATGATTTTACTCCCCCAACGCCGCAACACCGATAGCACGTTTTTATGTCCTTAACCAAATTCCAACAAAATGTAACAAATGATTAACACTAAAAACATAGCCCCAATGAAGGACTTGCTCACAAATAAAACAATAATGGTGATTATTGAAGATTAAACATAGTTGGCATGAATTTTCCAGAAAATTAGTAACTTAAATTTTGATCCTTGCTTATTGATTTAGGTATGCCGAGAAGTGCTAAGTATGGATTAAGTTTAGGCATCGGTTTGCCTGCTTCAATATGCATCATTGGGCTCATATGCTACGCGGCCTCTAGATTGAGGGACCATAGGGAATCTCACCACCAAAGCATCGATCTATTTTCTATCACCATCGTCCCACAATCACCCTCCACAACGGGCTTAGACAGGCCAACAATAGAGTCATACCCGAAAATTGTGCTTGGAGAGAGTTGCAGATTACCTCATGATAATAATAATACTTGTGCTATATGTCTTTCGGAATACAAGCCTAAAGAGTCTTTAAGGACGATCCCAGAATGTAATCACTATTTTCACGCGGAATGTATAGACGAGTGGCTCAAACTGAATGGAACTTGTCCGGTTTGTAGAAATTCTCCAGAAAGTTTGTCATTAGCTACATCATGTTCGTTAGCATCAACCACTTCCGTAGATACATCATAGAAAGCCAATCAACAATATTGAAGTTGTTACTTTTATATTTACATGTATATATATTAATGTATGTATAAATTCTAGGTTTCATCATTAACTTGTTATATGATGTTATATATAACAGTTATTTTAAATAACATTTCATTATTTTAGTAATGATACACGTAGTTTCATGTATATAACAATGAACGAATTTGTTAAAAAATATATATTCTTGTTGAAGTTTGATTTTGTCATGATGGCAATTTTCCAAATGTACGACGGAAACATCGGTCAAGATTATGTAAGACGGAAACATCGGTCTTATGAAGATAAATAATTTTTATTCTCTACAAGACAACGAGTCTGATTGGTGCTTTGAATATGCAAGAAATGTTGACCATAGTTTTCTTTGAATTTAGTGAGTTTAAAATCATCTCAAACTTCACCAACGTGACTTCACATGATAAAAAAATAAATAAAGAAATAAATAACATTTTGCGTCTCGATAATTATTTATTCTAATGGGGCGTGGTGTCCTCCATCACGCTATATAACGCCCTCACTAGTCACCACCACCTTGTCAGCATGATTGAGGCAAAATCCGATTTGGCGTGAATCCTTCACGCTTGGAAGTTTGTTGTTTTCAACAAAAGGACCGTTTGACAGTGGTAACATGCATTAAAAAATTACCTAAATTTCACCAATTTACACACAGAATTACGTTATTCTTTACTCATCTTTACGACAAAAAGAATTCATCAAGGTATATCCGTATGGAAATTTATGCAACCTAATTTCTGCACACCCCAAACAAGTTGTGCCCCGTCCAAACACCACCACCGCACCAAACACCCAAACGCCGATAAATTTTCTGAGTAGTATTGATTTTTTAGAGAATGCAAACATTCTGAATCATAATATTTATAACTTTATACAAAACTTGCCGATAAATGCTTTCGAATTTCAAGTGATGAAGGTGAACTGATGAAGTGTCACAATAGGATGAGTGTTCAGGTGATGAAGATGGAGTGTGCCACGTCCCCCTTAAAAAGAATTAGAATATAAAGGAATCAGATATGGAATTTAATAACTTCCAAAGAAATTGTAATTTAAATGATTGACAAAACAATCATAAAGAAATATATCTTACTCGACCCAATGCTTGACAACCTCCGCCTCTGACCTGACCGATCTCTGCCCAACTAAATTGCCACCAATGACCCAACCCAGAACACTGTCAGCCCGAACCGCTTATACCCCCTGACATTGCTCAACCTGGGTTAGCAGTCAGGTTAGGTCCGAGACTGGGTAAGGTTGGCAGTCAGGTCCGTATCAATACGACAACCCAACAGATCGGGCGGCAGTCTGGTCCTGGAGGGTGGTGTTTAATTCTAAGAATGTCTAATGTATCAACAGATTTTGTCTTAATGTATTTGTGTTCAATGAGAGTTCACTAGATATGCCTTGTTTGAAACGACTAACTCACACACCCATGAAACCTACTCCTAATTACACATCAATGTCCATCATATAACTAGAAACTACAACTATTCGCGAAGAAATACTTTTACTACACACTTTAGTTGGTTTTTGTTCATGCATTAAAAAAACACAATATGTTTAGGTAATTCATTAATATGTCTGAGAAGTCACTAATAATGTTAAGATAATATATATGCTTTTGAACCTATTATTACATATAAGAACTCGCTAACTATATATATTCACATGTAGCCAGTTGGTAAGAACCTGTTTTTTTTTTTTTTTTTTTGTATTTTGATCGGTGTAGTTAGGAACATTGACTACAAAGGTTGTTAAGCCGGTTAAATGTAGCCCATGATTTTTAAACACCAGGTAAATCTCTAGCTGATAAGTAATAATTTAATCACACCACCATGCACGCCTCTTAAATCAATCGTCATGACATATCATTTGATACCAATTTGGTTACTTTTTTCCAGGTTTTTATCACAGCTTTAAAATGGCTTGAGGAACTCTCCTAATTCCCTTGACTTTAGCCTTGTGACACACATCACAAGGTTCAGAATTATCAATCTGACCTAGATTAAGTTTATCTTTTAAAACCCTAAACACTTGGTTAGATGGATGACCAAATCTAACATGCCATAGATTTACATTAGCACTACTCAGAAAACACACCTTAGAACACACAACATTTCCACAAAAATATAGACCATCCACCTGGTTACCAGTCACCAGGGTTTTCATTGTTGTTAAATCATGAATGTAACAATTATTCTCATCAAATTCCTCATATAACGTGTTATCCTTTGCAAGTTTATGTACAAAAATTAAATTCACATAATATTCAGGAACTACGAAGATATCTTTAAGAATAACATTTTCTGCCCGTTTAATATCACCAACTTTAGTTACCAAGGCATCAGTACCAATTGGATGTTTCACACTTATATTAAACTTACACACATTTATACAGTTTGTTAAACCTATATCATCCTTAACTACATGTTGATTAGCTCATGAATCAGTGATCCACCCCAAGTTATTCTTTAATTCAAAACTATTTGAAAAACAATAAAATGGTTTAAAGCAATTGTTTGCACAAAAGGGCACAAAACCACTATCTACAATATTGCAGCTTGGTTGTTTGTCACCTAACAGATTCAACAACTTTTTTATCGAATCACTGGTCAGACTGTTCAAAGTTACTTCAGATTTTTCAACATTAGAGATATTGTTTACAACTACCTTTTTTCCCTGATTCCCTCTTGGTTTCATCCAAGAAGGATACCCAACTATATATCTCAAAGCATTTGTCAATTGAGTGTCCTATCTTAGTGCAATGTGAACATTTCAAGTTTTGATTAGACACCTTATTAGTTTTCTTGAAATCAAGTGTTGAAGTATTTTTGGATAAAAGAGACTTAAACTGGCTTCTTTTTGAACCACTATTGAAATTTCTATGAGATTCTTCTCTAGAAATTACAGCAAAATCCTCCTTCACAGTTGGTAAAACATCTTTGATTAAAAGATTTGTTCTAACACGTGATAGATGCTATCTAATCCCATCAAAAATTGCATAAGTTTTATCATGCTACTAAATTATTAAACTCAGTTGCAGCTTTACAGCTACATGAAGGTAATTGTAACATTTGATCAAGTTGTTTTCACAATATATTAAACCTATAATAATACTCAGCAAATGATGAACCATTTTGACTAAGTCAAAGACCATGGACCCATCAATTTTATCATAGGTTTCTCTTAACTCACTCCATACATCACAAGCAAGTTTAGAAAACACATGTCCCATATATAACTTTTCACTGATTGAATTTAAAATCATGTTAACACTATAGAATTACATCTATCCCACTGTCTTGCTAAAATATCATCATCATTAGACCTTACACAAGATTTATCTATGAATCCCCATTTGTTCTGGGGAGCAAGTTGCAAAGCGTTAGACCACACTGTATAGTTTTCCGTTCCTTTTAATTCTATGGTTATTATGTTTAGGTTGGCACTATCACTAGGATGCAAGTACAACAAATCACTCGCATCCAATTTATTAACTAGTGTTACAATAACACCAACACTACTAGCCCTAGGAGTAGAAGTTGATGTAGACTCAGATTCATCTCCCATAATGACAAACTTGTAACACACAACCACAATCAACAAATTATCAAGAAACAACAACTACACACAAGCACAATCAACCGGCAAAGCTGTGTCAGTGTTCCAGTTCGTTGGGTCATCATTCAAAAGGTGTCGTTTCCCAATTCTATACACACAACCAGTCACTCACAATCAACAAACAAAAAACAAAAATTTACAGATAACCAATAAACAATAACCAAGTATTGCTCAACCATCGGTACCTCTAACCCGGCCAACAACTCTAATACCAAGAAATTAACAACTAGTAAAAACTGGAACAATCTAACCAGTTTTAACCCAAGTTAGGGTTTCTCCAAGTCTGCATTCTTTGATTGGGAATAACAGGCAGTAGGCTAGGGTTTTTACGACCCCTAACACATCGCCTTCGAAACTTCTTGAAGCTCCTTATTTACAAAGATCCATAGAGTCTGCACCAGATCTTTAATATAGAACCCTAAATCAAGGTTTCAAAGATTGAATCCAGATCTGATCCTTTCTTTTGTTAATCTAGCCAAATCCACCAAGACTGACTTCAGATCCACAAGATTCTAGACCTATTCTACACAAACACACAATGAAACTTCTCAGATCTAGACCTCTGATACCATGTTACAAAATAGGTATCAACAGATCTTCTGAATCAAGAACACTCAAAACCTTTATTAACAAGAAAAATAACCAAAAGATCTGACAAAATTACACAGACCCAAAATTACTCTCAAAGATCTGACAACAAATCTAAACTACAACCACTATGATCACAACAAATCACTAATTAAACTATAGATCCAAACCCAGATTTAAATCAGATTCAAGATGAATCTGCTTGTTACAATCAAACCCTAGATCTATCTAAATTGAAGAGAGTGAACGGGAGAGAGAGAGAGAGAGAGAGAGAGAGACTCAAATGATTTTTTGAAAAAATGAAAACAATGCTGATGATTGAAGAGAGAGAGACTGGTATTATATGTGCCAGTCTCGAAGCATCCATATAACAAACTTCAATCCAACGGTTGTCATACAAACTTATAAGATATGGGCCTCTAATACTCTTGAACCGGGCTTATATTATTTGGGCTTGAACAAACAGCATCAGGCCCATGAGCAACCTCATTAGTCACCAGGCCCATCAGCAACCTCATTAGCCCATAATCTTCATATCAGAAGTCTGCTACAAGTACAACATCATGAGCCCATCTACAACTTCTCTCACATGTTCAAGCTATGCTCTCCCAACTCATCAATTCATGTTACAAAACAAAAACACAAAAAAAAATATGTGTAAGACAATTTGTAAGACAAATAACAACAACTAAGCATTAAATTGTGATATTGATATATAAAACCTTTATAACTTTTAACAGATAAATTTTTAAAAGTTTGATCTTAATTAAATTCTAGGATCAAAAATGGTGGATTTAATCTGAACGCTCTTATAACTCATATATGCTACCTTGTTACTTGTTCTCCCCAAAAATGTAAGTTTATGCATGTTGAGCATTTTCCTCAATAATCCCAAAGTGTTGCATCTACACTTTCTTTTATAAGTCCATATTACACTAGATAGGAAAATCATCATTAGTATCAGAGATGCACAAAAAAACCGATCTTGACCCCACCTGGTGGACTGGACTCTACCTGGTTTCGGTTCATACCCGGTGGTAGGAAGAACCTGTCCAGGTCCTAACGTATCCGATGGTCCCACCCGGTTCTAACATTGATTTTAAATTTGGGTAGGAACCGTTCAGAACCGACATGAAATAAAAACCCGGGTAAGAACAGGTTGTTACCGTTACAATAGACAAAAAATGATTTTAAATGATTGAAACGGCTATGTAGCCGATCACAATGGCTATTTTAAACGACATGAAAATAAAGCTTAAAAAGGATTAAAAAATCGCAAAAAACACTCTACGTTACTAACGTTTATACATATTCTTTATTTCTTATACTTTGGGTATATTTGGCAAGGAGCTTTTAAAAGCTCCAGCTACTATGCCAAACACCAATATATATTTAAAAAGCTTCCAGCTACCAACTTCCAACTTGCAGCTACCAGCTTCCAGCTACCAGCCACCAACTTGTTTTGCCAAACATACCCTTTGTTCTCTACATATGGCAAGCGGATCATAATCATCTGTTAGTTGTCGGTTCTTCAAGTGCCCCGTTCATTGGTGGGGTTCTCCCGTGTAATCGGAGCAAAGAAGTTTAGTGCAATTGGGATTTTGTGGAGATGAGTGACGGTTCTTCAAGTGCCCCATTCATTGATGCGATTTGTTTATATAATAGCAAAAAAAAAATTAATTGTTCCTTTAATTTAAAACACATTTCAGAGCAGCAAGAAGATTTTAACTTACTATAGTAATGTAAACAGACACAATTTAAATTTTAAATTTAATAGTACTTAAATTGTAATTAAAACATTACATAAATTAAAAATAACAGTACATAACCCCTAATTTCAAGACGTTGTGGTACAAATGATACTCTATTGTACAGTACAGAAAAAAAGAAATTATTATTTCCAATGATAATCGTCATTGGAATAGTAGTCTGAATCTGAAGCATGTCCCTTTCGTATGGATCATAGTTCCAGTCCTCTAGATCTTCTGCGAGGTTGCCGTAATACCAAGCGTCCAAGCCTTCTCTAGGACATAGTGTTTCAAAGGTAGTGCCTGCTATCCCGCAACTTTTTCCTGACGCAGTGCAATTCTTTTTACAATCTTTTGTATTACGTTACCCTTGAAATTATATAATGCTACCTCTCAGTTATTTTTAAAAAACCAAAACACCCTCTAAGTTCTATTAGTAGACTAGCCTAAAAAAATAGAAGCCCATAAACATTGGCTCATTTAATATGTTAATTTTAAAATAGAGAGCCCACAAGGTCTTTTTTTTAAGCTTTACATATTAAGCTATCCTGAATTTTTTTTATTAAGCTATTTTAAAAACCCTAACATCGTAGACAATAATCCACCAATATATCCATTTTAAGTAAAAAACTAATTTTTAAAAAGGAAAAAAAACTACCATCCCAAACTACAACCCACTCCTTAAACCCATCTCTTGGTTGGATTATTTTATGGTGGCCGGTAACAACACCCCTGCTCTAGTACCCATGACCATGCTCCACAACCCCACAGCCATGAGCCAGTCGGCCAACCGCCCTTCTCCAAGCTTCAACCTTCCTTCATGCTCTAACCGCCCTCCGGCCACCTCTGCAGTCCAACCTTCTACCACGGTCCACCACACACCACTCCACCACAAAACACCACTCCACGGTCTTGGGTCTCCATCAATTGATTGTGTAATCACTAATGGGGTAAAATTCTTGACTTCTAAGTTCTAATTCTAAATTATAGGGGTGAGCAAAAAACCAAATTAACCAAACCATAACCCAGTTAACCGATAAAACCGAACCAAAAAAACCAATCCAAATTAGGAACCGGCGGTTGATTGATTGATTTTCTAAAACCAAAAGTAATGGGTTGGTTATGGTTAACATTGTTTCCATACCCACCATAACTGGGCCGACATGTAGTAAAATGTTTGTTGGATCTTAGACTTTTCACCATGAAAGTTTGTTTGAATTTATAGGTTATATCACATCATGTTGGTTGAGCGTTTATTCGAATTTATAGATCATATCATATAGTTGTGTTTCAATATTCGGTAATAATTAATATTAATAGTTTAGATATATGTACTTTTTGATAGTATGTAATATACTAATATATAGATATGTGTGCTAGTAATTTATTACTTGTTCAAAAGTTTTCAAACCCAAACTATAGACCCAGATAATGCATAACTTTTTTTATGTTTTGAGCTATTTTAAGCTAGGCTAGATATCGTGGTTACCTAAACCAAAACCATCCGCTTTAACCTTCGTAACCGATTAACCGAAACCGCCATAACCGATTGGTTATGGTTATGGATATTCATTAACCGATATCTCGGTGATGGTTATGATTTCAAGCTAAAACTGACTTATGCACACTCCTACAAAATTCTAATTCTTTATCAACATTTGATTATGTATTCGATTAGGCCTTAGGGTTTATGCACAATTAATTATGATTTGCATTTGCATTTGATTTTATGGTTGTAATTGTCAAATTGATTAAGTTTACATTTCTTCTAAAATTAGGGTACTTGGAACATGAAATCACGTTTTAAATAAGCTCTTATTAGCAATTTGTTTAAAAGAAAAACACCTAAAAATTATGATATTGGTCCAACTCTAAGTCCAAATATTGCTATTAATGATATGCAAGTACGATAAAAATGAAATTTCCTTAATTGTATGAAGCTGTAGTAAAAAAAAACTTTTTCGAACGCTTTTATTTTGTTTACATTGCATGAAAGTACGGTAGTTTTTTTTAATGCTACCCCTAAAATTTTGGTCTAGGTCCACCACTAGAGGTGTTGACATGTGTTGTTAATGAGAATCATTAATTAGATGTAGTATATTATATAGAATAAATACTATTATGTTATAAATAATAGGCTTGCAAGCCTACACAAGCTCGGGTTTGAGCTCGTTTATTAAATGAGATACGCTTTGAGCTCATGCTCAAGCTTGTTTAAGCTCGGATTAATACAAGCTTTGTGACACTCGGCATGTTCAGCTTAAACATTATGCAAAACATATAAGTCTACCTTAGCGAAAAACATTTATTAACTTACTTAACTGGGTCAGTTGAGTTGGGTCAGGTTAGGATTGTCCAGGGTTCAATGATTTGGAGGATCATTGGGGGTTGTTTTGAGTATACACTAGTCTTGAGTCCCGTTGTTGGTGAAATTACATAAATTGAATTGAGTGTTATACATAGATTGATACATACATGTGATATAATATGCAAATACATGTTTCAAAGGTGTAAACATGATTATACGTGATTCTATATGCTTAACATGTGTTAGGATTGCATGTTCATGTGTTAAGATGTGCTAAAACGCGTTTAAACGACAAAACTGGATGATTTGGAAACACGTAAGCTGGTTCGACCTTAAGGGGGGTCGAACCAGGCTTGTGAGTCTTGTGAAAGGGCCATTCGACCACACATAATCTCATTCGACCCTTGCAGGGGGTCGAATGAACAGCAGGTACAAATATCACACTTTGCAATTTTTCATCATTTCACAAACCCTAAACGCCTCTAAACACTCTCTCTCAACTTTAATCACAGGGGAAGGAGTATTTGACCTTTTTTTTCATAATCTAACCTACAAACATCTTCCAAGCAAAGATCTAAGGTGTGTTCTTGATCTAAATCCCTTGTTAATGCATTTTGATTCGTTTTTATTAAACCCTAAAGGTCCAGATCTGTTCTAAGGTGATTATGATTAAAAACCTTTCAAACATCTTTCTAAACAAAACCCTATCATTAAACATGAGTTTTCATACAAATAACATGTGTTAATAGTGTTTCATGTTGTGTTATATGTTTTTTAATGATTAACTGTTGTTTAGATGATAAAAACATGATCTAGGGCTGCTATTGGCATTGGTTTATGATTGTTTTAGGTTACAATTAGATGGATGATAATGTTATGTCTATTTTGGGGATTCTTATTAGATCTAAGGCTTGATGCGTATTGTTATTGCTAATAAAACGATTAAGGGTTTTCATGAACACATTAAACTGAGCATTTTGAGATGATTATGAAAGGATTTCAACAAGTTTCCAAATTGGGTAACGTTTTCATGCATGATGTGACGTTTCCATAATTTTGCCATTTTGGGTAAGTATTAAAATGGACTGATTTTGGAGTAAAATTAGTAGGGTTTTGTGGGGATATGTTATTGAAACTTGACTACTGTGTTTCATGATGTTTCGTGATGTTTTCGGACTGATTTGATGTGTTTAAGAACAATTACTGTAGGCTGGGTCGAACCAGACCCCATTCGACTAGTCGTGGGATCAAAGGGGGATTCTGGGGGTCGAACCAGATGTTGAACAGGTCGAATCAACTTTGTTTTGGTCGAACGAACATGATTTAGGTCAAATTAACACGTGTTAGGGTCGAATTAACATGTGTTAAGGTCGAATGAACATGTGATAGGTTGCATGAACTTATGTAAGGGTTGGAGGAACTTAAAAAGGGTCGAACCAAGGACAATTTGGTCGAACCTAACCCATTCTCATACTGATTCGACCCAATAACTCCGTATGTGCGGTTTTTGATGCAAACTAAGTATTTTATGCTTGAACCTTATGTGTAATCTATGTGTACTTAATTAGTTTATGTAATGGGTCACCAACGGGATGTCGGGTCAGTCTGGTATGTCGGTTAAACAGTTAAACACGTTTTAAACATACTTGGTCACGATCTGGACAATCGGGGACTAGATAACCTTAAGGTTATTAGTCAAAACACTTATGTGAACTTTTATGATAGATCTCCGGTAGTTGGGATTATCAAGGCTTGTCCTTTATTCTTTAATTCGAAGAACGCAACCTAAGGTGAGTTTCACAGCCCCACTTTTACTAGCTATACTTTTGGGGGAGAAAACATGCTGCTAAACTTGTATTTTGGGAACTTGTGTCATACTATGGGTTACTTTTGAGTTACTATACGATCTTTTGAAGTCCCGAGGGAAACCATGAACGTGCGGGGTTACACAACGGGTGAAATGTGGATAGATCTATTGGGCTTGACTAGCCCCACTCGTCGACCGGAGGTCGGATGGGTGCATGTTGTCTCGACCTATGCTAAACTTGCTAAACATTATTCGGGCGGCTTAAACATGTGCTAAACTTGCTGAACTTGCTAAACGTGTCAAGTAATGGTTTTCCAATCGTAGTAGTAGCAAAACTTACGCCTAGCTAGCGTACTTTGGCTACACTTGACATAGTATTGACAGGTTTGACCTCGGTACATTTTGGTAACACTGGTAACACTTGGTAACATTTTATGAAAACCTGTGAATTCACCAGCATTATATGTTGACAGCTCTAAAATGGTGGTAAAATAGTCATTAAAACACTTTTACACTTTACTACCTCATTTTAGTTACCGTTTAATTCTCCCATTTTTAGTTAATAGTTACACTTTTCTCCTCTCCCGTACAAAATTTTAATAATTTTATTTAATCCTATCATAAATTTTTAACTATTATGTTTTAAAAACATTTGAAAATAACGTGACAGCTCATTTTTGTCAACGTTTTAATCAACCGTAACTTTTTTGTACGTTAATAATATCTAAAAAAATACACCACAAAAACGAGCATTATTCTCTTTAATTTGAATATAGTATTTGTATTACTTTTTAATTAAAATAATTGATATGTTAAGTAATTAACAATGTCTAGGGATGAACAATAATTGAATCATTAACCAGAACTAAACAAAAAACAGAAGAAATCAAACAAAAATTAACTAAATCAAAACAAGTATTTCATGTATTCGTATATTTCTAGCTTTCATATATACTATCATTTCATGTATTTATACATCCATAACTAAATCAAAACAAGTATTTCATGTATTCTATATTTCTAGCTTTCATATATACTATCATTTCATGTATTTATACATCCATTTCATATACTTATAAGTAAATATTTTAGCCAAAGTTTGGTTATGAACCAAAATAACTGAACCGAACTAAAAACTGTCAATCTAACAAAAACACCAAACCAATTAACCGATTGGTTAATAGGATCAATCAGCTGATGACTTCGGTTTCGGTTGAGATTAATAATCGAACTAAACTAAATTATGCACACCTTAGAAGAGCATGTGTTATTTGCCGCATTGTGCATACACCATTCTAAAAAACTAGAGCTTTACAAATATTTCTCTTCGTCAACCTCCATTTCCACTACACACTTTTCATCGCCTGCACATTTTCTCTTAGTCAATGCTACACTAAGTTTACTAATGTTTCAGTCCATGTTTTTTAATACAATGATTATCATTATGATCTAACATGCAGTATTTACTGTTGTTCGTCTGGAATGAACTATTGTGGTTTCATTTGAACTAACATACAGGGTTTGGAAGAAGCAATCGATTGGTGGCCATAGTAGCTTTGCGTAGATGTGATATTAAACTTGTTCTTTACGATCTATTTATCTCTGTGGAGTACATTGTTTGAAATATGTGTTACATGACTAACAATAGCCATGGGTGAGCAATAACCGAAAACAGATGTAGCCAACCCAAATCAATTAAAAACTAAATTAACCAAACAACCGAATTAACTTAAAATTGGTTATCGGGTTTTTTTATATCATTAGTTAACCAAAATTAACCAAACTAAAAATTGAACATTTCATATACTCTTAACTTACCTTTTATGTATTTGTAGTTTTATACCCTCATTTCATGTACCTCTAAGCCCAAAATTTTAGACAAAGTTTGGTTTTGGTTATAAAAGAAATTTAACTGAACCGAATTAAAAGCCAACAATCTTACAAAATAAATTGAACTAGTTAGCCAATTGGTTAATAAGATCGTTTAGCCGATGACTTTAGTTTTTGTTGAGACAAATAAGCAAGCTCACTACTAGAAACCATGGTGTTTTCCTATGAAAAGTTTCTACGGATTTCCCATGAACGTGTACTCCTACTGATTTCCCACGAAATTACCACGAAACATATGGAAATTCAAAACTAGCTACAAAAAAGCAACAATTTTTTTTGTAGGAAAAGCATGTGAAAATTCCCACGCGATTCCCACATAATAGTATCTATACTACTATATAATGGGTGCTTGATGGCTAAGAAGGTAAATTTACATCTTTTTTAAGATGGCATATCAATAGTCTTAATATAAAAATCCATAATTTTTGTCCAATTTCTTCCTTTTATGCCCTCTTGGACAACATTTAATGTCAATTGTATATGTATCTAATACATACTTTATATCCATCTCAAGATGTAACTCACCCTCATAAAACACAATAAATCTTAATTGAATGCTTAATATTAAGACCTTTGAGTGTCCATGAAGTGTATATGTATCCTCACCTTCTCATGTCTCAAAAATTGCATGCTTCTCATTCTTCTCATCTCCAACCATAGAGAAATAGAATATGCTTCCCATTTATCTGTGAAAAGGGACGACCAAGCATGTGGACATAGGTTAGTGCCTCTTACTAGTAGGCTTTAATGGATGCGCGCAAGCATATCGAGCGTGAAATTGAACGATTTATGATTTGTGAAAAGGAGACAAAGACAAAAGCTTTCTGCCTGGGTCATCAGCCTAAAACGGTATGTATTGCATTATTTTTTCCCAATAAAATATTGAACTTGGCATACGCTTTTACTTTGTATTGGCTCAGTAACTAGAGTTTGATAAATTGTAAAATATTTGAGATTTAAATTAATTATCGTGAAGTTTCTTTGTTGATGATCTTTTGTAGGACCCAAAGGAGATAGCCAAGTCAGGGACTAGAGATGGTTGAACAATATGGTATGACATTATTTATCCAATCTAATGGCTTGCACTTTTTTTTTTGCTCGAGTTTCGGTCTATTATTGTTAAGTAAAAATTTCTATGTAGGAAATTAAAATAATGAGAGATTTAAAGAGAATGTGTTTTGTAACAGACGCATCAATTTAATTGATACAGGACATTCGTGTTGTATATAATGTTATCTTTGCCCTAAGATTCGCTAATCTTATCATGTAGCTTTTGGGATTTTATATCTTTTTTATTGATACTAGATATTTGATTTTATTATCTTATTCCTCCTAACCACCAAGTATGACTTCAATCTAACTATATAGTATTTTCCAAATAACTTTCTATAAGTCGTTACATGTGCAAACCTTTTTAACAATTGGATTTGGCACATAGGCTCATTTTTTTTGTTTTGCTTTTAATCAGAACTATATGTTCAGGACATGGAGCTAGGGGTGTGAATTAACAGGCCATCAATCCAACACAAAATTTTTAGGTAGGGTTTAGTCTAAATGGACTCGAGTCAGTTTAATATTGGTGGTCCCAATTCTTATCAATTTAATTCAACTTATTAACATAATTAATTTCAGTTTGCGGAAACAACCAACCGGTTGAACATAGCAAACACAATACTTGTTAAATAAACTACATACAATGAAAAAAACTATAGAACTTACTAGGAGTTGAATTTTTTTGTCTGCATCATTTTTAACTCTGTATTACATTTTAAAAATCTATGTTATAAAGCTTTGTTTATATACAACATAGTTTTATAAATGTCGAATTATCACACAGTTATATAAAGTATCCAACGGTAGTTTTACAAACATATTCAAGGTACTCAAGAACTCATAGATACTAAATAATTTATAACTAAATATTAGGTTGTTGCTTTCTACTTAGTATCATCATAATGAATCGTCCATAAATGCCATACAGGCACCACAAACACCAATAACGACTTTAAGGCAACAAAACAAACGCACCCGCAACAACGTGCGGATATTCCCACTAGTCCTATTTTACGAGTTCATGGGAAATGTGTAGAAAACAATTAAAACATTATTTTGTTTTGTTTTTATTATCTTTTAAAAGATAATAAAAAAAATAGTGATTTCGTGGGAAATCCGTAGGAATTTCCCACAAATTTTCTAAGCATTTTGATATAAGATTCAATTTCGTGGGAAAGCCGTAGGAATTTCCCACGCATTTTCTACGCATTTCGAGATAAGATTCAATTTCGTGAGAAATGCGTCGAAATGTGCGACAATGCTATAATTCCGAAGGAAATGCGTCAGATTTTCCTACAGACTTCCTACGGATTTTTTTTCTCATAACAACTAATATAAAGTATTTGCACCTTTATAGTCGTAATAAATATATACGGTGATACTAACATTGTTTTTTATTATAAGGATATGCGATTAGGGCATCCATGATATGTTATTGTTTGTTACAATCTAATATGATTGAACACAACACGATCCAATATCGAATGTTATACAACAAATTCCATAATGGATTATCAAGCGATATTAATGCCTAGTGAGAGATCTTGATACGGTCCATTAGGGCATATATGAGTTGTTAGTGTCAATTACGATATGATATTACTTAATACAACATGGTATGACCCATCAACAACGAATGTTACTTATTAAATACCATAACAGGCCATTAGGGGATATCAAGGCCCAATACGTTCCGTTGGGGCATGTATGATTTGTTATTGTCGATTGCGATCTAATATGATTCATGCAATACAACATGGTATAACCATCCAATACTGGATGTTACATAATAAACATGTTCCTCATTTTATGTTAATAACTTTTATTTGCGTAGGAAACAAAATTTTTAAAAATAACTATTTGGTATGAACTTTGTGGGAAATTAAATTCCGTGGGTACTTTGTAGGAGAAGGAAATACATTTTGTAGGTAATGCGTAGGAAACAAAATTTTTAAAAATAAATATTCCCTAAGAACTTTGTGGGAAATTAAATTCCGTGGGTGTTTTGTAGGAGAAGGAAATACATTTTGTAGGTAATGCGTAGGAAACAAATTTTTAAAAAATAAGTATTCCGTAGGAACTGTGTGGGAAATTAAATTTAATTTCCGACGGAAAATATTTGTGGGAAAGCTGTAGGCGATTTTGTGGGAAATGCGTAAGAATAGTTTTCCCACGGGCCTTTTACCTACAACTCGATTCCGTGGGAAATCTGTGGAAAAAGGGCATTTCCTACGCATTTCCCACGGAAACGGCGTAGCAAAGCTAGCAGGTTTCTAATAGTGGCTGAACTAAACCATTCACACCTTTAGGAAATGTTTGTATTCCTTACCGCATCGCGCGATAGTTAACTACAACTAGGGGTGTTCATCGAATCGAATAACAAATTTTCGAATTATTCGAATCGAATTTCTCGAATTTTTAATATTTTTACCTGAATTCGTATTCGATTCGTATTCGCTTAAAATTCAATTTATTCGATTCGTATTCGATTCGAATAAGAAAGTCGAATTCGAATGGAATTCGAATAAATTCGATTTAGTTCAAATTCACCATAAATAATAAATTGTTTTATTTTTAGTTTTAAAACTAATACAAACTCATTATTTTTAACATATAAAGTACAAATCTACAAAATTGATAAACAACAATTTGTCAAATACGGGAATAATAAAAATAGTAGAGAGTATATTTTGTTAGAGTTTTGTGATGTATAAGGTAAAAATGTAAAATATGGTTATGGTAAAAGTTGTAGAGGCTATGGATTCTTAGATTTTGACCGAAATTTAGAAGTTTTTTTTTTTTCAATGTGTATATTTTTGTATATAATAATGTGTATGTGTGTATATATATTTAAAAAAATATACATGTACAGTTTTTATTCGAATTTCGAATCGAATCGAATTTAAAATCATAAATTCGTATTCGATTCGTATTCGATTTACTGGACTCGAATTCGAATTGAATCGAATTCGAATTCTTAATAATCGAATCGAATTCTTGGTAATCGAATCGAACTAAATCGAATTTCGAATTTTTCGAATTCGAATCGAATTCTGAACACCCCTAACTACAACTTAGAAACAAATAAGCGTTTAGAACAATAATGAGGTTTGTTAATAGTACAAGTTTAATGAAAAACATAAAGGTAAACATGATAAATTGTGATTAAGGTTACACTAAAGATGTGATTATATAGATGCTCATATTACAATATTAGTCCCTAATCTATATCATAATATTAATTACAATATTCAAATTTAAACATAAAATCAATGGAGATGATCAAATACGTTGGTTCATGGATCACATCCTAAAACAAAATGCATGCTTGAATTTTAGTTACACAAACACATCCACAAAAAAATATACTTCTTTTATTAAAAAAAAAGTAACAATACAAAAAAAAAGTAAACATTTGATCAGATCTTAACTTTGTTTAATATTTTAAAAAAAATATTGTGTAAATTATTATTAACTATATAATAATGTAATTTTCCAAGTCAAATATACATATAACAAACTGAGGTTTTTACGTCCGAAAGACAAGGGAAACCTTAAAAAAAACAGTTATGATCAGAAATTGTCTCCTCATCGACCATCACTTGTTACACTGCATTACCACCTTTCTCCACCGTCTCTGGCCACCATACATACAATGGAGCCAAAGAAATATATAGTAGAGGTTGAACCGGCGATTGAGGCCAAAGATGGAAGGCCATCAATGGGTCCGGTTTACCGTAGCGTGTTTAATAAAGACGGTTTTCCACCTCCTGTTAATGGTTTGGATTCTTGTTGGGATGTTTTCCGGTGTGTCTTTTGTTATATTTGTTTTATTATGTTTATGTTCATGTTCATGCATGCATGTATTTTTTATCATTGCATTTTAATTTGATTAGGCTTCGTGGTATGAGGCGTTATTCCTCATCCACCTTAGCTTGAAAACGTTTAATGGCGTCCCTCTTCATTTCCTGAGCGTCATTGGGGGGCGCCATTGATCCATCGACAGCCCATTCATGAGCATTAATGGGTTAATTGTGGGGCCCATATGTAACAACCAATCAAATTTTTTTCCTATTTCTTTCGTTTTCTTTTTTTTTTAATTAAAGAGACGTTATTCCATTGCATGGAGCCACTATCTACGCGGTGCTGATGTGGCGGTGGCGCAATGGACAGTGGCGGATCTAGGCCACAAAATCAGTAGTAACGTTTTTCATTTTTTTTCATTTTAGTAGCAAGGTTTTCCAAATTTCGTAAAAAAAACCAAATTTTCCACTAATTTTCCACTACGCGCGCGAAGTTGAGCCGCAACGTCCGCGACCCCTACTAAACCTCTATGTCCGACCCTGGCAATGGAGCCCCTAGGGGCTCCATTCAATACCATTTAGTCTTACGGTTTTGTTATATTTATCAATGCCTCAATGTTGTCCATTTTGTTCAAGATGATTGTTTAGGAACTCATGGTTTTGTTTTCAACCACAAATTGTTCACGCATGCAAAACGCGTTCCAGTAGATAATGTTCCACCCCTTGTAAGGAAGGTTTCATTATCCCTATTAACCTTCCATATAAGTGGGCGAAAACTTTCTCTACCGGGACGCGTTGTGAGTGGGAAACAATTTACCAGGTGAAAACAAATATGTGAATTCCTGGATAGGTAATCAATCGGGAGCAAAAAGGACAATATTATGGAACGGGTTTCGTGGGTTGTTGAGGCTTGAGGTGTATATTGTATCTTTAATTACGATTATTAATTTGTTGTTGTGTTTTCGTTTTGGAGTGATCGATTTTGTGAGCATGTTATTTGGTTTTTTGTTTAAAAGGAATTCGCGAAAATGTTTTAAAAAAAATCTATAGGCATGGATTTAGAATATTGAACGAATTGTGGTCCTTGTGGATGTCGCGCCTTTGATTTAAAATGTTTGTTTGGTATGTTGCAGCCTGTCTGCAGAGAAATATCCTGATAATAACATGCTTGGCACGCGTGAATTTGTGGATGGAAAGGTATAATGGGACCTGCTATGCATGATAATATCTTAAATCTTTGTGTGTTTGTGTTTCGGTTGACCGCCTTTGTAACTTTGCAGCATGGGAAGTATGTGTGGTTGACTTACAGACAAGTGTATAATAAAGTCATACAGCTAGGGAATTCTATCAGAGCCTGTGGAGTTGAGCAAGTAAGTGTTGTTATTGTAGTTACGCACAAATTGCATCAAAATTTTGAACTACTTATTAAAAACTGCCTTTATGGTGTTTTCGCCTGCTCAAATTATTTTACGGATATTATGTATGCATTTGTTTTTCACATTGAGGGAATGTATTGCTAATCATTCATTTGGGGATTCATGCTTACTCACAAACATGTAAATGGTGATTTTAGGGAGCAAAGTGTGGTATTTATGGTGTCAACTGTGCACAATGGATAATGAGCATGGAGGTACTTTATTATTTTTCACATTTCCTTCTAGATTTCTGATATTCACTGCTATACATATGCATATATTATTACATGTCTAGAATTGTGTTGTTACACTCTTAAGTCGTAAATTGATGCAGGCATGTAATGCTCATGGCTTATACTGCGTACCGTTATATGACACCTTGGGTAAGTACTAATTGTTTCCCCGAATGGTTCTTATGCGTTATAGGACTTATGTAATGTACTTTTCCTGTATTATTTTTCATGTAGGTGCTGATGCAGTAGAATTCATCATATGTCATGCTGAGGTTAAGATTGCTTTTGTAGAAGAGAAAAAGATCCCAGAGGTAATTAGTAATTAAGTAACCTAGAGTGGTTAGTAGCTTATTTTTAGTTTTTCTTGGCTTGTAAAAAATTTATTGCAAGTTTATTAGTTAGTCAATTAAATGAATTATAAAAATCGACACAAATGTTTCGGGTGAATGTTATAAAATTTTATTCCATTTAAGTCAGATTTTATTAAAACGAAGATGTTATAGTCTGTGAAGTTTTGCGTTTTATGAATAATATCCTTTTGGCGGTTCAGGTGTTAAAAGCATTCCCGAAAGCTGGAAAATATCTGAAAAGTATGTCACTTATCCTATCAATTTTTAAAATGTTACTGCATATACTAAACTGCATACTTTTTTTAGCAATTGTGAGCTTTGGACAAGTTACTTCTGAACAGAAGGAACAAGTCAAAAAATTGGGTGCAGCATTACACTCATGGGACGAGTTTTTATTATCGGTAAGCTTTTATAAAACTCAGGTTAACGGTACTTGAACTTACCTGAATCGTCTACTTTTATTCAAATTCAGGGCAAAGACAAACACTTTGATCTGCCAGTGAAGAAGAAAACCGACATCTGTACTATTATGTACACAAGTGGAACAACCGGTGAACCAAAGGGTGTATTAATTTCAAATAACAGCATCGTCACAATCATATCTAGTGTTCATCATTTCCTAAAATATACCAATGAATCAGTGAGTTTCCTACCCTTCAAAACCGTTAACCTTTTAAAATTACATGTCATCGTTAAGATACACATTGACCATGACATGGCATAATATGTCATCTTGCAGTTGACCGCAAATGATGTATTTCTCTCGTTTCTACCTTTGGCACACATATTTGATCGCGTGATTGAAGAATGTTTTATACAGCATGGTGCTTCAATAGGATTTTGGCGCGGAGTAATATCACAACATCTTGTTTAATTAATTCTCAACAAATTTAATATATTTATAATATGGAAAATAATATGTTCAGGATGTCAAATTACTAACTGAAGACATTGTGGAGCTTAAACCTACTATTTTCTGTGCTGTTCCTCGGGTTTTAGAAAGAATTTATTCGGGTATTCATTGTTCTTCTTTGATTTTACCTTATGGTTTTATTATTACTAATTACTTTCTTTTGATCAGGTTTGCAAAAGAAGATCACTTCTGGCAGTTTTCTGCAAAATAAAGTGTTTAATCTAGCATATTCATAGTGAGTAGTTCAATAACAAGAGTAATCATTATTACTGTTCAATTTATTCTTACCCGCAACGGTAAAACTTTAGACTGCTACATACACACAGACAGTGCCAGTTATAATGATAAATGGAACCCGATTCTATACCATTTAATACATTCCGAAAGGCAGTTGGACCCGTTTTCTAAAAATAACACATGTTACATTTGGAGGGTCATATTACCTAGTTTGAAGTAATGCTAAGAAGTAAAACATATATGTATAGCTTGTAGTGATACTTTTATCCATCATATATTAATCATGCGCCTTAATTATTTTTTACCGTATGTGAATTTGAATGCGGATATTTATGCAGTAAATTGCGCAATATGAAGGGTGGCAGTAAACATCAAGAGGCATCTGTATTAAGTGACAAACTTGTTTTCACTAAGGTTAGATATAAATTTAAAGGAACTCTTATTCATCTTTTACTTGTCCTATCTGACATGGGTCAATTTTGGTTATATATTATCTGATTTAACATCTAATGCAAATAGTGACATGACTGTTATGTGTTTGCTCATTTTGTGCAGGTTAAGCAGGGATTAGGCGGAAGGGTACGCATTATAATATCTGGAGCGGCCCCATTGGCACCACATGTTGAAAGTTTTCTGAAAGTGGTTGCATGCAGTCATGTCCTCCAAGGATTTGGTACTAACCTTTCTCATGTTATATGGAAATTTGGGTGGGTGAGGTAACCTGTGAAAACAAGTTCGGGTTGAAACGTGTCATTATAATACGCATAATATTATTTGTGTAACTCAATGTAGGCCTGACTGAAACCTGTGCTGGAGCATTCGTCTCTCTACCAAATGAAATGAACATGGTGGGTACGGTGGGCCCACCAATCCCGAATGTGGATGCTCGTTTGGAATCTGTTCCTGAAATGAATTATGATGCTCTTTCAAGTACGCCACGCGGAGAAATATGCGTAAGGGGGGATATTTTATTTTCAGGGTACTACAAACGCGAGGACCTTACAAAAGAGGTCTTGATCAATGGATGGTTCCATACAGGTGTTTATGCATTTCTCCCATAACATCGGTTTAAATTTTGTTTTGCATTGATTGAACGACCGTATGTATATATACTACACTATGTTTCAGGTGATATTGGTGAGTGGCAACCAGATGGAAGCATGAAAGTTATCGACCGCAAAAAGAATATTTTTAAGCTGGCACAAGGAGAATATGTAGCAGTTGAAAATTTGGAGAATGTTTATGCACTTGTTCCTGCTATAGACGAGGTAATGCTCTAACGAAACTTTTTTAATAACATTATATGATGAATGAAATTTGATACGTGTGTTTCAGATATGGGTATACGGGAATAGTTTGGAGTCATGTCTTGTTGCTGTTGTAAACCCAAACAAGTCCGCTATCGAAAAGTGGGCTCAGTCAAGTGATGTATCTGGTGATTTTGAATCCTTGTGTCACAACCCGAAGGCTAAAGAATACATACTAGGAGAGCTAAACAAAATCGGAAAAGAGAATAAGGTATTAGTAACTAATTATAAGGTTTCAATGGAAGGAATGTTTGATTATTATTGTTTATGGTGGCAGTTAAAAGGATTTGAGTTCATTAAAGCGGTTGAGCTTGACCCTAAACCTTTTGACATTGACCGCGATCTTCTGACTCCAACACAGAAAAAGAAAAGGCCCCAGCTGCAGAAATATTATCAGGTACGTACGAGCAAATTATAAGATTGATTTAAGATTGAAAACCGGACCCTGATATTCTCTTCTAACGAACAAACAAATAAAAATGTGTGTTGTTTGGTTGGTTGGTTGTTGTTTGCAGAGTAAAATTGATGATATGTATAAGAATATGAACAAGTGAAGCTGGAAGAAACAACCGACGCGGTTGCAAACTGCATTGATAGTAGGTCTGATCTGCTATATTTTGAAATTCAGTCTGTTATAAATCATCAACAATATTTATTATTGACAGATTATGTATTGAAGTTTAACTTATGATTAAAATAATAAGATTTTAGTGTCTATATGTTTATGAGAAGTTAGGATGTTTGAGTTGTTATATGAGCAAACTTTTTGAAAGATGTGGCAAGATGAGCGGGTTGGATAATTGGTCAAAATATTTAGGTTGAAACGCGTCACTTATGTTAAGGAGAGGTCGGGTCAAGTTGGGTTGACCCACAAATACTCTTTTCAATCTATTCTTTTACCTTCTTATAAGTAGTTAGTTAATTATAATTAACAGAAATTACTGTAACATTAATCTATATCGGGTGAGCCCTGATATTTGTTTCCTTGCTACGGATGAATTGGGGGACCAAACATAGGGATAGGGACAGCCTCTAGGCTGAAGAACCATGACCAACCATCTGCCGACGTCCATGTGCAAAGGGATCACAAATGTATAACGCTAGATAGTGATTGAAATATGATAGAACTTTGGTTAAAAACGGTTTTCATGACCAAATGTGTATGAAACGACTTATATAACCTGTTATGCATAAACGAATTAGCTTTCGCACTTTTCATGATATATGTGTCTCCATTGGTATAGATACATATATTTCATAAAAATAAACATACAACAAAAATACTTGCAACTTCTCTATGTTCCTGTTGTAAGTCTTGATGCTTAAATCTCGCGTGTTTTTGTTTTCGATTATCTTACAGTCGTTTTCATGTACGCGAAACCATGAATGTGCGAGTGATTGCGCCTTTTCAATAGATGGCGTGGTTCATCACACAGAGAACTAGTTCGGAAACAAAATAAAAATTAGAACACAAATTCTATAAATATTGCAAATTTACAGCAGCATAAAACAAAGCAACAGACAACTTCAAACCTGTTTTGAAGTAAAAAAAAAACACAAAAGCAAAAAACATACTCTAATCTGTCTTTTTTACTAGGTTGAGAGGTCTTGTATACTCTCTCAACTACTTAATGACACTCTCTTTCCAAGTTAGAAAGAAAAACTAAGATCTAATGAAAGAGGATAGGTTTCACTCCTTTCGTCCTCTATTCTTCAGACCTTATCTCAAACATCGGAAAAAAAACCCGAAAATCCATCACCTCAAATGTTTTAGTAGCTTTTAGTTTTGTCTGTAAAATGATAGTCTCTTTTAACTTAATCTTTCATTTTAAGCCAATGTGTAGCCGGAAACTGAGACGTCTGCGAAAGGAGCACTGTGGATGTACACAAACTCTAGGCTTTTGTCAGCTGGTAATGAGCTAATCCATTCTGGTAACCCGTATGAACCACTTGTGGTCTTCGTGAGACCCCAAATAGGACCGTAGAGCTTTGAGATGTTTAGGTTGAAGTTCCTGATGGTCTTCCGAGATTTGTTGGTAACTATAGCGGAATATCTGTAGTATGTTTTTCCATTGGATACCCATGAAGCAGTTGCCTTTTGATCAATTTCAATAGGAGCTAAAAAGAGAAAAAATGAGTCATCAAATTCAATTGTAATGTAACAAATTTCGTAAACATAACAAGAAAACGACAAGATCCTTGTATGAAAATTCGGTTGACAATTTCCTTGGCCCGACCCATATTAAAAACGTTCTGTTTTGACGCAAACTTGTTTTATTCATTTTACCATCTTTAATGAATGAGTGGAATTGGTACCTGCGTATGGAGATACGGGGTGTGGGTGAACTGCAATAGGTTTATGAAGGGGAACTTCAACTGCATAAACATAACAAAGTTGTTACAAACACCGAAACCTGAAGGGTATAAATGACATTTCAAACGACCAAAAACGCGATGAACTATACCTGGAAGGAGCTGGTTATGGGCAGCATGACCACCTGCATTCAATCTAGCCAACACTCCAAGAAGAGGTGCATTGTTATATGTGGCAGGCTCAGTCTGCTCATAGTTGTCCCTCTGGTCAGCAAAGTTATCATAGGCATCCGGCCCACCAACAATGGCACCAGTCAAGAGATTCGGGTCACTAGCTTTTCGGCTAAACCATGTAGCATAACCACCTCTGCAGCTAACAAACGACGGGTCAACTTTAATTGACACAATGGATGAACCGCGATGGTGAACTTGTTGTGGGTAGTGGTTCCCATATCCAACCATGTAACTTGTTGCTCTTGGGTTGTTTCCAAGAATATAGTCAACCTTAATACCATACAAAAAGATAAAAACATTCAACATTTTTTTTAAAAAAATATAAAACAATTATTTAAAAGTGAGGTTATTCATTTTTTTTACCTGTGACTTGGCAAATGCAAGAAGCTCTGATGGGGCGACACGACCCGAAGCACAATGCAGGTCTTTTCGGGCAGCGGTTAAGTGGTCAGAGTAGACAGTGAGGAGGAAGGATGCACTTGTAACAAACTGTAAATTGTTCCATCTTTGCCTGAATATTAAACCTCCTGGAGTCTTTTGCACATTGTGATTAGCCTTCCCCATACATGAACACATAAACATCTCTGCCTTCTCTTGGTATTTTCCGAACACCGGAGAGTGATCACCGGCTTTCCCTCCCATTAAAAACTGCATACAGTTTAAACCAACGGTCATCATATATATAAGTTACCAATACTTCAATACTTACACTCTTTTAATTTGTTCTAATAATACTTTTCTTGAGTACTTGTAACCAATGTTAAAACCGCTAACTAACCAATGTTTTCGTAACCTGATCGGCCTGTAGGACCGAAAACCAAGTGACTAGCCGGTCTAGTTATAGATCTTTGAACCGTTTTAAGTTTTAACTACCCAGCTATCAGTCTGACCGATCAGACCAGACATAACTTTCTTATTTTTCCTTCTCAAATATCATTTATTGATTCATTTAGCTCATGTTTATTTTATATAAGTATATTTAAATTTTATTTTTTTTTTAATTTTTAAGAGGATATCTTTCGTTCATTCCCAGAAAAAGAAAATTACATTAAGATAACGAGCAGGCGGGCAACAAGCTGCGCCGCTAACCCTTTGTGTATATATTTAGTTTCAAATATTACTTTATTTTTTATAAAATTTATGATGTCATCTTAATTTTAAATCTGGTCTGACCGGTGGATCATCAGTAAGACAACTGTTTAATGTCCAATCCGCTTCTGAAAACATTGTTGGTTACACTATGCAAAGAAACATTACCATGGCGGCAAGGGTCTGAACACCGGCATACTTAACGTCCCAACCGAACTCAGTCATGGCCCACCCGGTCCCACCAAGGTTATCACCATTTTCCCCCAAGTAATTCAAGTAATATGGCTCATTTGTTGCCTTGTACAACCAAGCAGCTCCCCAAAGTAATTCATCCTGTTCATATTTTAAAAATTAATAAAAACAATATAATTACACAAAGGGCAATTATGTAAATAAATAAAACTAGTTTAAGGTTATAATCACGTACCGCGTATCCGCTAACAGATCTATAGTACTTCTGGGCCACCGAAATGCTACTGTCGTATTTGCCCCTGTATTTGTCGGCAAATTCGAAGAGCTGTAGAGAGAAAGTGGTAGTAAATAAGTGATATGTTTAGGGGTAATTCCGGAATATGGAAAAGTGTAATAATAAGTGTGGTTGTGTGCATTAGTTATTTGTACGGTACAACACACCGACAGTGTAGAGTGTCACGTGGTAATGGTATTTTATTTAGTTGAGTTTCAGTAAAATTTGTACTGTGAGCCACCTATTGTCCGTGATTGGCGGCAACTACCACACTTTAGTTCCATGATCTCATTTCACTTTGTAAATAAAAAAAAAATAAAAATTTAAAAATAAAACAATTATTAAAAAAGCATATATATTTATATAATTATATATGTTTTTAATGGCAATTGTTAACTTTAATATATTTTACAATAATGATTATAAACTACTTTTGGGCGGAGATTTGAACATGAACTCTTTCTGCAAGAAACATATAGCTCTACCAAATAGACACTGGTAACTGGTCTTTGTTTAATTATACCAAAGGTTAAATATCTTGTAGTCGGGAATTTACACGAAACAACATTCCTCTTTAGCTAAAAATCATGTAACACGCGAGTCAACTACAATGAATTCAACTTTATTCTAGCTAATCAAACGTCATAAATTGTTAAATTTTTAACAATTTTTAGATTAGCTAAGATAAATACAGCACATTCGCAATCCGCAACGTGCAGATTTTGAAAACCAACTTTTAGTTATGGAGTACACCACTTAATCACTATAATGTTTCTCTTGAGAACTCCTAAATTGTTTCTTAATTGTGTCCTTTTGACTTCTAATATTTATGTAACGTTTATAATTTACTTTCATCAAAAGTGTAGAATATTATATGTTGATAGAACCATGAGTTGATTAAAATACATATATAATCAAGGAAACATTTCTTTTATAAATTATATATGTATGGAAAAAGAAATGAAAATGAAATTTGGATTACATGCAAGAAAACTACAAAGTTGCATAAATGATTACATGTGGTGGTATATACATATACGGACACTTGCCATGTGAACCGCTACAAGTCTATAACCATTGGTTGGTAACATGTGCATTAATAGTTGTACATACTTATAAGGACACATGGCATGGCAGCTTCTTCTAATTTACACCATCAACAACCAGCCTGACACCAGTAGACTCATTAAAACCTTAACTGTCTGTATTTATTTCAACCGCTTCACTAACGTACGCCTCTCTCTCTTTCTCTCTGCTAACATACATCACATTTTGGTCGGAATGTTTTTCTTACAAACAGTTTTATAAAATTTGAAAAAATGAAATCAATTTTGTAATTTTGTTTCTTGATAAAAAACATATAAAATAATTTTTATATACCTAAGAAGATATTTAAATTTAAATTAGTTGTAAAAATAAGATGGGTTGCTATAATTATTATTATAAAATTATATTTTTATAAATGAGTTAAAAGTAGTAATAACTAGTTTTACCAGAATATATTCTAGGTTTTATAAAAGTTTGACTGAGGTTGTCTGACATAATTAAAGACCAATGCAACAAGTAGTTGTACCTTATGCTTTTATAGCTACCGGTGGCCATGGTTTTCTAATTATTATTATTAATTTTTTTTTAACGGTCAACGAATCAATTTCTGAGCACTCTCGGGCACTCTTTTGGCGAATCAGGTACTCGAGAGTACCTGTGCCACCAATTGCCACCAATTCCCGGGAAAACCCGACCACTCACCCGCCCAAAGGCACGACAGTGAAATAATCGGTAAAACCGGTCGGGATCAGGACTTGAACCCAAGCCAATGGCCGGGTCATCCCTCATTTCCCCTCCACCAATGTCCTCCAAATGTAGCTAGTGGGAATTGAACCCAAGCCTCTCATAGGAAACTTTAGGCTCTCAACCAACTGGGTTACAAATGTTGGACTATTTTATGTTAATTCAAAACTATAATTTACTTATAAGTGTTATATTTTGTTAACGTTACAAATTTATAATAAAAAAACAAAATAGTTAGATATATATATTTTTTTAAATTAGTTAAATTACCTCCACACTATTTATGATGTTATCATGTTATTCTATGACTGTGAGACAATGTGAACGCAAGAAAAGGACAATAGTAGAAAACAGACCTGGTGGGCGTGAGTTAGGAGTTCTCTTGAATACGCGGGGTTGGCCCGGCGGAACACAATAGAAGCCGCTGCCATAGCAGCAGCGGTTTCTCCAGCAAGGTCGGATCCAGGATTGTTTTCGTCAATTCTATAAGCATTTCGCGAAGTCGTCATTTCCTCTGGCCTTTGCCAACAATAATGATCCGTGTTACCATCTCCAACCTAAATCAACAAAAGAACCCCAAAAATTAATCAAAATGCTACAATTAAACAACATTTTAACCAAAATTGGGGAACCAATTACTTCTCCATATAACACATGAGGCTGAGGATGAGCTTTAATAAGGTAATCAGTCCCCCACTTAACCGCATCCATGGCGTGACCGAGCTCGCCACTCGACGCCATTTGCGAGCCGTACTCTAAAATGCTCCATGACATCATTGTGACCGTGAACGCCATTGGAAGCCCGAACTTCACATTGTCACCAGCATCATAATATCCTCCTACTAGATCCACCTTCATAACCAAACCAATCACATTAGTCCCAAACCAATTCACAAAACCACTGGGACTGTAGACTGTAGACTGTAGTCTAGCGGTATCAATGTGTATAGTAAATTTCTTTTTCTCCAAAAGTGGTTGACGGTTATAATCCCATAGTCAACATTAGTGTACTATATTTAGCACTAGTTTAAACTTAAAGGGTGTCTGAGTTAGCCGTTCTAAAAAATATAAAATTTACAACAGGGCTAGTGATATCAATGTGTGTAAAATAATACGTTTATTTTCAAAGTGATGTGAGTTAGCCGTTCTAAAAAAAACTAAACACAACTTACCCCACTGGATTTGCCATCGAGCAAACCGGAGTTTCCGCGCCATCTAACCCGTTGATTACCGGGAAGATAACCGGATCTTTGAGCTTCAAAGAAGAGAATGCTCTTGGAAAGTGCTTGACCATAATTATGTCCACCTGCTAAAGCTAAAGGCACAATTGCAACAAGTAAAAGCAGAGCATTTGCTCCAATTGTCATGAATTTCGCCATTGGAATCCAAATTAATGGAAGAACAGAAATGGGTTTGTTTAATTGACAATGTTGGATTGGTTTATCAGCCTAATTATGTGATAAACCGGTTTCATAAATGGTGAGAGTGATTTAGAGGGAGAAGTTGGCGAAGAAAGATGAGGCAGAGGTGTAGTATATATGGAGGAGAATGGAAGACAATGTATCTTATGAGTTATATGAACACGCGTATTTACTTTTTTACATAATTTATGCAATAATTATGTTTTTTTTGCTAATCATAAAAGTTAACAAATTTTACAATTATACTATATTTAAAGTGATCTAAATGGTTAGATTATAATTGTTGTTAAAAAAAGGTGCTTACCATAACAAACTTTTGATGGCTTTGTGTCACATGACATTAGGCACCACAGGGCACAAGCCTAAGGAGGTTGGGGTGCACAAATTACATCGTGTCACGTCATTTCAACCCTAAATTAGCATAAACACTGGAAATGTCAAGCCAAAGGAACTCACCATTTTACTATACTCACCAATCACACACACCCCATCAGATAGTCCCCACCCAAAAAACCCATTTTTTCTCCTTCTTTCTTCGGCTTTTTCCCCCAAAGCAATCGGCTACCACATCCCGGAATATCTTGCCGATTTTCCAAGCCGGTCCACGCGGAACAGTGTAGCCGATCGGCTACACAAGCCGATTCTCTATTGCCGTAGGTGCCCCGTTTGCCCTTAGTGTATGAACCGGCAACTTGCTATTGTAACTTATATTGTTTACCATAACTTATATTTCATTATAACTAGGGTTTTTGTTAACCCGCCGCAAAGCGGCGGGACACGTTTGTTGTGCAGAAGCGTTTAGTAGCACTATGGGCAACGATTTTCCTGCATTATTTCGCGTAATTGTGGACGGTTTCGTGGACATAAAAGATAATATTAAGTGACTGTTATTGTCACGTGGGCTTCAAAAAAATATTCGCAGCTAAAAGCTAAAGGTTTGGTTGTCCAATTTTGAAATCCTAAAAGCTAAAAGTTTTGGGTCAAAGTTTGGTGGTCAAATTGGAAGAAAAGAAAATACATAAGTTAGTAAGAAAGTTAATGGCCAAAGTTGGGTGGTCAAAGTTTGAAATCCTAAAAGCTAAAAGTTTTGTGGTAAAAGTTTGAAATCCTAAAAGCTAAAAGTTTGGCGGTCAAAGTTTGGTGGTCAAATTGGAAGAAAATAAAGTACTAAGTTAGTGGTCAAAGTTTGAAATCCTAAAAGCTAAAAGTTTGGTGGTCAAAGTTTGAAATCCTAAAAGATAAAAGTTTGATGGTCAAAGTTTGATAGTCAAATTAGAAAAAAATAAAGTTAAGCTAAAAGTTAATGGCCAAACTTTTAAATCCTAAAAGATAAAAGTTTTGTGGTCAAATTGAAAAAAAATAAAATTAACTTAAAAGTTAGTGACAGAAAAAAGGTTAACCTAAAAGTTTGTGACCAATATATAAAATTAAAGAACGACACTATTAAAGTGTCGTTAAATTAATATATAGAGAATTATGGTAAAAATTTCATTTGGATAGCAATGTTCGACACCCCATTCTCAGAGAAGGTTGAGTTCTTTGGAATCATGGGATTTTTTTTTTTTATGAAAGATGAACTTCATTAAACACCAACCAAATAATAAAGTTGTACTTAGTGTGAGCCGTATTAAAACCGGGTCTTGTGGGTTCTAAAGTGTTTAAAAAACGTATTCGGTAGTAACTGTTTAAATTTTAAAATGAATATGAAACTTGATTATAATTCAGTTACTTTTCTCCTTAAAGTTATTCGACTTCATTTTAGACTTGGAAAGTATTATCACTAAATAATCATCGATAAACGTATTAATGTACTTCCATTTCAGTAATATAATCGTAACATTTATAAAGTATTTGACAATAATGAAACAGTATTAAAGATTATTATGGTTAAAACAAATTGAGTGAATTCATTAAAAGAGAGTGAAAAAAAAATCATTATTAGAACATACGTAGTGGTGGTAAGAATGGGGTGTGAAAGGGGCATTTTCGCGCCCTTTTAACCTGTGAACACCCCCCCCCCCCCTAGGTGAAATGGGTGTTAATGGCTTCTACGCGAAAAATTTTGCGGAGGGTGAGAGTTGGATGGGCCAATTAGGGGGAGCCATGTGTCACCTACGATTGAAATAATAATAAAAAAATATTACAACATCTGAAAATATGAACGTTGGTTTGAAAATATATTAAATATACAAAAGAGTACACTTTTTGCCCATTTGGAACCCCTTTCACTTGAGGGGGGCAGTGTGCCGATGTGAACGGGATGCTAATTTCGCCCATTTAACGCCCATTTGTGGCTTTCATTACACATGGCCTTAAGGCTATGTGTAATGGTGGGTGAAATTTGTGGGTTAAATGGGCATTTTTTGACATGTGACAATGTGGGGTCACTTGGTGAGTGAAAGGGGCAAGGGGTGTAATGGTGGGTGAAATTTAGTGTGGGCATTTTTTTACATGTGGCATGTGGGCCACATGACAATTTATATTATTTTTTTATATTTAAATAAAAAAGAGAGAATTACACAGATTGTCCTTTAGTTTTACCTGAAATTGCATCCTTTGTCCTTTTTTTGAATTTTTAACTCCCTATGTCCTTTGTTTTGTACACTTGTTACACCGTTTGTCCTTTAGACCCAACCCCGTTAAAAAACTCAGTTAAGTGGAACACGTGCCCCTTACGTGAGGGGCAATATTGTCTTTTCGTCTGAGCATCATCTCCTGCCACCTTATAACGTTCAAAAAAAAATTAGGGGTTTTTTATAGCTGATCTAAATTAGGGTTTTTCATCACAATCTACACCACAATCTACACAGCAAAAAAAAATTAGGGCGATCAACGATGGTGTATTGTAGGTGTGGAATGCTGGCGATGATTCGAACATCAACAACAGCAAAAAACCCAGGTAGAAGATTCTATTGTTGTCCAATCGGTTGTGGTTTTATTGGTTGGTGTGAACAGACCAACTTTCAGACTGCTAATTTGCTTCGAAAGCTTCATGAAAGTCAGGAGGAATCAAGGAAACTGAGAAGCAAGCTTTGGATTAGTTGGATTTTCTTCGTTTTTTTTGTTATTGTAGTTTATTGTTCTTGAATAGTTAGGCATGATGTGTCCTTGAAGGACTTACAATGGTTATGAAATGTAAGATATTTTGGTTATGAAATGTAAGAAATCTTGTTATGAAATGGTTATGTATTGTCAGAATTTTGATTGTCATAGTTTATGGTATATCTGTGCTCAAATGGGTCAAAACCTGGACAACATAAAGCATTAACCAAAGTGTAAATGGGTCAAAAAACTGGACAACAACAAGCATTAACAAAACCTTTATTCATATCTGTTTTCAAATGGGTCAAAAACTGTATTAAAGTCAACATACAAGATCCTTAAAACATAACAGATTAAAACCATACCAAATTAAAGTCAACATACAAGATCCTTACAAATCATAATGTCTTAAAGTCAACAAAACATAATACACCAAATTAAAGTCAACACCACAACACACTAAGGCTGAACTTGTCCCTTGCAGGTCCTGCTATTGTGCCCCACATTCTTACATTTTTGGCATTTCTTGGGGATCCCTATTTTTGACAACTTTCCTCCTTTTGTTGCATCCTCCATTTCAACAGCAGACCTCTTTCTAGCCTTCTTTGGCCTGCCAATGGGCTTATGGTGGTAGGGTGCAGTCAGAGTAGTTGGGACAGTAGACTTAGGCCACATTGTCCTTCCATTGATAGGATAAATCTTGTAGTTGTAGACCTCCTTCCACCTAGCCACTGTATAGACAGGATGAACATATGTCTCTGGCAGTTCTGTTTCCCTACCACTATACATGTTCTTGTTCCAGATTGCAGCCACAATATGTTTGCATGGCATCCCAGTGATCTCATACTTCCTGCAAGTGCATTCTCTCTTCCTCAAATCAACCACAACACCAAAACCTGCTGGCCCTCTAACCTGATAATGATCTTCCCCGTTCCACAACACACTGCACCTATTGGCTTGCTCCTTAATTTCTTCAAACTTTTTGGTAGCTTTAGGTGTTAATGGTCCATCAGCATTGTCCATCAGTTGAAGCACATTCACAATCCTTCTCATTAGATACTCTCTAATGTACTCCAACATAGTAATAATTGGCTTGTCTCTTGCATCTACCAGCTGGGAATTAAAGCTTTCACACATGTTGTTCAATAGCACATCTGATATTGCCCTCCCTATAATATGAATAATGAAACATTAATGTAACTGTTTAAAGGACAATGGAAAACAATATATCAGAAAACTTACCAGTGAAATGTGATTTGGACCAGTGTTTTGGTGGAATGGCAGACAACCACTGCATTGCTTCAACATTAAAATCTTTCAAGTCTTTCATATTTTGCTCAAAATATTGAACTGTTGATGATGAGGCCAGCTTCCACAGATGATCCTTGTATGCTTTACCCTTGAACCTCAGTTTCATATTCTCATGAATATGTCTGAGGCAAAACCTATGTTCAGCATATGGAAACAGTTTCTCTATTGCAGGAATAATACCCTAAACAATATGCAACATTTTATGTATTCAGTAATATGTAATAACCTATACAAAGTAGGTAATAAATTAAATAAGGGACTCACCTTTTGTCTGTCACTAATGAAGGTGAAGTATGAGTCAGTCTGCAAATCAATGTCATCAGCTAGGCATTCTAGGAACCATGTCCAAGAGTTCAAACTCTCAGCCTCCACAACTGCATATGCTAAGGGGTATATCCCATTATTAGGGTCAACACCCACAGCAGACAACACCTGACCAGGGTATGGACCCTTAACAAAAGCACCATCCAGACCCAATAAAGGTCTACCAATAGCCTTGAACCCCTTCTTTAGTGACCCCAAACAAATGTAAATCCTCTTGAACTTCCTTGTTTCTGAATTTGGATCTACACATGGTTCTACTTCAATATGAACTGTTGTATCTGGATTGGTGTTCATCAGTTCACCACAATAATCCCTCAAGACACTGTATTGTGCTTGATAATCACCATGTAGCTTTGTGAGGGCTTTTGTTTTAGCTCTAAAGGCTTTCATCTTTGATATCCCAATCTCAAACTTCCTCTGAAATTGCTCTTGAACTGCCCTAACAGGTATGTTAGGGTTTTCCTCAATCTGTTGCTCCATCTGTTTACTAAGAAAGGTAGAGGTGCAATGATAAACAGATCTACTTTGGAGACACTTGTGTTGGGTGACAAGAGTACTCACCCTCCAACTTTCTGCAACTCCCTCTTTAACAATAAGAATGCTCCATGGACAACACACTTTATTGGGGTTAGATTTATTCCCTCTTCCACCAACATTGACTTCTTTGTCCTTTTCCACTTTACTTTTTTCACCAACTCCTTTAGTTTTATCAGATTTCACCTTAGGTCCTTTGACAAATCTCTATAGGGGGTAATTCCACTGCAAGGGGTGTTGGTTGAGTTATACATTCACCAAATTCATCCATGTAAAAAGTATTTGTATACCCAAATTCAACATAAACCTTCATCACCAAACTACTGTTATTCCATACAAACTTCACAAAATTCCCAACATCAGCATCGTTGCCTAATGTTCTAAGACCAGTATCTAAGTCCCCATTTGGCTCAACATAATGATAAAACCTAACAATTTCAACAGAATAATCTAGCTTCTCTACTATTAGATCTAGTGTGTTAACACAGAAATAATGCTGATTAAGCAGATCAACAAGGCTAACCTTCCCATCCAAATACTCTCTACCTTTGCCCTTTCCCTGTGTGAAATGTCCTCCATGATGCAGTTCAATAGAAAACAACCCATCATATGTTCCTGTTAACAACCAGTGAACTTACATTACATTATGCTCAACTTTAATATCAAAAAAATTAAAACTTTAACACACACTTGCTTACCATAGATACCATCAATATCTTCCTGTTCCAGATCGTCTCGTATGTAAAACCGTTCATCTCTAATATCAGGGCTTAGTGCCCTACTGTTGAAATCCATTGTCGTCTTCCTCCTCTTTGTGTAATTTTGGGCGGGAATCGATCGTTAGGGTTGGGTTAGTATTGTGAAGATGATGGTTTGGTTAAGTGTGTTATGTTATGGAATTCACAGGAGTTATAAACGTTCAAATGCTCAGACGAAAAGACAATATTGCCCCTCACGTGAGGGGCACGTGTTCCACTTAACTGAGTTTTTTAACGGGGTTGGGTCTAAAGGACAAACAGTGTAACAAGTGTACAAAACAAAGGACATAGGGAGTTAAAAATTCAAAAAAAGGACAAAGGATGCAATTTCAGGTAAAACTAAAGGACAATCTGTGTAATTCTCTCAATAAAAAAACTAATATATAATTTAAATATTTAACTAAAATAAACATTAAAAAATTACATTAACTCATTAAATTACCTAAAATTTTTAAAAAAAATACGATAAAAAACGGAAAATAAAAAAAATACGAAACATACACTAAACATTAATAATTAAACAATAAAACAACGAATCATTTGTTGGCTAATGTCAGGGTTCGCCTCAATCGTGGCTTCATAGAGTGTGTTCCATCTCGTACAGTTATTGCGTACGAGAGACCACCTATGGGCGATCTCATCAATGTTGCGATTGTTTGTTTGGCTAATTCGATTATATTCATCCAACACATTGCACCAAAAACCCGACCTATTACTTGACGGATTCGCGTTGACATTGATCCAGGCCGTCACCAACTGGATCTGCTCGTTGTTAGTCCACGGTGCCATTAATCCGACCTAGTGGTTTTTGATTGATGATTTAGTGGGATTTTATAAAAAATTTGGTGAAGGTGAGTAAAATTGATAGTGAAAAATAAAAGAGGTTGAAGTTTATTTATATAGGTAAAAATAAATTAATTAATTTTTTAAAAAAATAGCCAACAGCTACTTTTTTGGACCGATAACCCATATGACCGTTTTTTTAAGCTGTCACGTGGCAGCCAATGATTGGCCACACATCAGCATCACCTACGCGAAAGAAATTGCCCCCTTTTACGCCTCTTTGATTGGCCACTACGGTCTAAGTGACATGTAACCTGCCCTAATTCATCAAATTTTGAAACTAGATAACATTTTCTACCCTAAAATAAATTTATTATCTAAAATAATGATAAAGGTTGGTCACCCTTCACGCAAGTTTTCTTTTTTGTGTACTTTCTTTTTATATATTTGTTTAAATTCAATTGGGAAAAATTATTATGTTCAAAATTAATCATCACTCTTTTTTTCTTCTGTTCCATTCCCCAGAGTCAAATAAAAATATATATTATACACACTTCAACGGTTATAATTGGTTTTCAAAAAGTGAAAAAATAAAATAAAGTATTGGATCATTAAATGTGGTAATTTGAAAAATTATTTTTTTATCTAGTTCTATTTTGAATTTTTGTGTATGTGAGAAAGAGACCGAACAAAAGCATGTGGATTTTGCTTGATTTAATTTCCTGCGAAGGATCGGTGTTGGAACATAATTTTTATTTTATAATTCGAATTTATTTTAGAAAATCCTAGTATCAGTGAATTGCTGCATAAAATCCGGGAGAATATTTTAATACGACAATAACTTGATTCAAATTTAGAGATGTCAATTTTGTTTTTTATGTTTTGCTCACTATATAAAATTATTTATTAATCATGATTGTATTTTCAAATACATATAAACTATATTTATTTCGTTGTAAAATGTTAGTTTTGACATGATTTAATAACCTGTACACATGGCTGATAAAAAAATGTCTTGTGTACTTTTATTTTTAAATTTACATACCAATGACACATATTAGCTAATAATTTATCACTCTTAGGAATGAGATTATGAAAAAAGATTTTGAGTTAAACATTAGCTACTCTAGTCAATGTGAGGCTAGCCCACTCAGTAAAGATATGCTCCTTAAAAAAGAGATTCAAGGTTCAAACCTTGATATGAGGAGTAATTTAGAATATTTGGTGGAAATTGACTATGAGTAATATTTCGTGGTAGAAAAAATACATAAGGGAGTGTTTTGTATCATTAGTTCATTAATGATAAAGTCATTCAATGTAACAAAGCTCCAAGTACCAACACAAATATGATTTAAGTATTTTAAGTGGGTACGTCACTACGTCGTAAATTATCATTTTACTCTTTACAAAGGTGTCTTACGTACGAGTGATTCCTAGGAATGGCTCATCACTTACTAAATCATGCCGAACGGTCATTGACAATCATCGCATTAATTTGGAGCATGTGTGTGAGTCTCTATTTGATATTTAAACACAATGTACCAATCTCACTATCTTTAAGAGGATGCCTAGGTATAGAAGCAGAGACATGCAATCAGGACTATCGTGACCTCTATATAGTTCGTAGCTCATATTAGCTAATCCTTTGTGTCAAACTTCTACATGATTAAGTCAATTATGTTTTCCTGCACCCATAATTGTCTATTAACCAACAAATTGGAAAGTGTTACAAAAACTAAGAATAAATACTCTTTATTCATGTTGTCTCTATGCTTAAGTGAGTGCGCTAAATACAGAAAGTTGACATTCTCTTAATAGACATCAATGATTAGTGATTTCAAAGGTGACATTAGGGGAAATTATTGAAGCTCCTTGCACCTATATAAGAGAAGCAAGTGATGTCTCAACATGAAAAACAAAGCTATGAAACACAAGTAAAATCAAATTACTTGGTTTTAATCTGTAACAAGGTTGCTTTAATATACTATACTATAGAATAAGAGACTAGTTAGCTCGAAAATCATTTGTAGCTAATTTCAAATTTTGATATAATTGTGGACTGGACTCAACAAAAGATAAAGAATAAAAAAAAAGTTAGATTAAAATGTCTAAAGAAAGTGGACCACTTTGTCAAATTTAGCCGTAATCAACGGGAACAAGAAAATAGAATTGTCTAAAGTGCACCACTTTAAACTTTTGTTAAAGTTGAAATCAGATCATTACAAATTGCCCCTTCATCTTTAGTATTTCTTATCTAACCACAATTCATCTTTAACGATTTCCAATTGGCCACAAGTCCACGACTATCACTTCACTTGCAACAATGATGTGGCATTTGCTTGTCATCATCTTTGCTGACCTAGACCAAGAGTTGATTTAGATCGTGGGAACTATAGTTGATTTAACTTGTTCGTTCCAATCACAAAAACTAGAATTGAGTTAACATATTCGTTCGAACTGCAAAAGGTAATATTGATTTAACCAGTTCTTTCGAGCTTTGAGTTGGAATATAAAAATTGCAAAAGCTAGAATGATTGTTCGTTGGCTAATGTTGTTCTACTAAACAAAACTCCCAACTCCTCAATTGATTTATAGAGTGGGATTTAAGGTAGCATGATATAGTGAGATGAAAATAAAACTGGAGGGCCTTACTAACACATTAAGATTAAAGTGACTTTAAAATGTAATGGGGCCTCTTAGAAAAGAGTTGGGTGCTTGATCGAATTTAAAGAGAAAAAAACAGATATTTACCACTAATCGGACTTGTTTGAGTCGGTGCCCAATCCCCCCTAACTTCTACATGCATCTCCCCCTTCTAAGAGTATTCAGAGCCCGTCCTCCATCCTCAACCATATAATTTAAGAAAAAAATCATAGTTTTCTAAATTTGTTTCATTTTTTGAAAGTCTCTCACATCTCATTACCCATTCATATCCCCTATAAACATTTTTTTATTATTATTTTTTTCTTTACAATAAACATCAAACCACTCCACCTTCAATTTGTATTATTTTATTATTATTAAATGAGATGGGGGAAGTATGGAAGACCCTATATATGGGCGCTCAACATAGGTTGTTTGCAAATTTTAGAAATGGGGTATGGGGATAGGGGTTAGCATTCACAATAGAATCCTCATCCCCCATCCACTCACAACCAATCACAACCACATATTACACTAAACCCCATTAAATTTTCTCTCTCCTCCACTCACAACCACTTTCAACAAATATTAAAAAATAACTACAGTTTTCCCGTTTTCCCTAAAAGATTCTCAAAGAACCAAATATTTACCAACACACTGTAGATTCCTCATTTTCTTCACTCACAATCGCTTCCAAACCCCAAAATTTTTTAGGGTTTTGTCACCCAAAATTTTAGGGTGACTACTGTGAATGCTCTAAGAAGGAGTGAGTTTTTGTGGGATTTTCTTAAATTTTAAAAATGGGGGATGGGTTGTGAATGCTCTAACATGCGTAGCCTAACTTCTACATGCATCTGCCCCTTCTAATATGTGTACCCTAACTTCTACATGCATCCGGAAAGGAACTCACGTTATCAAATGTGTTGTATGTTCTTGTGATTCGTAAGAATTTTGTGTCCGGCAGTTGAACAAGTTTGCTTTTAAAATGGTGTTTGAGTCTGATAAGGTCGTCTTGACCAAAAGTGGTATATGTATGTGGGTAAGAGCTATGCCCTTAATGGTATGTTTAAATTGAATGTAACAATTATGAATGGCTTGAATAACGCTAGTTCTGTTTACTTGCTTGAGTCTTTTAATGTGTGACATGGTAGACTAGGTCATGTGAATTTTAATTCTATTCGTCATTTGATTAAATTGAATAGCATACCAACATTTGATATTGGCTCAAATCATAAATATGAAATTTGTGTCGAAGCAAAATAAACACGAAAGTCATTAAAAGGGTTGAATCATCGGTCCCCTTGATTTGATCCACACCGATGCATGGTAGTAGTTGGTTTCTTATTAGAGCTCTAAGTCAAACCAACATATAGGTCGTATTCTATTGCAGCTGCATTAGTAAAGCTTGTAGAATTTGCTTCATCTGTTAAGTATATTTTTCTTTTTTCTTTTAGTGGCATACTGGCATTATTGATTCGGCATCACCTAGACGGCTATACTCGGTGCAAGTCCCTTAAGTGTTATCTTTTGATAAATGGTTAGGTTCTTAAGGTTTAGTTTGGCCAAGGCTAGAAATAAGAATTAAAATAGGTTTCAATCTTCGTTAAAGAGCCCCCAAATTTTCAATTCGCTTAGGGCCTGAAAAAAGGTTAGGCCGGCTCTGACGATAATACATGTTTTGTCGGTCCTAGCCACCGCACCATCACCACACAACAACCCCAATCCCATCGTCAACCCCCACCCCCCACCTTTTCCTTGTTGCTGTTGACAAATTTGCCAGCCTCACACTTCTTCGCTAGTCACCTTAAACATGAATACAAGGACATGACCCGGTTTTTATTCTTTCAACTTACATTTCAACCCGGGTATATTTTGCACGAATGTTGTTTTGACTAGCACCAAGTTAGTATATTTTCATAAACTACAATTTTAACCGAACCTCTTTCATCTTGTTACCCGATATGACCCACTCGCTTTACTATACCTAATAATGCGGTATCGAATAAGGACAATGATGTTTGCCGGTGATGGATGTTCCAAGAGAGAGTAAAGGAAAAGTCTTACTAAATTAGTTAATAAAAATAAATGATAAATCGTAAATAAGAATATTGTTGGTTATTGGTTATAAAAAAAATCGAAAATGGAATTGAGTGGGTGTCCAAAAGGAAGTGCATTTGTCTCCATAAACAAAACCCCCTTTCCTTGGTTATTGGTTTTGGATATATGAGCACACACCAACGTATAAAAATTGTAGTCTGCTAATTTCCCATTAAATATTTACGTTGTCAAAAACAAACTCAAGTATGTGCTTAGGCCTTGGGGATTGAGATGGACTTTTGTCAAATGAAGACAAATAAAAAGAATCAACAACAATTTTACATGGCTTCCTTATGGTGAAACTTTTACATTCTATCACATACTACACCCTAAACATTTTTTTACTACTCTTTTGTTAAATCATTTTTTTCGCGTCAATTGAAATACGCATTATATACGGTAACCACGTATCGGATGTGTGAAACTTTTAGGGGGTGTTTGTTTTTTCCTTAAAAGCTCTTCTTATCTCTTATGTCTGCGCCGCGCAGACGCGGGCAGACATTTTAGGTCTGCAGAGTGTTTGTTTTTTGGAAGACGTTTCGTTGAAAAAGGTCTGCACGCCCTCTTCTTAAGGCAGACATGGACCAACATCTTCTAACCTCTTCTATTCTTCTCCCATTCTTTCTCCTCTTCTTCTCATAACATCAGACCTTCAAAAGAAACCATTTTCTCCTCCCCTCTTCCCCCCTACCTCCACCGCCTGTCGCCGCCTCCTCCCTCCTTTCCGCCGCCGCCTCCCTCATCCCCTCCACCGCCGCCGCCTCCTTCTCCTCCGGCGTCCTCCGGCCTCCTCCGGCGTGCTCCTTCCTTCTCCGACTCCTTCTCCTCGGCTCCTTCCTCCTCCTCGTGCTCCTTCCTTCTCCGGCGTCCTCCAACCAGGTTCCTTTCCAGATTTTTTTTTCAGCTTTGGTTATTTGCTTTTGTTATTTGCTTCATATATGTTTTTTGTTTTTGTTTTTTTTTTCAGCTTTGGTTTTTTTTTTCAGATTTTGTTTTGTTTTTCAGAATTTTTTTTTTAGAGATTTATTTATTTTTTGCAGATTTGTTTTCTTTTTTTTTCAGATTTGTTTTTTTTTTTCAGATTATTTTATTTTTCAATTTTTTTTTTCAGATTTGTTTTTTTTAGATTATTTTATTTTCAATTTTTTTTCAGATTTGTTATTTGTTACTTGTTGTTGTAGTTCAGATTTGTTCATAATGTTCGGATTTGTTGTTAATATATTGTTGTTCATAATGTTCTTATGTGTCGATTTGTAGTTAATTGTTGTTCATATGTCGATTCTTGTTGTAGTTGATTTGGGATTGTTGTAGTTGTTCTAATGTATAATGTAGTCGATTTGTTGTTAATTGTTGCTTAGATTGTTGTAGTAGTTCATGTTGTTGCTCATATGTCGATTCTTGTTGTAGTTGATTTGGGATTGTTGTGGTGGTTCTAATGTGTAATGTAGTCGATTTGTTGTTAATTGTTGCTTAGATTGTTGTAGAACTATTTATTTTAAATTTCAGCTTATTTCACCAAACTTCAGAAGTTAAAAAACAAACAGTCTTCCTCATGCAGACTGCAGACCTTTGGTCCACCTCTTCTCCTGCAGATGTCTGCAGATGTGGTCCGCAGACTGCAGACCTTTTCCTGCAGAAAAAACAAACAGCACCTTACATTCTATCACATACTAAAACTCTAAACATTTGGGGACTCTTAGATTACATCTGATATGTGAAACTTTCACATTTATAACATACCAAAACTCTAAGGCTATGCGTAATGGGGTAATGCCCCACCCACGTGGATGTTAACCCGACATTGAACATTGCCACTAGGAGCATGATGGGTAGTGTTATAGGGAGGGATGTGGGGCAGCTTATGGAGTGAAGGAGCGTACAAATCTCGTTGGTTGTGAGGCTATACCCACTTCTAACGGTTACTTATATTACGTTTGTGAAATTAACCGTAGCCATTGAACTTCGAAGACTATTGAGATCGAGAGCAGTGGGGGATGAAGTTGTGCGTGGACGGTTAGTGGAAAAGAAAAGGGGCTTTGTATAATTAGGGTTTTCTAGCATAAAATAAGGAAGTTATCATGCAATTAATAGAGTAGGGGTATTAAGTAATTTGATCAAACACAAAATAAGGAAGTTATCATTCAATTAATCTAATAGAGTTTTTGCAAGGATTTTTCAACCAACCTTAATTCGAAATTAAAACATGTTTAATCGACATATAATTCTCATTCACAAACGAGAAAAATACTTTTTCTCATGGTGTTTTGTTTGTTTGATGTGTTGTCCATTTATACATTGTATTTTAACAATGTATAAGAGGTTGGTGGATATGCTTTAAGATTTGCAAGTATAAAACACCCATACGTAACAACATAGTGTTTAATAATCAACGTATGATGTTTTATATTCAAGACAAATTTTAATTATTTTTTGACACAACATATGATGTTTTTATTATATTCATGTAAAGAATGTTAGTCATACATGGTGTTTTATCAATCACAACTTTTTAAGGCGTACAAAAATAAAATTAACTGATATGACAACCATTAAGATAACACATATTGATAGAAAACCCTATAATATAGAGAAAACTCTAGAAAAACCTATGTTACAAACTAATTTTTTTATTAAAATTTTAGGGCATGTAAATATTATTGTTGCAGCAAAATGCTACACATGTAACTAACAATGTTATGTATATAGCCTGCGTATATTACAGATTTATGTATTTATTGTTTCGGTTTCTGAGAGTAAGCAAATTTTGGGCCAAAGAGTGGCAGTGTTCTTATTTTTTATGTATGTAACCACTTAATAAAAAACCCTTGTGATTTAATAAAAAGCTTTTTTTTTTACATTTTGCTGTGTTTTTTGCTAGCTACATATGTTGCATTTTTGCCAGCCACGTATAAAACAGACTTTTGTTAAATATGTAATGACTCTTTGCTAGTATTTAGTCACTTTTTACATAGTTGCACCTGTTATGTTCAACATCAATTACACGTGTTAATTAAAACAAAAGTCACTTGTCATGGATGGAATACATGCTACATGTGTTACACTGAAACTAACCAAGTTGCATATGTTACACATCTATGCAGTTTTTTTTACTTTCCTGACTTTTATATAGTTTATAATAAAACTACCATTAAACATGTCAGCTACAGATGCATATGTAGTTGAGTTATCAAGACAATCAAACTTAACTTGGGAAAGGTCATATGCACTGCATAGATGTATAAGGTATGCAACTTAGTTTTGGTGTACCACATGAAATAGATGTAGCCCACATTTCATCCATGACAAGTGACTTTTTTTATTAACACATGTAACTTGTGTTGAAAGTAACATTTTTAAGCTATGTAAGTAGTGAGTAAATGGTAGAAAAAGATCATTAAATATTTAACAAAGTGTCTTTACATATGTAGCTGGGAAAAATGTAACATTTAGCTAGCAAAAAATAGCATAATATCAAAATAAGAGATTTTTTATTAAAAACAAGCGTTTTTTTATTAACTCATCACATACGTAAAAAGCAAGAACCCTGCCACAAAAAAAACAATAAATACACAAATCAATATGCAAGTAATGATATTAAAGGAATTTAACAATGTCTTTAATAACTCGTATAAACATGAATTGATACCAAAACCCATTGATCAGGAATCCCTAAACACCGTTTGTAGGAATGATCCTTCAAGACGAGTGTACTTGGATATCTCGTTGGCCTAAAAGCTTTGTAGTTAATCTTGGATATCTCATCGACCCAAAACATAGATTTGAGTTGCCCATTTGAAACCATAAACTCAAAAAAGGTGTCAGGCAAATTATCAAACCAATCACGCACACGATCCAAAGTAAATGTGCATCCCTTCCACCAATGAAAATTCTCGATTTCGATGTAAAGTTCTTGAATTCAACGAGAATACCATTGAAATTGTGCCCCCCCCCCTTAATTGCTACTAGAAACCTATGAGTTTTGACCAGGCGAATTTGATTAAGACTCATCCATTGAAAAAATTGCTTAGTTGAAAATGTGAGTTTTCTAGAGATGCTTATAATTAGATCACATCTAAATTTGTCAATAAGAACAGGTATATACTTATTGCCAACATTGGGAATCCAGTAATTGGTTCCATTCAGAGTTACAAAATGACAATGTGAGGGGCCCTCTGCATTAGTATCTTTAAATTCGAAACACCTTGCAGGTTTAGTATTCTTCTAACCATTGCTGTAACATATGGCACATGTTAGTAGAATACGTAGAAATAACATCTGTCACGGTGCTTTCTTCCATATATGGACTCTTAAGCATGATACCGTAACATGTGTAATGAAGTTAGAACCTGTGGGGGAAAAATAATTTTCATCATTGTTACATATGAAACGTATTGTATTCAGTAAAGATTGAGATTTTATTATGAAAGACAAAAATCCACCCTTGTAACATATGAAATAGGTTAACTAACATATAATTTGGGGATATAATATAAACACTACCAGCATTACATGTGAAACATTTTCTTATGCAAAAAAAAAAAAAACATTTGCGTTAACATATGAAAACAGGTCATTGTAGTGAAAGACAAAAATCCACCCTTTGTAACATATGAAAACAAGTTAATTAATATTTTGTGTGCAGTTGTAATAAAAACAACAAGAGTAATATATATGAAACCGATTGTCTTTACTAAAAAAATATAAAGCGTACAACTATTCAAGACCATGTGTTAACATATCCGTCACTTTACCAGTTCATATATTAATTTTACCAAAAAAAAATCTAGCTAAAAACCTAGAAAATATACAAAGTTTAAAACTATAACATATGAAATTATCTCCCACAACTCTCATTCTAGTTCATTTTCATGACATTATAATTAACTCATTAAGCACAATCACCAATAACCTACACTAGATTTTGTTGGAAATATAATAATATAGAAAATATAGAAATGAAAAATATACAATGTTAACGCGTATAGCATATTACAGATGTTACCGACCCCCTCAACCTACACTAGATTTTGTTGGAAATATAAAAATATAGAAAATACAGAAATGAAAATATACAATCTTAACGTGTATAGCATATTACAGATGTTACCGACCCCCTCTAACGTATGTAACAACGGGGTAGCTCAAATACATTCGGTATGAGTTGGGTGGGGGGGGGGGGATTCGAAACATCTTGGTACGAAGTACCATATAACTTTATTGACACATGACCAGGCATAATAAGAAAAACAACACTCGTTGTAACATGTGATACAAATTAATTGGCACTTAGAAGTCGTAGGTTTAACAAAAACAACACTAGCGTTACATATGAAACGTATTTGTATGCAACAAAAAACTTTATAACAAATAATTGAACAACTATATAACATATAATTAAAATCCATTCACAAAAAAATCATCCTCAATATTTAACTACAATATAAAACTAGAAACTTCTAAGCTACATTAAATAAACAAAGTAAAAAAAATGCAAGCCAGTTAAAAAAACAATTATATGGAAACCCAATTTCATTTCGATTTAACCCAGCCATTAATTAACCTTAACCCTATTTTATACTCTTGATTTATACTCAAAATTAGATCTTGATTTCTCATGGATGGTGCCCGAAATCATGGGGATTTTAATCGGAATTATTGTTACCCAAAACTAAAAAAAAAGTGTTACCCATGCTATAAAAAAATATTACCCATATTCTGAAATAAAAATTCATTGATGCTAACAAATGAAATAAAAAGCACAAAAGAAGTTATTTATCCAAACTAAAAGCACCACTATATTTGGGCATCCATCCACATACCTTTTTGTCAAGGCTTCTGAGGTGCCTCTGAAAAAACACCAGAAGCTAGGTTCGTTTGAACCTTAACTAAGATCATCATCAGAATCCTGTAACGTTACAGTCATTGTTACCTTAAACCTCCACTATTGCTGTCTGTGCAACCCTTTTCACCCACTTAACATTCAACCTATACCCCCAACCTCTGTAAATGAATAGTTACGGCTTGCATACATCAACACTCTTACTATGTTGCTCGAAATCAAAGACAGGTTAGGGTTTTTTGTGGTTTAGGGTTACATGTGAAGATGATGGTGGTAACCGGCGGTCGTGGTTGTTGGTCTAGGATTGAAGATGAGGATTGTTGTGGTCGGTGGTCATGGTTGACAGATGTCGGGTAGTGGTGATGGGCTGGTGGTGTGGGGGTTTGGGCGGTGGTGAGGAGGAGGATGAGGAAAGTGGTGGTGATGAGAGAGAGGCTGGAAGATATATTGTGTTTGAATTTATCTTAGAAAGAGTGAGAGAGGTGGGGATTTAAATTCAAATAAAACAAAACTTTGACAAATAAAATGTGAAGATTTGATGGATTGAGTGAAATGTCCATCCTACCCTTATGGCTTATTAAACATGTGAGTAATGTGCTCCAATCTAAGCCATTAGATGGGTTTCTTAAGGTTTTCTCAAATTCAAAGGTCTTTCTCTCTCTCTCTCTCTCTCTCTCTCTTTATATATATATATATATATATATATATATATATATATATATATAGAGGCTAAGGTTGTTGTACAAAAGGTGTTTTTTTTGTGAGAAGGGTTTTGAGCCGTTGGATTGTTTAATTATGAATGGTCAGGATTGATCAATGTCAAAATTATAGTAATTGTTTTAATTTTTTTTGACTTATTGACGACTAGGGATATAAACATAATTATTCATGTTTAAAATGGAAACCTATTAAATGATAGTTAATCTCACGCTATAACGGATCCACCATTTTCATATGAAAATGAAACAAGATCTGTAGCCAAATTAGACGGGTTTTAACATACAAAAAGTATTACGATTCATGTTGTTTGAAGCTGGGATTTTCATATCCGTGTGTATTAGTTTCAAAGTCATAGTGTTTTAACATACGGAATGAATATATTGCAATTCAAATCCTGATGTTGTTTTACATCCGGAAGGATTGTATTACGATTCATCATGGTGTTATGTCCTCTCAAACAAATTGTTTGAATCTGGGATTTTATATCAGTATGTTTTATCTTCATCTGGAAGGATTTCTATTACATTCAGATTAGTGTGTTTTATTTTCATGATGGTTATATTAGTGTGTTATATTTTATACACCTTAAAATTTGTGATTGATAAAACACCATGTTTGACTAACACACACCATTCATATGAATATAATAAAACATCACATGTTATGTAAAAAAAAAATTAAGAATCTACCATTTAAAACACCATCAGTATATTACTAAACACCACACTTTGACTATTAAACACAATGTTTGTGCTTATCTGGATTTTTGATTGAATTGTTTATGAGTTTTTATTCTTAAACATGTAATCATAAAAATGTAATTAAAAAACTGGATAAAAAAACCTTGTGAATTAATTAATGCATTATAACTTCTAAATTAACTAATGATACAATTACACTAATACCCTCTATGGTAGATTTTAAGTAGTGCCACATCTCATCCTCTTTGTCCTTCTTCTTGGTATCATAAGCTAGCCCAATTACCAATGTGGTACCGTGATGAACCAACCTAGTTATAAATGAATATTAATGTTTCTGGTATCTGTATTATAGGAACCAATATCGATAATCGTTTTTATTGTTTTCGATAAACCAAACCGATAGGAACCAAGCTTCCGTTGCGTAGTGCAGGGTGAAAAAGCTAGTTATTATTATTTTCTTGTTTTTGGTATTATTATTATTATTATTATTAAACTGCATTTTATAGTCGTTGTTGCATGATGTTTTTTAACAGGTAATTACTTTGGTTTTATTTGAATTTAAAATCACACATGTGGCATAGATGGAAGTGTTTGATGGATAACTTTTTATGAAAGTCAAATTAATGTAACATGTTACATGCGAGATATCATCACGAACAGCTATTAGCCAATGCACGATATTGTAGATTACAAAAGGAACAAAATGGTTAGTTATAAAGTGTGACGAAATATTTTAAAAATGTGGGTTTCAAGATGATATGCATTGTTGAAAACTGATAATAAAATCCACATGGTAAGTTAATTATATGCTTCTTAAAAAAGTTTTTAAGTATACAAATTTTTTTAAAGTTCTTATTTGGTAAGCAAAATACATGCATGTAATTTGACTTGAGTTTGAAGAGAATGATAATAAAATAGCGCGCGCTCTTGATATGTAGCATTGGGTTAATATAAGAACTTCGGGGAGACGATGAACGTCTCGGCTAGTGCCACTCGAGTACTGTTGCCGGTCGGCAACACCGCCGTCACCCCTTTACCAACGGTAAAAAATGTTGCAACTCGATAAGAAGTAATTGAGCTACAATGGTAAAAAAACAATTAATTAACCCACTGAACCCAACGGTTAAGTTTTAAAAATCCTATTTATATCAACCTATCTCATATTTTTTTTACCATATTCCTACCTCTACCAACAAATTTTTATATAATTTCTCTCGACTACATCATTTCTTCAAAGGTTGAATGGGCCGAAGAAGAAATAATGGCTTTGACAATTGCATGGATACGCATTAAGGAATCAACTACGTCACACAGTCTGGCTTACTTTTGGAATAATGTGTTACCCGAATATCGTGTGGTAAAAGGTGAAGTACACCGCACTCCTGAAGCACTATCCTGCAAGTGGAGGAACCTCAGACGAGAATGTGAACAATTTGAAGAGATGTTTAAAATTAACATGGCTGAAAATCCTGGTCTAAGGGAAGACATAGTAATAGAAACTACGCAAGTCGACTATTTTTTTAAAATTCGCCAAACTTTTGACTACGTTTCAGCATGGCAAATTTTAGGGCATAAATTAGCTATAATTTGAATTATGTGTTCTAGTTAAATTATACAATATACTAATTGACAACATCTTAGGCAATAGTTAGGTTTTTCTTTTTGCATTTTGGCCACCAAGTTTTTCCTTTTGTTTTTTTTTGTTAGGCAGTTAGGTTTTTTCTTTTTGCATTTTGGCCACCAATTTTTTTTTTTGTTTTTTTTTGTTAACGCAGTTAAACAAATAACAATTATTTGGAGGGGTATAACCTATAAAAAAATATAGTACAAATATTTTATTAATATTTAAAAGTAAGGAATACACATGGTATTCAAATATCACTAAATATTTCCTTATACACTACATTTTTTTTTGTTTTAGTTTTGACATTCCCGTCACTATCTAGTATAAGTAATTTCACCCATGTCATGTTTTTAACTCTTGACAATGCGACTAAAGTTGGCTATGTGAGAATACATAGTCTCTTAAATCACTACTAGAAAACTGGGCTATTGTCACCAAAAGTTGCTACCTAAAAAGATGGTAGCAAATTTAGCAGCTGATTTTACACCAAAATATGTGTTATAAGATAAGGTAACTAATCGGTTGCAAATTTTGACACCGTTTATTTTTTGTGGTAAATTCGTGAGAAAAAATAATAAGAAAGAATTAAAAAATAATAATTTATAAAAAAAACAACAAACATATTGAATTGTGACCACCTTAGCGGTAACAAATTTAGGGACCTATTTCTTAAAGCGCGTAATGCATATATATATGGTAGCTAATCAGTGGTAAATTTTGAGACTAAATTGCTACCATATTAGCCATGATAAAACTGGGCTATTGTCATGTGACACCCGGCAAACTCAGGTTAATAACATTGTTTGGGTCAAAGTCTACCTTAGCGAGTCGCGCGTACATTATACTTAACTAGGTCGGTTGAGTCGTGTTATGGTTCGGGAGTCGTTACTACAACTTAGAGGATCGTTAGATGTCAGCCATTAACCAGGTATGCAAGGATTGACGATTCGTAGAGTCGTCAAACCTTAGTAAAAACACAAGTCTCGAGTCCCGGGGATTGGTGAATGAGTAAGAACGTGTTTGTTTCCATGGATTATGTGTTTATAATCTTTATGTGACTTGTTGGTATGTGTATACGTGTTTACATATGTTAAAACGGTGATTACACGCGATTGCATGACATTATAGGTGATTGCGCAGCTTAAGGGGCGATTGGGAGGCTTAGCATGCGATTGGGCAGGCTAATCGCCTATAATGACAAGCGATTAGGCCCAATCGCTAGCTAAGGAAGGCGATTAGCTTCCCTAATCGCCTGGTAGTGCTGCACAATCGCCTGACGTGTTTTAAACGACTAGAAACGCCTATAAATACCACCCTTGACCTCCAAAACACCCCTAGTGCAACCCTAGCCGTCCCATAACATATCCCAACTCACAAACACCCTCTGGAACACGTTTTAGTATCAAAACACACATTTTCAAGCTTTACACATCAATTTCTCATAAACCCAAGGTGTGTTCTTCATCCCCAAACCTTTGAATGATTATGTTTTGCTCCCTAAAGGTCCAGACCATATTTATAAACCTTTGTGTCTTTGAAAACCTATTAAAATCGTTTTTTAAACAAGTCCAAACCTTTATGTATGTTGTATGTGTTGAATATGATTAAAAGATAGGATTTTTATGATTCAAAAAGGGTTGTTATTGTATTGTTAAGGTGTTTACAGCTTGTTTGTATTAGGATGATGATGTCTTAGGAGTTTGGATGGTATATGAGGTGTTTTTGCTAGTTGTATGATGTTAGGGTTTGTTATAGAATGATGCTAGAACAGTAGGGAATGATCGGACAACGTTGTTACATGATGAAATCTGAGTATTTGCTATTTAGGGTAAAAATTGTGCATGTTGATGTGATGTTTTCATGCTAAGTGTACTATTTGGGGAAAACGCTTGCATTCGGGACTGGTAGAACGATGATAAGCTAGGGGTTTTGCTTGAAATATGTTTGATATTGTTGTATGATTGATATTTGCTGTTTCCACACGTTCCGGATCTGATTTGGAGGGTTAAACGCGCGAAAAACCGGAACAGCCCTGCAGGGGGCGATTGGGGACCCTAATCGCCTATGCTATAGGCGATTGGGAGCCCAATCGCCTGCTAAGAGAACCTAATCGCCTATGTGGTAGGCGATTGGGGGCCTAATCGCCTTCATGGCATGCGATTACGATCCTAATCACTAGTTAAGCCCTGAATTGCATACCTTATGACCCTAATCGCCTGTTAAGCACCAGAATAGGCCTAATCGCCTATGTTAAGGGGCGATTAGCCTCCACAATCGCCTGTTGACCTCTCTAATCGCTAGTTGACTTTTCCTAATCGCCTGTACTGCTGCTGTAAGTGTATTTTGGCATTCCGAGACCCGATTTGACACCTAGGAGCATGCTAGGAACCCCGTATCATACCTAGTAACTTGGTAACACGTGCTCGGACTTATTTACGTGCTGATTGAACTATGTGCTAGACTTGTTGAACTTTAACGCATGTTAAGCATGATTGCATGAATTTTATGACTTAGAGTACAAGGATAACACGTGGAGTCTCGGGTCACCAATGGGATGTCGAGTCTTGTACATTTGGTCAGTTTAACAGTCAACGTGTTTTCAAACGAACCTGGTTATGGTCTGGACATCTAGGGGCTAACTAAGCTACGGGTTATTAGTCTAAGTACTTGTAACTGTCATATGTTAGGTCGACGCTTACGGGGCTAGCATAGCTTGCTGATTTTAATTATTTCGAAGTAACGCAACCTAAGGTGAGTTCACGGCCCCACTTTCTCTGGTTTTACTTTTGGGGGAGAAAACATGCGTGGAACTATGTTTTGAGAACTTTTGTCATACTATGGGTTATTTTGAGTTACTATACGATCTTTTAAGTCCCGGGGAAACCATGAATGTGCGGTGTAGCACAACAGGGGAAATGTGGATAGATCTATTGGGCGTGACCTGCCCCACTCGTCGGCTTGGAGGGCCGGGCGGGTGCATGTTGTCTCGACCTTGTAACTTGTGACATTATTCGGGCTGTAACATTGGTAACTTGTGACGTGTCCAGTAATGGTTTCCAGTCGTAGTAGTAACAGAACATACGCCTAGCTAGCGTACTTTGGTTGAACATTTTATAGTATGGACAGGTGGAACTTGGTATACTTTTAGAACTTGGTAACTTTTATTAAAACCTGTGGACTCACCGGCATTTTTTGCTGACGTAACTTTTGGCATGTTTTTCTCAGGTCGCTAAGGTAGCATTCCAGAACTAGGGCGCACGCGTCTGCACGGTGTCTAGTTTAGGTTCATGTTTTCGTACGTTGAACAATTTGGATTACTTTGGATTTTGGATTGTAACAAAGCTTCCGCTACTGTTTAATCGTTTTAAACTTATGTTTTTAAATATGCATGTGTTCATATAGTGTTGTTTATTGTGACCGTTGACTTGGATCCTGGTTTGTCATGCGCCTCGCGTTAAAACCCCGCAGGTGGAATTTTGAGGGTGTGACATGTCACCTAAAGTTGTTACGTAAAAAATGGTAACAAATTTAGCAACCGATGTTACACTAAAATATGTATTATAAGATAAGGTAACTAATCGGTGGCAAATTTTGACACCATTTATTGTTGGTGGTAAATTCATGAGAAAAATAAGAAAGAATTAAAAAATAATTTATAAAAAAAAAACCTATTGAATTGTGACCACCTTAGTGGTAGCAAATTTAGAGACCTATTTCTTAAAGGGTAATGCTTATATATATGGTAGCTAACCAGTAGTAAAAATTGAGACTAAATTATTACCTATTAACCACGATAATAAACAATACGCCAAAATAGGCCTACAACAACACTTTTTCTAAAACTGTCTGCTACAATTTCAATTAAATGTGTGGCTAAAGGTCATTAATCACATTTCCAAACCTTCTAGCCTACCTTTAGCCACACGTGTTATTTATTCACGTGACCATTGTACACCAGTTCAAAACTTTTAGCCACACTTTTGGAAAAAAAACTTGTGACATTTTTTAGCAACACTAGAAAAGTGTAGACAAATTTGATCTATGGCCACAATATTTGTTTGATTTTTTCTTCATATGACTAAAAACACATTTTTTGAAAACCTTTAGCCACACTTTATGAAAAAAAGTGTCATTTAGTAGCCACACTTAATGAAAGAAACAAAACCAGTAACTATAAATATTTTATCGTCAATAGGATCCAATGATGGTTAGTTAGGCCCAAAGACGGTCAGTTAGATTCAATCATTGCCACTTAGACCCAATGAAGGTCATTTAGACCCAATGATTGTCAATTAGACCCGATGATAGTCAATTAGGCCCGTTGATGGTCAATTAGAACCAATGATCATCAATTAGATCCAATGATGTTTAATTACACCAATGATGGTCAGTTGGATCCAATGATGGTCACCTAGGCCCAATGATGGTCAACTAGGCCCAACGATGATCAGTTAGATCCAATGATGGTCAATTAGAGCCAATGATCGTCATTTAGATCCATTGATGGTCAATTAAATCCATTGATGGTTAATTCCACCACTGATGGTCAGTTAAGCCTAATGATGGTCAGTTAGATCCAATGATGGTCAGTTACACCCAATGATGACTAATTAGATCCAATGATAGTTGGTTAGGCCCAATTATGGTCAGGTAGATCCAATCATTGTTACTTAGACCCAATGATGGTCATTTAGACCCAATGATGGTCATTTAGACCCGATGATGGTCAATTAGACTCAATGATGGTCAATTAGGCCCAATGATGGTCAATTAGAACCAATGGTCGTTAATTAGATCCAATGATGATTAATTAGAACCAATGATCGCCAATTAGATCCAATAATGGTAAATTAGATCCAACGATGGTTAATTAAACCAATGATCGTCAATTGGATCATTGATGGTTAATTAGGCCCAATGATGATTACCTTTTTCGTGATCACGTTTAACGACTTTTTGATGATGTCGTGTCTTCCTCGTCAATTTGCTCGATCACATATTGTAACATCGTGTGATTTTTACTTTTCATGTATTTTAAATTCTATATTTAACAAATTCAAAGTTCGTCTGTATTCTCTTATTTTATGTTACTTCTACCAATTCATGACGAATCGTCATCATAATTTATCCTAATCAATTTAGACGTTATAACAAGAAACTCATTTAGTCAAGATCTTAACATATATTTATTTTATTTTTAAAATAAGACATATATATTTTAATAGTAATACTCTACGATTTAAAAAAAAGGGAAATCGTGTTTTGACTTTCATCTCCAACAAACAACATACAACATTTATTTTCAAGTTGTTGCCTTTTTTTTCTTTTAAGTCTCGATGACAACAGCTTACAACAATTTACCATCACATAAACTCATAACTCCCACGTAATTCACCCCTAACCACCTTATTAACTCCATTTTATACCCAACCCTTTACCCTAACTATAAATACCACCTCTTCCCCACTCTCTAATCCTTTGTTGACTCCTAAACACTCTCTAAAACTCTCAAATCTTCAAATTTGCAAGCCAAACTTTTTGTTTTGCATCAGTAAGGTTTTGTGCTTAAAGCTTCATCTTTCTTTCTGATTTTTCACTTCTTTTCTTCTTAAAACTTCTTGGAGAAACATCTAGGATCTACCCCTTTCTTATCCACACGAATGTGTATGGGTAGAGCACCAAAAAGAGGCCTCAAAGGTGGTTATTTTCCATTGATTCTTTTATGTTCTAGGATCTTTCTTGTAGTGACACCAACCAAGTTCACCAGCAACTCAATGTTGGATAGACTTGTGCTATGGTAATGGTAATGGTTGACAAAGGAGAGCCAAGACTAATCCAAACAAGTCACCATACTCTACTTAAACCCCCTGATTATATTATGTATTAATCATATGTATACTTTCAAGCTTTAACCTTAATACTCTAATAACCGATTCTTGGAAGATTTGTGGTTACACCCTACCTTACCAATCTCTTGACACATCTTGTAATACGGATTAGTTCGATACAAGAAAAGGGAAATCTCGTGTACTAGACCCATGTTATATCTATAAACAAAGTGGTCATGACATGAACACTCTTAAATGGATTCACATTCCTGACTCTAATTCGTACCATCCTAATCACCTTCATGGTGATTTTGTGCTTGGTTATTAACTTTAACTCATGACCATTCGAATTTCCTTAAAGGCGATTTGTGTTTTGGTTCGCCTAAAAGGCATGCTTGACTCTCTTGAATCTATTAAGTCAACTCTTGAACCTAAAACACCTTCCTTTCTAATTCTAGTTATTTGGAGCTAAAATCCTTATTCTTCAGACCTGTTTTTGGGAACTTAATAACACACCATAAGGTGAGTTCATACTTGTCCCTTTTTACTCTTTAATACCTTGGGGCTCAACATGTATCTATGCAAAAACTTAAACATTTTCATACTCTTTTGCTCAATCTAATTAACATGTTTATATGCTATGCCATGTTAGAATTTAATTCTTACATACAACTGTCGATTAGCATACAACCCATCTTACATGTATAGCGCTATAGGAGTAGTACACCGCCCCCTTTATGGGTCATGATAAGTTTAATGGCCTACGAAAACAGAGTTAGGTCCATTTGTACATTCGAGTGTTGTTATGCCTTTTGTATGGTTCTGTATGCGCATAATTATAACATGATGATTTGAGTAAAACTTTCTTATACTATGTATGTTGGTCAAAACTAGTATGCTCACCAACGCTTTATGTGTTGACGGATATTTTATACATGTTGCAGGAAATGTTTGATGCAAGGATCCAAGAAACTTGATAGGATTGGACTAGAAACACACTAGTTTAATTTTGTTATTTTGATGTTGTACTTTCTTTCTTGAGACAATTTGTATTTCGAATTAGACCTTTGTTTGTTATGAAATGCAAACTATCTTTAAATTATTTGTCACAATTCTACTGTTATGAAGTCTTTGAACAATTTATCACAAGTCGCGCCTCGATATATTCTGCCATCGGTTGGGGTGTGACACATATCTAAAAAAAGAAGTCTGGTATCGTTTGAAATATCGTCATCCGACTCCATTGATGGAATAATCATAGTTAATTTATTTATCATTTGAAAAGATAATTGTGTAAGTGTGAAATTTGGTATGAAAAAATGGTGTGAAATTTTGTGTATGAGAGAATGGTGTGAAATTTTATGAAATTGTTTGGATGAAATGATTTGATAATGGTTATTTATAAAGGTTTAAAATATTTTTTTTTAAAAAGCCAACGGTCACCAAATGACTTTATTTGAATTTTTTTTAATAATATAATGGTCATATGTCACACCCCGACTTAGGTGGGCCTAGACGGAATTCCAGATTGTCACCAAACATTTCATAATGCAAGCAAACAGCGGAAGTAATGTAAATAAATGTTCTTTTTATAAATAATGGTTTACATATCTATTCAATATACACCTTCTAAACCAATTACACTAGGTAATATCTAAGGTTCTTGCTTGCCTTCTGATTCGTCCGTCGGGGTTACTCCGAGTCGCAACTACACAATCCTTGAAACTCCAGAACAGGTACCTGAACACATGCTTAAAATAGGTTTTGGGTCAACAATAATGTTGGTGAGTCCGTGCGTGCGTTTAACTAGTTAAAACAGGTTTATTATCTCCAAAACAAATTATCATTCAAAATCAGGTTTAATAAGTAAACAGTTGACATAAAGGGATGTACAAGCCACACCTCAATCCTAACAATGAATCCACTTACTCCCATCATGGATTCCCCTGGCAAAATACGTGACACATACCTCAGTGGAGGGTTCCCCGGGTTTCCGAGTCCACTGCGTGCGGGGGTTTCCCCAAGTAGCGCTACCCACATATCGAGCGGCCCAATCTCCCGTTGGGTTGATGAGTGTGGTGGTATCGGGAGCACCTTGTCACATCATCTGGTTTCTCGCATTCAACTGGTTCTATACTGGAAGCATGTATTCACCCCAAAATAGTTAAAATACAAAAGGGAGAAATGGTACACGGGACTCACCTGGATGCAATATGATCGTAATGATATATGAATGAGCGTCTGTCATCGCGTTCTGCTATCTCCATGAGTGAATCCTAAATCGGTAATATTATTAGTCTTTGGTTTTAACTATAATGGTCACGCGTGGGGACGAGCTTGGGCATTTGGTTTCTTATTCTTTTAGGTTAACGTCGCCTCTATTATCCAGTTCATGAATATATACGTATGCTAGGGTATTTTAATCAAACTTACGCTTTTTGCCTTTATATACATAAAGTTGAAGTAACATCCGCTGTAAGGTTTTCACGAGTTCATACATAAGACGTTTCTACCAAGTCCGAGTCTTAGGTTCTACTTGTCATGTTCTCATCTTAGCAATCTTTGTTTAATGTTCCAAGTGTAGAGTCCATTCCTTATGTCCAAGTTGTAGAAGGTATTATTTGCTTCACTATGTCTATATGTGTATATATTTTTAAGATAAGTCTACCTTCATGTTCGAGCTTTATGTCCTTAGTCTATACTCATGTGTCGAGATATATTCTAATATTCGTATGATATATCTTGTTATACGTTGTTAGCTACAATTACATCCGAACCTCAAGTGTCGAGTCCAAGTATTATTTCTCTAATCCATTCTAACATATATAAGTCTATATGTCCGAGTTCATATGCTTAGTCCAAGTTAATATTCTAAATGTCCACCTTCCATGTATCAAGTTAAGGCGTGTGTGTGTCGTTTTCCATATTGCGTGTCAAGTGTCCCAACATCCTAAGTCGAGTGTTCAATGTTCTAAATCAATGACTTCAATATCCAATCTTCTAAGCGATATATCAAACTATTATTCCATCTAACTTATAGCCTTGGTCCGAATAAGCTCGTCAAGTCCCACGCATCAATTTATAAATAATATATAGGTTTATGGTTATAGAAATAAATTCGATTATACCTCGCGTTTGACTCAGTTGGTCGGTGTTTGACTTCGGTTGACCAGCAGTTGACTTGGTCAACCTCTGTTGACCGTTTGACCTTTTGCTAACTCCTATTGACTACTATCATTCGTTCCTTTACGGCATTACCCAGTCCTTTATCACCAAAGATTTGTAGTAAATCTTATCATCAAACAATTGACCTCAACATAAGACAATCGGCTTAATCAATCCATCAAGGACCCAAATCCAAGCCACAGTTACGGTATGGCTCTATTATCATCATCCTCGTCGATCACTTCCATTTAACATCACCTGGGACCACAGCGACCACCACCGATCCTCAACCTTTGCTCGGTTGCTCGATGATAACCGGTGACCAGATATCACCACCGTCGGAACCACCCCTGACCACCGTTGTCTTCCTTCTATCGCCGCTGAACAGGTAAGCCGGGTGACGCCCTATTTCCGCTGATCTACTCTCTCCCTTCGATGTCATATTCTCTCTCTACAGGGTTAATAACAAATAATGAAGCTAAGGGGGTGGGTGTCTTCGCCATATGCCGCCGACAGAGGAGACCCTCTGGTCTTCTTTCCTTCTCGAAACAACAGCAGCAGAGGACATAGTGGTGTGGTTGAAGGAGAATTCTATTGTGGTTGTGTGTGTGTTACGATGAGAGAGAGGGCAAAGAATAGAGTTTGTGTATGTGTATGTAGAGATGAGAGGTGAGGGTTGGTTCTTCAGCAGGTTTAAGGGTGAAGGGGGTTGGGTCTTTTATAATATTCAGGAATATGTGTGTGCTTGACACATGGGGAGGCGCATGGCACCATCTAAAGGTGCCATGTGTCTCCGGTGATGAGTAATCAGAAGGAACGGGTCGGGTTCGTTAACGCGCATAAACTCGGTCTCGTGACGCTTATTCTATAATAATATGTTATATATACAGGTTCGGTTTTTAGTTTCGCACACAACCGGCTCGGCTAATATTTATTTTACTTGTTATAAAAATACGATAAAAACGCGAAAATTTTTTTTTGGGATCTGTACTGGGTTGTTACATCATATGACCGTTTATCACGTCCAAACCAAGTGGCTTCACCAAGCCAATTTTTCAAGCCAAAAGTCAAAGTCAAGGGGGTCGGAACCGTGTAGCCCATTGGCTTGTGAAGCCCAAAACCATTAGCCCCTTGTGCCTCGTCCCAACTAATCATACAATCCAATCTTCGATAGAGATTGTCCTTGGCTTTTATTGATGGTAAAGTTGAACCCTGTCATAAAGTTAACATTTGTGTGACTTATTATGACCAAATAGTTATACAAAATGTTTATGCTTTTGGCTATTTCATTGGAACTGGATTTGTGAAGTTGAGGATCTTAAACAAAACTTGCATCCAATCTTCCATCTCTATTTAATATTTATATAAAAGTTTTAGAAATGATAATGGCATCATATTGAACTACAGGTGTCAGAATGGTTAAATTAAAACTTGTCAATATGGGTAAATTTTGAGAAAATATTAAAAAATATTGGTACTCTTCTGTTACCAGAAAATCTGATTTTTCCTCAGTAGATTACATCAAGTTCTCTTCAGCTTTTGCATATCATTTAAATCAAAGTACACAGATTGAATTCAAACTCTTCTTGCATATTACAGACAAACCTATCAGTCTTAGAAGAATGGTACCTTAACCTAATGATAAAACATAAGCCACTTATCAATCAAACTAACTTAGCTATTATCAATTGACATATATATCGATTCAAACACACACAACTTTGGCCGATCAAAGAGACAGGGATCATGATTGACATGGAGACAGAGATAAACACATAGATGGAGACAGGGATGTAATATAGAGATAGGAAACATGATAGAGACCAGCGATTGATAACGAAAAGAACCAAATATTGTCAAAAAAAATATGATTAATAATCAAAATCAAGTCAAAAATAATAATATGAATAAAGTGTAAGAACAATAGGGATCGATCATTGCCTTACTTAATAATCTATAACTTGGCACAATGACAGTAAACTAGGGATTGATAACGAAAAGAACCAGACATTGACCAAAAAATATGATTAATAATCAAAATCAAGTCAAATATAGTAATATGAATCAATGTTAGAACAATAGGGATCGATCATTACCTTGATCAAATTGAACGATTATATCTTAGGGAGTATGAATCGTGGATGTGTTACAGATGCAGAATGATGGGGCTTTTAAAGACATATTGATGTCTTAGGGTTTAGAAGAATTGGGGAAAATAGAGGATATTGGTTTTGGAATAAGAAGATTTGATATAATAAATTCTAAATATAACATAACAGTACAGCTAGGATCGATTGTTGACATTCTATATTTTATGTTTATAATTCATTTAATTATTTTGTTTGACCGAAAAGTCAACATCAATCGAAAAATCTATAGGGATGGTATTACATAATTGTTAAATATATGGGTTGACCAAAAATTATAGGCTCATGGATTTACAATAAGTATATGGTATGGGCAAAATTTCTTTTTAATTATAATCTACTAAAATTAATGTACAAAATTTCATACTTTTTAATTTTAAAATCAAATATATTCATATTATCAAATTTGTTTGTATATTAACATTTAAATTTGGTTTTGTGCATTAACATGTATATTGGGTGACTTATAATTTAGGGGTGTACTCGTAAAGACGTTTTTAGTATATTTTATAAAGGTTTTTAAGAATAATAATCAGTCCATGGTTGATACAACAAGCTCACAAGGTTTCATTTGAGAGGAAATCATGGTGAGTGTTGTATGGAGATTTCTTTGGTGGTTTTAGTGATTTTGGGTGGTTTCTCTCTCGGATCAAGTGTTTATGGAGTGATCCTAAGCTCCAAAGGCCACTTGCAAGACCCAAAGATAGCAGAAACTTCGTGTAGAAGGTAGAGATTAAGTTAGGATGGGATGCCAAAGTGAGAAGTGGATGTATCTTTTATAGGCTGTTTGCTAGGTCAAGCACGCCCATGCTTCAAGGTTTACACGCCTATGCAAAACATCTGGAGCAGTTGCAGAGTCCTTGCGTGCAAGTCTGTCAAATCAGTTGAGGAGCACGACCGTGCTCAGTGATTAGCAAGCCCGTGCTTGCTACGAGGTTAACCGTCTTTTCAGTTTTGGTCGTTTCTGGAACATTCTGAGATGCGTTGACTTGAGCACGGTCGTGCTAGGTGGTGGGCACGTGATATACGTTAAAATATACATATTTAAATCCCCGATTAAACTCCCAAAATACGCGTTTTCGACCATAATTGCACGAATTCGGTACTTAACCGCTTCATATGTTTATTACAGGTCCTAAACGACGTCCCACGAGCAAAGTCGAAGAAACCGGGCGAAAAGCGGACAAGACGGAAAGTTTCTCCAAAATCAGCTAAGTCTGGAAATGGTGCACGGCCGTGCACCATAGCTGCACGCCCGTGCAGGCTTACTTGGCTCGGGCACAGAAGGTTGCACTGCCAGTGCACAAGCTGGTGCACATCAGGATTCTCGAGCACTCTGATCAGCACGGCCATGCACGAGCCCGTGCGACCTGGAATTCTCGAGTGCACTGCCAGTGCACCAGGCAGTGCACTCCAAGCACTCGGCCACCACAGACCGGCACGCCCGTGCACCGTAGGTGCACGGCCGTGCCAAATATCCAGATATTTTCAGGAGCAGCCAAACCACTTGCCCACTTGCACGTCAACTCAGATTGATAAAGTGCACGGCCGTGCACTTTATGCGCACGGCCGTGCCAAAAATCAAAACTTCTATAAAAACAGAGCAAAACCCACTGATCAAGTATTGGGTATTTTGGAGGCGATTCTGGGCGATTTTCTGGACTGTCGAACTGCTGCAAAGCCGAAGAACAAGCTCGGGAACTCATCCGGATCATCTATCTTCATCCAATCCATCACATTCAAGTTTTATTGGTTTGATCTTTTAAGCTTTTATCGATTCAAATCTGTTATTTAGAACTTGTTTGTGTTGTTTATGTATTACATTAGCTTCTAGTATTCGTATTTAGTAATCTTTAGTAGAAAAAACGATCCTTAGTATGTAATCATGTTTTGTATGAATTTGGCGTTTTTCATGTTTAGATCTTGATGATCATAGTGCAACCTTGTTTCGTTGTTGTTGGATTGATAGTTGTGTTTGGATGACTTTTGCGATTATCGAATGTGTTAGGCGGATAAATGTTGAAAAACCGTCCGTTTAATCGTCCGGTAGTAGACTAGTTAACTTGTTAAATAGTTTACACCATGAAACTGTAACCGGGTATTGGTTTGGTTAAAGTCGCCTGAATAACGATTATGAATGTTTACCGGCACGTAAAAGAGTTTTAAAAGCTTAATGGTGTTGTTACCAATCTTTGACACGGTTAATTATCTTTGTTAGTTATTTTGGTGAAAATGGCGATCTTAGTAGATTTGTGTTCAAAGTTGGTAAAATGGAATAGGTTGTGAAATGCTCTACTTTATGCTAGTTTAGGTGGCTGTATTGTGTATTCGGTATTTCTTTCCTGAGTTAGTGAGGTTAGAATACTCTTAACAGATGACTAACTTATCTTTAAAAGATCTGCATGAGATAATATCAGCTGCTCGCTAATGAACGACTTGAAGTGGTTAACGTGTGTGAATGCCATAACGACGAGGAGTGGTAAAACCACGGGACCTGACACATCGGGCTCACCACCGATCACTGAGACGGTCCAGACTGAGTCTTCGGACGAGGTGCACGCTAGGCGAGTCCCAGCAAGTACAGCACAGTTACCGAAGCCAGTCACAGATTACACTCCTCCTGTTCCATACCCTAGCAGACTTAGGAAGCAGAAAGACGAGGCCCAATACGGGAAATTCCTTGAGCTGTTCAAGCAGCTCCATATAAACATCCCGTTTGTGGAAGCCTTGGCCCAGATGCCTAAGTATGCTAAATTTCTGAAGGACATCCTCACAAACAAGCAAAAACTTGAGGACTGTCCTGTGTGCTCTTGAATGAAAACTGCTCTGCAATCCTGCAGAATAGACTGCCCATGAAGATGGGAGATCCAGGTAGTTTCACCATTCCTTGTCTGATAGGGAACATGTCTGTCAGTAATGCACTGGCGGATTTGGGTGCGAGCATTAACCTTATGCCTTATAAGGTTTTTGAGAAACTGTATCTGGGTGAGCCTTCACCCACCAGGATGAGTATTCGTCTTGCTGATCGTTCGATCAAATATCCTCGGGGGTTTGTTGAGAATATGCTTGTCAAGATTGACAAATTTGTATTCCCGGTGGATTTTGTCATCCTTGATATGGATGAGGACTCTAAAGTGCCTCTGATCCTCGGACGTCCTTTCCTTAACACGGCCAGGACGATTGTTGACGTGGCTGCGGGCCAAATCACACTCCGGGTGAATGATGAGCATGTGACTTTTGATGTTCAGAGGTCAATGCGTCATCCCGAGAGTCAGGACGACACACTATACTATCTTGATATAGTAGACCAGTATGTCAGTTCTCACTTTCGAGGCACGATAGATGAGAATGATTCGGGCACACATCTGTTGTGTGGGAACTTAGATGGCATTATGAAGGAGGGCCATAGAGTTGAGCAGCCGGTCTACCAGATCGGTGATGATAGTTCCCAGAGCCCGGATCGTTTCGTAGAGATTGAGCGTGAGGAGAGCGATAAGTCGAAGCCGTCTGTTGAAGATCCACCGTCTTTGGAGCTGAAAGAGCTCCCACCGCATCTGGAGTATGCATTTCTGGACGAGGAGGGTCGTCTGCCTGTTATCATTTCATCTTCTTTATCTGCAGTTGAAAAGAGCGAGTTGTTGAGAGTTTTGAAACTTCATAAGCGGGCAATTGCCTGGAAGATCATGGACATCAAGGGGATTAATCCCTCATTCTGTACTCATAAAATCTTGATGGAGGATGTCCACAAGGCTTGTGCGCAGCACCAAAGGCGTCTGAACCCGAACATGCAGAAGGTTGTTAAATCCGAGGTGATTAAATTGCTTGATGCTGGATTGATATATCCTATCTCGGATTCGGTTTGGGTTAGTCCTGTGCACGTCGTGCCCAAGAAGGGTGGCATGACGGTGGTCACGAATGATAGGAATGAGTTGATTCCTACAAGGACCGTCACGGGGTGGAGAGTTTGCATTGACTATCGCAAGCTCAATGACGCCACCCGCAAGGATCACTTCCCAGAATGGGTTGGAGGTTGATCCTGCCAAAGTAGATATCATTTCTAGGCTCCCTCCGCCCTCCTCTGTTAGAGCGATCCGCAGCTTTCTGGGTCATGCGGGATTTTACAGGCGATTCATCAAAGACTTTTCAAAAATTGTCCGTCCGATGACCCGTCTGTTGGAGAAGGATGCACCGTTTGTGTTTGGTGCAGAGTGTTTGAAAGCCTTCGGGCTTTTAAAGTGTTTGCTTGTGGAGGCCCCTATATTGGTAGCACCCGACTGGGAGCTGCCATTTGAGATCATGTGCGACGCGAGCGACTTCGCGATAGGGGCGGTCTTGGGACAGCGGAAGGACAAGCACTTCCACCCGATCCACTACGCTAGTAAGACTCTTCATGATGCTCAGGAGCATTACACCACGACTGAAAAGGAGCTTCTAGCGGTAGTGTTTGCATTCGACATGTTTAGATCATATTTGGTGCTGTCGAAGACCATTGTCTATAGGGACCATGCAGCGATCCGATACCTTTTTAGCAAACAGGACGCGAAACCGCGCCTGATTAGGTGGATCCTGTTGCTGCAAGAGTTCGATATAGAGATTCAGGACAAGAAAGGTGCCCTGAATGTTGCGGCTGATCATTTGTCCAGACTCGAGCATGATGATGCCGAGAACTGCGCGTGGGATACCATTAATGACAATTTTCCCCACGAGTTCTTGATGAGCGTCGAGTCGGTGGAAGATGTATCACCCTGGTTCGCGGATTTTGCGAACTACCTCGCGTGCGGGATCCTTATCAAAGGATTAACGCACCAGCAAAAGAGGAAGTTCTTTGCGGACCTCAAGCATTACTTCTGGGACGACCCATTCTTGTTCCGGATCGGGGCGGATCAGCTGATTCGCCGTTGCGTTTTCGGGGTAGAGGCGGCACAGATCTTGCGCGATTGTCACGAGGGGCCCACTGGAGGTCACCATGCAGCTAATTACACTGCGAAAAAGGTGTTAGACTCCGGGTTTTACTGGCCCACACTCTTTCGTGACTCTCAGATATTGGTTGGTGCATGTGATTCGTGCCAAAGGGCGACAAACATATCGGCACGCGACCAAATACCGCAGAATCCCATCCAGGTCTGTGAAGTCTTTGACATTTGGGGCATCGACTTCATGGGACCGTTCCCCTCCTCACGGGGCAACAGATATATACTCGTGGCAGTTGATTACGTATCAAAGTGGGCCGAGGCGCAAGCCTTACCCACAAATGATGCCCGGGTTGTTGTGAGGTTTGTTAGGAGCTTGTTCGCGCGGTTTGGTGCCCCAAAGGCACTAATTAGTGACCGTGGCACGCATTTCTGCAATGCGCAGCTTGATCGCGCATTAGCACGTTATGGTGTTCACCACAGGTTATCCACCCCGTATCATCCACAGACAAGTGGACAGGTGGAGGTCACAAACCGTGGGTTGAAGCGAATCCTTGAGCGGTCGGTTAATCAAAACCGCAAGGATTGGGCTGACAAGCTTGATGACGCGCTGTGGGCCTTTAGAAGTGCCTACAAGATGCCTATTGGGACGACTCCCTTTCGGCTGGTCTATGGGAAAGCGTGTCATCTTCCTGTAGAGTTAGAACATAGGGCATTCTGGGCTCTTAAAACGGCGAATTTGGATCTTAAGACCGGCGGTGAGACCCGTTTCTTACAGATTCACGAGCTGGAGGAGCTTAGGCAGCAAGCCTATGAAAGCTCGATGTTATATAAAGAGCGCACAAAGAGGTTGCATGACAGTCGCCTGAAACGCCGAGAAGATTTTCAGGTAGGCGACTTGGTCCTGCTTTATAACTCGCGCTTGCGTCTCTTTCCAGGGAAGTTGAAATCCCGGTGGACAGGACCGTACACTGTTAAGGAGGTATATCCTTACGGGACCGTCTCGATTGAGAATTCAGAGGGATTGACTTTCAAAGTCAACGGTCATCGCCTTAAAGTATATATTGACGGACCGGTTGACCAATCCGTAGAGGAAATCGATCTCTACGCCCCACGCACTTCATAAAGTGTGGGGAAGTGAGTCTAGCTAGCGACTCGTTAATAAACATAGCACGGCGTGTATGGGCGCGCCAAAGGGTAAATATGTAATTAGTGTATATATTTCTTGCTTTATTTTAATTTTCTTAGTTTAACGTTGTTTCGAGTATTGTGCAGGTTCGTACCGGTTGTGAACAAAGCGGAAAGGATGCCATGAAGCGCGAACAGTCGACAAACAGGTTTAAATTGTTAAAAATGATGTTTTCGGACAGTTCGGGGGTGCTGTGCAGCTACAGGCTGCAAATTATGCAAGTCTGCAGACTGTGCACGGCCGTGCCAAAATGGTGCACGGCCGTGCAGCCTAGGCGCACGACCGTGCGGGCCTACAGGCCCAGCCCAGAAATGGACTATATAAGCATCTTAAACTTTCAAAACCCTAAATTTTGCACTCCCCAACTGCACCCCCATTCCAATCAGCCAAAAAAACCTTCGAAAATCATCATTCTTTGCTAAATCTTTCGCTCTTCTCCTTCCAATCAACAAAGGTATGATCCCCTTCATAACATTGCACTTGTTTTATGCTTTTTTAGCTTAGATCCGTTTGTATTTTGTTTTTTAGGGCAAGATTTGTGGGTTTTCTTAATAAAGTTTAATAAACCCACAATCTTGTTTAATTTTAGTTTTAATTAGTGTACTTTTTGGTGATTGTTGGTAAAGTCGTGCACTTCCAGACCCAAATCATTGTTATTTTGAGTTTTCATGAAAGAAAAAATAGATTTGGGTGTTTTTATAGAAATTTTTTTTTGAAAAACTGGAACCCGTGCACGGCCGTGCACCAGACCTGCACGACCGTGCATGGTCAGGTGCACCAGCTCGTGCACTGGCTGTGCAGCTCAGAATCACGAGCTGCACAGCCTTGCACGACCGTGCGTCCCAGGTGCACGACCGTGCGTGCCGAGAAAATGGGATGCACTGCCAGTGCACCAGGCAGTGCAGCCCCTGACCTGACCAACGACCAAGCCTGCACGGCCGTGCAGCCAAGGCGCACGACCGTGCATCAGTAACAGAATCAGGTCAGAATGCACGTAGGTCCGTTTTGGACATCCGGGACCTCCGTTTTTTGTGTACTAACAGTTTTGTATATGTTTTTGCATGCAGATGGACGACAACCACCCCTACCTCGCGTTCGACAACCGCGACAAACGAGAGGCAACGTGCATCGACAAGTTCCTTAAGCTTTGGGACCGCCGGAATTCTTTTAGTACTCCTATCCGTCTGAATCTGGATCTGCTGACCATGCTCAAACAGCGTGAGAGATACGAGGGGTTCGTCTCGCCAAATATGGCGAAACTGCTGAGCATAAATCAGCCGGTCTACAAGGAGATCACCATTGAGTTCTTAGCATCCTTTAAGTACAAAAAACCGAAAGAAGGGGTGTATAAGGACTTCCACGACAAAGACATCCGGTTTAGGCTATGCGGGAATTGGTATCATTGGTCGGTAGCGCGACTGGGGAGAAGATTGGGGATCTACGAGCACTTAGAAACCCAATCAGAAGACTTCTGTGGGATCCACGGCTTCGCCGACCTTGACGAGCGGGCTGCATTTTGGGATTCGATTTCCGATGGCACACCTTACGTTCCAAGGTCTGCCAAGGCAACTCGGATCAGGGACCCGCTTCTCCGCCTTATGCACTATGTTTTCAGCCACACCATATGTGGCCGAAAGGACAGTTCTGGGAACTGTCCCACTCCTGATCTCATATTTTTATACCACTTTTATGAAGGTGCCCAGATGAACTTAGCCGCACGGATGGCTGAGTTCTTCCTGAATGCCGGGGGCACGAAGGAAGGGAGTGAGATTCATGGCGGGGAATACGTCACCCAGATCGCCGAGGCATTGGGGTTATTGACTGACGAGGTTAGGGGGACATTGACATTGGCTACTAATGGGGTTATGTTGGACCTTCGATCACTCAGGGCGCAGAACCTGATACATGACACAGATGATGGTCCACGACTTATCAGCCAGGGGATTGTGTGGGACCCAGTTCCAGAGGAGGTGGACGATGAAGACGAGGAGATGCAGGATCAGAACGCAGGTGGCGGTGGTGACGCCCCAGTCTCTCCACACCACTCACCTCAGCACCAGCACCAGCACCAGCACCATGACCAGCAGTGGCCTCCAGACATCCTCACATACCCGGAGTTCTATCAGCGGTTCCAGACGATGGAACTGAACATGGATAGCATTGTTGCACAGCAGGGAGAGATTAGGGAGGACCAGCAGTTGATGCGGTCCACCATGGATAGAGTGCAGCAGGATGTGAGGCATAGTTTCGAGTACTTGTTTGCTGGGCTAGAGCAGGTGCACCCGGGTTATTTCAGCAACCCGCCCCTGTTCCCTTTAACGTGCTCCTGGCGACCAGCCAGGAAGTTCCAGCCAGCACAACAGGGACGATCCCCCACAGTAGCCACTTCATGCATGCTTTGTTAGTACTTTATTTATTTATGGTTTCAGTATTTGCTTTTCGGGTCTGCGTACCCTAGACATTTTTAGTATTTATGTTTGAACTATTTCTTTTCTTTAGTATTTCAGTATTTTAGTTGATTTTGTGGGTGTGGATGAATGGGTTTGATGAGTTTGTTTGTGTCGAGAATGTTGATTGTGCAGGTACCTGGCGAGCACCGTTATCGGGGCTCATGCCGTCCGTTTACCCGGACGTTTCTTCGACACTAGGGGAGTATTATTCTCCTTTTTCCCACTATAGATAGCTATTTCATAAACGCTTTCTATTGTCACATTGGGGACAATGTGAAGTTCAAGTGTGGGGAGGGATTATATCTTGATGTTTGTCCTCTTGTATATATATATATATATATATATAACTAAAAAAAACCTCTTTAGTACATATATGTATATATATATATTTTCATACAAGCCTAACTAATTTTTGATAAAGATAACTTGAGGCGCGACAAACAGATGAGATACGAGCGTGTTAGATTCGTACACTTGCACCCATTTCCTTCCGGTTACGTGAGCATTTGAGCCTTAAAGTATATTATTATTACTTTGACATGCTTTCGAGTGAGCCGGATGTTTTGTGTAATTTAGAACTTGTCATTAGCATACTTGTTTAGATCAGAAATGTGTGAGACTGTACGAACATGATTGAGGCATTTAGGATAACCTTTTGATTTAAGCCTTTTCTTTTCGTTTTATCTGTTTTCCCGCACCCAAACATTATCCCCTAGTTAACCATGTTGAACCTAATCCCGTGTTTTTTCTTATTTACCACACCATTTCACCACTTAACCAAATTTAGCCTTTTTCTTTTAAACCTTTTGTGTTAAAACTCGGTTTAGGTTAATGTTTAACTAGTTTCCTGTGTTGTAAATAGTTCGTGTTCGGGTTTGTATGTTTAGAACCCATATGTTGTTTATATTTCAGTTATATCTTAGATATATATATAAAAAAAAAGAAGAAAAAATCCAGAGAATTCCAGAAAAATAGAACACCCAAAAATAGGGTGAGTTAGCAGTAATCGAGCAGTTTTTAGAGCTTTAAAGTTAGAAATTTTGTGTTTAGCTCGATTTAAATAAAATGCGATTACGTTCGCGGATGTATTGTATAGTAGTTTTTGCTTCAGTTTAGTTAGACTTAACCGCCGAGTTTTAGCCGTTTCGTCACTGTAAATATCCATTCCACACCCTTACCTTTGCCTAACATTACAACCCATTTAAGACCTCTTGATTTGTGCTTTTTCACACGTTAGTTGGTGAAGATTAGATCTTTTGACAAGCTTATGATATTGCACGATTCATTGTCTTGGCAATGGAGCGATTTACACATACACATTACACGTATGTATCATAAATAAAACCGAGTGTGTGTGAACATTGTGAGTCGTGTACGGGTTTGCGTGCTTGGAGATCGGAAGCGAGTCATTGCTTTTTAGTTATCTTATCACGTGTTTATATATCTTTGTTGGCTTGTCTATTATCGTCTGTACAGGTTATATTTTGGCTTTATTGACACTTGGCGAGTTTTTCGTTTATTTCTATTTTGATGTTTGCTTGAGGACAAGCAAAGTTCAAGTGTGGGGAGGTTTGATATACGTTAAAATATACATATTTAAATCCCCGATTAAACTCCCAAATTACGCGTTTTCGACCATAATTGCACGAATTCGGTACTTAACCGCTTCATATGTTTATTGCAGGTCCTAAACGACGTCCCACGAGCAAAGTCGAAGAAACCGGGCGAAAAGCGGACAAGAAGGAAAGTTTCTGCAAAATCAGCTAAGTCTGGAAATGGTGCACGGCCGTGCACCATAGCTGCACGCCCGTGCAGGCTTACTTGGCTCGGGCACAGAAGGTTGCACTGCCAGTGCACAAGCTGGTGCACATCAGGATTCTCGAGCACTCTGATCAGCACGGCCATGCACGAGCCCGTGCGACCTGGAATTCTCGAGTGCACTGCCAGTGCACCAGGCAGTGCACTCCAAGCACTCGGCCACCACAGACCGGCACGCCCGTGCACCGTAGGTGCACGGCCGTGCCAAATATCCAGATATTTTCAGGAGCAGCCAAACCACTTGCCCACTTGCACGTCAACTCAGATTGATAAAGTGCACGGCCGTGCACTTTATGCGCACGGCCGTGCCAAAAATCAAAACTTCTATAAAAACAGAGCAAAACCCACTGATCAAGTATTGGGTATTTTGGAGGCAATTCTGGGCGATTTTCTGGACTGTCGAACTGCTGCAAAGCCGAAGAACAAGCTCGGGAACTCATCCGGATCATCTATCTTCATCCAATCCATCACATTCAAGTTTTATTGGTTTGATCTTTTAAGCTTTTATCGATTCAAATTTGTTATTTAGAACTTGTTTGTGTTGTTTATGTATTACATTAGCTTCTAGTATTCGTATTTAGTAATCTTTAGTAGAAAAAACGATCCTTAGTATGTAATCATGTTTTGTATGAATTTGGCGTTTTTCATGTTTAGATCTTGATGATCATAGTGCAACCTTGTTTCGTTGTTGTTGGATTGATAGTTGTGTTTGGATGACTTTTGCGATTATCGAATGTGTTAGGCGGATAAATGTTGAAAAACCGTCCGTTTAATCGTCCGGTAGTAGACTAGTTAACTTGTTAAATAGTTTACACCATGAAACTGTAACCGGGTATTGGTTTGGTTAAAGTCGCCTGAATAACGATTATGAATGTTTACCGGCACGTAAAAGAGTTTTAAAAGCTTAATGGTGTTGTTACCAATCTTTGACACGGTTAATTATCGTTGTTAGTTATTTTGGTGAAAATGGCGATCTTAGTAGATTTGTGTTCAAAGTTGGTAAAATGGAATAGGTTGTGAAATGCTCTACTTTATGCTAGTTTAGGTGGCTGTATTGTGTATTCGGTATTGCTTTCCTTAGTTAGTGAGGTTAGAATACTCTTAACAGATGACTAACTTATCTTTAAAAGATCTGCATGAGATAATATCAGCTGCTCGCTAATGAACGACTTGAAGTGGTTAACGTGTGTATTCGTGTTAGCTTTCTGTATAGTTGTCATGTTAGGGTACCCGAAAGGGAAACTAACTGTCGGAAAATGGGAATGTTGATCACGCCTTTATTTTTTTTATATATATATATATAGATGACATGCTAGGATTGGCGTATTATAGTTTATATAGTTATATTTTCTATTTGGAGTCTTAGTTACATATTTACATATGTTAGAATTTAAACAAACTCACTTATCTTTTCCTACTGGTAAATCGGTGATAGAGTTTTAGTACAATTGCTCCGCGCGCATCCATGGATCGATACTTGGTTCTTATCTGTTCTTACTACATATGTGACAGGGTACACTTGCCCTATTGTGTGTGTTTTAATATTAAGGTCGAAACCATTTTTATAAATATTAAAGCAAAACGTGTGTTAAAATCCATCGAAAAATATGTATAGTTACGCACACGTCAAGTTTTTGGCGCCGTTGCCGGGGACGCGACGAGCTTTAGGAACGAACCGAGTCAACTTTTTACCAGTGTACATACTTGTGAATACTTGTTTATACTTCTTTGATTTGTTATTTCGTTCATTTATTTGCATATATGATTTATTAAATGCTTATTTGATTTATTTGTCTGTTGATATTTTGGATTGATTCTAGGTTGGTTTATAGGTTAGTATATAGATTCGTTCATTTATCTGCTTATATGATTGTTTGATTTGATTATTCGTTCATTAGGATGTTGATAGATTTAATTGATTGATTGTTGGATTGATTGGTTTGTCTATGAATTTAATTAGTTCGTTATTCGATTGATTAGATTTATTTGTTCGTATTTGAACTGATTATTAATTTCATTCGTTGTATAGTTTTAGGCTTAGTCTACTTTTTTTGTTCATCCTATTGATTCTATTTGTTTTAATTTGATTTTCTCGAATTTATTGCTTTCTTTTGTTTTCGTATGTATTTATGGATTTTTTATTTATTTTTATGTCTTTTATCGCCTTTTGGGTTTGTCATATATTCGCCTGCTGCAACTGTATCATTCTTATTTGCAGGTTGATGTCCGCAAACCCCGGGCCTTCTGGTGATCTTTCTGACGAGGAGCGGAGGCGTGTCTTGAGGAGAAGCGAGCGGATTAGACTTCATAAATTACGTCTTGTTTCTGATATTCTTATTTCTGCCCCTAGAATCGAGGTCCCAGTTGAGGAGGCGAGGCACGATCTGGCCGACGACGGGTCGGACGCCGGAAGCGACATTATCATGGCGGATGACGACATTCCGCTGAATGATAGTGGTCGTCCAGGAGGAGATGGACTCGCGCCGAGTATTGTCCGTCCGGCTATTTTGGTGGACGATTTCGAGATCAAATCTAGTATCGTGAATATGATACAAAACTCGGTGCAATTCGGTGGACTGGAACACGAGGATCCAGGCCGACATATTGCTGCATTCTTAGAGGTTTTAGCCACCTTTAAGATGCAAGGCATCTCCGATGATGCTATACGTTTGAGACTCTTCCCATTCTCATTGCGGGACAAAGCCCGGACTTGGCTTCTGTCACAACCCGCAGGGTCGATCACGACCTGGGCAGAGTTGTCACAACAGTTCATGCAGCAATATTTTCCTCCTGAAAAGACACAAAAACTGAGGAATCGCATCATGACTTTTCGTCAGGATGACGATGAATCATTGTACACAGCTTGGGAAAGTTTTAAAGACCTACTCTTGAGTTGCCCGCACCATGAGCTTTCGAAAAGGCATTTGGTGCAAACTTTTTATCAGGGACTCGGGTATGCGTCTCAGGAACGCCTTGATGTATACGCTGGAGGAGACATCGGAACAAAGTCTCCTAGGGAAGCGTGGAGCATTATTGAGAAGGCATCCCTAAAATCTAAATCCCGGCAGAGTGATAGATCTAGATCTTCATCTGCCAAGGTTGGTGTGCATGCCGTGGATAACTATACGGCGATTTCTGCACAAATAGCGGCTCTGGCTGCGAGGTTCGATAACTCTCAGCAACACGTAGCGCAGTCCGATTGTTTGTGTGAGCAGTGCGGGGTATCTCACGAGCCTGGCTCGTGTGCTCCGGGGGTGATGTATACGGGCCACGAGGAAGTGGACTATATGGGCAATCAGACGAGACCCCAGAATAACCCCTACAGCAACACTTATAATCCGGGTTGGAGAAATCACCCGAACTTCGGGTGGAGATCTGGTTCCTCTAACCAGAACCCGCTCGGATATCAGCAGAGGGCCCCCGCACCACAACAGTCCCAACAGCCTTACCAGTCCAACCAACAGCCTTACCAGTCCAACCAACAGCCTTACCAGTCTCGTGGTCAATCGTCCTAGCAGAGACCGAACCAATACCAGAGTCAGGGCGCCGGGAGCAGCTCCCAGTAGGGGTGTTCATCGGGTTTGGTTTTCGGTTATCGGGTTATTCGGGTCGGGTTATTCGGGTTTTCAATTGTGAAAATATTACCCGATAACTGACCCAATCTAGTTAAATGGTTATCGGTTATGGGGTTAATCGGGTTCGGGTTTTTCGGGTCGGGTTAAATGGTTATCGGTTTAATGGTTCGGGTGTTTGAGTTACATATTTCCAACCATTTAGGTTGCGTATTTCTATCCATTTGGGCTACAATATGTGTAAAATAAAACCACAATACGAGCTACAATATTTAGTTGCAAATTTGGTTATAAAAGCACTACTCCGATATACATAAAAATATGGAAACTTGATCATTTATTTGTTTTTACATTATTCGGGTTATTCGGGTCAACCCGAGTTATACAAAACTAATCCGAAGACCGACCCTAAAGACTCTAGTCGGGTTCGGATATGCACTTAATCGGGTTCGGGTTAATCGGGTAAGGTAGTTTCTCGGGTCGGGTCACTTCGGGTTCGGTTCGGTTATTGGTTATCGGTTAAAAAGAACACCCCTAGCTCCCAGCAGCACGCCCCTCATGGTATGTCTAAGCTGGAGGAGATGATGTCGCAGCTCCTTACCAACACCTCTGAAACCTATCAGCTCGCTGAGCAGCGCTACAAGCAGCACGAGGAGCGCTTTACGAATTATGAGGGAGAGATGAGGGGCCAAAAGGCGTCGATGCAGGCCATAGAGAACCAGGTTGGCCAGATGGCGAAGATGATGTCTGAGAGACAGCAGGGTGGTCTCCCGGGCAACACTGAGCCGAATCCGAGGGGGCATGTGAATGTCATAACGACGAGGAGTGGTAAAACCACGGGACCTGACACATCGGGCTCACCACCGATCACTGAGACGGTCCAGACTGAGTCTTCGGACGAGGTGCACGCTAGGCGAGTCCCAGCAAGTACAGCACAGTTACCGAAGCCAGTCACAGATTACACTCCTCCTGTTCCATACCCTAGCAGACTTAGGAAGCAGAAAGACGAGGCCCAATACGGGAAATTCCTTGAGCTGTTCAAGCAGCTCCATATAAACATCCCGTTTGTGGAAGCTTTGGCCCAGATGCCTAAGTATGGTAAATTTCTGAAGGACATCCTCACAAACAAGAAAAAACTTGAGGACCTGTCCTGTGTGCTCTTGAATGAAAACTGCTCTGCAATCCTGCAGAATAGACTGCCCATGAAGATGGGAGATCCAGGTAGTTTCACCATTCCTTGTCTGATAGGGAACATGTCTGTCAGTAATGCACTGGCGGATTTGGGTGCGAGCATTAACCTTATGCCTTATAAGGTTTTTGAGAAACTGGATCTGGGTGAGCCTTCACCCACCAGGATGAGTATTCGTCTTGCTGATCGTTCGATCAAATATCCTCGGGGGTTTGTTGAGAATATGCTTGTCAAGATTGACAAATTTGTATTCCCGGTGGATTTTGTCATCCTTGATATGGATGAGGACTCTAAAGTGCCTCTGATCCTCGGACGTCCTTTCCTTAACACGGCCAGGACAATTGTTGACGTGGCTGCGGGCCAAATCACACTCCGGGTGAATGATGAGCATGTGACTTTTGATGTTCAGAGGTCAATGCGTCATCCCGAGAGTCAGGACGACACACTATACTATCTTGATATAGTAGACCAGTATGTCAGTTCTCACTTTCGAGGCACGATAGATGAGAATGATTCGGGCACACATCTGTTGTGTGGGAACTTAGATGGCATTATGAAGGAGGGCCATAGAGTTGAGCAGCCGGTCTACCAGATCGGTGATGATAGTTCCCAGAGCCCGGATCGTTTCGTAGAGATTGAGCGTGAGGAGAGCGATAAGTCGAAGCCGTCTGTTGAAGATCCACCGTCTTTGGAGCTGAAAGAGCTCCCACCGCATCTGGAGTATGCATTTCTGGACGAGGAGGGTCGTCTGCCTGTTATCATTTCATCTTCTTTATCTGCAGTTGAAAAGAGCGAGTTGTTGAGAGTTTTGAAACTTCATAAGCGGGCAATTGCCTGGAAGATCATGGACATCAAGGGGATTAATCCCTCATTCTGTACTCATAAAATCTTGATGGAGGATGTCCACAAGGCTTGTGCGCAGCACCAAAGGCGTCTGAACCCGAACATGCAGAAGGTTGTTAAATCCGAGGTGATTAAATTGCTTGATGCTGGATTGATATATCCTATCTCGGATTCGGTTTGGGTTAGTCCTGTGCACGTCGTGCCCAAGAAGGGTGGCATGACGGTGGTCACGAATGATAGGAATGAGTTGATTCCTACAAGGACCGTCACGGGGTGGAGAGTTTGCATTGACTATCGCAAGCTCAATGACGCCACCCGCAAGGATCACTTCCCGCTTCCATTCATCGATCAGATGTTGGAACGACTGTCGGGGAAGTTGTATTATTGTTTCCTTGATGGTTTCTCAGGGTATTTCCAGATCCCTATCGATCCTGTGGACCAGGATAAGACGACCTTCACATGCCCTTTTGGCACATTCGCCTACAGGCGTATGCCATTTGGGCTGTGCAATGCACCGGCTACCTTCCAGCGTTGCATGATTGCTATTTTTCATGACATGATCGAGGACTCCATGGAGGTGTTCATGGATGATTTTTCAGTCTTCGGGAGTTCCTTCGATCAGTGTCTGGGAAATCTGGAGCGGATGCTTCAGAGGTGCGAGGAGACCAGTCTTGTGCTAAACTGGGAAAAATGCCACTTCATGGTGAAGGAAGGAATAGTCCTAGGGCATAAGGTCTCCCAGAATGGGTTGGAGGTTGATCCTGCCAAAGTAGATATCATTTCTAGGCTCCCTCCGCCCTCCTCTGTTAGAGCGATCCGCAGCTTTCTGGGTCATGCGGGATTTTACAGGCGATTCATCAAAGACTTTTCAAAAATTGTCCGTCCGATGACCCGTCTGTTGGAGAAGGATGCACCGTTTGTGTTTGGTGCAGAGTGTTTGAAAGCCTTCGGGCTTTTAAAGTGTTTGCTTGTGGAGGCCCCTATATTGGTAGCACCCGACTGGGAGCTGCCATTTGAGATCATGTGCGACGCGAGCGACTTTGCGATAGGGGCGGTCTTGGGACAGCGGAAGGACAAGCACTTCCACCCGATCCACTACGCTAGTAAGACTCTTCATGATGCTCAGGAGCATTACACCACGACTGAAAAGGAGCTTCTAGCGGTAGTGTTTGCATTCGACATGTTTAGATCATATTTGGTGCTGTCGAAGACCATTGTCTATAGGGACCATGCAGCGATCCGATACCTTTTTAGCAAACAGGACGCGAAACCGCGCCTGATTAGGTGGATCCTGTTGCTGCAAGAGTTCGATATAGAGATTCAGGACAAGAAAGGTGCCCTGAATGTTGCGGCTGATCATTTGTCCAGACTCGAGCATGATGATGCCGAGAACTGCGCGTGGGATACCATTAATGACAATTTTCCCCACGAGTTCTTGATGAGCGTCGAGTCGGTGGAAGATGTATCACCCTGGTTCGCGGATTTTGCGAACTACCTCGCGTGCGGGATCCTTATCAAAGGATTAACGCACCAGCAAAAGAGGAAGTTCTTTGCGGACCTCAAGCATTACTTCTGGGACGACCCATTCTTGTTCCGGATCGGGGCGGATCAGCTGATTCGCCGTTGCGTTTTCGGGGTAGAGGCGGCACAGATCTTGCGCGATTGTCACGAGGGGCCCACTGGAGGTCACCATGGAGCTAATTACACTGCGAAAAAGGTGTTAGACTCCGGGTTTTCGTGACTCTCAGATATTGGTTGGTGCATGTGATTCGTGCCAAAGGGCGACAAACATATCGGCACGCGACCAAATGCCGCAGAATCCCATCCAGGTCTGTGAAGTCTTTGACATTTGGGGCATCGACTTCATGGGACCGTTCCCCTCCTCACGGGGCAACAGATATATACTCGTGGCAGTTGATTACGTATCAAAGTGGGTCGAGGCGCAAGCCTTACCCACAAATGATGCCCGGGTTGTTGTGAGGTTTGTTAGGAGCTTGTTCGCGCGGTTTGGTGCCCCAAAGGCACTAATTAGTGACCGTGGCACGCATTTCTGCAATGCGCAGCTTGATCGCGCATTAGCACGTTATGGTGTTCACCACAGGTTATCCACCCCGTATCATCCACAGACAAGTGGACAGGTGGAGGTCACAAACCGTGGGTTGAAGCGAATCCTTGAGCGGTCGGTTAATCAAAACCACAAGGATTGGGCTGACAAGCTTGATGACGCGCTGTGGGCCTTTAGAAGTGCCTACAAGACGCCTATTGGGACGACTCCCTTTCGGCTGGTCTATGGGAAAGCGTGTCATCTTCCTGTCGAGTTAGAACATAGGGCATTCTGGGCTCTTAAAACGGCGAATTTGGATCTTAAGACCGGCGGTGAGACCCGTTTCTTACAGATTCACGAGCTGGAGGAGCTTAGGCAGCAAGCCTATGAAAGCTCGATGTTATATAAAGAGCGCACAAAGAGGTTGCATGACAGTCGCCTGAAACGCCGAGAAGATTTTCAGGTAGGCGACTTGGTCCTGCTTTATAACTCGCGCTTGCGTCTCTTTCCAGGGAAGTTGAAATCCCGGTGGACAGGACCGTACACTGTTAAGGAGGTATATCCTTACGGGACCGTCTCGATTGAGAATTCAGAGGGATTGACTTTCAAAGTCAACGGTCATCGCCTTAAAGTATATATTGACGGACCGGTTGACCAATCCGTAGAGGAAATCGATCTCTACGCCCCACGCACTTCATAAAGTGTGGGGAAGTGAGTCTAGCTAGCGACTCGTTAATAAACATAGCACGGCGTGTATGGGCGCGCCAAAGGGTAAATATGTAATTAGTGTATATATTTCTTGCTTTATTTTAATTTTCTTAGTTTAACGTTGTTTCGAGTATTGTGCAGGTTCGTACCGGTTGTGAACAAAGCGGGAAGGATGCCATGAAGCGCGAACAGTCGACAAACAGGTTTAAATTGTTAAAAATGATGTTTTCGGACAGTTCGGGGGTGCTGTGCAGCTGCAGGCTGCAAATTATGCAAGTCTGCAGACTGTGCACGGCCGTGCCAAAATGGTGCACGGCCGTGCAGCCTAGGCGCACGACCGTGCGGGCCTACAGGCCCAGCCCAGAAATGGACTATATAAGCATCTTAAACTTTCAAAACCCTAAATTTTGCACTCCCCAACTGCACCCCCATTCCAATCAGCCAAAAAAACCTTCGAAAATCATCATTCTTTGCTAAATCTTTCGCTCTTCTCCTTCCAATCAACAAAGGTATGATCCCCTTCATAACATTGCACTTGTTTTATGCTTTTTTAGCTTAGATCCGTTTGTATTTTGTTTTTTAGGGCAAGATTTGTGGGTTTTCTTCATAAAGTTTAATAAACCCACAATCTTGTTTAATTTTAGTTTTAATTAGTGTAGTTTTTGGTGATTGTTGGTAAAGTCGTGCACTTCCAGACCCAAATCATTGTTATTTTGAGTTTTCATGAAAGAAAAAATAGATTTGGGTGTTTTTATAGAATTTTTTTTTTTGAAAAACTGGAACCCGTGCACGGCCGTGCACCAGACCTGCACGATCGTGCATGGTCAGGTGCACCAGCTCGTGCACTGGCTGTGCAGCTCAGAATCACGAGCTGCACAGCCTTGCACGACCGTGCGTCCCAGGTGCACGACCGTGCGTCCCAGGTGCACGACCGTGCGTGCCGAGAAAATGGGCTGCACTGCCAGTGCACCAGGCAGTGCAGCCCCTGACCTGACCAACGACCAAGCCTGCACGGCCGTGCAGCCAAGGCGCACGGCCGTGCATCAGTAACAGAATCAGGTCAGAATGCACGTAGGTCCGTTTTGGACATCCGGGACCTCCGTTTTTTGTGTACTAACAGTTTTGTATATGTTTTTGCATGCAGATGGACGACAACCACCCCTACCTCGCGTTCGACAACCGCGACAAACGAGAGGCAACGTGCATCGACAAGTTCCTTAAGCTTTGGGACCGCCGGAATTCTTTTGGTACTCCTATCCGTCTGAATCTGGATCTGCTGACCACGCTCAAACAGCGTGAGAGATACGAGGGGTTCGTCTCGCCAAATATGGCGAAACTGCTGAGCATAAATCAGCCGGTCTACAAGGAGATCACCATTGAGTTCTTAGCATCCTTTAAGTACAAAAAACCGAAAGAAGGGGTGTATAAGGACTTCCACGACAAAGACATCCGGTTTAGGCTATGCGGGAATTGGTATCATTGGTCGGTAGCGCGACTGGGGAGAAGATTGGGGATCTACGAGCACTTAGAAACCCAATCAGAAGACTTCTGTGGGATCCACGGCTTCGCCGACCTTGACGAGCGGGCTGCATTTTGGGATTCGATTTCCGATGGCACACCTTACGTTCCAAGGTCTGCTAAGGCAACTCGGATCAGGGACCCGCTTCTCCGCCTTATGCACCATGTTTTCAGCCACACCATATGTGGCCGAAAGGACAGTTCTGGGAACTGTCCCACTCCTGATCTCATATTTTTATACCACTTTTATGAAGGTGCCCAGATGAACTTAGCCGCACGGATGGCTGAGTTCTTCCTGAATGCCGGGGGCACGAAGGAAGGGAGTGAGATTCATGGCGGGGAATACGTCACCCAGATCGCCGAGGCATTGGGGTTATTGACTGACGAGGTTAGGGGGACATTGACATTGGCTACTAATGGGGTTATGTTGGACCTTCGATCACTCAGGGCGCAGAACCTGATACATGACACAGATGATGGTCCACGACTTATCAGCCAGGGGATTGTGTGGGACCCAGTTCCAGAGGAGGTGGACGATGAAGACGAGGAGATGCAGGATCAGAACGCAGGTGGCGGTGGTGACGCCCCAGTCTCTCCACACCACTCACCTCAGCACCAGCACCACTCACCTCAGCACCAGCACCATGACCAGCAGTGGCCTCCAGACATCCCCACATACCCGGAGTTCTATCAGCGGTTCTAGACGATGGAACTGAACATGGATAGCATTGTTGCACAGCAGGGAGAGATTAGGGAGGACCAGCAGTTGATGCGGTCCACCATGGATAGAGTGCAGCAGGATGTGAGGCATAGTTTCGAGTACTTGTTTGCTGGGCTAGAGCAGGTGCACCCGGGTTATTTCAGCAACCCGCCCCTGTTCCCTTACCGTGCTCCTGGCGACCAGCCAGGAAGTTCCAGCCAGCACAACAGGGACGATCCCCCACAGTAGCCACTTCATGCATGCTTTGTTAGTACTTTATTTATTTATGGTTTCAGTATTTGCTTTTCGGGTCTGTGTACCCTAGACATTTTTAGTATTTATGTTTGAACTATTTCTTTTCTTTAGTATTTCAGTATTTTAGTTGATTTTGTGGATGTGGATGAATGGGTTTGATGAGTTTGTTTGTGTCGAGAATGTTGATTGTGCAGGTACCTGGCGAGCACCGTTATCGGGGCTCATGCCGTCCGTTTACCCGGACGTTTCTTCGACACTAGGGGAGTATTATTCTCCTTTTTCCCACTATAGATAGCTATTTCATAAACACTTTCTATTGTCACATTGGGGACAATGTGAAGTTCAAGTGTGGGGAGGGATTATATCTTGATGTTTGTCCTCTTGTATATATATATATATATATATATATATAGGCTATGTATCCTAATGAAACTTGGTTGAGTTGGAGAAACCTTTGAAACCCATCCTATGGTCACCATCTTTCCACATCTCCTTTTTTAACATTTTGCAAAAGGGTATGATGGTAACTTTCACCATCTCATTGTTTGAGCCATTTTTTAAACACACATCAGACACACATACTACACACACTATCCTCTCTCTCACTCAAACTCCTCTCTCTCTCTCTCTCTTAGACACAAATTACTCTCACTCTCTCTCACACACACTCCTCTCTCTCTCTCTGTTTTTCTCTCATTTAATCTTACACACACTCCAGATCTAGAACCGATGATGCGGCGGTGGTGGTTCGACGACGACTAAAGAAGAAAGACGACGACGGTGAGTGTTGGTGGTTTTTCGTAGATCTTGTTTTTTATTTTTTTTGGTTTTTGGAGGTGATGGTTGGTTCGAAAGGGGTGGTTTCGGACAGATCTGAATCAAGTATGGTTTTGGACAGATCTGAGAACGTTCGAAAGGGGTGATGAATTTTTTGAGTTTTTCTAGTAAGAAATCGTTTTGTGTTGATGACCAAATACGAATTTCAAGAGTAATTAGGTTTCTTTTTTTAGTTTGTCATCATCAAATACACACGCTGTTTTTATTTATTATTACTTTTGTATTTTCACTTCTGTAGAATTTCAAGAAATTGTTTTGTAAGAAATCGTTTTGTATTTATTGTTATTTTTATTTTTGTTCAAGAATCTTGTTTCTACTACTCTGTTTTAGGCCTAACGTTATATTTATTATTATTTTTTTTTATTATTTTGTTGCTTTCTAATGTTAATGTGGATTTAGTCAAGAGAATTGGTCAACAACTCAAGGGAAGTGGTCAAAGAGATGATAAGACGACGATGACTGTATTTCGTATTGTACCTATAACGTTCTTATTATTATTATTGATATTGTTGTTGTTGTTTTTCAAATCTAAAGTTTTTGAGTTTTTGAAGGGTATAATATATTTTGGTTTTATTGCAGGTTCTTTCAGGTCGATCCGAGTTTGAAGATGTGTACAAGTTTGAAGATCCGGTACGGTTGTGTGTACAAGTTTGAAGATGTTTGTGATCGGCGGGGCAGGAATCAAGATCCGGTATGGGTATTGTAAAGTTTATAAAAAAAAATTTTGTACGACTGTTCAGTTTTTTATTTTTCTTCAAGTTTGAAGTTGTGTGATTTATGTTAGGAAAAAGGGTTATTTTTTGTTTGATTTTAAATTAATTATTTGATTTGTGTGTTTGTTGTTGTTTATGAAATAAAATTACAAATCCATTTTACTGGTTTAGATAGTTACTTAAGCACCATTAACTATGATACTTATGTAAATACTAAATATGTAAAATTGTTTTTTTACAGTGTGGTAAGAATGTAACAATATGCGTACTTAGTTAATCGATCAACAATTACATAAGCACCACTTGAAAATGTAACAATGTAACAATGTAAATACATAAAATGTAACAATGTAACAACGTAACGCATAAGTTGTTACAGATCAATCTGACTTATTGTTACCTATAAAAAAGTTGAAAAATTGAAAAAAATGTAAAAGCAAAGAAAAAAGAGAGGAGAGAGAGTCAGGAGAGAGGAGAGAGAGTCAGGAGAGAGAAGAGAGATGAGAGAGATTTAGGAGAGAGAGGAGATATGGACAAAATGCAATTTTCCTAAAATACCCTTTTGCTTCAAACAAATAAAAAAGATAACTCTTTTAATAATATAATATTAGTTGATCAATCTCATCCATTGATGTTGGTTGATCAAGGGTCACAAATGAGTTTCATGGGTTTCTCCAACTCAAGGGGGTTTCTATTTTATCCTTATCCTATATATATATATATATATAACTAAAAAAAAACCTCTTTAGTACATATATGTATATATATATTTTCATACAAGCCTAACTAATTTTTGATAAAGATAACTTGAGGCGCGACAAACAGATGAGATACGAGCGTGTTAGATTCGTACACTTGCACCCATTTCCTTCCGGTTACGTGAGCATTTGAGCCTTAAAGTATATTATTATTTCTTTGACATGCTTTCGAGTGAGCCGGATGTTTTGTGTAATTTAGAACTTGTCATTAGCATACTTGTTTAGATCAGAAATGTGTGAGACTGTACGAACATGATTGAGGCATTTAGGATAACCTTTTGATTTAAGCCTTTTCTTTTCGTTTTATCTGTTTTCCCGCACCCAAACATTATCCCCTAGTTAACCATGTTGAACCTAATCCCGTGTTTTTTCTTATTTACCACACCATTTCACCACTTAACCAAATTTAGCCTTTTTCTTTTAAACCTTTTGTGTTAAAACTCGGTTTAGGTTAATGTTTAACTAGTTTCCTGTGTTGTAAATAGTTCGTGTTCGGGTTTGTATGTTTAGAACCCATATGTTGTTTATATTTCAGTTATATCTTAGATATATATATAAAAAAAAAGAAGAAAAAATCCAGAAAATTCCAGAAAAATAGAACACCCAAAAATAGGGTGAGTTAGCAGTAATCGAGCAGTTTTTAGAGCTTTAAAGTTAGAAATTTTGTGTTTAGCTCGATTTGAATAAAATGCGATTACGTTCGCGGATGTATTGTATAGTAGTTTTTGCTTCAGTTTAGTTAGACTTAACCGCCGAGTTTTAGCCGTTTCGTCACTGTAAATATCCATTCCACACCCTTACATTTGCCTAACATTACAACCCATTTAAGACCTCTTGATTTGTGCTTTTTCACACGTTAGTTGGTGAAGATTAGATCTTTTGACAAGCTTATGATATTGCACGATTCATTGTCTTGGCAATGGAGCGATTTACACATACACATTACACGTATGTATCATAAATAAAACCGAGTGTGTGTGAACATTGTGAGTCGTGTACGGGTTTGCGTGCTTGGAGATCGGAAGCGAGTCATTGCTTTTTAGTTATCTTATCACGTGTTTATATATCTTTGTTGGCTTGTCTATTATCGTCTGTACAGGTTATATTTTGGCTTTATTGACACTTGGCGAGTTTTTCGTTTATTTCTATTTTGATGTTTGCTTGAGGACAAGCAAAGTTCAAGTGTGGGGAGGTTTGATATACGTTAAAATATACATATTTAAATCCCCGATTAAACTCCCAAATTACGCGTTTTCGACCATAATTGCACGAATTCGGTACTTAACCGCTTCATATGTTTATTGCAGGTCCTAAACGACGTCCCACGAGCAAAGTCGAAGAAACCGGGCGAAAAGCGGACAAGACGGAAAGTTTCTGCAAAATCAGCTAAGTCTGGAAATGGTGCACGGCCGTGCACCATAGCTGCACGCCCGTGCAGGCTTACTTGGCTCGGGCAAAGAAGGTTGCACTGCCAGTGCACAAGCTGGTGCACATCAGGATTCTCGAGCACTCTGATCAGCACGGCCATGCACGAGCCCGTGCGACCTGGAATTCTCGAGTGCACTGCCAGTGCACCAGGCAGTGCACTCCAAGCACTCGGCCACCACAGACCGGCACGCCCGTGCACCCTAGGTGCACGGCCGTGCCAAATATCCAGATATTTTCAGGAGCAGCCAAACCACTTGCCCACTTGCACGTCAACTCAGATTGATAAAGTGCACGGTCGTGCACTTTATGCGCACGGTCGTGCCAAAAATCAAAACTTCTATAAAAACAGAGCAAAACCCACTGATCAAGTATTGGGTATTTTGGAGGCGATTCTGGGCGATTTTCTGGACTGTCGAACAGCTGCAAAGCCGAAGAACAAGCTCGGGAACTCATCCGGATCATCTATCTTCATCCAATCCATCACATTCAAGTTTTATTGGTTTGATCTTTTAAGCTTTTATCGATTCAAATCTGTTATTTAGAACTTGTTTGTGTTGTTTATGTATTACATTAGCTTCTAGTATTCGTATTTAGTAATCTTTAGTAGAAAAAACTATCCTTAGTATGTAATCATGTTTTGTATGAATTTGGCCTTTTTCATGTTTAGATCTTGATGATCATAGTGCAACCTTGTTTCGTTGTTGTTGGATTGATAGTTGTGTTTGGATGACTTTTGCGATTATCGAATGTGTTAGGCGGATAAATGTTGAAAAACCGTCCGTTTAATCGTCCGGTAGTAGACTAGTTAACTTGTTAAATAGTTTACACCATGAAACTGTAACCGGGTATTGGTTTGGTTAAAGTCGCCTGAATAACGATTATGAATGTTTACCGGCACGTAAAAGAGTTTTAAAAGCTTAATGGTGTTGTTACCAATCTTTGACACGGTTAATTATCTTTGTTAGTTATTTTGGTGAAAATGGCGATCTTAGTAGATTTGTGTTCAAAGTTGGTAAAATGGAATAGGTTGTTAAATGCTCTACTTTATGCTAGTTTAGGTGGCTGTATTGTGTATTCGGTATTGCTTTCCTGAGTTAGTGAGGTTAGAATACTCTTAACAGATGACTAACTTATCTTTAAAAGATCTGCATGAGATAATATCAGCTGCTCGCTAATGAACGACTTGAAGTGGTTAACGTGTGTATTCGTGTTAGCTTTCTGTATAGTTGTCATGTTAGGGTACCCGAAAGGGAAACTAACTGTCGGAAAATGGGAATGTTGATCACGCCTTTATTTTTATATATATATATATAGATGACATGCTAGGATTGGCGTATTATAGTTTATATAGTTATATTTTCTATTTGGAGTCTTAGTTACATATTTACATATGTTAGAATTTAAACAAACTCACCTATCTTTTCCTACTGGTAAATCGGTGATAGAGTTTTAGTACAATTGCTCCGCGCGCGTCCATGGATCGATACTTGGTTCTTATCTGTTCTTACTACATATGTGACAGGGTACACTTGCCCTATTGTGTGTGTTTTAATATTAAGGTCGAAACCATTTTTATAAATATTAAAGTAAAACGTGTGTTAAAATCCATCGAAAAATATGTATAGTTACGCACACGTCAGCACGCCCAAGCTTGCCCGTGTACGCTGACTTTTCTCTTCTGCTAACTTGACAATGTTAACTTGTTGACCCGGGACAAGTGCACCGCCGTGCTGCATCTGCTACAGCTCTCTAAGTCTTCAATTTCTTGCCTTTTTGTGCCATTTTCCTCACCTTTTCACTTATTGAGTTCAAAAACTTCAATTACCAATAAAGAAAGATAAATCATGATAAACTTGAGATTAAAGCATGATTTTTAGTGCAAAAAGTGGTGTAAATGCATATGTAACACATGTGTAAATCTCGGCACATCACAACACCTCACACTTAAGTGTTTGCTTGTCCTCTAGCAAACCGAACCTTAGGCAAATTTTTTGTGGATAAAAATTGTAGGCTTACTCGATGTGCCGAGAAAAAAAACTACCTCCTATGAGTCACACTTAGTAGATATGTTGGGGTTTTGGGTCAGTTTGTGGTGAGTCTACTCAAACACTCCCAAATTCCCAATATTAACCCCGAAAAATTTACACTTTCATGGTTGACCTTGAGACCCGATATCAAATTGAGACACCTAAGGAACCACCTTAAGCTAGCTACATTATAGTTGGACCATTCGCTCACAAAGATGACATCATCCGCATAACAAAGGTGAGAAACAAGGGCCTGTTATTAGGGAGTTGAACCCCATGAAAAAACCCCCCAAGTAGACCGCACGTTTCATAAGCATATTAAGGACCTCCATCGCAATGATAAAAAGAAAAAGGGACAAAGGATCGCCTTGCCTTAATCCTATTTTAAAGGAGAATTCGGTAGTAGGGACCCATTAACCAACACTGAGCCTCTCTCGGAAGTCAAACAACCAGAAATCCAACTACGCCATTTATCCGGGAATTCCATATATTCCATCGTCTTCAAGATAAATTTTCAATTAATTGAATCGTAAGCCTTTTGAAAATCGACTTTAAACATAAGCAACTTATATTTGGTCTTCTTAGCCCAAGAGACCAGCTCACTAAGAACAAGAGGGCTATTGAGGATATTGCGACCGCCAACAAAAACCGATTGGACCGGGGATATAATAGAATCCAAGAAACCTTTCAATCTCATAGCAAGTACCTTAGAAATGATCTTATAGAGAGATCCTACAAGGGATATAGGGCGGTAGTCGGATATAAGTTAGGGATCGGGAATCTTTGCAATTAGAGCAATGAATGTGGCATTACACCCAACTCCAATCTTGCCTGTATAAAAGAAATCCTTCATCATTTTCATGACCCTCGGTTTAAGCATCTCCTAATACCGTTTGAAATTTTTTAAGGAAAAGTCGTCGGGTCCAGAAGCTTTACCACCATTACAGCTTTTAATAGCCAACAAATCCTCCTCGACCAAGAACGAGGCAGTAACCGGTGGTGGGAGTGGTTAATGGTAAAGCTGGTCATCATCTTTGATGATCTATAACTGTGGCTGTTATTTTTTAAGTGATAATTGTGGGGTAGGGATTAATGGTGGTGGAGAAAAGCGGTGGCTCTTGGGGTTGTGACAGTAACCGTTGGTGGGAACGGTTATGTTAACGGCGGTGGTAAATGTTAAGCGAGAAACTGATAAATTTTGTTAAGTTCCGTTAAGTTGCTATTTGTATTATAGTATATAACTAGTTTCTAAAACTTTTAAATAAAAATATACCAACTTTACATTGTTGTTGCATATTTTACATTAAAAGTTAGTTTTGAATATAAAGATACATTTAAACCTAAAGATCAATTTAAAAATGTCATAGATGTAAAGTTAGATGTATTTCTATACACTAACCTTAAATCAAACACTTTTATAATTAGCTTAAAATAACAGCATTTTAATTAAAATACGAAAATGAGTATAGGTTTAAATATTTTTGAAGATGTCTGTTCTTCTCACCTTCAACTTCTCTTCCTTTTTTACTAAAAGATAACTTTATAATATTTTATATTAAAAAATATATAAAATAAGTGATTAATCTAAAAGCGGAGAGGATACTCCTTTTATCTACCCTAGCCCATATCTAGCCTAAACTACTCTAGAAGTGGTTGTTAGTGAAAAAATTGGGGAATCTACTGTTTATCGGTATATTTGGGATTATTTGGGAATCTTTTATGGGAAAACATGAAACTATATTTATTTTTTAATATTTGTTGAAAGTGATTGTGAGTGAATGAGAGACAAACTGTAATAATTTTTAATATCATAGAATATTTAATTTTTTCTCTGCGTGTGTGAAATTTTGAATCCTTTGCAGAAGTGGGTTAGTTATTAGATTACAAATTATAAATGGGTGGTTCAATGGAAAAGTTGTGTTTATGGTAATGCTTCTAAATGGTTTAGCGGCTTCAATCATTAAACTATAGGGTTCTGCAAAGTTTCTGTGATGCCGCTGAATGAGTTGGCGGCATCAGTGATGCCGCTGAACCGGTTAGGGGATTCAGACTTAATGCCGCTGAACGAGTTAGAGGCATCCAGCTTTTTTATTTTCATGCTTTCTCTTGTTCGACCATAATTAAATGAGAGGGAGGGATCAAATAATGAAGTCGCCAAACCACTGTAAGCCATCAAATGATGTCGCCAAACCACTCTAAGGCATCAGATGAAAAAATTGTTGTAAATAAATTTGTATTATTCGTTTTAAATAAATTTATGATTATTACATTTATTCACTATTAAACATTAAAGATTATTCGTTTTAAATAAATTTAGTATTATTAAGTAATGTAATAATCCTAAATTATTTATTAATAATAGTAGTAGTATTAACATTAACAGTAAGATAATAATAACGCTGCCATTACTAAATAAAACTCGAACAGAAATTGATTAGTCACCCAACGCATCCATGATAGCAAAGGGTGATTGATGATAAAGATAATTGAAAGTAAACAACATTAAAAAGACAACATTGATGGTACGACTGACATGAAGCTGTTGTGGGGTGATTCACTGATGTCGTTGACGCCTTGCGTTTCCGCAACTTTTCTTGTTATGGCCGGTCTCTCCACATCGACTGCATGTATGACGCCTCGGGCGATCGTCATAATTGACATCCATCTCATTTTGTATTCTTCTCTGACGTACTCTGCCTCGATGTGTGGTAATCATCGACGGGTCCCCTTGAATTCTCCACTCAGCCGGCGGCCAGTCAGACTTAGGCCCCAAGGTGTAGAAATGACCGTTGTACTGCTCAATGTACGTGTCTGTGTGGTATTTCCAACTAGTAATAGCGTGAGGGCTTTTACCCAAAAAATTGCAAACAGCAATTGCATGTGAACATGGAAATCTTTGCATCTGCCATTTGCCACACGAGCACACCTTCTTTTTGTACTCAACGGTGTAGTCATTTCCGCCCCGGTCATTTGTCTCAACCCTTGAAAGAACGTTGAACCTTAGCGCATTCGCATCGTACATCTTGACTTCATGCTCCATAGCAACTCCCAAAAGCTTCTCATACCTGCTCCATATGCGAGGTGGTAGAGGCGTGTTGCAACTGCTGGAAATCTGAGTGTGCTTAACATATTGATCGATGTCTCTGTGAAAGGTGTATTGAATAAGAGCTGTGATAGGCAGCAGTCGCGCTTCCCGCAAGACGTTGTTCATGGACTCCGAAATGTTGGTCGTTAGGTTACCCCACCGACGATGCTCTCTATCACGATAAAGAGTCCACTTTGACTTATCAATGTTGTTAAGGTAGTCCCATGCCTCTTGATTTTTCAGCCTCATTTCGCTAACAGCCCACCGATACTTTAAGTGCTGATTTGTGCTACCAATAGACCAACAAAGTTTCCGTAGGGTTTTGTTCCTGAACCTTCCGCTGAAATTGCTTCTGATGTGACGAAGACAGTAACGATGGTAGGCGTTGGGTTCCTTCCACTGTGGAAGGTTTTCCATTGCATTAATAATGCCATTGTGTCTGTCGGATATCACACACAAAGGCCCCATGCTATTAGTGGTAACGTATTCACTAAGGTTTTGGAAAAACCAACACCAGCTGTGTACAGTCTCTTCGTCAACGACGGCATACGCCACAGGAAGGATGTAGTTGTTTGCATTTTTTGTTACCGCAAGCATCAGCTTACCTCGGTAGGGTCCCTTCAGATGAGTCGCGTCCACCGAGATGACAGGCATGCATCGACGGAAAGCACGGATAGAAGGACCGAACGCCCAAAAAATATATTTAAACGTGGGGTAATGCGGATCTCCGTTTGGATGATTAAAGAACGTAACGACGGTGCCTGGGTTTCTCGTCTGCAGCCGCATAAGATATGTGGGTAGCTCCTTGAAATTGCTGTCCCAGTCACCATAGATACTTTCTATAGCCTTTCTTCTTGCTCGCCACGCCTTAGAATACGAAACATCAACATTCAGAACCTGCTTGACATGGGTTTGGATATGTTTTACCTTAAGCTTGATGTCCGTACGAATTTGCGGTAAGATGTGTGATGCAATATCCTTTGCTTTTAAACTTCTGTTGCTATTACGTATGGTCGAAGGATAACAGCTGTGTTTTGTAGACCATACAGTAATTCGCCAGTAATGTGAGTCAGACCGAATTGATGCGGTGCAACGCCACTCACACTTGCGACCACTAGACAAAGGATTTACAAACTTTGGGTGTCTGGTGTAACATACGACCTTGTATTGTTTTGGTTTGCTTGCCGTTACATACATCTCCCGGCCACGACGGATGTTCCACTGTCTAACCGCACGGTCTACCTCATCTTTTGATTTGAAAAACATACCAAGACGGATATTGTCCCCTGATTTTGGGTTCCACAACACGAAGTCATCCTCTTCGTATTCTGGAACCATGTAATCTGTTAGCTCCACATCATCTTGAGGATCGTAGTCATGACTTGGACCTATCTGGAGAGCCAGGTTGTCATTTGGTTGTGTCTGTTGGGTCATTGGCTGACTGGGCTCGGCCTCGTGTGCAGAGTCTTCAGAGTGTTCTGATGGCGATTCTTCGTCATCACTATCTCCCGTGTCTTCTGACTCTCCGCTTCCGGATTCGTCAAACCCATCATTATTGTCATTACCGGCAACATACTGAGGTACTTGGAAAGATTCTTCGTCCGTCATAGGGGAACCTACCTCGTCATTTTCTTCGTTATCGGCAGCATGTCCGATAGGGGGGGAACCATGTTGAGACCCGAAGGGTGCTACAACATTTACGTTAGACATGTCACGTAACAGGTTAGTAAAACTAAGCTGTTGTAACGGAGGGTGTTGTTGCCATTGAACGTAGATGTCCGCAACGAAATCACCCGGTCTCCCCGCCGCTAGATAATCCATCATTTCTACCCCGACATTGTTGAAAATTTGGCTGGTTTGAGAGTACCCAGCATAAGTGTATCCGAGCAGGAGTTTTACGGTAACTGCTTCTTTGTTAATATTAACATGAGCACATACGCAGTCAAGCAGTTGTTCAAATGACATCTTCTCGATCATGACAAAGCTGGATGATACCAAGGAGTTATCATCTTGAACAACCCCGTTTACGTATGAAAAATTACCACCCCAGTATAATCTAACCAGGTATGGAACGAAAGAAGTCATTGCTTTGAAGGTTACTTTATTTTGGGGGTGGGGGTGTGGAAGCAGGTTTGTGAGATATAGAGAGATTTTGTGAAGAAAGTTTGGTGTGAGGATGGGTTGAGGGGAGTATCCCTTAAATAGGTGAAAATTTGTGCTGAAGCCGCTGTCTCATTCTGAGGCTTCATTTGAAGCCGCTGTCTCATTCTGAGGCTTCATTTGAAGCCTCAGAATCATTCTGAGGCTTCAATGCTAAGATATATGAAGCCGCTGTCTCATTCTGAGGCTTCAATGATAAGATTTATGAAGCCGCTGTCTCATTCAGAGGCTTCATTTGAAGCCACTGTCTCATTCTGAGGCTTCATATTTTATTATTTTTTTAATCTTATAACTCAAAATAATTAAAACACACAATAATATTAAAAATAAAGATACAACTAAAACAAAGATACAACTAATATTAAAATAAAGTTACAACTAATATTTAAACACTAGAAGTCCGAGTCGGACAGACCGTAGTACTCAGGGGATAAAGAAAGTTCACTATCCCGTCCATCAGATCTCGCATCCGAGGGGAAATACCAATACTCACGAGGAGGGGTGCGTCGGCTCCATAGGCGTTCCTCCTCCTCAATTTCCCGGAGGGCTTCCAAGTCCTCCTCAGTTGGCTCCCCATATTCACGGGGTGGGGTAGTCTGGTGGTACGGGGGTGGCAGTAGTCTGGTAGTGGGGGGTGGGGGGTAGTCTGGGGGGTGGGGGTGGGGGGTAGTCTGGTAGTGGGGGGGTGGGGGTGGGGGTAGTCTGGTAGTGGGGGGTGGGGGTGGGGGTAGTCTGGTAGTGGGGGGTGGGGGTGGGGGTAGTCTGGTAGTGGGGGGTGGGGTTAGTCTGGTAGTGGGGGGTGGGGTTAGTCTGGTAGTAGGGGGTGGGGGTATTATGGTTGGTGGGGATAGGTTGCTGGTAGGGGGTAGGAGGAGGAGGGGTGAAGGTTTGTGGTGCCGACAACATCAGTCGCTCCAAATGATATGTAGCCATGCCATAATCATGGGCCCAAGCCCATTCTTCATCCGTCCAGGGATCATCCTTCCAGGGATCATCGTCTTCAGGATGACTTGGTGGTGCCGCAGCAGGAGGAGGAGGGGGATATAACCAATGTTGTGGAGGAGGAGGAAGAGGAGGTTGTGCATTAGCAGGAGGAGGAGAGGAGGTCAATGGTAGTCTACGGGGCTGGCCCCGTCCCCGAACCCGGCGAGAGTACTGCCGGAGATTAGAAGGTCCGGCATCTCCTGGAGCAAAACCGCCCATGTTATTCATTGCTTTGAGGAGGGGGATGAGGAGGTATGAATGAAAAATGAGTTTTGGTGTTGTATTTATAAGGGGATTAGAAATATGAAGCCGCTGTCTCATTCTGAGGCTTCATATGAAGCCGCTGTCTCATTCAGAGGCTTCATTTGAAGCCGCTGTCTCATTTTGAGGCTTCAAATTTAAAATAAAAGATTATTGAAAAAGTTGAAAAATGACCATGTTGCTGTTTTCAGCCCACAGGAATGACGCCCTGGAGGACCGTATACGGCCCGGACACCACTTGACACCCTTATATCAGGCGAGGACAACGCGTCAGAAGCAACGGGGACCTGACTGACCGGGCCAGACAGCCTGTACAGGCATCCAAACAGGGCACCATGGGCCATTTTCAACATATTGAAAAAGTTGAAAAATGACCAGGTTGCTGTTTTCAGCCCACAGGAATGACGCCCTGGAGGACCGTATACGGCCCGGACACCACTCGACACCCTTATATCAGGCGAGGACAACGCGTCAGAAGCAACGGGGACCTGACTGACCGGGCCAGACAGCCTGTACAGGCATCCAAACAGGGCACCATGGGCCATTTTCAACATATTGAAAAAGTTGAAAAATGACCAGGTTGCTGTTTTCAGCCCACAGGAATGACGCCCTGGAGGACCGTATACGGCCCGGACACCACTCGACACCCTTATATCAGGCGAGGACAACGCGTCAGAAGCAACGGGGACCTGACTGACCGGGCCAGACAGCCTGTACAGGCATCCAAACAGGGCACCATGGGCCATTTTCAACATATTGAAAAAGTTGAAAAATGACCAGGTTGCTGTTTTCAGCCCACAGGAATGACGCCCTGGAGGACCGTATACGGCCCGGACACCACTCGACACCCTTATATCAGGCGAGGACAACGCGTCAGAAGCAACGGGGACCTGACTGACCGGGCCAGACAGCCTGTACAGGCATCCAAACAGGGCACCATGGGCCATTTTCAACATATTGAAAAAGTTGAAAAATGACCAGGTTGCTGTTTTCAGCCCACAGGAATGACGCCCTGGAGGACCGTATACGGCCCGGACACCACTCGACACCCTTATATCAGGCGAGGACAACGCGTCAGAAGCAACGGGGACCTGACTGACCGGGCCAGACAGCCTGTACAGGCATCCAAACAGGGCACCATGGGCCATTTTCAACATATTGAAAAAGTTGAAAAATGACCAGGTTGCTGTTTTCAGCCCACAGGAATGACGCCCTGGAGGCCCGTATATGGCCCGGACACCACTCGACACCCTTATATCAGGCCTGGACAATGCGTCAGAATCACCGGGGAACTGACTGACCGGGCCGGACAGACTGTACAGGCATCCAAACAGGGCACCATGGGCCATTTTCAAGGGTTCATGTATAAGCCGCCAATCCATTCAGAGGCTTCATGTATAAGCCGCCAATCCATTCAGAGGCTTCATGTATAAGCCGCCAAACCATTCAGAGGCTTCACCCCTTTAAAAGAAAACCACCTCATTCAAACACATTACTCAACTTCTCTCTATTTCTTACCCTTGAGGATCTTAGAAAAGTTTGAAAATGGAAAACAATGGAGAAGGATTTTACTGTTCACAACCTGCTCCTAAAACGGCAACATCTATCCAACAAATATGGTGGCGTTTACGAAAGCCATCAACAGCATTCACGGGTGGTTCGTCTTCAAAGAAACCACAAACCAATCCACCTGAAAACGAACACGATAAACCATCCGAGCATCCCTCAGATAACCCTCCAGAAAACCAAGAGTGTACAAACAATTGGTCTGGTGATGTTGTCGACTTTTATACAAATGGGGATGCCCCATTTTGCTATACTCGGTTCATTTCAAAAAAACTAGACAAGAATTTTTGGGGTACCCTTCTAGGGTGCCAACCCAACAGGGCGTTATCATCAACGGTAACTTTTTAATTTATGTTCAACTTAAATTGATTTGCTTAACTCAATCACGAACCTTATGCATTACTATGATTTCAGCACGTTGAAGCGTGGACGGTAAGACTCATGCGACTTAGACAAGCAAAACTTTTAAAAAATCCTGGTTCACAGCTACGTTGGACAGTGTTACCCCCAGCTTTTTATGATGAAATGAAGGACCAGGATTCTTCAGTTGCCCTCGACATGGCAGGAAGAATGGAACCATACCCGCCATTTTGGGAGGTTGACTACGTTTACCTTCCATTATCGATTGGGGTGGGAGACTGGCTGCTTGTCCGAATTGATATGAGAAACATGGTAATCACACAGTATTGGACTGATGACAGATGGAGAAACGAAATGCGACACGAAGTTGCTCACTATATGGAGATGGTAACACTTTTTTTCGGATGGTTTCTTGAACGTATTCGTTACTGGCTGAGGTCAAATCGTGTCGACAAAACTCCAATTTCGGTTGGTTTAGTTCATTTAGATGTGCCCCAAGACAACGGAAAGGTTGATAATGCAGGTGTGTTGGTTTGTATGATGATGGAGAAGCTTGTGAAAAAAAAATCGTTGTTGTTAGAAATGGACGTCGAAGACGCTTGTGTGAATTATCGACGGCACATGGCAGACGAGCTATACAAATGCCGTTGTGAAGCAACTTCTCGTCATGTTATATGATTATGTAATCTTGTTTTAGTGTTTAATGCTTGTATTTGGATTTTAATTTTAAATGTTTTATCGGCTGTCATTGTTTAATATTGGTATTGTAGTTCTTGCATGTTGTAACTAATGAATCAAATGGAAGGGATTAAGTCGATTATTCAAATACATAAACCAAGTGAAATGTTACATTACGGCTAATCAAATACATAAACCAAGACACGTTTACATGTTGGGCCAGTTCGTGGGATTCTGATTCCTAAGACGGTCAGATTGCCTTCTAGCTGGTTGGAGTTGGGTTTGAGTTTCACCGGCGAGTGGTGGTCCTTGATTCTCATACTCATCATCGGGAAAGAGGTTTAAACCCAGTGACAGTGACAGTGATGGTCCTGGGCGGTTTGAAGGTCCTTCGTCACATGTATTATGAGGGGGATGGTAATGAAAATCACTAACAAGGTCGAGATCAACACGTGGCAACATCTGTCCACTAGGCGTGACATAATCCGTTGAGGGAAATTCCCAATTGCTTCCGAAACCAATTCCACCTGCAATCAACGCAGCTAGTGGACCTGTCACCGGCGGTTCCTCCCCAACACCGGACTCACCAACACCACCTGCTCCGTGTAAAAAGGACATGGGCGTGGAAACCCCCATTCCACCAGCTGATGCTGCAGACTCTGTGAATTGCGGGACATATGCCCCACCCTGGTTTCGATTGTTACTACACGCAGCAGAACCACCAACATGCTCAAACAGGGTACCAAACCCAGCATTCTCAGCATTGCCAATACTCAAGGTAGCAGCTTCTTCTTCTTCCTGATTTACCGGTACGCCACGGGGAGCGCGTCGCCGGCGTATCCTTTGAGGTCGTGGAGGTGCTGACAAATCCACGGCGTTCGTTGTAAGATGCGTGGGATTATCTAAGTGTCCGACATCGTTTGACATCATCATGGTTTGAAACGCCGTGTTCTGTATATGCTGAAACTGCCTGGCGACGGCCTCAGGATCATTATGTGGCTGCTGCGAAGACTGGTAAATCTCACCCATGGCATCCCTCTACAAACAAAATTATGATGATCAAACCGTAAAGTAAATAAATTAATCTATCAATTAGACACGTAAAAATGGTTTACCATCAACTGTATTCTAGCACCGTCATCTTGAAAACCGCCAACTGGAGCAAATGGTAGACTAGGATTTGTTATAAATGCAACAGTACGCAACGTATACCATTGCATATAACCAGGCTGTGTGGAATTCATCGTTATGTCATTCGACATGAAAACTGTGCTATGACGGTTATTCCATGCATTCACATAGTCTTTGTGCCTACGCATCCAGTCCACCCCGTTGTTTCCTTGCCGCCCCAAACCATGCAATTTCTCAAGAACGGCCATGGGTGGATTTATTGGCGGAGGTATGTACTGGACCATGTTGAATTGTCTCATAACCCGTTGAGGGTAATGATGCTCAACAACCTCAAAGCATATGAGAGGACAACAACTCCTCCAGCTTTCCCTACCACTTGAACAGATAGCCGGAAGTTGATACAAAGCCTGGCTGTAGGGGGTCCAGTTGAACTAAAAACATCAAAACAAACACTTAACTCAGTTACACAACACAATAAATGCTTAATAAAAAAATTTTAATTAATTAATAATACGGGATTAATAAACATACCATGCTTTCGTTTAACGATTGTAACTGAGAACGATATGTCCTCAAGCAGTGTGTGGATACCTCTTTAAAGTTCAATTTGCGGTCTCGCCACCTACAAAATTAACATTTTAAATAAAGTGTTCAGTAAAAAAATACAAAGGGATACCATACAGGCATATTATATTTGTTTAGGCTATGTGATATACCGAGCCGCTAGCGGGCAAGTATAATCAAACTGGTTGTCAGGTCGTGGTGCGAGACACCGAATCCTTTCCCAAGCCCATATTTGAAGGAGCAGCATGGGCCCGGTCACGCCTCTTTTATCGGGACTGGTGGCATCACAAAGCCGCCTGTAAAGACAAGCTAGAACCGCACTCCCCCAACTATAAGATCCTGCTAAGTTTAGGTCTCGTAAAAATTTTAAATAAAAAACATTTATTCTGTTGTTGGAATGATCGGGGAACAGTGTGGAACCAATCAGATAAAAAATTATTAAACGCGCACGGATAATGCACTCTTCATCCGTAGCCTCGGCTTCAACAAACGGTTTCGTTAATTCATTAATAATAAAAGTACCCAAAACACTTTTGCCAGACATTTGGTTCTCTGGGGGCGTAACACCTAACCAGTCTTGGCACAACCTTATTGCTTCGGCAGTTGTTAGTGTCTCATCTGTTCCAGACACAACACTACCCTCGATAGGTAACCCCCACAAGACGTTAACATCTTGTAAGGTCACAGTAGCTTCACCAAATGGTAGATGGAACGTGTGAGTTTCGGGCCTCCATCGTTCCACCAAAGCTGTTATTAAAGAGTGGTCAAGGTATCGATAACCACAATCTATAATGCCACCAAAGCCTGCGGCATCAACAAGATTACGAACTCGACCTACAGGAGGGTTCTTACGAAGTATGCGCCATATTGGTCTATCACTACGCTTAACATTAAGGTTATCATTAAAGTTTTCCTCATTTACGAAAATGTAAAAAGCACGATGTCGATCACGTAGATACAACACATCGTTCACCAAGGGACCAGGGTTTAAGTTTATATTTGGATTCATGGTGGTAGGATTTCTAATGGATTTGTAATATTTGTGCTTGGGAAGGTGATGGTTTGGTGGATGGTTAAAAAATTTCACCTCCACCTCCATTTTATAAGACATTGAGTTGAGAGAGCAAGTGTGTTGGTTTGTCTGAAAGTGTCTTACACAAACACTATTTACCAATCCAATCAACCTGAATTTCTTACAATTTTTTTTACAAACCCAAAGCCATGCATTGAGTGTTAGTGGTGTAAGTTGAGGTGGGTGTACTATAAGGCTGAAAAAGTGGGAATCAAAATCAGAATTTTGGTTGAAAATTCTGAATGATTCAGCGGCATCAATGTGATACATCCAACTGGATCAGCGGCATCAATGTGATACTCTAACTCGTTCAGCGGCATCAGCTTGACTCTTCCAACTGGATCAGCGGCATCAATGAATCTTCTAACTGGATCAGCGGCATCAAGGGAGAAACATCCAACTCGTTCAGCGGCATCACTGATGCCGCCAACTCATTCAGCGGCATCACAGACACCTTTGCAGAACCCTATCGTTTGATGATTGAAGCCGCTAAACCATTTAGAAGCATTACCATAAACACAACTTTTCCATTGAACCACCCATTTATAATTTGTAATCTAAAAACTAACCTACTTTTGCAAAGGATTCGTGAAATTTTTGGTAAAATTGAGTTGATAAAGGTTCATACATATGTTTATTTAATTTAAAATAGATTTTTTTTAATTTCCAAAGGCTTCCCACATAATGATGATCGTTGCCAACAGTAATATTTTCAATATTTCAAGCGGACATAGATTGTATAGTAACCTGAATTAACTATCTAGCAGCCTACCCGGGAGGGTGGTTGCGATGTAGCCGCACGTGTTCAAACCCGAATCAACCTACCCGAGTAGCGGTTGCTCCACCCTATTATATAATTTTTTTCTGTAATCCTAAATTTACTTTCTCATTTTCTAAACACCTATTATTTTCAAATCCTTATTATAACCAATTGTCACTCTAAAACAACTTTGGTAAAATCTAAAGTTGTAGGAAATTTCATTGATGGTTGAAAATTGAAGATTGGGTTGTCTAAGAAAAAAACACCGAATTCATATTAGAGAAAATTAATGGATTCACTTGGTTTCAACCAATACTATTATACTCTATCTATTTTTAGACGATAAAAAATAAAAACAATTATATTTTACATTTAGGCTAGAAAAATGTATTAATTTTCTTTTTTGTGCTCTATATTTTGTTTACTTTACGATTGATAGTCGTTTTAACACTCACATGTCAATTTTATAAATATACTGTATATTGATTTTCAAAGGGGGATTGGCATAAGAATGATATAAAGTAAATGCAAGTAGAAGAGAAACGGGTTGCCATAAAGGAGTATTGGGTGTGTGAGAGTGATGCTATCTTAAAAGCTTCGTTACGAACACCATTCTAGTTCTAGATATTTAAACATGCATTCAATAGGATAGATGTGACATTTATGATTTGGATGCAAGATATTAGATGAACCATAAAGAATGACAATTAAGAAGAACATCACATGGCCACATAAATTGATTGATTGTCACAGAGCATCACTAGTTTTTTTTTCTTGAACTACACCCATGTGGCGGTGCTCAAGATCAATGAAATTTTAGTTCCATAACATATAACTTAGTTAAACAAGTCAGAGTGGGTTATAAGTTTATCGAATGATGTAAACCGTTTAATGTTTCATCAAGCTCATATGTTTGATTCGATCATGTTTAATTCAGTTTTATCCAATGTTTTAAAAACCGGTTTATACCGGCCAGTTGAACCGGTTATACCGCTTACCGGTGTCTAGCCCGGCACGAATCAATCCGGTAATTTAGGAAAACGGTAAAGGATTTGAACCGCCGGTAAATTCCGGCATACCGGTTTATACCGCTATACCGGTACCGGCACAAGGTTAAACTTTGGACTTTATCGGCCAATAGTGATAATATAAATAACATGTGTGGCGAGAAAGAGCATGAACCGGTTTCTTAGACACAAAGTTATTTGTTATATGTGTTACTTATCTAGTGTAAATTTAGTACATCCTGATTATTGGTAACTAAAATTTTTTATCAAAGATTGTAGAAAACAAAATGATTATACTTTTGTTGACGAGGATGACGATGATTATGAATTTTATCTTTTAAGCCATCATAAATTTGATGCATTCAACACTCCAATGGCATAATCCTAGTATACCCTTTCATATAAAAAAGCTTTGTTGAAAAATTGGTTACTTTTGGATTATTATTTTATTATGAAATCATGTATTATTGGATTACTTTTTGAATCGAAGTTGTATTTACAGAATTATAAGTTTAGCTAGTCAATCTGGTTAAACCACCCGATACAACCCGGTTCAACCGGTTGAACCATTTCTAAGTCCAATCCGGTATGGTGAAAAAACCGGTTTTTAAAACATTGGTTTTATCGAGTTTAAGCATAAAATTAACTAAAAAGTTTATAAAGAGCCAAATCAAGAAAGAAATAAGTTTTTAGAAAAAATAGAGAGGGGATGTGTGAAGCTAAATGAGAGTGCATATATATATATCTTCTTTTCCCCCTCGGATCAACGACATACCTCAAATTAACGACTATATATTCTTCTTACATTAAGTAAAACTAAAAGTGAACATGAGTTGATTGGTTTTAAGTGCAACTACACATTTCTTCTTTTCTCCTCACTTAAGGGACTAATAGCACCTTACCTAAACTCAGTGACTATAAATGTTGGTTTTATGTCCTTTTATTCGTTAACTTCAGTTATGTGTGTATATATAGAGGCAAAGTTAAACAAGAAACCATATTAATTTGAGAAAACCCTGAAACCTCATCCTAATAGCACCTTACCTAAACTCAGTGACTATAAGGCTTTAGACATTATCAACGTGCATGGGCCATCTCTGGGGCTTCATCTCAATATTAAGAAAACAGAGGTCTTTTGGCCGACGTGTGACGGGTTGAAAGGTCAGGACGAGCTTTTCCCGAGAGGGATTGGCAGACCAGAGAAGGGGGTTAAGCTCCTTGGTGGGGCTGTTAGCCGAGATCCTACCTTTATTGGGGAGTTGGCAGGGCGGCGGGCTACGGGTGCGGTTGCCCTTATGAAACTACTGCCCCGCCTTAGAGATCCCCAAAGTGAACTCCTGCTGCTCAGGTCATGCATGGGGGTCGCTAAGTTACTTTTTGGGTTGCGAACTTGTCAACCCCACTTAATGGTGGATGCGGTATCCCTTTTCGATGATGGTCTCCGCGAGGCTATCGAAGATATAGTTGTGTGTGGTGGCCCCTTCTTCGGGGACCTCCAGTGGCGCTTGGCATCCTTGCCGATGCGTTTAGGTGGTTTGGGCCTTCTTTCAGCTCGAGATGTTGGGGTTTATGCCTTTGTGGCGTCTAGAGCTCAATCTTGGGAACTTCAGGATCATATCCTTCGGAACAGTGGGGTCATTGGACTAGACCCAGACTATCAACAGGCACTCGAACGCTTAAATGTCTATCTCCCGGACTTTGATATTGGCGGTTTTTCTAATAAGGACACCGCCCCCTCAAAGCCACAAAAAACTTTGGCGAATGCTCTTTTTAGCAAAACTGCTCAGAGCCTGGGAGAAGTTTTTGAGTTGTCCTCTCGCCAGAAGGCGGTGATTGAATGCCTAAAGGGCCCTCATGCTCATGATTTTTTGACCGTTATCCCGATTGAGGGTTTGGGTCAATGCATGTCTGTAGTGGAGTACAGGGCTATACTCAAGTACCGGTTGATGATCCCTATGTATCCGGAAGATGAAACATGCCCCATCTGCCGTAAAGCTTGTATGGATAAATACGGGGAGCATGCAATCCATTGCAAGGAGCTCCCTAGTTTCAAATATCGGCATGACTGGGTGAGGGACGTTTTATGGGATATCCTGAGAAGAGCTGGGATTTCTGCCAAAAAGGAGGCCCCTGTAAACTTCCTCACAGACCCTACGGAAGGGAGATCTACCCTGCGACCCGCAGATCTGCTTGTCTTTGGTTGGGAGAGGGGGAAACACGCCTGTGTGGACCTCACCGGGGTATCTCCTTTGGTTGGGTTAAGGGAAACAAGGTTCGTAGCTGGGCAAGCATCAAGAAAGGCAGAATCAAAGAAAGTAGATAAGCACGCTAAAGCTTGTGCAGATAACCAACATGTCTTTATCCCTCTGGCCTTTGATACCTTTGGCTCCCTGGCGCCAGAAGCTATTCGTTTCTTCACCAGGGTCCAACGGGTCGTCCACAGCAATAGTTCATCTCCAGGGGGACAAGGATTTGTCTTTAGTAGACTAGGGTTTGCAATTCAGAAAGGGGTGGCGGCGCAGCTTGTTGCCCGTCTACCTTCTATTATGATGTAACTTTCGTATTTTGTTTGAACAACTTTTATAAACAAAAAAAAAAAAAAAAGTTTACTTTCAAAAAAAAAAAAATTAAATAGGAAAAAAGTGTTAAAAAGTAGAAAAAGGGTAAAAGTGGTAATTCATTTGCCTGTTCTCTCCCTCTTTTCACATTATCTCTCCATCTTTTTACCTTTAAATGTTCAAAAAAGACTGTTCTCGAAATGCTTTTTGTACGGTTTGTATAAAAACCGTATTATCGTATTTTTATTTTAGTCAACCGTCTTTTTTGCTAAACCGTCTCAATTGACAAAAGTCATTTTTTTAAAATTGTTACAACCGTCTTTTATCATATTTTAATTTTATATATTATATCCAACTATCTTTTTGTAATTTTTAAACATATTACAACCGTCTTTTATATATATAATATAATAACTAGTTTTATACCCGCCGCGCGTTGCCGCGGCGGGGGGCGACCGGGAGGTCTTTTTAGCTGAAAACCCTTCCACCATCCAGTATCGGAATCAGGTTGATCTGCAATTACTGATCAACAATAGGCAAAAATGAGTTATACAAAAGAGGAACCGGTACATCAAGCGCCACTGCCACACCCACCATCAAGCACCTTTTTACATAGTAACATGTTAAATCTCAATGTCACTGATTAAAGCACTTGGTGTTTTTGTCATAACAATTGAGAAATAAAAAATCTTCCAACACCTTTAACCCCTTTCAATATGTAAATAAATTTATATTTTGCTATTTTCTTTTTCCTAAACAAAAAAGGATGAACCTAAAACTAAAAGATACAACTATCAACCTCAACCACTGCCACACGCCACAACCATCTGCAAGCCTCTCTCACTCTTCATCTAAAAAAGAAAAAAAAGGAAGAAACAACTACCACCACTCCATTTCTCTGTCTAAAAAACACCCACCACCACTCCTCCCTATCTCTCTCTAGAATCCAACAGTCACTTCCACCAATCCCCCCTCTCTCTAAAAGCATGCCTACCCCCTCTCTCTAAAAACCTGCCTACCACCATGGTTCGTTGCTTCCACCGACATCCCCTTGTTAGTCAATCCCCTTGCCAACACCTACCAGTGGTACACCGCCACCACAACACAGCCATGTAGTAGCCGCTACATACATCCTCACCGCAAAACAACTCCATGTATCATTAGAAGATAGCCCTTTTACGTGCAGTACTGCGGCAACAGACCATCTTTGGGTAACATCCGCTGCCGGCTAGGGTTCGACAATAAAACCCGGCGGCAATAACAGAAGGTAAACGTGTAAACGGCAGGCACCGACGACGGCTTCTGTTAAACGTGTAAATGGCGGCAACCGAGCATCGGGAACAACACAACATCGACAGACCATAGCTCTCATCTACCTCCCTCTGTCTTTGATTTTAGAGGGACAAAGACACCAACTGAACCGATCTACCACAATTGGTTATAAAGCACAGAAACCGGAAACCACCGTAACTGGTCAACAACAGGCGACGGAAGACGTAGCCGCCGAGTAGAACCGACACAGAGACAACGAAGATGGCACAGAGAAAGAGGAAGGAGATATATATGGAGGGGCCGCTGCTTTACGGAGTTGTACGTCGCTTTATCGACTTGTATTGAGCGAAACAGTGTTTCGCTCTCACAAACCGACGTTGCCATTTGTATATATATATAATATCGCTTATTTCTTTTTAAATTTTTAAAATTTTAAAATACACCTATCATGTTATTAAAAAAGTATACGGATTATGTATTTCAAATTGATCAATATTAATCACAACCCTATTAACTTCTTTCACATCATCATCATTTATTTCAACTACAATAAGAATTCTTTATTATCATTCAACTCAGATAATACATTCATCAATCTAGAAAAGTTCTTTATTCTATATTACCTGGATCTTCAACAAGCTAACCGTATAATAAATATATGTTTCTTTTATTTAATTATAAATTATTCTTACATTGCATACACTCATTTAGGTATAGAAACCTTATAGTTTATACCCGTCTGAAATTAATCTACTAGATGTTAATTTTAGATTGTATCTTTCATGACTGCTTTTTAATTGTTCTATCTCATTAGGATGTACACACATTTAACGGGTAGATTGTTTAAAAACCATCGTCAATCTTCTCTTATACTCCATTAAGTTTGTTTTTTAAGTAAACACGAGGAGTTAAAAGGGAATATTGTTGGTCTTTTTAAACTATCAACCCGTTAGAATGTGTATATATCGAGCTTTTGAGCCGAGCTCAAGTTCTTAAATATACAATCTAGCCGAGCTCAAGCCCAAAATATAAGGCTCGAATCGAACTCGAGCTTCCGAAAATTTTCACAAGCCGAGCTTTATAATGCAAGGCTCGGGTTTGACTCGGCTCGACTCGTTTGTACCCCTAGCTACCATAATGTATAGAAAGCGTTGCTAAGATCTTAATTAGCATTTGATATGCATCTATATGATTATTTCAAACATTATTTTGAACAAAAATCATTACATATAATGGATTTAAATTCTAAGTCATTCTCGTTTGAAAATAAAATAAAATTAAGAAGCCATACCATAAAAGCTAATCAAAGACCGGTTTGAACGGTTTCACGGTTTGAAACCGAACCGTGCACACCGCTACCTCTATATATACAGACATACTATTTTAATTCATATTTGTTTTTGTCTGTTTATTCATTTCAGATGGATCGTAACAATTGGATGTACCAAACTAGACGTACTAACCCAGAATTTATGATTGGCCTGAAACGTTTTCTTAAGACTGCTCAAGAGGATCGTGTGAAAAAAGGAAATGAAACCATTTCGTGTCCTTGTATGGCATGTAAGAATTTTACCAAATTTAAGGAAATAAATGATGTCGAGTATCATTTGCTTATAAATGGATTTATGTTTAATTATACTTGACATCATTTAGTGGAAGCTAATTATATTGAGGAGAATGATGGTCCACACATTAGTGATGACAATGATAATTTTTTTGAGGGCGTGGATAATTTAAATGACATGTATAATGATTTGGAGGCTACTACTTGCGATGATGATCAAGAAAAACCACAATAGTTATTTGTCGATGATAACAAACCGTTATATGATGGTTGTAAAAAATATTCTAAGCTTAGTGCCGTGCTAAAACTCTTTAACTTAAAGACAAACTACAGTTGGAGTGATAAGAGTTTTACTTGTCTATTAGAGTTATTGCATGACATGCTTCCCAAAGACAACGAGTTACCTGCATCCACATACTAAGCTAAAAATTGATGTGTCCAATGGAATTAGAGGTTCAAAGAATACATGCATGTCCAAATGATTGTATCTTGTATAGAAACCAGTTTGAAAAGTCATAAGTGTAGATGTGGTGAATCGAGGTACAAGCGTAAAAATGAAACTGATGAATATCATGACGATGTGACGAAAAACGCACCACCAGCTAAATTATTGTGGTATTTCCCCATTATACCGAGATTAAAACGTTTATTTGCAAATCCAAAAGAATCAAAGTTGTTGCGTTGGCATTCTGATGATCGTAAGGACGATGGAAAGCTAAGACATGTGGCAGATTCACCTCAGTGGAGAAATTTTGATTACGATTATCCCGATTTTGGTAATGAGGTTAGAAATTTACGGTTTGGTCTTAGTACGGACGGTATGAATCCTTTTAGAAACATGAGTAGTCAATATAGTACTTGGCCGGTTCTTCTATGCATCTACAACCTTCCCCCGTGGTTATTAATTCAGGGTCCAAAACAACCCGATAATGACATTGATGTTTATTTGTCTCCTTTGATTGATGAACTTAGAACCCTATGGAGCCCAGGTGTAGACATGTACGATGCTTACTTAAAGGAGAACTTTATGTTGCGAGCTATGATTTTTTGTACTATAAGTGATTTCCCAGCATATGCCAATTTTTCAGGATATAGTACAAAAGGTTATCAAGCTTGTCCTGTATGTGAAGATGAAACAAACTCTATAAGATTAAAACATTGCAAATAAAATGTGTATATGGGCCATCGACGATTTCTTCCGCGAGATCACCGTTATCGAAAATTACAGACGAGTTTGACGAAAAGGAGGAGCTCGGAAGGGTTAGGAAAGGTTTTGATGCATTTTCACGAGTAGAAACTATGAATACCGTTTTGGGAAAAAGATCTCGTACTGAGACTAGAGGCAATTGGAAAAAGAGGTCAATATTTTGGGATCTACCTTATTGGAAAAGTTTGGAAGTTCGACATTGCCTAGATATTATGCATATTGAGAAAAAACGTGTGTGATAGTTTGTTGGGTCTATTGCTAAACATTCCTGGAAAAACTAAAGATGGTATTAATGTTCGTAAAGACATGGAAGAAATAGGAATACGTAAAGAGCTTGCCCCTGTTGAGAGAGCCAATAGTATTTATCTTCCACCCGCATGTTATACCATGTCAAGTGAAGAAAAAAAGAAGTTTTGTCAATGTTTGCACGGTATTAAAGTTCCATCTAGTTATTCTGTGTAACACCCTAAACCGTTTTACAGAAAATATGCAGCGGAAAATACGGACTGAAAAATTTCTAGCATTATAAAAACATTTACGATGGAAGCCATATCTAAGAACTATTATGGGTGTTACATCTTCTAATGTTTCTTTTTGCATTAAACACAACTCATCCTTATTTGGTTACATGTCTGTGACCACGTACAATCCGCGTCCTTGCTCGATCTCTATCCTTTCCTTGCTCTGTTAGGTAGACAAGACAACCTGCAATCACCAAATAACCGTTTCGTTAGTTCATTAAGTGACTTCATGCAAATTACTCACGACTTAGAAATAACATCCAACAATACTCTGTGATCTTGTTCAAACGCCTTTTTGTAAGTTCGGGTCTGATATACGGATCCTAACCTCCAGTTGCTAAGCATTCATACTTGCTTACCTGCATCTTTATTACCATTCTCATAATAAAAGGTTAATAACACTACAATTCATGCCTGCGTACAAATTCCCCTACACAACTTATCTTGACTCGTCATGCTATTTCTCCTTCATGTGTTCACTAGGACAAACATGACGTTTCCAATCCTTTACTCCATCTACAAATAATGACCAACCTTTACATACCTAAAACTCTCACGCAAACCCGAGTATAAGTACCAATACATACATCACATTACTCAATCTATAAAAGTATGACAAATCTACTTACCGTACTTGTTACCATATATACACACATATCAATTTAATTACATACACACGCATCATTCCGTACTTATGTCATATTTGCAAATCCAACATTCCTATTACTTGCTACACCCATACCTAGCATTCACAAAGTCCAACAATGTTATTCAGTGCGCTAAACGCGAACACGGATTGCGCATATAAGTGAAACATTTTTATTTTTGCAGCTTCCACCGTAACTTACGGTAGCTCTACACTGTGCTACAGTGAAGAATTTGGTGCCCAGGGGCCACCGTAATTTACGGTGCCACCGTATCTTACGGTGGACCCCTGAAATTCTTCTTTTGTTTCTTCCTTCCATCCTTTCTTGATCCATCCCACGCCGGTCCATCCAAAGCTATGTTTTACCCATTATAAGCTCCATAACATGCATTGGCATCATTATTAACGTTCCATCCTTTCATGATTCCCATTCTTCTTACACACACATACACACATATATAAGTATAAATTCATTTATCTAAACGGAACAGGAATCACTTACCTTTGCCCGTAGGAGTGTTGTCATCCATTCCATCCGTTTGACCCGTTGTCTTCCAATCCATGTCATTTCTATTCCTAATTTAACAAGTCAAACTTGCAAACTATTAGAACATATGACGGGTCATTCACCACCTTTAATACCTAAGTATTATTTATCCATCTCATTATATGTGTTCTTAATCAGTTTACCATTCATTCTAGTAATTGGGTTAACCCCACCCATTTGACCCATTTGTGTCTAATGATCACATATGGGTCATTTTCACCATAAATTCATGATATCTTACTTTTAATTAACCAATCATCCAATATATATATGTTTTGCTTAAAATCCAACCTGTTTAATCCACTCACTCGAGTGACCCGATTTTGTGATTTTTCCATTATTGACACAACCAACTATTTCATGACATAATAATCTAACACAACAATTGAATACACCAAATGAGTTACTCTAAAGTGTATACCCACTTATTCATTCTTAAATGATTACCATTCTTCACAAACATACGAATTCAAATATACAAATGGAAGTTAAGTTTGGGAATCATTTACCTCGACTCTTCCATATTCTTACTTGTTTCTTTGCCTCTTCTTTTTGAGTCTATCTTGCCATGATTGCTTGAACCATACTTTGAACCAAATGCGAGTATAGGTCGAAACAATATCAAACGAACTCCGATTAAGGTGATTTAGGAGTGCATGGAACCGTCTCACTGAGACCTACAACCCCTACTAGTTTCCACCACCTGCACATGCCATCCTCGTCGCTGAAACAGCAAAACAATGGCCGGAAGGCCCTTTTTCGAGCTGCTGTCTTCTGGTCCGTAAACACCCCCTTTTTAGGCCTCTATTTCAAACTCCCACCGTTGGATGTGATCTTTTCTATGTGCTAAAGCTTCTGTCAAAATTTTAGAACGATCCGACGGTCCAATCTCGAGGAAATGTCACGTTTAGACAGCTAGAAAATCCAAAAACGGGATTTTTAACTTACATGGTGGTCTCTAATACACATTCCTCATATTAACCTACTATCAACAACATCTATTGTCTATCATATTACTTTAATATTTGTCGAGTCTTGTATACAAATTTCCAACACTATCATCATATAAGCATTTCATCAAACACTTGGCATGCATACAACTTTCTAAGCTCAATGTACAAGTATTTCATGCTTAACTTCCTATTTCATTGTATCAATCACCAAGTTTATTTCAAATCAATTACTACACCTACATGAACATCATTCAACTTGCTAATTTCATGAAATTAACATACATTCAAATTATATAATCAACTATAAACACAATTTCTACTATGATTTGGACTAAATGCTAGAATTCATCCTTTATTACCAACCAATTCCCTTCATAGATCATGAATTTGAGTCTCTAACCAAAATCCATCATGAAACAAGATTCTATTACTTACCCATGTTTGGAAATCACTAGATGGCCACAAATATTTAGACATGCAAGCCTTCAATCTTCGTTCCAACCTTTAATTTGAGTAGTTATTTGAGTTTGGTCTTGAAACCCTTTTTCTCCTCTTTCCAAACATGATCATACAAATATATGACCAGGGAGTTTTTACTTCCACTAATTTAAGTCACACCCTCAAATTTCCACCTGCGGGGTTCTACCGCGAGGCGTGTGACACACCAGGATCCAAGTCAACGGTCACAATAAACAACACTACATGATAAGATACGTAAAATAAAAACACGAATCCAAACCATTTGAAATAACAGCGGAAGCATTGTTTTACAAAACTAAATCCCAAAAGTTTCCAACTTGTTTAATAACAAAACCATGAACCTAAACTAGACGCCGTGCAGACGCGTGCGCCTAAGCCCTGAGATGCTGCTACCTTAGCGACCTGAGAAATCATGCCAAAAACGGGTCAACATATAATGCTGGTGAGTTCACAGGTTTTAAGTTTACAATAAGTTCCCGTGTGTTGAGCGTTGATCACAAAATACCATGTCATAAGATACGTTAGACAAATAAACAAACGAACAATCAAGCGTTTCCTACTACTACCACGACTGTGATGCTGAAACCATTACTGACAGCGTTGCTTGAGTTGCTGCCCGTGTTTGAGTTGCTTGTGTTGCTAAACTAGAGACAATATGCACCCGCCCGGCTCCCAGCCGACGGGTGGGGTTTGTCAGGCCCAATAGATCTATCCACATTTCCCCGTTGTGCTACCCCGCACATTCATGGTTTCCCCCGGGACTCCTTGTTTCGTCGTGTAGTAAACAAAAGTGTTGCAAATCAAGAGTTGTGTTTCAAAGCGTTGCATTCAAAAGTGTTGCTTTCCAAAAGTGTTACTTCCCAAAAGTGTTTCAAAAGCGTAGCGTGCTTACAACAAGTTACTTCCCAAAAACAGTTACGTATTCAAAATGAGTAAAGCGTTTCCAAAAGGAATTGCATGTTTATACGAAAGCATTGAGTTTGTTAAATTGCGTGGCATGTTTCTCCCCCGAAAGAAAACATATAAAAGAGGGGCCGTGAACTCACCTTGGGTTGCGTTACTTCGAAAGTGATTTAAACCAACAAGCTATGCTAGCCCCGTAAAGCGGCGACCTAACATATGACAGTTACAAGTACTTAGACTAATAACCCGTAGGTTAGTTAGTCCCTAGATGCCCAGACCATAACCAGGTTCGTTTGAAAATGCGTTGACTGATAAACTGACCAAATGCACAAGACTCGACATCCCGTTGGTGACCCGAGACTCCACGTGTTCATCTCATACTCAAACATACACAAATCATGCAACTTAGTCCTTAACATGCGTTAAAGTTCAACGATTCTAACACATAGGTCAAATAACGTACGAACAAGTCCGAACACGTGTTACTATGTTACTAAGCATGTCACGGGGTTCCTATCATGTTCCTAGGTGTCAAATCGGGTTTCGGGATGTTAAAATACACTTATAACAGCATTACACGCGATTAGGAACTTAGCATGCAATTAGAAAAGTCAACACGTGATTAGGGATGGTCAACAGGCAATTATCAGGGCTAATCGCCCCTTATGTTAGGTGATTAGGGCTAATCACATGCATATTAGGCGATTATGGTCATGTGGTATGCAATTCAGGGCTTAACTAGTGATTAGGGTCACAATTGCATGACATGAAGGCAATTAGGATCACAATTGCATGTACTGATGGCAATTATGATGCTAATCGCCTAACATATCACACGAGTAGGCCTATCCTTAGGCGATTATGCCCCTAATCGCCTATAACATAGGCGATTAGGATTGCTAATCGCCTACAGTGCAGCAAATGTGGTTTTTCGCGCGTTTAACCCTTCAAATCAGATCCGAAACGTGCGCAAACACCCAATAATCAATCTAACATATTAACAAACATATTCCAAGCAAAACCCCTAAGTTTTCATCATTCTAACAGTCCCGAATGCGAGCATTTTCCCAAAATAGCAACTTAACATGAAAACATCACATCAACATGCAAGAACTTGCCCTAAATAGCAAATATCCAGATCTAATCACATAATCACGTTGTCCGAAAGCATCCTACTGTTCTAACATCATCCTAGAGCAAACCCTAACATCAAACAATCAACAACACACCTCATATCATCCTAAATCATCCAAAATCCTTCAAACGGGTCAAAACATCAAGTATCAACAATACACGACCAAAACCATTCAAACTCCTAGGACATTATCATACTAACTTGTAACAGCTAAAAACATCATAATATCACAAAAACAACCATGATTAAATCACAAAAACTCTATCTTTAATCACATATAACACATATAACACATGTAAAGGTGTGGGTTTGTTTAGAAACGGTTTTAAATGGATTTTCAAAGACAAAAACCTTTATAAGTCAGGTCTGGACATTTAGGGAGTAAAACATAATCATTTAAAGGTTTGGGTTTGAAGAACACACCTTGTATTTAAGAGTAGATGATGGAATAAGCTTGGGAATGGTTGTTTGTGTGTAAAAAATGGGTTTCAGAGGATGTTTGTGGGTTGAGATATGTTATGGGATGGCTAGGGTTGTGTAAATAATGTTTTGGAGGTCAAGGGTGGTATTTATAGGTGTTTTTAGTCGTCAGACATGTTGCAGGCGATTATGAAGTTCTATCAGGCGATTAGGGTGCTAATCGCCTAAAGAAACAAGCTAATCGCCTAAGAAAACAAGCTAATCGCCTAACAGGTCAGGCTAATCGCCTACCAGATCAGGCTAATCGCCTACCAGACTCAAGCTAATCGCCTGACTGATCAGGCTAATCGCCTATCAGGTCAGGTGTGGTGTATTTGGCGCGTTAAGCTCCGTTTTAACATATGTTAACACATTTTCACATACCGATAAGTCACATAATGATTATAAACACATAATACATGAAAGTAAACACGTTCACACTCGTTCACCAATCCCCGGGACTCGAGACTTGCGTATGTTAAAACTCTAATGACGTGCGACTCGACTCGACCGACCTTGTTTTGTGTAACGTATGCGTGACTCGCTAAGGTAGACTTACTAAGTTTTCAAAAGTTAGTTACCGGAAGTTACCGGGTGTCACAATTTACCTTATTTCTTTTAATTAGAAATTACAAGTTCAACCCCTCATGATTGGTTTTTATCACTTTTATATCAAAAACCTTATTTTCCTTGTGTTTAACTTGTATATCTAACTAGGTTAGATACATAGTTATTCTATTTCATGCCATAACACAATAAAACATATCAATTAACTAAGGTTCGGTTTTTGGGGCGTTACAAGTCTATCCCCCTTAAAGAAGGTTTCGTCCTCGAAACCTCATACATTACTACCAAACCAATTATACCATTAACATTTCCTTCTAAATACTTCAATTAATGAATATGAGGTTAGACCATGAACCTACGCATGTTCCTAATATTCAACCATGGTTTTCTCTTTTTGAACATAACTACTATTTCCATGTAGTTTCATTAATGCCAATCTATTTGTTACTTTGCTTCATGTACTATGTACAATAGACACATATGTCCATTGCTTAACAATACTGAGTCTAAGATAAAAAAATTCATTCATCTTTTGACATTAAAAAGTCAAAACTTCTCAAACTATATCATACTTGAATTATTATTCGTTCATAAGGAGTACTATTCAACATACAATTTCCTACTTATCAATCACAAAATAACCAAATTACTAACCTTCTTTTTACAACGTTAACCAACCATGCATATGTCAGATTGGCTTGCTCCTTCACAAGTCCATGCCATACCTAGCTTGGTTTAGTTCATTCACATGACGAGTTCCAACTTGTTAACATCATATAATCCATTCTACAAATTTCATCATATTGGAGATTCATCCACATATATCTGGAAAAAAAATCAGCAGCTAGACATATACTTTACATTCCACAACAGTTGACCCTCAATAGTCCAGACAAAATTTCTTTCACATACAATTTCTAATTATATACATTTCTTTCACGATTTCTCGGTTTTTATGAAAAAAAAAACGATTTACATATTTCATACTTTTGTAATATCCTTTCATTTATTCGTTATTTGCCAATTTTTATACAACTCGACTCTTCAAGGTCTAACTACCTATTCTTACAAATTATAGAATGAAGTATATATTTCTACTTCCCTTCAATTTTGAACATACTTAATTACCACTTTATCACTTCCTACAAGAATTTCTCTTTGTTAATCATTTTAAAATTCGTAGGGTCAACTTAACTACTTAGTCATCTCGATTCCTATGAGTCAATTATCAACATGTAATTACGTAATTTCTTTCAACACATCTTTCCTTTGAAATTTCTTCTTTGTTACATCAACAATTTTCAAATGGTCAAGCTTACTTCACGCAAATTGCCCTTCACGCAATCTTATTGATACTTGCTTTGCAAATACTAATCCAATTGCTTGACTTGCCGAAAGTCAAACCATTAGTGCATTTTTAATTGTCTCTCCCCAATTCATTTCTATCATTAGCTACCGTGTATTTCTACCCCCGTCTATATACAATATTGATATATATATTTATTCATTTCGTTGGTCTCATAGCACATGTATACCAACGAAATTATTAAACTACATTCTTACCACCTTTAAATTTATCATTGTTAAAGACGGGAATGTAATTCCCTTCTTCCTTCCCACCCTACTACTAAATTATGGATTATACCTTTCATTCATGCATGCATTCTATATGCCACGTAAAAGGCATCTCTAAACTAATTTACTACACTATGCATTTACATTATTCATACATACCTTGGTCAGCGAAAGACATATTCTCTTCTTCATTCATATCCAATGACCCGTTACATGGGTTGTTCCACCTTTTCACAAAGGATTCCTCATTTACCCTTTTACTTGTGCATCTTGCCACAAGGTCAATTTCCATACTTTTGACTTGTACATCATGTCACGAAGTCACTTTCCACGCCTTTGACTTGTGTATCTTGCCACAAAGTCAATTTCCATACCTTTGGCTTGTGCATCTTGCCACAAAGTCAATTTCCACACCTTTGACTTGTGCATCTTGCCACAAAGTCAATTTCCATGCCTTTGACTTGTGCATCTTGCCACAAGGTCAATTTCCAAGTCTTCAGACTGCTCTCTAACACTTGAGAGTCTTCTACCTTAACCCACCATTGACGTCTAGTTACTTATTTATTCATTGCCATAATTAGCTTATAGGCACAAATTCACATACGTTTGGTTTAATACCTTTTTGAGGGAACCACTTCCCATTTACCGCGTAAATAAGGACCTCGTAAATAAGGTTTATTCCACCCATCTATCCACACGATCGCATACCTGTGATGATTCTCATCGTCTCACGTGTATCGCATGCTTCTTATGCACTGGCCAGGTGCGCAGTCCACATGCTATCCACGTGTCTTCATGTAATCATTACCTTATGCCCGTGGATTGGTTTTCAGCTTCGTACTACACTTTCAATTTCCTTCCTAAACAACATGGTTATTTTTCCTTCTACGTTTTACTATCCCTGAAAATTTTCCTTCCCACCGGTACAGATAGCTAATTATCGCGTACCTGTGATTATTCCATCTTATCCACTTATCCGCGATCTATCTTGGATGGTGTCCTTGAGACCTCTTCATTATCCACAACAGCTTACCTTAACATAAACACCACAATTAGCTTTTAACATGTCATGTGAGTTAATATTAAATTCTACCTTGGGGTCTTGATCGAGTCTTGGATTGTACGGGTCACTGATTTCAAGAGCACACAAGTTTGAGTTCAAGTACTTACTTCCTTGTACAAAGTTTCACTCAAACCAGGGCTCTGATACCAACTTGTAACACCCTAAACCGTTTTACAGAAAATATGCAGCGGAAAATACGGACTGAAAAATTTCTTGCATTATAAAAACATTTACGAATGAATGGAAGCCATATCTAAGAACTATTATGGGTGTTACATCTTCTAATGTTTCTTTTTTGCATTAAACACAACTCATCTTTATTTGGTTACATGTCTGTGACCACGTACAATCCGCGCCCTTGCTCGATCTCTATCCTTTCCTTGCTCTATTAGGTAGACAAGACAACCTGCAATCACCAAATAACTGTTTCGTTAGTTCATTAAGTGACTTCATTCAAATTACTCATGACTTGGAAATAACATCCAACAATACTCTGTGATCCTGTTCATAGTCACATAGTTCGCGGTACGCTCCGGTACGGAACATGGAATGGGATCGTAATTCGCTAGGTCCCTAAAATTCGGTACGAGAGGGGGTAGGCTCATTTCGGATCGCTCTGGTACGATGTACTATATAATGTGGTATGATGTACCAGTTAAACTGGATGCTATTTTTTCTAATTCAAAATTAGACTTCAAAAGATAATAGTTTATATATACACTATTATAATATAATATAAATAGATCTCTAGACAACATATTAAATAGAATGGTAATAAAGTAATTAAATAAAATATAAACAATAGGATGGATAAAAGTAAACATTTGTAAAAAACTCTTTCTTAAAAGTTAGTGTTAAAAGTGTAATAAAGAAAACTAGAGGGGGTAAACTGATAAAAAGACAAAGTTGATTAAAAACCCTAAAGTGAAAAGAAGAGAATGCCTGCCGCCATCACTTCTTTCTCATCTTTTATTATCTTTCTCTTCTATCTTTCTTATCTTTCATTGAAGACTAAAGCACAACCAGAGGTCTGGTTGCTCCGGCCAAGCATTCCGACCATAACAGAAGCATTTCAAGGCTGCATCATGACGGTAAAGACAACACAAGGAGCAACAATTTAATTGATAATCTGGAACACCACTTTTATGAACGGAAATACGATCCCGAGCGAACCAGGACCGCGATCGTACCACGAACTGGTACGAACGATCCAGAATGAGAATCGTGGCCTTACCAGCGAATTATGTGACTATGATCCTGTTCAAACGCCTTTTCGTAAGTTCGGGTCTGATATACGGATCCTAACCTCCAGTTGCTAAGCATTTATACTTGCTTACCTGCATCTTTATTACCATTCTCATAATAAAAGGTTAATAACACTACAATTCATGCCTGCGTACAAATTCCCCTACACAACTTATCTTGACTCGTCATGCTATTTCCCCTTCATGTGTTCACTAGGACAAACATGACGTTTCCAATCCTATACTTCATCTACAAATAATGACCAACCTTTACATACCTAAAACTCTCACGCAAACCCGAGTATAAGTACCCATACATACATCACATTACTCAATCTATAAAAGCATGACAAATCTACTTACCTTACTTGTTACCATATATACACACATATCAATTTAATTACATACACGCGCATCATTCCGTACTTATGTCATATTTGCAAATCCAACATTCCTATTACTTGCTACACCTATACCTAGCATTCACAAAGTCCAACAATGTTATTTAGTGCGCTAAACGCGAACACGGATTGCGCATATAAGTGAAACATTTTTATTTTTGCAGCTTCCACCGTAACTTACGGTAGCTCTACACTGTGCTACGGTGAAGAATTTGGTGCCCAGGGGCCAAAGTAATTTACGGTGCCACCGTATCTTACGGTGGACCCCTGAAATTCTTCTTTTGTTTCTTCCTTCCATCCTTTCTTGATCCATTCCACGCCGGTCCATCCAAAGTTGTGTTTTACCCATTATAAGCTCCATAACATGCCTTGGCATCATTATTAACGTTCCATCCTTTCATGAGTCCCATTCTTCTTACACACGCACACAAACACATATATAAGTATAATTCATTTATCTAAACGGAATAGGAATCACTTACCTTTGCCCGTAGGAGTGTTGTCATCCATTCCATCCGTTTGATCCGTTGTCTTCCAATCCATGTCATTTCTATTCCTAATTTAACAAGTCAAACTTGCAAACCATTAGAACATATGACGGGTCATTCACCACCTTTCATACCTAAGTATTATTTATCCATCTCATTAAATGTGTTCTTAATAAGTTTACCATTCATTGTAGTAATTGCGTTAACCCCACCCATTTGACCCATTTGTGTCTAATGATCACATATGGGTCATTTTCACCATAAATTCATGATATCTTACTTTTAATTAACCAATCATCCAATATATATATGTTTTGCTTAAAATCCAACCCGTTTAATCCACTCACTCGAGTGACCCGATTTTGTGATTTTTCTATTATTGACACAACCAACTATTTCATGACATAATAATCTAACACAACAATTGAATACACCAAATGAGTTACTCTAAAGTGTATACCCACTTATTCATTCTTAAATGATTACCATTCTTCACAAACATACGAATTCAAATATACAAATGGAAGTTAAGTTTGGGAATCATTTACCTCGAGTCTTCCATATTCTTACTTGTTTCTTTGCCTCTTCTTTTTGAGTCTATCTTGCCATGATTGCTTGAACCATACTTTGAACCAAATGCAAGTATAGGTTGAAACAATATCAAACGAACTCCGATTAAGATGATTTAGGAGTGCATGGAACCGTCTCACTGAGACCTACAACCCCTACTAGTTTCCACCACCTGCACATGCCATCCCCGTCGCTGAAACAGCAAAACAATGGCCGGAAGGCCCTTTTTCGAGCTGCTGTCTTCTGGTCCGTAAAACCCCCCTTTTCAGGCCTCTATTTCAAACTCCCACTGTTGGATGTGATCTTTTCTATGTGCTAAAGCTTCTGTCAAAATTTTAGAACGATCCGACGGTCCAATCTCCGGGAAATGTCACGTTTAGACAGCTAGAAAATCCAAAAACGGGATTTTTAACTTACATGGTGGTCTCTAATACACATTCCTCATATTAACCTACTATCAACAACATCTATTGTCTATCATATTACTTTAATATTTGTCGAGTCTTGTATACAAATTTCCAATACTATCATCATATAAGCATTTCATCAAACACTTGGCATGCATACAACTTTCTAAGCTCAATGTACAAGTATTTCATGCTTAACTTCCTATTTCATTGTATCAATCACCAAGTTTATTTCAAATCAATTACTACACCTACATGAACATCATTCAACTTGCTAATTTCATGAAATTAACATACATTCAAATTACATAATCAACTATAAACACAATTTCTACTATGATTTGGACTAAATGCTAGAATTCATCCTTTATTACCAACCAATTCCCTTCATAGATCATGAATTTGAGTCTCTAACCAAAATCCATCATGAAACAAGATTCTATTACTTACCCATGTTTGGAAATCACTAGATGGCCACAAATATTTAGACATGCAAGCCTTCAATCTTCGTTCCAACCTTTAATTTGAGTAGTTATTTGAGTTTGGTCTTGAAACCCTTTTTCTCCTCTTTCCAAACATGATCATACAAATATATGAGCAGGGAGTTTTTACTTCCACTAATTTACCTTATTTCTTTTAATTAGAAATTACAAGTTCAACCCCTCATGATTGGTTTTTATCACTTTTATATCAAAAACCTTATTTTCCTCGTGTTTAACTTGTATATCTAACTAGGTTAGATACATAGTTATTCTATTTCATGCCATAACACAATAAAACATATCAATTAACTAAGGTTCGGTTTTTGGGGCGTTACATTCTGCAAACATTAAAAGCTTAGTATTGATGAAAGATTGTAAATTGCTCGGTATGAAGTCTCATGATTGTCATGTTTTGGTGACACATATGATTCCTATCGCAATTCGCAGATTGTTACCTAAGGAAGTCCGACATACAATCACCAAACTTTGTTTGTTTTTTAACATGATTCACTCAAAGGTTACTCATCCCGGAGTCTTGGATAGTTGTGAGCTAGAGATGTATTTTCCACCGTCCTTTTTTGATATAATGGTTCATCTAGTATCTCATATCGTAAAAGAGATAAAGTCTTGTGGTCCTGTATTCCTATGATACATGTACCCCTTTGAAAGATATATGGGTGTGTTGAAAGGTTATGTGAGAAACCGTAATCAACCAGAAGGTAGTATTGTTCAAGGGTATACTTCTGAAGAGGTGGCTGAGTTTTGCGCAGGTATTGATATCCCAACATTTATAATATAATTGAGTTTTGTTAATTATAAACGAGATTGTAATACTACTTTTATTTGCAAGGTATTTGGAAGGTGCTAGAAGTATTGGTGTTCCTAAATCTCGTCATGCAGGTCGACTTCAAGGCGTGGGAGGAGTTGGTAAGGAATTAATCACCCCAGAGTCTCATGAGGTACAAATTGCTCACTTTACTGATCTATAACACATGACGTGTATTGCTCCGTATGTTAATGAACACAAGAATATATTACGGTCAACACACTTGGGCAAGTCTGATAATTGGTATACTAAAAAACATAACGAGGAGTTTTGTGGTTCGTTGAAGAAGAGGGTGGAGGAAACCTATGGTGAACCAGACGTTGATAAAACTGTGGAGAAATTAGGGAAGGGGCTAGATTTTAGAGTAATATCTTACCAAGGGTATGATATTAATGGTTATACATTTTACACTAAAAATCAAGATGATAAAAGTGCAACGCAAAATAGCGGAGTTACACAAATAGCCTCAAGTATAACGACCGACAAAATGATAATCGCCAAAGAATCATATTATGGTGTCATACAAGAAATTTGGGAGTTATCGTATTCTTCATACGTAATTCCTTTGTTTAGATGTAAGTGGGTCAAAAACTCCACGGGTATAAATCAGAACCATTCATTCTCGCAACTCAAGCCACACAAGTATTTTTTGTCAAAACCCTTGCAATCCAAGATACCATATAGTATTGCAAGGTAGGCGACGTATTCTTGATGTTGATAATGTTGATGATGAGGAAGAATACAACCAATTTGATGAATTACCACCGTTTTCGGTTGGTAATCAATCGGTTGGCGACTATATCGCCATTGGCACCTCATATTCACGACGATCTGACCACGATGAAGGGATATCTGTCGAACCAAGGTTTGATATAGTAACACACACACACATATATATATATATATATATAATCATAATAAATTAAATTTATTAATAAAATTTTCTTATGCAGAACAAACGACGATGAATACTTAAGATTTGACGGGAACGAAGGGATATTTGTCGATAAATAAGTTATACTCTACATTGTTATTCTACAACTATTTTTCTTTAATGAAATTAGGTGCATTTTTTTTTAATTTTACTATAGTTAAATAACATGTCGTACAAACAATATATGATTTATTTATATATAATTTAGATATTTTGTCATAAATTTATAAATAATAATCATTCTTATGTACTTAATATGTTAATTAAAATTATATATATAGTAGGCTCGTTAAAGCTCGTGAGCCGGCTCGAGCTCGATAACCTTAGCTCGGGCTCAAACTCGTTTGCTATACGAGCTTGTTTTTAGGCTCGGCCTCCAGTTCGAGCTCCGTTAGGCTCAAATCATTTCAAGTTTCTTTCGAGCCAAGCTACTCGACCACCCACCCGAACCAGCCTACACGAACAAGATGTTTTATATGTTCACAAGTGAAAATTTAGGCGGGCAATTTTTATCAAGCGGGAATAAGTGAGATTTATTAGGGTTTTCATCTTATTAACTCCCCCAAAATTAACTATACGCCTTCTACTCCACAATCGGTTAGCGACTATCTCCAAGCTCGCATCCGCAATCTTCGTAAGTTATCACCAACCTCTGATCATCTGCAATATTAATATAATGATTGATGATTGTTCTTCGTATTATCGGAGGTTTTTTAATTGTTAGTTTGGACCATGTTTTTGCTTTTGATTTCTTTATTAATCGCTATCAAACTTCAAGTGCTTTTCATTTCTTTATCATTTTTCAATTCCTCCGTCACTTTCATGGTTATTGTTAAAAACCTTTTATTTGCAAGTTTTATGGTCAAAGAAACACTTTTTGTGAGTGTTTTTTTCTTTTTGAAGATGAATCACAATTCCTCCGTCAATATTTGTGAGTCTTTTAGTTTGAATTTTTAGTCACTCAATTACTTTTGCCACTTTTTTGTTTCTATATCCCCTGTCTTGGAATAGCCTATGATACAACTTGTTGAAGCGTTTTCGCCTGCCGAACGGTATGGATGAATTGGTACTTTTAGAGTTTCAGCTTCAAAATCTATTAAAAGAATGTAACTTTCGTATGGTCTGAATCGAATCAAATAGCCGTTTTAAAAAAGAAATAAAAATCACTTTGATTCTATCTGAACTTGTGTTTGAACCTTTGTCCTTATGTATTATAGAGGTAACAGTTACTCTATTATGTCCTTTCTGGCATTTGGGCATGCTTAAACCTGCTGTTTTATCAAACAATATCATGTAAAACACTAGGAGGCACCTCTAATATAAGGCTGATAAAATTAGCTGGTCGCATAAAAAATGTCATGGACCATTGTTTTTGTGTGGCGTTCACCGTATCGAACTTTAGGATTTGAAAATGTATGTCGCTGATGTTTTTTCTTCATATTTTCATCTACTCGCCTTGCTTGATGATTGTTTTAAGTGGTTCTCAATGAAGTATTTCGATTGATTTTTGTCAAACTTCAACTGTTTCGTTAGGTATCAAGTTTGAAAATGTCCGAGAAGAAAAGGAGGGGAATATCAAAATGTAAAAAAGAAGCTTTTGCATCCTGGAGAATCTACAGTTGACTTTGACGAGAAGGGTAGAGCGATTGGCAAGAATGCTGTGAGGTTTATGTCTTGGATTGGTGTAGAATTTAAGTTAAGGATTCCATAGAATAAAGTTGCCAAACAGGTAAACCGTAAAGACTTTGAAGATATTTGGGAATATGCCAAGGTATTGTTTACTTCTTCTTCCTTTAAATTTGAGAAATTAAATTTGTTTACTTTTTGTTTAATAAACTGACAAAAGATTTGGTATACTATGCTGTCATGTTTAACTGTTCTTGCTCATTTTTAATTGTTAATATTAATATGTAGGAAACATGGAAGATTGAGGACGACGACGTTATAAAACGAGTTACTTTATCAAAGGGGAAGAGTATAATGAGGAAATTCCGTCACACGCTTAGAAAAGAATACGTTTATAAAGATGAATCTCCTAGTAAAGATAAGGATAAAACCACCGTTAAAGATAAATGTGACACTCCCTTTGAAACGTACGATTATCTAGACTCGGAACTTTGGAATTTTTTTGTTGCAGTTGTTGATACTTAAGAATGGAAGGTAATTTGTAAATTATTTTATATTATTATTGTTGTTGTTGTTGTTGTTGTTATTATTATTATTATTATATTATTATTCTATTTTGGAATTATTAATTACACTTCTCACAATATTTTATAAAGGAAATAAGCCGAAAAGCAAAGAATAGTGCAGCACACAACATTGACCCTTCGGGTGTCGGACGTTGTGGATTTGCTGGATTGGAGCCCTACGTCGAAACTAGATGGAATCAACTTGTCTCAAGCTATCCATGTTTAGATGTTATTCAAGACGATCGTTCTAAAATGTATACTGTTAGCAGAGCACGTCTCAATCCGGTTACAAAATTATATGAACTTGGAGAAGACCTAGTATCAAATGGTGAATTGACAGGGATACTTAAAAAATTGGTATGTTTTATATATTTATTTTATCTACTTATATTAATCAAGTTTATAACTGTGACTTATTTTTTAATAATATTTAAAAGAAAGACAAATGAGGGATGATGGTTCTTATTCTACAAAGGATGTTGTTATGGAGGTAATTGGGAAAGGACGCCAGGGGGCGTACACGTTTATTCTCGGATGTGATTGGTCCTACAAAATGCCTCTTTTTCGAAATTAAAACAAAGAAAAAGAAGAGCGTGGCTGGAGAAACAGCAGTTGGGGAGAGGCCTGGTATGGGTGACTCGAGCCCTACCTCCGGTAGTTCCTACACAGAAATTTTGGTAATGTATTGTCCAATTTTTTGATATGTTATTTTAATTATATTTATTAAAAGCTACTGTTTGCATGCAGTCTATTAAAAAATGTCAACTTCTACATCCTGACGACAAAGGCACTCCTGAGGTTATAGGTATGGGTCGTGTTCATCCTACTTCTGAGAGGATTATGCATAAATTCCCAATGATAGATGGGTTTGTCAAAGTTCAAGTAGATAGAATTGTAGAAGGTTGCGAATCAGTTTCTCTCTTGCCTGAGTCATGTATTCCCGGTGCTGTTGAATGTTTGGAAGATGCAAAAGGAAGTTTTATTTAGTGGCCAATTAAATTAGTAAAGGTATATTTTATGTAAATAATTATTGTATATTGATTTCATTTGTTGATATACTAATATACATATTTTTTTTACAAAGTACATATTTTAAACAAAGATTCATCTCAAATTGGAGAACCGTCTCACCATTCTATGAATACACTTTATAGGCCACATGTAGTTTATATTATATGTTATTATTTGAGGTTTTTATTCTCATAAATAGGTGGTTTAGTTAGATAAAAATATGAGTGATATTAGGTGGGTAAGGAGGAAAAGAGTGGAAATGGGTAGTTTGCGGATCCGATCATCAAGGTTGGTCAGAATGTTGCAGAGAGTACAAAGTGATCTGCAGTTCACTGATCAATCCGCAAACTACCCATTTTCGCTTTTTTCCTCCTTACCCACTGTAGAGGATGTGATTTGACACGAAAACAGGATTATATGATCATACAAGTTGCTAAACCAGGTGCGGAAACCCTAGCTTAGAACAAACTGATATAAACTCAATCAAAACACAATCAAAGTCATTTTAAAAGCTTTTCATAGATTAACTTTTCGAAATAAACGCTTACAGATTGAATACAGTTAATCTAGCACACTTCTAAACACTCTCAACACACTCTGGAATACACCTCTAAAACACACACACTGAATGACTCGTTATACATTACGAAAACCCAAAATCTATTTATAATGTCTGCACATTCGCCCAAACTCACTGGTCGAATGTAGGCAGTTTCCACATTCGCCCAGTTTGACTGGTCGAATGTGTCTTCCTTCACTCCTGGTTCCAGATTCGTCCACTATACAGCTTCCTTCTTCCACTTGAAAGTTACCTTCGCCCATTTCTTCTTCCTTCGCCCCTAACACATGTTAACATCTAATCATTAGTCGCAAAACGGCATCTACAAACTCCCCCTCGACTATTGATTAGATCGTTTTCTGTCTTCGTCCATGGCTTTATTCAGCAGCTTGATTCTCAGCAAACTCTTCTGTTCTTTCGTCATCTCCGGCTCTAATTTTCTCTTTACCGGCTTTGACACATTAGCCATCTTCACCTTCTTGCCAAGCTTTCCCTCCAAATTACTTCCAGCATTAATGTCATAAGCAAAGCAAACACCCACAACTTGTGTGTATTTCCTTGCTTGATCTGCATCGTTTGGCTCATGATGAATCGGATTATAAAAGAGCATGATGATGTCTTCAAAGGTGCAATTGATCAGCCACATAGGATCAAATACATGAACATGCTTGTATTTGTCCTTTCCATCTCTCAACACGATCACTGCTTCTGCCTTCCTCCAATCATAATACCAGAAAATGAAATCAGCACTGAAGTGTTGAGGCATAGGCATTAAAGGTATCTTCCTCATAACTTCAGGTGCCTTATAAATCAAGGTAACCCTTTTCAACTTGGTTCTGGGATCAATATCCCTGTGAACTTTCCTCCGGGGATATTGTGGTTTAAATCTGTTCCACTTCGTTCTACTCTCCCAAACCAATTTGTCTGCACACCAACCGACGTGTGAATTATTCACTGAAGCACCAGACATTTGGAATCTGCATAAATCTCTAACCGCCCAGTACGGTAGAGTAAGCAAATCAATGAATCTGTAAAAATACAAGATTCCAGATTCCCACTTAGCAGCTAAACACTTCAGCCTGCCTAAGTATGTCCACCCGAGAGCTCTGCCTCTGAACTTCGCATTATGAAACCTATAGAAGTTTCCTTGAGCTTCAGGCTTCGGTCGGTTTTCATCCATCAATCTTAATTTCTTCAAATACTCCTTCAACTCATCAGATTTCTTTGAAGATTCTGGCAAATCAGCTCCAAGCACTTTCTCTACAAACTCAGCACTCCTCTTCTTTGCCTTTCTTTTAGCAGACGTATTATGTCTTTCAGTAAAATCAGGAAATATCACATCTTCATCAGTTTGTCTGAAGTACTGTGGATATTCCTCATGTGTAATATCCTCTATCTCAACTTCTTCAAATTCAGGGGTTTCTTTGTCATCTGAGTGACTTCCAACATCCTTTTCAGGAATATGTGGAATCGACTCATCAACAATGAATTCTTCAAACGTTTTCCCTACCCTCTGTGCAAGTCCATCCAATATCTCCTTTGCCACAGATGCAGGTACTTCCCCTTCTTCAAGATCAGGATCGTTATATTCCAATTCATATCTCATGTCATCAGTTTGGAATATTTCAGCAAAACGACCTGTGAACTCAATGGTCCATTCTCTTTTCTCTAACATGTCCTTATATACTTGTTTTGCATCATCAGATAAGGACCTCACCTTCTCATTCCAAAACACAGTTTCATCATCAACATTCTCTCCTTTCTTCTTTGAACTCGACTCACCTGTGTCTTTCTTCTTCTTTGAAGGTGGTCTCTTTTCAAAAGTAAACTTTGAAGTATCATCTCCTCCATCATTATCATCACTACTACTATCATCCTCCTTTTGGCTTCCCGAACCTTCAGCATCATCATCATCATCATTATTATCTCCTTCATCATCACTCTTATCCGATTCTTCATTCTCATCATCCTCATCATCCTCATCTTCCTCTTTGTCAGATTCAGATGGTTCAAAGTCAACCTGTTCAACCTCTTTCTCTGTATCCTCCTCACCCTCCTTCAGCTTAGGTGCAACGTTGTACAGATTGTCAATCAGATCACTAAGGCGTTTGTTTTCAGCCCTCAACTCTTTATTGTCTTCTTTAATCGCCTTGTATCTGTTCTTGTTTCTCAGACACTTTCCCTCAAGCTTCTTATTCTTTGCTTCTAGCTTCTTCACTTTCTCGTCTATCTTATCTTGATTAGACTTTGAAGCTACAACGATCTGAAGCATTTTCTCTTCATTCTGCTTAAATCTGGCAATTTCTGCTTGCTGAGTCACTAGCATCTTCATCATGTCATCCATCTTTTTATTTACCTGCTTCATCACATCATCATCCACAGTGACTTTCTTTGATTTAGACTTTGACTTAGATGGCTCAACATCAACTTCTTTTCCTTTCTGAGGCTTAGTAAACATGTCAAGAACATTATCCAGGGCAATATTAAATTGATCTACTGGTAATGGTGTAGCCTCCTTAGTCTTTTGCTTCTTTGTTGCTGGTGAAGATTGTTTAGATGATGTACCAGCATCAGGTAATCTCTTTCCTTTCAACAATAAGTTCAATTCTTTCTCTCTCAGCTGCTTTGTACTGGTCTTCTTGGCCATGGTTTTGTGTTTGGGCTTGGGCAAGTTTACAACAACAGTTTCACCTTCATTCAACTCGTCCAAATTTATAGTCAACCCTTCATCTTCAGCACCAACAGACTGCTTGCTCTTCTTAGCTTCCTCAATTGATCTGTTCAGTGATTCAGACTCACCAACCAAAGTGGCCTTTTGTTTGGTAGTCCGGACATTTTCAGCATCCGAATCCCACTGTTCTTCAGTCTCTGTCTCCTCTGAATCAACAGATTCTTCATCTACCAAACTCGTACCCTTCTTAGCAGTAGTTTTCTTCCTCACCGCTTGTTGTTTTGAACTCCCCTGATCTGTCTTTCCCTTACCCTTCCCTTTGGCTCCGGGATTGACAACTTGTCTCTTCCTCTTCGTGCTTGCATCAGCATAAACTAATGGATCATCATTATCACTATCACTATCAGGATGCCTCGCTGTATTCTTTCCAGGATCCATGTAATCCTCTCTAGCCAAGGCTCCAAACAACCTCCTGAAAGGTGGTCTCTCATTTTCAGGCACACCTTTGTAACCTTTCATTCTCACTAAGGTTCTAATGTTCATGTGATCCATAACCAGTATCTGTGTTGGATCTTTCTTCAGGTGTGGATATTTGTGATCAAAAATCATCATAAGGAATCTCGGATAAAGCATGAACTTCTTAAGCTTCAACCCTTTCAACATCTCTAACATATGATCTAAAATCATTCCAGCAACATTAAATGGTTTATTGAGAGTCAATGCAACCATTAACGAGCTTAAACTCTTCCTCATCACATCGTATCCCCCACTAACACATCCAAACACAAGTATAATGACGTGAGCAAAATACTTAAACTGTACTCCTAGTTTCCCTTTGTACATAGAACCATCAGTGATCGGTCCTTTGTATTTCATCCTCAGGAAACAGGCTTTCTGCTCAGTCCATGACAATTCCCTTGGATCCTCACTTGTTTCAAACTGGATCTGGAGAGCTTCTCTGATATCTGCTTCAGTGATAAACATCTCCATTCCCTGAATTTTGCTTTTAATGATCGTCTGATTATCAAAGTAATCATACTTGGCGTTGTTGTAAAAGTCCTCAACTATATCCTTGTAGATAATAGTTGGTGTGGCCAAAGCATAAACCACTCTGCATCTCTTCAGAAACTTAATAATCTCTGTGAACTCCACATTCTTCTCCACATCTCCAAGATACGCACAACAGTTATGAGTCTTCTCAAACGGCCATTTTGTACCGCTTGATGATTCTCCTTCTGGTACAGTCTCTGGAATAGGATCAGTCACTGCAGTCTCCACAGGAATCTCAATATTTGCTTGTTCTTCAGCCATCTGAAATGTAAAATCAAAATAAACGTCAAAACACGAAATCGTCAAAAATTCAAAATTTTAGGTTTTTGAGATTCCACATTCGCCCAAAATTAACTGGTCGAATGTAAATAATTGTGGCCGAAGGTGTAAGATTATGGTCGAATGTAAATAATTTTAATTGAAAAGACACATTCGTCCGTTTTGATCTTCCTTCGTCCATCTCATTTCACCTTCGTCCATACGAAGACCCGAAGGTGGAAATGGTTCATACCCAAAATTTGAAAATTTTTCAACCGTGTTTTTAAACCCTGATTTTGATTAGAATCAATCCTAAAACAGCCGACTAAGCATCGTCTATCATCAATTTACCCTAATTTTCATTTTATATCGGTTTTCAAAAAGAATTTAGGGTTTATAATTTTCATTCAATCAATCAACACTTTAAACCATGTTAGAAACCTAATTCCTTTAATACTCTCCCCCTAAAACTGATATAGAATGAAAATCTAACAACAAAAAGCATTAACAAACACTGAAAATCTGTAAACCCTTAAACCCTAGGTCGATTTAGAAAATCAACGATTCCGGCTTCAATCTGTGACCATTACCTGTAATCTTTATATGAAAATGATCAGTAAGATGCAAGGATCAAAAGGCACAAGCAAGAGAATTAAAATCAACAAGGGTCTGTTATTGAAGAAATTTTGAAAAAATTTGAAGTGAGGGTCGAATGTACAAGAGGCATATATAAAGACTCCACCTTCGCCCGTTCCAATCGGTCGAATGTATCACATTTCCACCTTCGCCCCTAATCAAAGGCACGAAGGTAAAAGTTGTTTTACCCGAAAGTGAATTTTGGTTAAAAATCACATTCGCCCGTTGGAAGCAACCCGAAGGTGAACAAAAATTCCACATTCGTCCCAAATTAAGGGCGAATGTAAAATGGAAATTTTGAAAAATTTTGCCAAATTACAAATTCGAATCCCGTTCAACATTTTTCAATCCGTTAAGCTTCCAAAACACAAATTTTCTCTTTTTAGAATGATACAAAGCCCAGATGGTGTTGTCAAATCTCAGAAATTGACTATCAAGCATCCCCGGTTATCAAAAAATAAAGCAGAAATGCAAAAAATTTGGATTTTTCTGAAATTTTATCAAAACACACCTAAAATCTTTTTGGATTTTGTATCTTTTTGACATTAAAAGTAAATTGCAACAAAATAAAATGCATCAAAGTAAATGAAAGCAGTAAACATTTTGTGAAATCCGGTCAGAGGATCATATCAGTTTTCTGAGAAATCTGATCACAGCGTTGATCTTTTTGTTTAATATTATCATTAGAAACAGTATGTGATACGGCAATTGCTGATATTGTGGTCCACGTAAGCTCACATGCAGACAATTACGCAATGCTTTAAAATGATACGAGTTAGGTGTATTAGACTAACACGATGTGGTGCCCACACACACGACATACTCCCGTATCAAGTAATTGCACAAAGCTTCGTCGTAACGCGTGATTATGCCAGAGTTATCCGTAAAAGTTACAAAGTATATAGCACAGAGGTGTACAGGTCAGCAAATGAATGCAGCAGAGTAACATGTGCGTATACACTAGGTTGAGGCTGATATTAATCACTGATTTGCATCAGATGATCAATACGATGTAATAATGATCTATGATCAATTAAAACATAAAGTTCCTCAGTTCGGTAACTTCCGGTTTTGGCAATTAAGCTCTTTTAGCAAATACTCTGATAAAACTAGGTCCGTAAATCAATACGACAAAAGTTTATCAGAATATCCCGGATAACCATAACATAACGACCCGAAACCTCAGATTTTGGCAATCCTATCAAACGAAATTACGGTACTAAGACCATATGCCCATGAGGTGTTCAGCCACGAACGCGTAGTTCGTTATGTTTGTATCACTAATGCACGCAATATTTAGTCTACGAAGCCTATCAGCATATCACACGTAGTCAACACACGCCTCATAAACTATACAAATTCTTTAGCTTGTGTCAGATCCCCACTGATGTACTATCATTTCCTCTGTTTTACCAGAAAATCATTTTGGATTTTCTAATTTTTAGGTCTTTTTGAATTTTATATTGTTTTTGGTTTTTCTGAAAAATGGCTCCCCCTAAAATAAAGAACATATTTTTGGTATTTTTTAATTTTTCTGAAAAATAAAAACAAGAATTAAAAGAAACAATCCACTCGAAAGCATCAACTTCTTTGAGGATTAAACAATCCCCTCGAAAGCATCAACTTCTTTGAGGATTACAATAGTAAAGAGAAATTCCCAATTAGCAAAGAGAAATTCCCAATTAGCAAAATATAAAAACTAAAAACTAAAAAGCGATAAACCGAGGTGCCGATTAGTCCTGTTTTTCCTTTATATTGTTTACTTTTAAAAGATATTCAAAGCGTGAACGGTCAAAGGCTTTAGTAAACAGATCTGCACGTTGGTAGTCAGTATGTATTTTGACCATATCAATCAATTCCTTAGCGTAACAATCACGGATAAAATGATATTTGATCCGGATGTGTTTCGCTTTAGAATGATTATCCGAATTTTTAGTTAATGCAATTGCGGCTTCGTTGTCACAGTAAATAGGAGTTTTTAGAAACTGCAAACCGTAATCCACCATTTGTTGTTGAATCCAGAGTACTTGCGAACAGCAACTCGAGGCTGCAATGTACTCGGCTTCACAGGTAGATTGTGCTACGGAAGTCTGTTTCTTGCATTGCCAGGTGATTAACCTGCTCCCAAAAAACTGGCAACCAGCTGTAGTAGATTTGCTATCTTTGTCACAGCCGCCCCAATCTGCATCACTAAAAGATATGAAATCAAAATTATCATCATTAGGGTACCAAAGTCCTTTTGAGGGACAACCCTTCAGATATCTAAGGATACGCTTGACCGCCGTCAGATGACTTTGTTTCGGCTTCGATTGATAACGGGCACAGAGACACGTTGCGTACATAATATCTGGTCGAGACGCCGTCAAATACATCAGAGATCCGATGATTGCTCTGTATGTAAAAGGATCCGTCAGCTCCCCCTTAGCGTCCACTCCAATCCCGTGATTGGGTTGAATCGGGGTATCCATCGGCTTTGAGTCCTCCATCTGGAACCGGCTCAAGATGTCGGAGACATATTTCGTCTGGTGAATGAAGATCCCATCGGGTCTTTGGTCCACCTGCAAGCCTAGGAAAAACTGCATCTCCCCCATTGCGCTCATTTCGAACTTTTCCTGCATGACAGTTTCGAACTCCCTGCATAAAAGCTCGTTAGTTGAACCAAATATTATATCATCAACGTATATCTGTACTAGAAGCAAGTCATCTCCCGTCTTTTTCGTAAAGAGGGTACAATCGACGAGGCCGCGCTTAAATCCTTTGGTGATGAGGTATGTACTCAGCTCCTCGTACCACTGCCTCGGAGCCTGGTGCAAGCCATAAAGAGCTTTGTTCAACACGTAGACCTTATCCCGGTGGATTGGGTCCTCAAAGCCTGGTGGCTGCCCGACATACACCTCTTCCTTGACTTTACCGTACAGAAATGCACTTTTCACGTCCATCTGGTAAACTTTGAATTTCTTATAAGAAGCAAACGCGAGGAACATCCGAATAGCTTCGATTCGTGCTACCGGTGCATAGATTTCATTATAATCAATCCCTTCGATTTGATGGAATCCCTGCACGACCAATCTGGCTTTGTTACGAACTATTACCCCACGATCATCCTTCTTACACTTAAACACCCATTTGGTGCCGATCTTCTTCCTATCCGGCGGCAAATCCGTGAGCGTCCAAACTCCCAATTTCTGGAATTGTAATAACTCCTCCTGCATAGCTTCCACCCAGGCATCATCCTTCAAAGCGTCCTTGTATGTCCTTGGCTCTACCTGCGACACATAACACGCAAACGACCAATCATTTTGACTACCAGATTGTTGAATTTTGGCATATAAAGCTAAAGCACCAAAACTCTCTGGCGTATTAACGCTTTTAAGCTGCCCTCTGGTCATAACACTACTTCCAGGATCACCGATAACTTGCTCCAGCGGGTGAATACGATGAATCCGAGATTCCGGATAATCAGGTACTTGCACTCCCGTCTGAACAGTCAAGTTCTCTACAGCATCCAGATCATGACCCGTATTTGATGATGAAGCCACATCAGAAGTTGGAGTTGGGTTCACTGGCGGTGCCTCCTGTTCTTCAGCTTGATCAAGAATAGCTTCTTCAAATTGTTCATCTTCAGATTCTGAAGTGTCTAATGAAGTTGAAGCCTCTTGAAATATCTCTTCTTCTTGTATAGGAGCATTGGTATCATTAGAAGCTGGTAGGGGGTTCACGGTGATCGGACGCACCAACGGCGAAGTTGTTGCATTTTCACACTCGTAAAGTAGTCTAATAACAGCTTCTTCAACCAAGCTATCTAGATTGAATGATTCAAAGAAATCTTTGTAATCAAACATCCAATCAGGACCCGTGCCTTGAATATTTTGAGTATATCGTTGAACTTCCACGTTAGCCCAGTCTTCCACACGACGAGTTCGCTTGTTGTATACCCGTTTGAGCGGGGTTGCATATCCAACAAAGTAACCCTCCTCGGCTTTAGGACTAAACTTTTCGCTTGGATTCAACATGGTGCAAGGCGCCCCAAAAGGTTCTAGATACTCTAAGTTCGGCTTTCTTCGGTGTAACAGCTCATAAGATGTTTTACCAAACTTCTTCACTGTTAGAACCCGATTTAGTGTGTAATTTGCTGCATAAATCGCCTCATTCCAGAACATTACTGGAAGATTTGAATCAGCGAGCATTGTTCTAGCCGCTTCAATTAGAGTCCTATTCTTTCGTTCAGCAACACCGTTCTGTTGAGGGGTGTACGGAGCTGAATATTCATGATGTATCCCTTTGTTTTCACAAAGTTCATCCATCTTTGCATTTTTGAACTCCGTCCCATTGTCACTCCGAATTCTCTTTATCTTCACATTGTAGAGATTCTCCAATCGAGTGAACAGAACTTTTAGATTGATAAAAGTGTCGCTTTTATTCTGCAAACACATCACCCATGAAAATCTTGAGTAATCGTCAGTGACGACTAAACAATAAAGCTCTCCAAGATGACTATGGCGCTTGACCGGTCCGAAAAGATCCATGTGCAATCGCTCTAGTGGCATCTCAACAGAGTTAACCTTTTTCACTTTATGGGACTGTTTGTGTTGCTTCCCCTTTTTACAACTCACACACTTGTCATTCAGATGGAAATGTTTCACGTTTACTCCATCGACAAGTCCATTCCTCACAAGTTGATTCATTTTCTTCAGATGAATGTGCCCCATTCTTCGGTGCCACATTATCGATTCTTTCTCAGTCGCCTTTGACAAAAAGCATGTTATTTGCCCCTGTGATGTCATCGCCTTGGACATATCAAGAATGTAAAGATTGTTGACGCGAGGTGCCTTCAACATTATCCACTCTTTAGGAATTGTAAAGCCCGGTTTCAGAATATAGCAGGATTTGTCATCAAAATGCACAGTAAATTTCTTGTCACAAATTTGACTGACACTCAACAGATTGTAATCTATCTGCTTTACATACGAAATCCGCTCGAAACTCACTATCCCATTGCTCACACTTCCTTCCATTGTGATATATCCACCTTTGTTTCCTGCAAACGCTACATATCCGCCATTGATGTTCTTCACGTCAAACAGCAACGCAAGATCCCCTGTCATGTGGCCTGAAGCTCCACTATCAACAATCCAAAGACTGCTAATAGGGCCAGCTGAAGCTCCCTGCACACACAATGTAAATCAGTTAGTTCTTTCGGGGGACCCAAGCCTGAGTCTTGGGTCTTTCAACATCAGGTTTCACAGTAACATTGTCACAAACATTTTTAACAACTTTTTGATCAATCTTTTTCTGATTGTTCAAAACAGTTTCCTTTCTCTCATTAACTTTTGAAGTTGAGGCTCCTGGAGTACCATTAGGTGTCCAAGATTGTTCAGTCCTTTTCAGGATACGAATCTGAGACTTTGGGTTCTCAGTCGGTTTCTGAACATTGTTAGCAAAAGTAACCTTCTTGGTAACCTTATCTGATTTAACAGACTTAGGTCCAACAGTTGATTTGACAATCGGTTTTGGTGGAACCTTTTGCCTCTCAACTGTTGTGTTCACCACAGGCTTCCTCCACGAGTTTTCTATCGCAATCCGATTCCTTCTATCATAGTGCATTGGACGAGTGTTCCTCATTTGAAAGTTGTTTTGATTATAAAACTGTTGTGGTTGTTGAGGAACAACTCTCCTATGTGGTGGCACATAATGATCAATCGGTTTTCTCATGGAATTCCTCACTTCAACCTCATGCCTCTTGTGCCTTACATATGGACACTGAGCAAGCAAATGCCCACGTTCCCCACACTTAAAGCACGCACGGTACTCTTCAAAAACATTTGGAGCATTTGGTTGAGCAAATGATCTAACAGGGTATTGATCATTATACTGTTGCTTTCTTAAACTCTCAGGGAGTGGCCCTTTTGAGTAAGTCGGCTCATTAAAACCATTAGCTCTGTTTTTGGGTTTAACAAACTCTGTGACATGGACCTTTGGTTCTTGAGGAACATCCAAATACAACTTCTTTAACAAAGCTGGTGGAATTTCATTTGTTCTCTCATGTTTTGGGAACCAAATAGTACTTTCTTGCCAAATTTTGTCAATTTTAGCATAGTTAACATCTTTAATTGGAAAGTCCTCGTCAGAGATGATCTTATCGGATCCTTCCATCCGATAGAACACTTTGACAGGTTTGTCACATTGTTCGTTTTTCTCAATCTTTTCAAGATCTTTCTTCACAACATTCACTTCAGACTTCTTTTCACAATTAATCTTTTTCATTGGAATCACAATTTGAGATGATGAAACTGGTTCATTTGTAATGATGTGATTTTCTTTTGGAATTTCACATGCATTAACAGTTTGTTTACAACCAGTATCATCACTCTCTGAGTCTGAGTCAACACTTTCAGCAGTAACACCCTCATCATTGATTCCCAAAATCGGTCTAACATCGGAATTTGGATCACCAATACTTGAAGTATTAGATTCATTTTCCGATGCTGAATCAGATTTTACCGAACTCTCCGGTGTCACTTGGTGACAATTGTGGTTTTCAAAAAGAACCGGAGATGGTACTGCCCGATAATTGGTGGTTTTATCATCAATGATGTGATCTACCACATAAGCAACATTCTTATAGCTTTCCAGCTTTTTGTTTACTTTTTCAGCAAAGCATTTGATGGCGGCCATTTCCAACTTGGTATTTTCAATTTCATTGATATAGTTGTTAATTGCCAATTGTTTTAAAGACAAAGTGTTTTTCAAGTCGGAAATGTCCTTTTTGTAGCCATCTAATACTTTGTTAAAAGCATTCAACTCTTTGCGAGTAGATTGACTGTTCATGATAGCACTATCACGTTGAACACGGAGTTGTTTAATCTCCTCAGTCAATCTATCACATGTACCACAGTATTTTTCACTAGTATTATCAGTACTACATGCAGAACTTACAGGTTTTGGCGGATCAGTCATGGCCATTAATGCGAAATGAGCTTCCTTTCCTGCAAAGAATCTGGAATAATCAATCTTTGTGAAAGCATCATCTGCAATGCACGACTTCCTTGTCATCAGAAAATCCGCTTCTGCAAGCAACTGATCGATATCTTCATCAAGAGAATTAACACTTGCTTCCGTATCCGATTCACTGTCTGAATCAGAATAAACCGATTCACACTCCTCAGGAATGTCAGAAACAGTATCAATCACAACTCCAGAATTTGTTTCTTCAGTTTGCACATCAACATCAACCTCAGCATTAACCTTAACCGGTTCAAATTCCCCATCCATCTCAGCCTCAGACTCATCACTATCAACTTCAGTTCCTACCTTCTCCTCCATCGTCACAGAATCTTCAACATCAACTTGATATGCAACACAAGCCACATTTCCCCCAGTGGTGATTTCCTCAACACCTATCTGAATGCTCGACCAGTCAAACCTTTCATCTTGTTGAGTTACCAATGCTTGATTGGTATTCGGTTGTTCATTTGGTGTAGTGATTGGTATGACTGTTCGGTTAGTATTATTTGGTGTTTGGGTTTGTGTCTGGTTTGGTGTGTTTGGTTGTCTATTTTGATTGTTGTTAAAGTTGTTTTGATGGTTGTTGTTTTGGTAGGAAACTTGGTTTTGGTTTTGTTGTTGACGGTTCTGATAACTGGCATTGAAAGGATTTCTATTGCCTTGTTTTGGTGGCTGGGTGCATTCTCTTTTAAAGTGACCTTTACCTCCACAGTTAAAACAAGTCACTTTCTCCTTATTAAACCCGTAGGTTGTATTAGGAGAAGTTCCCAAGTCTGTTCTACCTGTCTTCTCAATAAACTCTGTTGCTCTTCGCATTATGCTAGCAAAGGCCCATTGGATATCAATGAGTTCCATTTCCTCCTTATCAATCTGTGCGTAGTCTTCATTGGTCAAGTTGTTATTACCAATTTGACTAGCAACTAACCCATTGTAGGAAGAAACCATTGCAGAGACTAATGCAATGTGTTGCTGAGCAACTTCTACAGTCACATTTCCAAGATTGGAAGTCTCCAAAACCACCGTTTGTTGGTTAAGTTGATTCAATGGTTGTGGTTGAGATTGACCAGCAGTATAGAAAGCTGCTTGTTGCTTTGGGGAGAATGGTGGAATGTATGAATATTGATATGGAATTTGTGGTTGTGGTTGTGATAAAGATGAAGTTTGTTGTTGATAGTTAATGATCGGTGATTCCACAACATTGGATACACAAGCAACATGTGGTGCAACTAGCCCTCCTGAACTTGCACTAGCTGGAACTGAAGATCCTCCAAAGTATAAGTTTGGATTCTGAGGAATCTGTGCTCTCCTAGCCTTCCTCTTCTCTTCCAACTCTTTGTTTTCCAGCTTCTCAATGAACTCCTGGAGAGACCAATATTGATAAGCATCCTTCTCCTTAAGAACATCCACATGCTGATCCCAGTTAGGTGGTAATGCATCTGCAAACTTGTCCACCTGTTTTGCCATAGGAATCTGTATACCATAACTAGACAATTCAGAAATCAAATGATTAAATCTAGGAGTTAGTTCTTTCAAAGTTTCATTTCCAACATAAGAAAAATTCTCAAACTCCTTTATTAGTTCTTCAGTCCTCAAACTTCGAGTCTTCTCATTTCCATCATGCTTCCTTTTAAGCATATCCCACAGTGCCTTAGAAGTTGTGCACGTCCCAAACTGATGCAACAGATCATTTGTGATTGCCTGTGTCAGTTGGGAAAACGCCTTCTTTTCCACAGCAAACTTCTTTTTCTCATCCTCAGCCATGCTCTCCAATGGCACTGGTTCACCTGTGTTCTCCAGAACTGGTGGTGTGTAACCTTTAGCAATCATGTTCCATGCTTCAGCACCTTCAACTCCCATGCCTTCCAAGTGTATTTTGAACTTTTTCTGCCACTGATTGTATTCTTGAATCTCCATGAGCTTCGGTGGCCGAGTCCCGCTACCTGAAGACAAATCATTAATCAGTGTGGAAATAGCATTTGTAGTTTGAGTGTTTACCACCGCTTCTGCTGCTCCCCAGTAGTCAGACTGTGGTGCTGGAGGTGCACTTTGAGTCATGTAGTTAACCGGCTGTGAAGACTGTGTGCTCGTCTTCTGTGCTGCCACTGTCCATGGGTCCATCACCTGCTGTTGTGGTTGTGTAGTTGCTGGTGTAGGAGTAGTCTGATAACGCCACATGATCACGAACTTCAAGAAATTCAACACTTAGAAAAATTTTCCAAAAACTGTCCTAGGTTCGCCCAAATGTGATCAGGTTCGTCCCTTTTGTTTCAGGTTCGCCCAAAAAGTCTCTCACCCGAATGTGAAAACTCACCAGAAAGTAAAATCACACTAACACGTTCTACGTTCGTCCAAAATATTCTAGATTCGGCCGTCTCAGTTTCAGGTTCGTCCGCCCGACGTCCCGAAGGTGAAAAACTTGACCCGAAAGTGAAAAATTCAAGTGAAAAACTCTACGTTCGCCCTAAAAACTCTAGATTCGCCCAGAAATCCTCTCACCTTCGACCTAAAACTCACACATTCGCCCACTCACTCCAGGTTCGCCCATTTTAAACTTTTGAAAAACGGTTACACTTTGAAAAACGGTTATTTTGATCTCTGATTTTCAAAAGTTTGTGGATTTGATTGATCTTGATCAGGTTTTGCTTCGGAGATGATTTGGAACAACTTTAATACTTGGAATTTTGAATTTTATCCACAAAATCACCTTTAATTCTTTCAAAAACACTCAAAAACCATTTTTATATGAAAACAGATGTGAATTGATGAAAATTATGTCCAAATCAGCTCTGAGTTTATCAATTTGTTGTTGTATGATCCTCTATGCTCTGATACCACTTTGTAGAGGATGTGATTTGACACGAAAACAGGATTATATGATCATACAAGTTGCTAAACCAGGTGCGGAAACCCTAGCTTAGAACAAACTGATATAAACTCAATCAAAACACAATCAAAGTCATTTTAAAAGCTTTTCATAGATTAACTTTTCGAAATAAACGCTTACAGATTGAATACAGTTAATCTAGCACACTTCTAAACACTCTCAACACACTCTGGAATACACCTCTAAAACACACACACTGAATGACTCGTTATACATTACGAAAACCCAAAATCTATTTATAATGTCTGCACATTCGCCCAAACTCACTGGTCGAATGTAGGCAGTTTCCACATTCGCCCAGTTTGACTGGTCGAATGTGTCTTCCTTCACTCCTGGTTCCAGATTCGTCCACTATACAGCTTCCTTCTTCCACTTGAAAGTTACCTTCGCCCATTTCTTCTTCCTTCGCCCCTAACACATGTTAACATCTAATCATTAGTCGCAAAACGGCATCTACACCCACCTAGTATCAGTCATAATTTTTCTAAACCACCTATTTATGAAAAAAAAATCCTTATTATTTTTATGATTACCTGAAAAAAAATAATATGTTTTGCCAATGTAGTTTGATACAACATCTGCTCACTAAGAACGAACAGACCTAGATGAAAGAAACGAGTATCAAATTTACTCGTATGTATTGCAAGATGAGGATGCTTTTAATCAATTGGTAATCACATTATTTATTTTATATATATGTGTTTGTGTATGTGTATGTGTATGTGTATTTTTATATGTATAGATTTATTTACTAATAATATCATTATTGGTTAATGTAGCTCGCTCATAAGCCTACTGAGATCGTTCACGCTTATAAACCTACCGAGCCCGTTGTAGTGTCCGGACCTTCAAAAGAAAAAACAGCCGCTCATAAACATTTTTCTCAGAACACAATTGAGCATGTTCCTTTTCACAAGCCTACCGAGTTCGTTCTCGCTTATAAACCTACCGAGCCTGTTGTTGTGTCCGGACCTTCAAAAGAAAAAACAGCCGCTCATAAATATTTTTCTCAGAATAAAGCTGAGCATGTTCCTTTTTATAAGCCTACGGAGTCTATTCACGCCTATAAACCTACCGAGCCCTTTGTTGCGTCCAAACCTTCAAAAGAAAAAACAAAAATATTAAAACTTTTAGAAAAGGCGAGGGCAAGGCCTCAAAACATATATGGATTAGCGCAACAAGTGGCGATTCAATCTGAGAAAGCCTTGTCTATGGTTTTTATATCGCCGATGGGGATGTATGAGGAACGTATTCAAGAGACTGTTGAATTTGAGGCGGTTATACAGTTATGTGTCAATGGTTGGGCGGATGCTTGCTGTGTGCATTGGTTTACAATGTATGATCGACTACTTTATGTTTTAATTTATTATGGTATTATTTTTTACAATATAACTGAGTATTACTAACCTTCTAATGTGTCTTTTCTACTTGTTTTTAGGTATTTATATTCAATTGGGGAACGAGAGGGTTTAAATAATACAACATATTTTCATCCTCGTTATCTTGAAGGTGATCTTGTCTCAGACGATGGTGAATTTGTTATTGACCACATCAGAAATGTCATTTCTTTTCATAAGGACAAACAATGGTTTATGGCACCACATATAGTCGGGTATTATATTATTTTCATATTAGGACAAATAACTTCACACTTCAACCTTCTTTAAGTTATGTTAGAATTTGGTTTTAATTTTTATTTGTCAACTGTTGTTTAAATCTGATGCTTTTCATACTCACCCAGGTAACATTGGCTATTAGTTTTACTTCAACATCATCCAGTATATGAAACTTGGAAGGGTTATATATTTGACTGAAGAAAAAATACAAAGGATCCTTCAGAATATGAGATTACGAGTTTATTTGAACAGGCCACAAAACAGCAAATAACGTGGGTTAAGGTTAATGTAAGTTATCTTTCGTTTTTTACACGTTGATAAGTTTATTTATATATTTTAGTTAACTAATTGTTAATTCAATTAATTTTTTGTAGTGTCGTCTACAACCTAACGGCTGGGAGTGTGGTTATTGTGTTGTGATAGCTATGTATGATTTTGTGATTTGTAACAGAGAACATATGGTAAGTATATATTATATACTCATATTTATATTTGTTTGACTAAAATGTATGCAAAACGTAATCTAACTTTTATCTATCTTTATGTTGTAGCTGATAAATAAAACCAGCATGGTTCGCCAAGGTGAAATTAACGAATTTGTAGAGCGTACTATAAAGGTATTTATATCATCCTTTGGTCACGGCAAGGAGGCCGAGGAGGATGAATGAAGGTAGGTATATTAGCATGCTACTCTTTTATAGGTAATTTTTTCTTCATTTTTTATAAATATTTGTTTTGGACCCCTTGAGTGAGGCCTGGAAACACAATCTTTTTATTTATTATATTGAGACCCGTTTGTCCATTTTTATCCCAAGGCCTAGGCGTGCCAAAGGGCTTTTGTCAATATAGATACAATATATTGTTAGGGATTCCTAGGAGCGCCAAAGGGCTTTGTATTAATGTTGGCACAACTTGTGTTCTATTTCTGGGTTTGCATTTCTATTTCCTCATGATTCAAACAGTGGGATCCCTGGTTTGTTTATCTTTAATGGTGGCTAATAGCTATTTTTCTTTATGTTTTGATCAGTGGCAAAGGAATTTTAGCTAGATAGTGGTTGAGGGGCTTGCAGTTGTGGTGGATAAAAAAGGTTGCATGCACAGGAGGTTTTAAGATGCTTGTTTCTTGTTCGGATAAACTGAATCAACTTGGGTGTTTTTTACTATGTTTATTTGAAGTTTTAGACAATTGGACAAAATAAATCATTTACCTATTTTAGCTATGTTATGTTGATTTTATTTGTGTTAATATGGTGAATTAGATTGATTGTTGCTTTTATTTGTGTAAATATGGCGAATCAGCTTGATTGTGATGAAAAGAAAATCTGATCAAATATTAGCTTACCGTCCTATTTGCTTGACCGATCGTCTTATTTGCTTTCTAATTTAGAAGCTTTTATGACGGTTTTTGTGACCGTCTTTTTTAGTTTTAATACATTTAAGTACGGTCAAGTATCAAAAATGACGGTATTTTTTAAGACGGTTTCAAAAGCGTCTTATTTACTATAAAACCGTCTTATTATATGCCTTTTTTTGTACTAGTGTTTTCTATCCACCTTCCATTTCACCAACACTCTTTCTTCATCTTTTCAACTCTCCACATTCTCTCTCTTGCTTTTCTCTCTACAACTTCTTTCGCATATTAATTTAAAATTCCAGATTTATTAATTTCATTTTATTAAACCGGATTTTTTTGTTTTATTATAGCAGTACCTGTATTGTTGCATACGTAAAAAGAATTACCAAACGTGTGAATTAGAACGTATTAGAACAGGAAGAACATATTATTTTTGAATGAGTTTTGGTTACAATGATTTGGGAATGAATAAGCTATTACAAAAGTAAATATAAAAACATAATCAAGTCAATGCCATATACTCAGCCATATATTCAGCCTCAAGTCAATGCCATTTATTCAGCCATATAATCTGCCTTAATCTTACACTATAATCTTGGTCTAATATCCCCCCAAGTTGAGGGCGGGGAACGACTTGCAACTTGGACCGTAGTGATTGGAAACGCTGTGAAGATAATAGCTTAGCAAACACATTTGCAATCAGATCACTTGTAGAGATAAACTTGACATGTAGATTACCCTGAGCCACCTTTTCACGAACGAAGTGATAGTCTACTTCGACATGTTTCTTATGTGCATGGAATACCGGATTAGCAGAGAGGTAGGTCGCTCTCAAATTATCACACCAAAGAGTAGGCGACAGCTGTGTAGTGACAGCAAGTTCACGAAGAAGAGCCTTCAACCAAATTAATTATGCAACAGTGTCAGCAAGAGCTTTATATTCTGACTCGGTAGAGGAACGTGAAACAGTTTGTTGTTTTCGTGCTATCCAAGAGATAAGATTCGATCCAAGATATACAGCAAATCCCCCCGTGGATCGACGGTCAACACGACAGCCAGCCCAATCAGAGTCTGACTATGCCTGTACTGAAGAGAACATAGAGTTGTTCCAGTCAGCAGTAGTAAACGCGCGAAGAAGAGAACCCGAGTTATGGCGTATGCGTAGACCCAAGTCAGTAGTGCCTTTCAAGTACCGTATAATACGCTTGACTGCTGTCCAATGGTTCTCCGTGGGTGCATGCATGAACTGACAAACCTTGTTGACTGAAAAAGCAATGTCTTGACGTGATAAAGTGGCATACTGCAATGCTCCAACAATCTGACGATATTTGGTTGGATCAGATAACAAAGGACTATCATAAGGAAGTAGAATTTGGGAGGTACTCATCGGTGAGCTGACAGGCTTGCAATCACACAAGCCGAACCTTTGTAGAATGTCCCATATATAGTTTTGCTAAGACAAACAATCTCAATACCCAAAAAATAGTGGAGAGGCCCGACATCCTTGATAGCAAACATGGAGCTGAGACTTTGAATAATATGACTGATAGTCAGGTCATTGTTTCCGGTAATAATAATATCATCGACATAAATAAGGATATACACAAGAGTACCACGAGAGTTAAGTATGAACAGAGAAGGATCCGTCTTTGAACCATGAAAGCCAAGTTGTTGGAGTGCAGTGGTCAACCTAGTAAACCAGACCCTAGGCACTTGCTTCAGGACATATAGAGACCTATGAAGAAGGCAAACATGATTTGGTTTGCTAGGGTCGACAAAACCCGCTGGTTGTTTCATGTAGATAGTTTCCTGTAAGTCACCATGAAGAAACGCATTCAGTACGTCCAACTGTCTCAGCGACCATTTATGAGTAACCGCAAGAGATAGAACTACTGTGATGGTGGTAACTTTCACAACGGGACTAAACGTCTCATGATAGTCAATAACAGATTGTTGATGAAATTATTTTAGCTATAAGACGAGCTTTCTACCGAGTAACTTTTCCATGTGCATCTGTTTTTAACCTGTACACCCACTTGCAATCAACCAGATTAGTATTCTTAACATATGGGACTAACGATCATGTTCCATTCTTATGAAGTGCTTGAAACTCCTCAGCCATGGCATGACGCCACTCCGGGGATTTATTAGAGACGGTAAAGGAGGTGGGTTCAGGTGGGTGTTTTGAGGAAGTGCTGGTAAAATAGGGAGAGGGGTTATAATGATCAGGACTTTTGGGATTAGGTCGTAAGTGAGCAGGGCGAGGTCAGACAGGATGGTTGTTCTTAGGCTGTTGTCACACCCCGCCTAAGGCGAAAACGCGAGGTGAGACGAACATGGTGATCATAATCATTGTTTATGAGAGATACTGATGACTTTTATTTCATCAAACACATAAGTCACATAGTCAAATAGAGATTACAAATCTTAGCAAATGATTCAAATGGCTACATCAAAATAACAAAACAAAACCTTTTTCATGCAGTCCTAAGCTTGTAGGTTTTGTTGACTCGATAAAATAGTTTGTTGTCAAGAAAGTTTCGCTGTCTGTGTCCATGCAGAATATAGTTACCATGAGCACCATAACCAAACCCCGACGTTCGTGTGCACCCCGCCCCAATGCCTTATCACGGGACATTGTAAAGTATGGATAATATGCATTCATATGTGTTAGCGCAACTAACAGTGAATTGGGGTGTCAACCCAAATAGTACTATTCATATAATCCATGGCTTATCGCTAAGCTAATGGTTATGATTGTCCGGGGAATTTGTTGTCCGAGATAATTGTGGGTCTATCTCATGTAACACATATTGTTGTCATGTAGATATGTGGGTTTGTAGCATGTTTCTCCCCTGAAGTTGTAAAATAGTAAAAGGGGCCACAAAACTCACCTGATGTCTGGTTATGTGGTCTAGTAAAGTAGAAAGATTGAAGTAACTACTGTGCTGACAAAAAGTGCCCTATAACATCAAAGACATCTTAAGTTGTGTGTACTTGTTGTTTACCATACAAGTTGTTCACCCGACTTGTGGACCCTTGTGCCATGTATCTGTGGGACCATTGCTTGTGCACGTGACAGTTATTACGTATTTTATGTGTACTTTCAAGGAAATCGTGTATAATTATCCTCAAAATGTGGTGTAGTTTCGAGTATATATTTATGTATGTTTTGATTCAAAAATTGATTCCTTGACAACTATTAAAGCCGAGTGTGGTTTATAAAACATTAATCATGATGTGGGTGCATTATCTAAGTTGATTTGTGTCACATATGTGGGTGATATGCATACATGCGATTATATATAAGTGTACACATGTGTGTGTTTGGAATTAATTAACTATGAACAAAACAATGCCTTTGAAAACCATTAACTCATGTGTGATATGGGGCCTATTGTTTTTAAGATAAAAGTAGAAGTTATAAATGTACCTAGTCGACTCCTTCCAATGGTGATGCTAGGATATGGCTTGCGAGAGATTTCCTTGATGGTTCTTGGGTGGGTTCTTCGGCCAGAGGAAGTGTGAGTTTTGTTTGGTTTTTGTGGTGTGAATTTGGAATGATCATGGGGCTCCTTATATAGGTATTCGATTGGAATGGTGACAAAACAAATAAGGCAAGTCTAATCCTCTTGATTGAAGTAGTCTTTAAGGGTTTGATTGACAAGTTTGTGCAAGATATGGGTAGGCCAATGAGTTTGAAGGATCAATCAAAGGGAATGGGTGTTGACTTGTGTTGGGAAATGAATCATTCTTGGCTTCATGCGTTAATTGGTATAAGTTCTCATTGCCTCATCACCTTGGCCGATTACATCATGTGTCCTAGTGTGTTTGGAAAGTGAATTTTGTCATGTGAGGTTGTATATGGATCGGCTGAAGGTGTGATAGGGAATTGTCCTTTAGACATGGATTTGTCTTCACTTAATGATGGTGATTGTTGCCCTTGGTCTCCTTGTTTTCGATTGGTGCTTACCATCTTAGGAAAGGTTCTTGGTGTAGGAAAGATGGTTAGATTAGTTGTTCTTGCCATGTAGATTTAAGATTGTGACAATTTGATTGAAAGTGACATGAGGTGGTTTGGGATTTGGGTTCGGCCGAGATCAAGACAAGGAAGGAGGAATTACAAGATATCATTATATATGTTATCATAGGTATGTCAAGTCTCCATCAACATTGTTATATGTGTTGTCATAGGTATGTCAAGTCTCCATCAAGGTTGATTGTTTGCTTGTCTTGAAGTTGTTTAGGTGTAAGTGTGATTGTATACATGGTTGTCATCAAGTTGTCCTATGCTGGCCGATTGGTAAGCATGTGCACATGTATGATCACGGTTTCGGCCATGTGGAGAATTAAAGAGGAAAGGGAAGGGATCTTGCACCTAGGGAAGTATAGGGTAGTTCTCTTTAGTGAAAGGTTGGGTGGATTTGATGTTTGTCTTATGTTACATGCATAAGATCATGTTAAGACCTGTCCCTAGCATCTAGAAGTTTAATGGTAAATTAAAAGAAATAGTAAAGGCATGCACATGTGCCGTAGATTAATTTATAAATGTTTTCATGGATATAATATTTTAAGTGTAACTTGTCAAAAGAATAACTAATGTAATCACTTTATATATGAATTAGCTACAGGTTTGTGTATACATATTTGGTTTGTCTAAACCATAAAATATATGTAAGTGTGAATAAATATGTGTTTAATATATGTAGGGGCATACAAGTACGTGCTTGCCTAAATAAATGTATATATAAATTTGTTCGGACTATAAATTTTTCATATATATAAGTTTCATTTGTTTTCATGCTTGAGTTTTGACCGGCAAAATGACGGTTGTCACAGCTGTGCAGCCGAGGGTATGGTGTTGGGTGACATTAATAGGTACTGTAACAGGCTGGTGAGGACTGTTATGGGCTGGATAACTAGAGGTTGAGCTGGTAGGTGCTGACACATTTACGGGATGGGCTGATTGGGGTGCTGGATGGTCTTTATAAGTGGGCTAGTATGGGCTGGTTTAGGGCCAGAAGGGCTGCTAAAGAATGGGTTAGGGGCTGGTTCAGGGAATGTTGAATATGTGGGTGAAGTGGTTGCTGGTGGGTCTGGAAAAATTGACGTGTAGGCTGGTTGGGATTGTATGGGTGGTGTAGGTTTACGAAATGCTAGGACATGTTCATTAACCCGAACATGACGTGTTACATAGACACGTTCGGTTACCAGGTCAAAGCACTGATAGCCATGATGGTCAGGACTATAGCCCAGAAATAGACAAGGTGCGGAGCGGAAGTCTGTTTTGTGATGGTTGTAAGGACGAAGGTATGGGAAACACTGACACCTAAAAACTCAAAGAAAAGAGTAATCGGGTTTTCAAGTAAAAATGTGTTGGTAAGGGGACCTGGGATGGTAAACGATTAATTAGGTAGGTGGAGGTGTCTAAGGCAAAGTGCCAAAAGATTTTGGAAAGATTAGCGTGTGCACGAAGAGCAAGCCCAGTTTTCACAACATGCCGATTTTGGCGTTCAACAATGCCATTTTGCTCACTGGTATGAGGACAAGAACGACAATGAATAATGCCAAGAGAAGTAAAAAATTATTTAAGGTTTCGGAATTTGCCTCCCCAATCAGTTTGGACACTTTTTAATTTTTTGCTAAATTGTCTTTGAACCGTTGATACAAAATTTTTGAAGGTGTTATAGACATCAGATTTAAGTTTTAGTGGATAAAACCACATGTAACGTGAGTGATGATCAACACAAAGTAGGAAGAAGTGATAGCCTGAGATAGATAACTTGGGTGAAGGACCCCAAACATCACAATAAACCAAATCTAAAACATTATTACTACGAAAAGAGAAAGTTTCAAAGGTAGTTTAGATGAGTTTCCCAACTGACAGGAAGTACAAAGACAAGACGAAAATTTTGTTGAAACGGGTAACGAATAACTAGAAATAAGATACTGCAAAAGACGACGATGTGGGTGCCCAAGACGATGATGCCGGATGGTGGAGGATTCTTTGGTGGCAGTGAAAGCAACTTTAGGGATGGATTTAAGTTGGGGAAGGCGAATGGTGTAGAGACCCTGTTCACTTGGACCCCTTGGAAGGGTGGTGCGTGTAGGCTCGTCCTTCACAAACAAAAAATGAAGTGTGAGATTCAAAGAAAACGTCATTATCAGAACAAAATTTTTGTATAGAAAGTAGATTTTGTTTAAGTTCGGGAACATGAACGATATTGGAAAGGTTTGTGACACCCGACACACTTAGGTTAACATTTTATAAAACGTATGAGCAAGAAACATTATTAAACATACTTGACAGAGTCCGTTGAGTCAAGTCACGTTACGTGTCGTCAAGGGATCAATGATTCGGAGGATCATTGAGGCTATCACACACACACACATTACGATTCCCGTTGTTGGTGAATTACATGAATTAGATTAAGTAACAAACATGAAACGATCTTAATATGTGACATGATATGTAAATACGTGCTTTACCGATGTTCATGTGATTATACATGATTCTATATGATTTACATGTGTTAGGATTGCATGTTCATGGGATAGGATGTGTTAAAATGCGTTAAAACGACAAAACTGGAAAATTTGGGAGAGACCAGCCTTGGTTCGACCTTAAGGGGGGTCGAACCAGGCAATGTGAAGCTTCAAGTTTCATTCGACCATGCCAAGGTCTCATTCGACCTATTCATAGGGTCGAACCTGGCCTGGGTATAAATATCACACTTTGTCATTTTTCATCATTTCACAAACCCTAAACGCCTCTAAACACTCTCTATCAATATTAATCACTGGGGAAGGAGTTTTTGATCTTGTTTTTCATAACCTAACCTACAAACAACTTCTAAACAAAGATCTAAGGTGTGTTCTTCATCCTATATCCTTTTTAAAGCATTTTAATTCATTTTCATTAAATCCCAAAAGTCTAGGTCTGTTTTAATATGGTCTTTACAATTAAAAACCTTCCTAACATCTTTCTAAACAAAACCTAATCATAAAACATAAGGTTCATACTAGTTAACATGTGTTAGTGGTGTTTTATGAGGTATTAATGATGTTTCATGATGTGCTATTTGTTGCTTGGTTATTTGATGTTGTGTAGATGTTATAGGAATGTTTTAGAGCTGTTATTGATGATGAGAATTGGGTATTTTAGGTTATTGTTTGCTAGATGTTGAAATATTACTCATTTTGGGGATTTTTGATAGAATTAGGGTTTGATTCAAGGTGATAATATGAATGAAATGATTAGGGGTTTTGTTACACATGATAATCTGAACATGTTGAGTTGATTATTGAATGATTTCAGAAAGTTTCCTAATTGGGTAAAGTTTTCATGCGTGATGTGACATTTTCATGATTTTTGCCATTTTGGGTAAGTATTAAAACGGACTGATTGTGGAGTAAAATTGGTAGGGTTTTTTAGGGATATGTTATTCATACTTGACTGCTGTGTTTCGTGATGTTTCGTGATGTTTTCGGATAGTTTTGATGCGATTTGATGCGTTTTAGGATGTTTAAGGCTGCAGAGGTCGAACGTGGAGTTCATTCGACCCACGTGGGTTGAATGTAGCTTCTGGGGGCTTCTGGGGGTCGAATGTAGCTTCTAGGGGCCGAATGTAGCCCCAAGGGTCGAACCTGGCCTCATCCAGGTCAAATGTGGGTCAGTTAGGTCAAACGAGCTTGATTTAGGTTGAATGAACATGTGTTAGGTCGAATGAACTTATATTTGGGTCGAAGGAAGTTTGGGTCGAACCAGAGGCTGTCTGGGTCGAACCAAACATAGAAAACTCTCGATTCGACCCTAAGACTTCATATGTGCAATTTTTGATGCAAACTAAGTGTTGTATGCTTGAAACTTGTATGTCAACTCTATGTACTTGATTAATTGATGTAATGGGTCACCAACGGGATGTCAGGGTCTGTCTGGGATGTCCGGTTAACATTCAAACACACTTTTAAACACACGTAGTCAAGATCTGGACAATCGAGGACTAGTTAGCCTTCGGGTTAGTAGTCATCACACTTATGTAAACTTGTGCTAGGTCGCCAGTAGTTGGGACTAGCTGTTCGTGTCGGGAATCTTTATTAAACTTAAAGACGCAACCTAAGGTGAGTTTCACGGCCCCACTCTTTACTGTTTTCGTTTTCGGGAGAGAAACATGCTTAGTACCTCGGTTTGAAAAGATCATGTTATGCTGGGTTGGTTGTATGTTTCATTTATGTTCTATGTTTATGTGGCTCACGTTGTGGTAGTTCGTTAACCGTTATTGCGGTAGTCAGTTAATTGTGAATACAATAGTTCGCTAACCACGAAGTGGTAGTTCGTTGGCTATGTTATAGTAGTTCGTTGACCATGGTTTGGTAGTTCGTTAGTCGTGGTAAACAATAGTTCGTTGGTTGGTTCGTTTCAGAGTCCAAACGTCAAATAAGTGTTTTCATCAGTCAGTAGTAACATGATAGTTCTTTCAAAAGCTCGTGAAACGTTTTTACTTAAAAACCTGTGAACTCACCAGTATTTTGTACTGACGTTTTTAGCATGTTTTCTCAGGTCGTTAGAGTTGCAGAAATTGGATAGGCGCACAGAGTCGTACACGCGTCTAGGTTCTTCTTTTGGGTTGTTGAACAGTTAAACCTTTTACTTGGTCTTGTTTCTTTTTTTTTTTGAAAGTTGTAAACAATGAAATGCTTCCGCTACGTTTGAAACAAGTTTTATATTAATGCATGTTTTGGTTTACGTATTTTATTTACATATAGTCGTTGTTTGTTGTGATCGTTGACTTGGATCCTGGTATGTCACTCGCCTCGCGGTAAAACTCCGCAAGTGGAAATTTGAGGGTGTGACAGATTGGTATCAGAGCCAATGGTTATAGTGAACTAAGACTGCATGTAGAGTCTAGTCTATAGTCGAGTCACACACACTAGACGGTCACATACTTATGAGTCGTGTCTTTTAGTAAACATACTAACCTTGTCGGGGTGTCGGTATCCCTATCCTACAGTGTCGTAAGATCCATCTTATCCTTGGTTATTCTAGCTCCATTGTATCTTTTCCTTCGGGTTTGAAGTCGAAGGAGCTTGTTGTTGATCTTTTGAGTTGTTTGTTGTGACCGTTGACTTGGATCCTGGTATGTCACTCGCCTCGCGGTAAACCTCCGCAAGTGGAAATTTGAGGGTGTGACAAGGTTAAATGTTTATGTCGTGTAAAATTTTAGAAGAACCAATATGGAAAATGGGAAGAGGTGTACCGTTACCAACATGGAGAGAGTCATTACCTTGATATGTCTCAGAGTTGGCAAGACTTCTTAAGTCCTGAGAAGCATGGCTATTAGCACCAGTGTCGGGTTTCCAAGTGGCTTCATGTTGCGATCCAACTGCGAAAAATTTTCAAAATTTGCTTGAGGGGGCTGCCTAGATGAGCCAGGTTGATTGGGACATTGAGAGGGTATATGACCAATACCACACCTACTGCAATGTCCAAAGACTGTATTTTGGGTGGAAGCCCAATAGAATTGACGGTTAGTATTGCATGTGTCATGGCCCCGATAATTATCTGAGTTTCCACATGAGCCCCCAAGAGAGTTCCTCGCCTATTACCACGGTTATTAAAGCTACGAGGGGTATAATAAGCCTGAGGTTGAGGGGTACATGATTCGTTAGACATAGTGGGGTTTGATATTGGGTTTAATTGATACCCAAGTTGGGTTACAAGTAGCTGTAAACTTTGACGTTGGGACTGAATAGTGTTAACAGAAGCAAGGGAGTTACTGGTAGTGGTGTTATAGGCCTGCGTAACAACAGAAGGTGGGGTTTTGGTGCTTTTGTTGATCATGTAATCATGATCAGTGAGTAAGCCATGTAAGTCTTGAAATTGCACAGGTGGGGAACGAGCAAGAAGATTACCTTTGAGGCCATTATACTCCTCACGAAGACCGGATATGGTAAGCATGACCAAATCTTTATCCTTAAAGTGTTCTCCAATATTTACAAAGGCTGTGGCATACATCAGCGCGACTCAAATAGTCAGCGGTTTTCTCATCTCCTTTCATCGTCAGCTTGAAAAGCTGGGTTTTCAGGGTGTACTCATGCGAGGCTGTCTATGGTGCATAGGCACGTTCAAGGGACTTCCAAACCTCCCTGGACGTGGTCCCCTGAACATGCTAAAAAGAAGCTCCTGAAAAAGTAGATATAATCAGCATTCGAAAATGGGCATCGTTGGCAATCCAGCGAGCATAGTTGGGATTATCTGCTACTGCATCACCTGTGGACAGCTTGGGTGAGGGACAAGGGTATAGTACCATCAATGTAGCCGAAAAGAGAATTTGAAACAAGAAACGGTTCTACCATCGCCTTCCAATACCCATAGTTGTTACGATTAAGGGTTGTCACACCCCAACCGATGGCGGAATACATCGGGGCGAGACTTGGGATAGATTGTTCAAAGACTTCATGACACTAGAATTCGTGACATAATTTAAAGATAAAATTTCATTCATAGCATAATCATTGTCTAAAAAGATAACAGAATACAAATTGTTTCAGAAAATGGAAAGTACAACATCAAAATATAGAATTTAAACTAGCGTGTGTTTCTAGTCCATTCCTAAGTAGTTTTCTTGAATATCCTGCATCAAACATTTCCTGCAACATGTATAAAATATCCGTCAACACATAAAGCATTGGTGAGCATACTAGTTTTGGTTTACATACGTAGTAATTAGAATGATTTACTCGAATCTCATACTATAGCATCGCACATACAAACCATACAAAGAACATAACTCAAACCCGCGAGTCCACTGCATATACCTAACATATTCATGCTAGGTCCGTTTGATTCTTAACAATGACCCATAAAGGGGGCGGGGTGCTACTCCTGTAGCACTATACATGTTAAGTGGGCTAATAATAGTTAATGAATTATGGCTAAGTATCAAGAATCGTAAGCATGGCAAATAGCATATAAGTATGTTTAATAGATTGAGCATTATAGTTTAAGAGTATGAAATCGTTTACGTTTTAATAGTGATACATGTTGAGCCCCAAAGAATAAAGAATAAAAAGGGGGACAAGTATGAACTCACCTTTGGGTGCATCTTGATATAGTTCCAAAGATAAGTCTTGGAAGATTAAGCATTTGCTCCGATTAACTAGAATTAAGAATTAGAGTCTTAGGTTTGAGTTTTAGATTATAGATTCACGAGAGTCATGCAAGCCTTTTAGGCAAACCAAGCACAAATTACCTTTAGGGCAATCCAGATGGTCATGAGATTAAGTTAGACCAAGCACAAAATCATCATGGATGATTCGGATAGTATAAAGTTAGGAATGTGAATCCATTTGATAGGTTCATGTCATAACCACTTCGCTTATGGAATAAACGTGGGTTTTGGACACGGGATTTCCCCTTTCTAGTGTGGATAAATCCGTAGCACAAGAAGGGTCAAGAGAGTTGGTAAGGTAGGGTGTAACCTCAAACCTTTCCAAAGATTAATAATAAGCTAGTAAGATAGAAACTTGAAAGTATATGTTTATATTATTATATAGTATAGCTAAGATGTTTAAGTAAAGTTTGAGGACTGATTTGGATTTGTCTTGAATCTCCCTTGTCACCAAATACCATAGCTCAAATCCTCCTAACATTAGTTTGTTAGTAGACTTGGTTGGTTCCTTCACAACAAACATTCGTAGGACATAAAAATAATTCAGAAAACAAACACCTTTAAGACCTCTTTTAGGTGCTCTACCCTTATCACACTTCTATGGATAAATATGGGGAAGATCCTACAGGTTTCTCCAAGAAGTTTTGAATAGAAAAGAAGGAGAAAAACAGAAAATAAAGTGGAGGTTTAGGCTCAAGAACTTACTGTTGTGAATCAGGAACTTCTTTGAGAAAACCTTAAATGTTTGAGAGTATTTGAGAGAGATGAGAGATGTACAAAGGATTAAGAAGTGGGGAGGAGGTGTATTTATAGGTGGGTTAAGATGGTTGGGTATTAAATGAAGTTATTAAGGTGGTTAAGGGTGAATTAGGTGGAGGTTAGAAGTGGTGGTTGTTAGTTATAGCCTACTGTTGTGCCATCGACATTATTAAAAAAATGGACGACATTACATAATGAAATATTGTTTGTTGTGGTTTGCAAAAAGTCAAAGATTAACAACACTAAGTCACGTTTTTTTTGTTTCTTTTCTTTCTTTTTTTTTTTTTTTTAAACTAAGACTATTATCAATATATATATGTTTTATTAAAAGAAATAAATATATATTAAGATCTTAACTAAATGGGTTTCTAAATTGATTAGGATAAATTAAAATGACGATTCGTCATGAATTGGTAGGAGTAACATACAAGAAGCGAATAAAGGCGAACTTGAAATTTGTTAAATATAGAATTTAGAATACAAGAAAATTAAAAATCACGCGACGTTACGTAAAGTTTGCGTCACGTAGAATTTATAGAATGAAATAGATTAAGATTAAATGCAATTGATAAAATACTTTTTCATTGATCATAAGCTCGGGTTTACAAGGGTAATAAATGACAAGTTACAAGAATGTTACAAGGGTGAAGGCATATTTGTGGGAATTATGATTTATTTTTTCTTGAATGGTAAATAGGGCAAGAGTTGCCATTGGAATCGGCAGAAGGTTAAGGCTGTGAAAAAAAAAAAGAATTAGTTGCAGTAGGGTTGGGGTACAGTGTTGTGGTGGCTGCAGGGTTGGGCATAACACTGTTAAGTGGCCAGTGGCAGTAGGGTTAGGCCAGAAAAAAATAGGTTAACTAACCAAGCTGTGATACAATATTAGAACAGGAAAAACATATTATTTCTGAATGAGTTTTGGTTACAATGATATAATAATATATAAGCTATTACAAAAGTAAATATAGAAACATACTCAAGTCAATGCCATATACTCAGCCATATAATCTACCTCAAGTCAATGCCATATATTCAGCCATATAACGTGTTACAAACTTGATCTCTATAACAAAATAAAAGCACACATAAAATGTACAAACTTATAAAAGGCGAATACAAATCAACATTAAACGTAATAAAATGTCTCAAACAAATTTAATTATTTTAAAAATGATAAAAATCCATTACAATAAAATATCAAACTATGCTTCATTCTTGCTAATCATCTTCAACTTTAAACACCAAAAAATCTCTTCACCTACGAAGAAAACAAAATAAACAATTTACATATTTGAAAGTAAGCGTATGTAGTTGAGTTGTCAAGACTATCACTTTTAACCTTAGGGGAATGTCATATAACTGCATAGATGTGTAACATATGCAAAGTAGTCCTAGTGTAACACATAAAACAAATGTAGCATACATTCCATTCATAATAAGTGACTTATATATGTTTTGATTAACATATGCATCTAGTGTGAAAATATCATGTGTAACTTATGCTAGAAGTGAGTAAAGATTGAGATTTAATATGAAAGACAAACATTCACCCTTGTAACATATGAAAACATGTTAATTAATATATAATGTGAGGGCTATAATAAACACAACACCAGTATTACATGTGAAACATTTTTTATGCAATAAAAACATTGGTGTTAACATATGAAAACCTGTAATATGTAATGAAAGACAAAAATCCATCCTTGTTACCTACGAAACAGGTTAATTAATATTTAATGTGGGGCTATAATAAAAACAAAAACATCCCATGCATCTTATAATCCTGCAACCCAAACTCTCATACATCTTACAAAAAATACTTAACACATTCGTGAAAATACAGGTGCTGGTAAATTCAGTGGGACTAAACTAATGAACATGATCACCATGATCTTTAATAATAATAAAAAAAAATTAGCAAATGACAGTTTCAATTATTTCCTTTATTAAGCAAAAAAAAACTATAATTCTTTTATTAAAAAGAAACTATCGTACCACATGTATTAGTAACACCATTTCCTCATGATTTTTTTTCTAACAAAAACATAAATATACACAAAAAAGTTAAATTTTTAACATATGTTATCTGATCTTTATTAACATAAGTTATCTACCTAGATTAAAAAAGCATAAGTCTTAAAGTACATTACAAAATATGTGACATATATAGATAAATTAGGAGGTTTCAGAAATATATATATATATATATATATATATGGTAGTGACCCTAAGAGAACCAACCCCTATTTGAAAACTGAGAGAAACATTCTGGGTCACACATTTCTTATAAAGGCAATTTTTTTTTTTGCCTTAATCACAGGTTTTTATGCAAAGAAATTTTTTTTTATTTTTTGTTCATTTATACATATGTGTATATAGCAATTATACATATGTGTATATTACATTTTTAGCTATACATATGTGCATATTTCAGTTATACATATGTGTACATTGAAAAAAAAATAAAAAAATAAAAAAAAAATCTGCATATAAAGCAGCGATTAAAGCAAAAAATAAAATAAAATTATTTTCCCTTAGAGAAATTTTTGGTCCAGAATGGTTCTCTCAATTCTCAATTTGGCCAAAGGTTCTCATTTGAACCAAATCCTATATATATATATATATGATTTGGATCATTTGAGAACCACTATTTAGGGAGAGAACCAAAGAACCAAGTGTGAACATAAAAACCCCTCCACCAAAAAATAAAAAAAATAATAAAAAAATTATATAACCTAAAAAAATAAAAAAAGTAAAAACACCAAAATGTTTTTTTAGTGTTAATCTTTCTAAAAAAATACAAAAAAAATAAAAACAAACAAAAAAATGGCTTTTTTTACGTCATATTTACGTCAGGTCTGATGCACATGTGCATTTTGCTATTATATATATATATATATATATACATACATATACCGTATGCACATGTGCATTTCACTATTAGAGCACACTTTTGAATAAATTATCAATTACCATAATGAAATGATCATTAAATGGACGTGATATGATATATAAGGTGGAAAAAAAATTTATTCAATGATCATTAAATAAACGCGAAGTGCATTTCACTATTATAGTTAGGTTTTTTTTCATGGGTTTAGGATTAGAGTTTAGTTTTTAGGTATGATGGGAAGGAGGTTATGTTTTTTTGGGGTTGTTGGTGAATAAACTTAAAAAAACCTCTATATAAAACTATAAAATAAGATAATTGTACTACATGCATATGTGCATTTCACTGTCATAGTTAAGTTTTTTAATGGGTTTAGCTTTAGGGTTTAGTTTTTGGGTATGGTGGAAGAGGGGGTATCTTTTTTGGGGGGATGGGATGGAGCGTTTTGGTTTTTGGGGGGTGTGGGGTTAGTTGCACATGTGCATTTGACAATTGGGGGGGGGGGGGCGGTGTGGGGGATGGGGGGTTTAGGTTTTTAGGGAGTGAGGTGGGTGGGTTTAGGTTTTTAGGGGTTGGAGGTGGGGCTTTTAGTTTTTTTTTGTTTGTGTTCACACTGGTTCTTTGGTTCTCTCCCTAAAGTTGGTTCTCGTATAATCCCTACCCTATATATATATATATATATATATATATAGGGGAAATTAATTTGAAAACACATATATTTCATGCGAATCGCTAGAACGCTATCTAAAACCATTCAAATTCAAATTCAACTTTAAAAATCAAGATATAGGAAAATATCAATAACACAATTTACGCGTAAAAATTCAAACGTATACGAAAATAAATTGTTTTTACACATGTGTAAATTTACTGTTTGTACATGTGTAAACTGTGTCATTTACACATGTGTAAAAAGTTAATTTTAGAGTGAACAGATCCACCATATGCTTCACGCCACTTCATAGACTCCATATCCACCGTTGTTTTGTAAGTTTCGTTCAAATCTACCATTATGAGCAAGGTTGTAAAAATCCCGATTAATCACCGATTAATCAGTGATTAATTGCTAGTCCCCACTTTAGTGATT